>CM030841.1:6616728-7146728 GCA_018105865.1 Metaphire vulgaris
TTTTCTCCTCCGATGATCTTTATGACCCTCGACGACTGTTAAGGCGGCGACCAGCCTTCAGGGCGACCGACCGACAATTGTGCGAACATTAAAGAAGGTCGTTTGTATTCACGTTAGAAAGAGAGAGAGAGAGAGAGAGAGAGAGAGAGAGAGAGAGAGAGAGAGAGAGAGAGAGAGAGAGAGAGAGAGAGAGAGAGAGACGAAAGACATGAACGCAAGAGAGTTATGAGAGAGAGACGCGCTTTGGTAAAGCGGCGAATCTCTCATAGCTGCAAAAGGCGCGTCGGAGAGAGAGAGAGAGAGAGAGAGAGAGAGAGAGAGAGAGAGAGAGAGAGAGAGAGAGAGAGAGCGTTGACTACATGCATCGGTGCAGTGGGTGTGGTGGTGTGGCGTCTAAAACGGGGACCGCGGTGTTGTTTATCGTTGTGCAGGGCGAATGGTTTTATTGATGGTCGGAGCGGTCTCGAGACGAACGACGAAGCAGTTCATTGCGGAGGATATCGAGTGATCGATGGTGAATCCCCTTCTCTTATAATAATAAGTCGAAGAGTTTCATTGAGAATAGAGAAATAAATAAGAATAAAAATTAATATCGCTTCAGAATACGCCAAAGCCATTATATCAAGCTTTCATGCCGAACGTTGGTCTGGCATTTACGACCTGTCCATTCCATTCAATATGCACTGATAATATATATATATATATATATATATATATATATATATATATATATATATATATACACAGTATATATATAATATTATATATACTGCTTCCTCAGTCATACGTGTTTTAAGCCTATCTAAATTGAGTGTGCGTAGTTTTACATTATTCTATATATAATAATATAACTGTGAAGGTAATTCTTGCGTATATTGGAGCTCATGAGTGCTTTATAGCCGATGACGTTTCTTTGTCTATGATTTCGAAGGAAAAGATCAGCTGACGAACCAGACTCTCTCTCTCTTAGCTGGATTTTCTCATATTTTAAAGTTCTATGGGAACTTTAACTCTGCTACAGATGCGTGCAAAACATAGATTTCATTTTCTACAGAGAAAACAGTTTTATTGAGGTGTGTAAGATCTACGTTCTATACTAGCTCTAAAGTTCTAACTCATTTTGACCCAGACAGTCTACGTTTTTGCAGATTAAGATCGGACTTCATAATCGAATGTTTAAGGTCATCCCACGTGTGACTGCCCTCTTCCATGGTCGTCATCCGACTGCCCAGATCTCTTCTTGGACCCTTTTCTAATAATTCCTGAACTGCCGTGTTTCTGCTGTCTGACAGTGCCCGCGTTTCTGTCTGTCCGTCTGTCTGTCCGTCTGTCTGTCCATCCGTCTGTCTGTTCGTCTGTCTGTCCGTCTGTCTGTCCGTCTGTCTGTCCGTCTGTCTGTCCGTCTGTCTGTCCGTCTGTCTGTCCGTCTGTCTGTCCGTCTGTCTGTCCGTTCGTCTGACTGTCCGTCTGTCCGTCTGTCTGGAAACACCTGACCTAGTGCATAATAATAACAACATCTAATTCGATGTCTTATAGGAATATGCGAAACATCGTCTAATTATTATTGGTATGATAGTCTTAGTCTAATCTGGAAATCTAGGTCACAATTGAAAAGTGATGTATTCTGTTACACAGTAGGCTACTTTATTCCAGTGCATGATATTTTTATTTACTTAAACCAGGGGTGTCTAAAACTTGGCCCCCAGTCCAAATATGGCCCGGGCGGATTTTAGTTGGCCCGCGTGCAATAGTGGGTTCTAATCTACACTGTACATTTCAAAGTGGAACCTTAAAAGATTTCTATGAGAAACTTCCAAAAGAAGCACTTCTCCAAATAAGAAAACAAGCACCAATCTTCTTATCTCTCTTTGCCAGCACTTAGGCCTACTGAAGCAAGCAAAGCCTTTCCTGAAATGGCAATGCTAAAGACAAAACCGAGATCACGTCTGTCCAACGGAAATTTACAGCAAAATTTTGAGAGTAGCTTTGGCTGTGGATTTACAATCAGACGTTGCTAAACTAGTGAAAAATAGACAATGCCATGTTTCCTCTGCCTCGACATCTACTCTAACCCTACTTAACTGCTTCTATTAGACTAGACTAGATTCCGGTTTGTCATAGTTACCACAATAGGTTGTAATCAATGCAACGATTGGATGGCCTTTTCGGGTTTTCGTAACTTAACTTTAGATTTTAGAATAATAATGCCAAGCATCTTTGCATTTGGACATGCGAGGACATGAGAGACATGTCATTTGGCCCATCCACCGCCCAAAAGTCTTGACACTCCCTGAGTTAAATTTTCGTTCGCATATGCCACATAGCAACGTTCCCTGTATTTCAGTTGAGCAGCGGAAGATAAGCAAAGCTATAGGGAGGGGGGTGGTGGTCAAAGCAACGGGCCAGTGACATTTTGCAAATTTGGGAGAGACCAAAGTTTATGAAATCTTCTCACATGATGCGACTAAAATGTTCTTCTGTTTGTTCTCTTGTCGAACATTTTCATATCTTGGAACACATTCAGTGTCTGATATAAAATACCTATAACTTATATAGGACAAAACATGGTTAGTCCAATATTTAAAGCCTTAAGATTAGAATTTCAGAAACAACTTGCACAAGGCGTTGTCTGACCAGTGGCGTTGTCTGACCAGTGGCGGTTCCACACGCCCGTAGGGTCCGGTGCTGATCCCCGTATTTAGTGGTGGCTAAGCCATACATCGGCGGAGTGGCCAGTCTCTTCCGCCGGGTTGCATCGCAACCGGACTACTCATTTTTGGACTTCGGAGTTTACGGGATTGAACCCCGTCGGCGTGCCTGTGAAACTCATCTATTTTTGGGGTATCCCCACCGGAAGTCTAGTAAAACTACAGGTAAGAAACTGCGGATGACCTTTTTTGCTTTTCAACCTATTTTTGGGGTAAAAGTGTAGTAAAATTGGGGAAAAATTCCATTTTTTTAGCCTTTTCGGCAAAGTTAATTGATTTTTTCCTTCTCTTTTCAGCCTCCCACCAACTTCCTATGAATTCATTTCATCCCCCCCACCAAGAAATCCTGGAACCGCCACGGTGGCAGACAACTGATATTCGTTTAGAACACAGTTCAGAAAGGTGAGTGACTAGTTAACTGCTTAGTCTGAGATCCAAACATTTCGAACTGGATTTCCTAAAAAACACGGTTTGAGAAAAAATTTCTTATAAATTTCACGTAAGTTGTTTTATTTACCACGAACAGTCAGTGGCGTCATTTCACACTTTTCTTGGGGGGGAGGCGAGAAAATTTTTTTTGCAAATTTTTTTCAAATTTTGGCAAATTTTTTTGGCAAATTTTGGCAAATTTTAGGCATTTTTTGCAATTTTTTAGCAATTTTTTTCAAATTTTTTTAAATTATGAGCAAATTTGGCAAATTTTAGGGACAATGTTGGAAAATTTGCAATTTTTAATATTTTTTGGCAATTTTTGCAATTTTTTTGCACATTAATACATTATAAATTAATATTTTCATTTCCTTGGAGAGGGGGCACGGCCCCCCAGCCCCCCAAATGACGCCTCTACGAACAGTAAATTCCTCTGCAGTTTGAGCGACAGAGCGATCGATCAACTGTCTTTCGGTTATTATGGCCTCTGTTGCATTGGGAAATAAAGACCATGCGATGCATCAGCAGAACGACTCTCATCAGCAGGCATAGTAGTCCTATCATGACATAAAACAGACAATTGCCAATATAAAAGAATATAAATAATTAAATAGTAATCTACTGCTTATTTAGACAGCATGAATAAGTATTTCCATAAACGAAATTATAAGTTAGGCCTATAATAATATTATTGCAGAGACATTATCCTGGAACTTCATTAATTATATTATTTATTTTTAATATCTTTGATATCTCAATGACCTGAAGCGACCATAACAGTTTAAACTATGCAAAGGTTATATGCGTGCCAAATGATTACAGAGAAATAACGAAGAATGAGCCAAATGAATACCGGTAGCGACTTTTATTTTCAATCAAATTGAGCTTACGAAATTATTAGAATTAGAATTGGCGAAAAACACTTAATTAAAGTAATCAATATTAGAATTAGCAGAAATAGAATAGAATAGGACGGCCAACGTAAATTAGCTAATAATAATAATAATAATAATAATAATAATAATAATAATAATAATAATAATAATAATAATAATAATAATAATAATAATAATAATAATAATAATAATAGCTACACAGTGAATTGCTAGATCGCATATCGCTTTTAACGCGCAAGTCATTCCCGTAATGAAGGATAACATTAACATCGGCACCAGTAGATTGAAAGAGATGCCAGGTGACAGTTGAAGGCAAACTAAATAAGTTATCAGTTGGCCTACTGTAGCATTTATCAGAATACTGTCTAACAGTATCTGCTAGAATAACATTTGGAAGGCACACCGGCGAATTTGGGGCAGAGACCCAATTAAGCGTGTTTTACTTAGAGAGATCGGCTGAAAGGTTTAACCTTTTGAAGATAAATGCAAAGTCATTTTGAATCCGCCTTCTCTGCAAGAACGTGAAACTTTTAGCCTGACGTTGTTAGCGTCAGTTTATGTTCTGCCGTGTGCTGTTACATTGGAAGATTAACTGAACAACTGGACGAATTTCGGAAGCTTATATACAATATATAGTAATGCAAACTACACCAGATTTCGATATACAGCAACAGCAACTATTATTATTATTATTATTATTATTATTATTATTATTATTATTATTATTATTATTATTATTATTATTATTATTATTATTATTATTATTATTATTATTATTATTATTATCCTATTATTATTATCCTATTATTATTATCCTATTATTATTATTATTATTATTATTATTATTATTATTATTATTATTATTATTATTATTATTTATTATTATTAAGACAACTTATATAGCGCCGTAAGAATAGTGGACCACAGTCAAGGGCTCCTTCGACATGTGTGCATGTGTGACCCAACGAAAAGATGGAAAAAGTGGGTCTTGAGGTTTCCGCAAACAACGGTTAAGATTGTAACATTCAGTTTCAACTCGTTCAGAAGGTCAGTAACGTTTCCGATCTTTTTGATTCTGACTGAGCGAATATTCACGAAGCCAACTCGGCACGAAGGCGAACGATCATCTTGGTTGCAACAGATCCTATATGGATATAGGTGACCCGTGACCGTTGCTCCGTAGGTCGAGGTGTAATGCGGGACTGCGTTCGCTCGATCAGCGGAACTCGCGACTCCTTCTGCATGTTGTGTGGCAATTCAATGCCACCGTCGAATTGATCTGAACTGGTTCGACCTTTATTAAATAGACTTCTCCGCTCCCCGCGACCTCAGCGACCAATCCTACAAGCGACGTAGGCGGAGTAGAGATGGTTGCGGTGACGACGCGTACGCCCCTGGAGAGGGTGGGGGGGAGGTCCGGCGCCTTTTGTTGGGTATCGAAGACGGACGAGCGCTAACGGCAACTGCTGCACTACTGCTGCTACTACTACTACTACTACTACTACTACTACTACTACTACTACTACTACCACTACTACTACTACTGCACTACTACTACCACTGCTGCACTACTACCACCACCACTGCTACCACTGCTGCACCACCAGGCCCACTGCTGCTGCCAGGCCCACCACCACCACCACCACTGCACCACTGCTGGGCCCACTGCTGCTGCACCACTGCCACTGCCACTGCTGCCACCACCACTGCCACCTGCACCACCACCACCACCACCACCACCACCACCACCACCACCACCTGCACCACCACTGCTGCTGCACCACCACCACCACCACCCACCACCACCACCACCACCACCACCACCACCACCACCACCACCACCACCTGCACCACCACTGCTGCACCACCACCACCACCACCTGCTGCCACTGCTGCTGCTGCTGCTGCCACCACCACCACCACCACCACTGCCACCACCACCACTGCTGCCACCACTGCCACCTGCTGCACCACCACCACCACTGTTGCACCTGCACCACTGCCACCACCTGCCCACCACCACCACCACCACCACCACCACCACCACCTGCACCACCTGCTGCTGCTGCTGCTGCACCACCACTGCTGGGCCTGCTGCTGCTGCTGGCCCACCACCACCACCACCTGCACCTGGCCCACCACCTGCACTGGGCCCACTGCCACCTGCTGGGCCCACTGCTGCCACTGCCTGCTGCACCACCACCACCACCACCACTACCACCACACCACTGCCACCACCACCACACCACCACTACTTTACTACTGGGCTCACTGCTGCCACTGCTACCACCACCACCACCACCACCACTACTACTACTACTACTACTACTACTACTACTACTACTACTACTAATAATAATAATAATAATAATAATAATAAAAATGCACTTTTGTTGCACCAGTCTCTAGTCTAAGGTCATCAATCGATGTCACTGCAAATCCATTCGCAAACTGATCAGGTCATTAATAATAACAACAACAACAAATAATAATAATAATAATAATAATAATAATAATAATAATAATAATAATAATAATAATAATAATGTGGTGAAAAGTGGTTTAGGAGGCTAAGTAAGCCTGTGTGAAAACCACTCCAGTAACTCTTCACTTTCAATAACCTAGTTTTCCGAGATAGCCTTTGAATCCGTTTACTGTTTCAACTGTCACTCCCACCTCGTCTAAACTGTTCCATTTGTCTATAATCCTTTCACATTAAAAAATTTCTTTCTTGGACCACACCCTCTACTGAAACAATTTGCATTTGTGGCTTCTTGACTCTTGTGTTGCTATAGTGTGCCAGTGGGGTGGAAGATGGCAGAGTGGGTTATGGGCTACGCGCTGGAGCGTCAGGCTGACGGAGCTGGTTCAAGCCCCGTTAGTGCCCCTAGTGACTTTCACACAGGCAGTAATGCATCCTATAAGCCACTTTAAATCACGCTAAGTTTAACGTAAAGATCGATCGTATGGCACATCTGCCTCCCAGTCACTATTTTATATATTTCTATCAAATCTCCCTCTCTCTCTCAACTCTCTATTATATATTATTTACAACTCTCTATTATATATATATATATATATATATATATATATATATATATATATATCAACTCTCTCTCTCTCTCTCTCTCTCTCTCTCTCTCTCTCTCTCTCTTCTCCTCCTTTCTAATGTTGTAAATCCACGAAAAAGATAAAATCAGAGTGGGAAACGGCGATGCATACTATGGAGGAATATGGAGGAAATAGACAACGTCCTCCTTCTATCCTCCTGTATGTGGCGCATAACGCTAGAATGACAGGCTTTGTTGGTCTCCGGAGGATTAGGTGGTCCAAGAGGCTGACATTTTTGTCGCAACGGCGTCACTCTGACAGGGCGCCATCTTGTGTGAGAAACGACTTTCAGCAGTGCAAGACCGTTGACCAACCAGGGTCATTGCCCAGATTCATTCTCTGGATGTCACTTCCATCGGCGTCGCCAGGAATTTTGGGTTGGGGCAAAAGGAGGCTGACGTGTCAGATTCATTACACCACCCCATACACCCCTCCGCAAAAACTTTCTCACAGGATTTGCGCGAATCTGATAGGTGGTCTGGGGGCAGGTTGGAGGGGGGAGTTGCCCCATCCCCCCGTGGCTACGCTAATGGTCACTTTTTCGCCCCATGCTTTCGAAGAACAATTCTCTTGGCTGAGGAGTGACGACCAGACAGAATATAATTTGCATCGGATGAATGACCAATCGGCAGTTCGATTGACGTCACGCGTCGCGTTAGAATTGAATATGGAAACTGCGAAATCAACGCTGTTCAGAAAGAGGTCAGATGAGCAAGGCAGGCAATAAATAACACCTGGGAAGATTCAGGAAAATTTTGCCTATGTCACTCATTTGCATTTACGAGGCGCATCGGATTTTGTGTTCAAAGCCTGTCCGCACTGCACATCTCTGCTGCTGCAAAACTGTAGACGCATGAAGGAAGGGTTTTAAATAAGTGAGATTATGTTTGAAAAATTCTCGTGTGTTTAATATTTTGATCTATTCGGATTGTAATCTACCTCAGGGTCTCCAACTCAAATCAGATGGCGGGTCGCATTGGACCACAAACCCAACGTCGGGGGCCGCACATACTTAAAATACTTCAAAGTTTGTCGAAGCTGCTTTGAGTTGCTCGCCTATACAGTATACATTACCAGATAAATCAATAATTCTTCTCGCAACTGCATTTGCAGATAAACTAATACGTTCGAAAAGCTTCTTTTTGTCGTTACGGAGAATTTCCGAGACTTTCAACATGCAATCTTTTACAAGCTGACCATCCGTGAACGTCCGCAAAGTAGTGCTTGCTATCTTGTGACTGATCACATAACTCACCTTCATACAATCCTCAGCAGTTTAGTTCATATTCTCAACCATCGATCGCATCTGCTCAAAACCAGTTTTAAATTTCTTAATTGTTTAGTCGCGCGCTTTTCCGGCGAAAGTTCCGTACATTTCTCGATGTCGGCTCGTGTTATACTCTTTTGCTACCGATATGGTTTTCTTACATATTAGACACAAACTTTTACGGCTAATTTCGGAGACAAAGTAGTACGAGTGGGCTACATGGTCTACCATTTCTCTCGAAAGACACGTTTTCATCGATCACTGATCGCCTTTTATTTTCCGCCATGATTGCTTTGATTAATATTTTACTTTATGTCCAGTACTGAATTACTTATTATGTGAATATTTTGCTATTAATAATAATATAATATATAATATAACAAGCAGTGTTAGGAGTGATCTTAGATCAAAAGATCAAAGATCACGATTTAAGATCACATTGGATGATCTTTGATCTAGATCACTTTTACTAGTGATCTTTGAGTTTGACTTTAAAGCTTTTTCGGTGATTTTGAGTCTTTATTGTCAACAGAAGATCAAAGATCAAATTATACGTATTCTCCCAAAATCAATCAATCTTCTATGTGCAGTAAAATGGCAGATATATCTAATTCGACCTCAATGATCATGTTTCTTTTTGTGCAGATGATGAGGATTATTGGCCCTGAGATTTTCAACATGCCAATGGGACTCAGAGGGAGGCTTGACCAGTTGCAACTGGTCGTGAAAATGCAGTCAAGATAGAGGCTTGCTATCTACCTGAATAACCCAAATAAGGAACTTTCAGCTTGTTGGCACAACCCTCAAGGCAGTTTTGTGAAATATTCTCAACCATCCATCTTCTGCGCATGTCGAAAGACTTTTTGTTTTAAATTTTTAATTGTTTAGTCAAAGAAACAGGTTTTCCGGCGCAACGTTTGAGCGTCTGCTCATGCTGAAAATGAACTGCCTGTTCAACACTGACTTTGAACTGACAGGTTTTCTAAAATTGTCATGAACTATTTTCAGTTAATTTAGTAACAAAGTATTACAAAAGTTTACATGCATCGTACCATTTGTATCGTCATCATACGTGACACGTTTTCATGATATAATAACTATATTTGTATGATCTTTGATCTTAGATCACTTTTAAAGTGATCTTGATCTTAGATCATTTATACTCTAGTGATCTTTGATCTTGATCTTAGATCAATTTCTCTCTAGTGATCTTGATATTTGATCAAGATCATTTTAATGATCTTTATATAATATAACAAGGTTTAAAGTGGTTCAGTAGGGACTGCCCTGTGTGAGAACCACTGTAATAATAATAATAATAATAATAATAATAATAATAATAATAATAAACTGCTTCTTGTAGCTGTTATTTCTTTAGAAAGCTTATAAATCGAATCGATTTCGATTTCCGTTAATAATGCAACGCAATTTCAGCTAATTATTTTACAGCGCTACCACCGCGAGGAATTTTATAGCGCAAACTTTACAAAGACTTACATCATCCTAGTATAAAAATTCAAAATATATAAACTAAAAACACACTTTTTCTAAACGTAGGATGAGGTTCGCGGGCCGCACAATATGGTTCCGCAGAACGCATACGGCCCGCGGCCCGCGTGTTGAGACTTCTGGTCTACCTGCAAGCGTATACTGACACAACAGTTCCCAATGGGTAACAAGTTGACTCAGTCGCTTCTAAACAGTTTCGTCCATGCAGATGTTTCGAATACTAACGGAGACTCGGAACGAAAATGGTTGCTGACGATCAACAACGAGGGTTTGGCGATCGTTACTAACAGATAGTTGTTCGCCTGTCGTTTCTTCGACTGCGTATTTCGATGTCTGAGCACCAAGAAATCGATTTAGTTGTGGCAAGATCTGTCGTTTCTATTGATATGCAGTGAAATTAGCGCTCTCGGTCTTTGTTCGTCGGACATTTCTGCCATTTCTGGAGGCAGCGATGAAGTAAACAAAACTTAGAATTCTCAACAATGTGTAATACCAATACTAATTTATGGGTGTGAATCTTGGACCATAAAAAAGAAATGGAGAAAAAATAATAGCAATAGAAAATAAATGGCTCAGAAGAATACTAAGGATTGGATACAAAGAACATATAACAAATGAAGAAGTTAGAGAGAGAACACTGCAACCGAGCATCGTGGAAGTCATCAGAAAGACTCCGCCTTTCTGGAACTGTAGTCCAATATCATCAGATCATGAGTGTTTTTTATCTTGTAGTGTGTAATTTACTTCTTCCTGTTCATGAAAACTGCTCAGAAGAACAACTTTTCCCCTTTCTTCGAACAGCTTGAAACGAAAGTGTTCACAGTGGTTCTCACACAGGGCAGTCCCTACTGAACCACTTTAAACCTTGTTATATTATATTAAGTGCTGCCTCTTCGCCAGAGGCAAAAAAGGAAGAGATGTTGTCTCGGCCATTTGCTGTTACAAATGTCAAGTCCAGGAAAGCATTCAAATTCATCTGCTGTCAAATCTTTCCAGATGTCTTCGTAAATGTGTTTTCCTTCTTTGTTTGCCCATGTCATGATGCCATTAAACGAGTACTTTCTAACAGACAACTGGAACTCGTTAAAATTCCTTTCAGTACGGTGTAGACCTATGTCCTGTCGAACCTTACTGCATGTGCACAACATTTTCTGTAGAAGCCTGGTTTTGAAATAGTTCATGATTCTGTTTTTTGGAGTAATTTAGCTGATCAGATAATTCGAAATAGAATCAGAATGTATTTTACGTGACGCAGAGTGAGACAAAAGCACGCTTCTCAGAGGCCTATTAGGAATTGTGCAAATCAAGTCAACTAAAATCGACAGCTGTTGTACTTATGCAGTTCAGTTGCTGTAAGCAGGTCCTCCGTCTTCGACAGAAAATCTGGGTCCCTGGGCACATCGGGCACGAACCCTAAACAATCTGACGACCCTTTACTTGCTTGTCACCTGATGTCACCCCTGTTGTATTAACGTTTGCAAGTAAAGGGCGCCCACTGCCGCCCAATGTCTTTGCTTCGCCGCCCTGGGCGATCACAACCAACGCTACGTCACTTATCGTATTCCAGTGTCTCGCAAACTTTTTACCTCGCGGCACACTAAACAGAACAAATTTTTTTCACGGCACATTCTTCATAAAATTACAAAACCAACCAACAATTTATTAAATTGAGTGTTCTTTATTAAGGAAGTCACATATAATGATATGTAGATGTAACAAACGCGAAAGTAACGTTCATAGACTGTAGATTCTCGCCGTTGTTTTCCTTAGTGTCGTTTTCACCTTGCATTTTCTCAGATCTTGCCAAAAATTTATCCATTTCAAATTTCATAGGGCTAAATCTCGGTAAAAGCATCAAATTCAACTGTTACTATACTTATAGTTACCCTACTATTGCAACATCTCAACACATGCAATGTAATAATTTCAAAACGGTAATTGGGTCAAATGTATCCTTGCGCGCTCAGACGCTGTTGTTTTTACATTGTAAAGGTCGCAAGGACGGTGACGTCAACGAAAGACGTTAACAGTTGTATCGTTGCGCGCGCAACGTTATATAAAAAAATGGATGTCCGATATATTGTATTGTAGGCTGTGCCGCAGGCTGTGTGAGGTTCTATATATGACGCCATTTTACACTTGCTCATCCGGCAAAATTTTTAGGAAGGGAACAAAAAATTAAAATAATAGTAAAATTCTGAAATTCTTTCACGGCACAGCTGGAATCTTTGTGCGGCGGCACAGTTTGCGAGACACTGTCGTATTCGGATGTAAGACAATTCAGACATAAATATCGTATAAGGTAGATTTACGGAGGGTCCGACCCGTGCCCTCCTACTTTGGCACTTGCTCCCACTGCCTCTCTCGGAGGACCTGGTTGTAAGAAAATTTTATTTTCAATACTGTTGATAGGAGCTACTCACATGGTTTCCCAAACATTTCAGAACCTCGGCCCACTTAAGCGGTTTTGTAATGTGCCGAGACCCTAATCATAGCAGATAATATTTAAAAATGCATTAGGCCATCTGGCGATCGTTAGTTGAAAAGAATATTCTGAAATTTGAATAAATGGCAGAACAAAAGCTCTGATTCAATTTGAATGAAAACATGGCAAATATATTAGGCGGAATTTTTTATATTTTTGCCAAATAAAACAAAATGATAGAAATAGATATTGAAATTTCTTGAAAGGATCTTTTTAGAATTTTGCCCATAACATACCTTTGTTATGCGTCTTAAAAATCCTATGAGTATGGTAAGATCGCTTAACCGAATGGTGTACGGCTACTGTACGTGAAACTTCTGACGTCGTTCATCTTCGAGATTCCTATTGTTAGTGGATTTTCAGAGCAAAATGGTTGGAATACGCTTTCCTTGCGTTAATGCGAAATAAGTTTAATTTTTAAAAGTACTTATAGAAGTTATAGACCAGGGTTTCCCAAACTTTTTGGAACTGTGCGACTCACTTCAGCGGCTTTGTAACACGCGGCGACCCTGCAAACTTACTGTCAACTAAAATTTGATAAAACATTAATCATTTAATATAAACTGCGTATGGAGAATTGCAGAAATATACACTTCTTAAAGCCTAAGTCTACTTGCAACTTTCAAGGCTTGTGACATTGTGGTATTGGTTAGAAAATGACACTTTTGAATCTAATTTCATATTACCCCGCGACCCACTAGACTGAACCCTGCAATCCATTTTTGGGTCGCGACCCACAATTTGGGAAACAGTCCCGAAACTCTGATTTATCAAACTGTTACGTGAAATGTTTGACAGCAAAAGCGATGAGTAATGATTTAGTGTATTTATCTGTAGATAGATACTTGCAGTGGCGTAACGTGAGGCACTTTGTCGACTGCCCTCCGGGCCCCCGAAGAGAGGTATCATACTTTTTTATATGGATTGACCTTTTTTGTCTGAGGATTTGAGAAGGGGGGTGTGTAGGGATGACCTTTTTTGCTTGTCAAAAGTTTTTTTGAGATTGGGGCCCCCAGATCAAGGATGCCCCCGGGCCCCCAGAAGTCACGCTACGCCACTGGATACTTGAGGTCTGGAAAATGCCATGAGTAGTCAAATTTTACTCTGAATTTGATATCAGAAATCACAGATTTGACGGATTTTGCTTATAGAACCGACACCAGGGGATACGAAACTAGGTCGAATCCAGTATAATTATTATGGGATCAATAACTCTCGTAGGAAGAACTTTTTCGACCGAGGACTGGTAACCAGTAACACTTGAATTGAATTATAATATCATGTATGGAACCAAAACGATTGAAGTGAGATATTATGTTGTGCCATTTGAATTAATTATTATGTTGTTTTCTTCCTTGATTATGATTTTAATTATGATTGTAAATGAGCCAAAACGATGGAATCTAATTATTACTGTATATTGCGATATTGTGAATATCATGTTATGTCATTATTTGTTTTAGAATTTGTTCGTTGACTATATTATTGATGTTAATAGGTGTTGGAATATTATATGTAGATAAAATGTGTAAATGTAAATAGTAGTTTTAAAAAGTCCATAAATGAAAATAGTTTATAAAGTGGGTGACTAACATGTAACATGCAGATAAGGTTAGGCATGTAATGTCATGGTCTCATGAGCTGTTCTTATTCTCAGCCACTCTTAACTTAAAAATTATGTCTGAAGATTATCACTGGCTCTTTAGTTATGCATAAGTTTGAAACACATCTATAATAATAATAATAATAATAATAATAATAATAATAATAATAATAATAATAATAATAATAATAATAATAATAATAATAATAATAATAATAATAATAAGGTTTAAAGTGGTTCAGTAGGGATAATAATTTCCTTGGTCACAACTCTTAACTTTTGCATGTCCGTGACATCAAAGGGACTTAACTGTCTGTCATTGAACAGGTTCGGAGGCCCCGTTACAGCCCTGCTCTAAGCCAGGGTTTCCCTAACATTGTGCAACTGCGCCCACCCCCGGTTTTTCAGCGGTTTAATAACATGCAATATCAACAAAAAGACCCAAGATGCCAACTATACATAAATGGACAACTAATAGAGCAAGTAAATGACTTCAAATATTCAGGAAAATGTGAAAAAGATTAACAACAAGGATTGCCATGGCAAAATCAGCACGCCATCTAAGAGAATATCAATGGAAACAAGGTTGTTTGAAAAGAATTCTCGCAGAAAGTTTTTTCCAAACAGATGAAGAAAAAATTAGAGGCAGTGGAAATGTGGTTTTTAAGGAGAAATGGTTTCTTGGACAGAGAAAACATCAAACGAGGAAATTTTGGAAAAGGCAAAACAAAAGCTCTGATTCAATTCGAACATAATGAGAAAAAAAATGTGGAAAACTTAGTCACAACAGGTAAAATGGGGAAAAGAGCAAGAGGGAGACAAATATTATGTTAGAAAATTTGAAAGACAAAATTCATAGAACTTTAGGACAAATAAGACAACGTTGTAAAACAAATGAAGATCAAAAAAGAGACGAACGTTGTTTGAAATCTTTCTTGTAAAACAAAACTCTGATTCAATTTTTCAAATATTTTAGAATAAAATTTTGCCCAGGAGATAAATAGAGACTGAAATTTCTTGGCAATTTTCTTTTTTTTTAACATCCTAAAGATCTTAAATATCCTGATAGTGACAGAATCGCTCAACCGCTAGCCTTGGTAATGTCCTCCCAAACCTATACATAAACAGATATCCCTATTGTCAGTGGAGTTTCAGAGCAAAATGGTCGGAATACGCTCCTTGCGTTATTTGAAATAAGGTTAATTTTAAAAGTTAGTCTATAGGCAGTGCCAGATGACTGGACAAAAGGAATTTACCAATATTTAAGCGATAACTATAGAGGAATAACTCTGCTCAGTAGGAAAAGTCTTCAAAGATTATACAAAAAGAATCAGTTGTTATATAGAAAAGATTCAGGAGACCTGGAAGAAGACATAGACACTTAAGACAACTGATAGAAAAATACACAGAGGCAAATAAAACTGTATACATCAATTTCATCGACTACAAACATGAGAAACATTGGTATAGAAGAGAAACTAATAACCCTAATACAAGCAATATTTATTGTGCAGAGTTGATAAAGACCTATCAGAATGGTTTAAAACAGAAGTCGGGAATGCGTGCTATCTCCATCTCTCTTTATAATAATTCTAGAAGTAATCTTTAAAATAGCAACTGAAATCTAAACATTGGAGTGAATTGTAGTGGAGAAAATATATGAATAAGCTTACTAGCGGAGAGTGCTAGAGGTTTAGAAAGGCTTACAGACCAAGTAAATCAAACAAGCAGAAGATTTGGACTCCGGATTAATCCAGCAAAAAAAATACTAATCAGGAAATAACATCAATGTGGGAGGAGAAATATCAAGCGATGGAAGTGCAGCAAAAGGATTACAGACAATGGGAAGACTTAGACATATTTGGAATGCTAAAGAAATAAAGATCAACACAAAATTCAAATATACAACACTATCATTGTTCCACAAATGCTTTATGGATCAGAAACGTGGATATTAAAAAGAGCAGATGAAAACAGACTATTGGTGGCAGAAATGAGTTGTTTGAGAAAGATATTGGGAGTAAATAAATTACAAAGAATAAGAAATGAAGACATCAGGAAAAGACTGGGAATGAAAGAGACAATAATAGATAAAATCAGAAGAAGAAGACTTAGATGGTATGGACATGTAAATAGAATGAACAGTAACAGACTCCCATATAAAGCACTCTACACATACAAAGAAGGAAAAAGAGGAAGAGGAAGACCCAGGAAAAAGTGGATGGATAACATCAAAGAAGACTTTGAAAGATATCAAATGACAATAATAGATGGAATGAGATTAACAACGGAAAAAGATAAATGGAAAAGTTTTGTGTCTAGCTATTGCCGCTAATGAGCTGGCAGAAAGCAACTATGATGATGATGATGATAGTCTATAGGCCAGGGTTTCTCAAACTTTTTTGGAACTGCACGACTCACGTCAGCGGCTTAGTAACATGCCGTGACCCTGAACATTTATTGTGTACTAAAATTGAATAAAAGCTTCATAAAATCCTAATCAGTTTAATATAAACCGTGTATGGAGGATTTCAGGCATATAATTTTTTTTTAAACCTAAGCCTACTTGCAACTTTCAAGGCTTGTGACATTGTGGTATTGGTTAGAAAATGACACTTTTGAATGAAATTTCGCGCTACCCCGCGACCCACTAGACTGAGCCCTGCGACCCACTTTTGGGTCGCGACCCACAATTTGGGAAACACTGGTCTAAGCGACTTGTGAAACAACCATACATTCCCCTAAGCACAATTTGTAGACGGGCAGTTTCACAGTTTTGTCGCATAGAAAATTCTTCTCTTCTTAGGATCGTTTAAAAATAAAATCAAAATCAAAATCCACCCGTCATTTCTTGACGAGCGAGTAAGAAGCTAGCTTTGGGGGCTGTCCATTAATTATGTCAACAATTTTTGGCCAGTTTTTGACCACCTCTCCCCCTGTCAACAACTGTCAACTTTCAGTTACACCCCATAATTACGTCAAAAACTTTTGACCCCCTCCCCAAAGATCAATGACAGGTCCCAATAACAAGGTTATTATTTTTGCGGTGATGACCATTTTTCCGTTTTGCTCATCGAGTGTCAAAATGTGGTGGTGATGACCTTTTTCATGCTTTTTCCATTGTAATAATTAGTATTCCATGAAATTTTCTATTTTTTGATTATTTGTAAAAAGTGAAATTGTTGACGTCAACTTCTCTTGACGCCCCCTCCCCCCCGTCAACAACTGTCAAACTTTTTCAAATCACCCCCTCTTAAATTGTTGACGTAATTAATGGACAGCCCCTTTGCATAAATGTGTTTTAATGCCAGTAACAAGTGCAAATACACGCAGTCGACATAATTCTCTGTCTTCTAGTTGTAAGCTAAGAATAGACAGTTGACGTGACTTCACTTTGCGAACCCATTTTGGGAGATGGTTTAGTTAAGGTTAACTTTTAACCTCAAAGCGACTTCAGTTGAGTCCCGAACGTTGAATCGATTCGTCGTGATAAGAGTTCTGGGTGTTTAATTAAACAGTGAAAATGGCGACGGGGTGAAAACAGCGTTGGATCTTCGTTTGTTCACGAACAGAGGCGCATCCAGGAACAGTGGCGGCTCCAGGATTTGGCAAGTGGGGAACGGGCGTTGGGGTGGCAACTTCTAATCATGGGGGCCAACCATTTGTTGTTAGGTATGTAGTATTTAGTATAGGGTCCCAACAGGGGGCCACTGGGGCCAGACACTCAATAAGGGGGCACGGCCCCCTGGCCCTCTGTGGAGCCGCCACTGTCCAGGAATTCAGTTTTGGATGCACTCTGTGTTCCATTTCCATTCTGTCTTGCTCCCTTCCAAGGGTATTGATGCACGCTGCAGTTGAGAAATAATAATCTATTCACGCATTTATATATAACTTTATTCGCAAACGCAGACAACATAAAAAAGACAGAAAAGAAAAAAGAACACACAAACACAACTCTTAGCTAACAACTACACAACACATTCCACTATTATACATTTGCTAAAATACAGTTGCTTCTTAGAGAACCGCGATGTAAAAGAGTATTGACGATTCTTTACAGTATCATGTATTTATAACTTTCGGCTTTTCGCAATAATATAAGAGTTTAGTTGACTGTCATACGCATGCGCAAAGACGTGTTTCGAAGCTGAATGTCATCTGATCCGAAGAGACGGAGACGTCGTCGTCGTCTGAAGTCGATCGCTTGGACGGTCAGACGGTCGCAAACGACGACTCGGGGTAAACAATCCGGGCTCAGATGCGGCGGCTGCTGCTGCTGTCTGCAGGAGCGTTCATTGAAGAAGAAGAAGAAAAACGGCTGCTGCTGCTGCTGCTGCAGCCGATTCACTAACGCACGCACGCACACAGACACCGAGACACACATCGCAAGGCGTATATTTAGCTAAGCATCGACTCGGTTCTATAGCGCTGAGTTAAGTCGCTGAGCTGAGCGCAGTGGATTCGACGCATCGCTGACTGACTCTGCTGTGCTTTGGTCTTTGTTGATCGGATTCCGTTTCTATGTTTAGGATCTGTCACGGAAGACGACTCTCCGTGTCTTCCACGCTTCGTCGAATACGTCTTCTGTGCCTAATACGCTTGCATATTATATTGTACGCATATGTATTGTACCAGTCAGGATCAACAGCGCGAAGGTTCCTCTCGCCTGATCTGTTAATGCAACTATTTCACTCCATTCACCCGATGCACTTGTCTCTGTACAGAGATTCAGAGACGATGCTATAGCTATAGTTATTAGCACTTCGAATGGAAGGGATTAACAAGAGCAAACGCAATCAAAAAGATCTTTCGAATTCATACGGGTATATGGTGTCTTGCAATAAATGGAAGCGACGCGTTACTTAGTATAGAAGACGGTTTCTCTCCATGAAATCTAAGGAAAGTCATACGAAAATAACGTCAGATTGAATAACTGACGTCAGACGACGCAAAGTAAACGCAGTTACGGTTGACTTCGGTTAGTATTCTTCTGTCTTTTAATTCTGTTTTCATAATTAAGGATCTAAAGAGAAAAATGCATTTCTCGTGAATTCGAATCAAATTCTATATCAGTCTTCGCTATTTCGTGGGCTTGAGGGGTGTGTGTGTGTGGGGTGTTTATCTATTAAACAGGAAATTGATAAGCAGGCAATGCCCAAAAACAAATGCGCCGTCTACAGCGATACATGAAAAGGTGACGAGTGATTAGTTAAAATCACGTGACATTACTTGTGGATACGTTTCAAAGCAGCGCATAACAGGTTGCATCTTATGCAATCACGCTTCGATAATATAAGAAGTTCCACAATTATTATGAAACCTTTCTCAATATTGATAGGCAGGTATATACACAGTCCATGTCACCTTTATGCTGTCACCCATAAACACAGGTACAGGTGGGCCTATATGCTGCACCTGCGTGCGTGTTATTTATGTGATATTTGAATGCAGCGCACTTCCAAAGAACTCGTATTATGATCACAACGTATTCTGACCGCAATCTTAGACCGGATTGATGACCAGCAGGATCGTTGTAACGACCTTCGACTTTCTTCCCCTGTCCGGATCTAACAGTTCGTCGGACGTTACGTCTCTTCGTCCGTGTGATCATTCGACCGTGACGGAGTGCGTCGTCACGCCGTCGACAGCGACGCCGTCGTCGTGCGTGAATGACACCGTGCTCGTCATCGCGTCGTCGCCCTTCATCACCTACAAGATCATCATGGACGTGTACCTGGTCGGTCTCCTGTGTCTGTTCGGGTTCCTCGGTAACTTCCTGTCGATCGCCGTGCTCTGTCGAGACCGCGAGAAGCAGAACACCACCAACTGGCTGCTGCAGACGCTGGCCATCGTCGACAACTTCTATCTCGCCTTCTCCTTCTTCATCCAGCCGATCAAAGGCGTTCACGACCTGACGGACTGGTTCCCGTCTCTGCGCCGCTGCTTTCCCTACATGGAGCCGCACCTGTGGGCGCTCGCTTCCACGGCGCAGACGATGGCGGTGTGGCTGGTCATGCTCATCACCGTCGACCGATACGTCGCCGTCTGTCGACCGTGGCAGACGAAATGGCGATCGCTCAAGCGTGTAAAGACGACGGTATTCGCCATGGCGGTTCTTGCGCTCGTCTACAACGTCCCGCGATTTCTCGAGAGGGAGATGTACTTCGAGCGCAGCTGCGTCGGCGGATTCCTGGTTCGAACCAGGAAGACGGCGTTTCGCGCCGATCGAAACTATTTTCTCGTCTACAAGACCGTCTGCTATTTCATATTTCGTTCGATCGGTCCGCTGGTCATACTCGTCGCCCTCAACGTTCGCCTGGTACGGGCGCTTCAGAAGGTCCGACGCAGACATCGCGACCTGACGAAGAAGACGAAACAGCGCGAGAACATCACCGTCATGCTGGTCGCCGTCGTGACCGTCTTCATCGTCTGTCAGGTCCCGGACCTCGGACTGCGCGTCGCCCTGACCGCCGCCGAGTTCTCGCCGCGGGTCTTTCGCGTCGACATCCGGGCGATGCGGTACGCCAACGCCGCCAGCAACGCCCTGCTGACCGTCAACTCGTCGGTCAACTTCCTCATCTACTGTCTCGTCGGAAAGAAATTCCGCCGGATCTTTCTCCGCATGGCGCGCTGCGGTCGGGGGAGGGGCGACGGGAAGAAATCGTTCACCGCCGCCGCCGCCGCCGCGACCACGGCCGCCGCCGCCGCGGGGGAGGCGGACGGAGAGAGAGACGGCGGAGAAGGGAGGAGTGGCGGGGGGTTCGGGTTGGCGACGACAGGACCGTGTCGGCGGAGGGAGTTCCTGCAGTCGTCGATGGGTGAACTGTCGGAATCTCAGATGGTCATGACGACTCACACGACGACGACGACGACGACGACGACGACGAGCAGCAGCAGCATCAGCATCAGCATCAGCAGTTGGCGGCGGTCTGAAGGTGGACGCCGTCGTCGTCTCAGCTGCTCGACGTTCCTCTTCTTCGGTCCAACGTTCGTCGAAACAACATGTCCGGCGACGTTGTTTGATGACAAATGTGGGTCTCTCGTTTGAATTTCAAACGCATCAGGTTCAACTTCATGTTTTTCCGCTTACAGTTCTGTCACGTGACGCACGTCTGTTGCCCATTGTCAGAAGTACGCTAAGAGACAATGCCAGGTTCTCTTCTTTGCTCTGTCCTCCTCGGTCCTTTGTATAGCTGTCGGTCGATAGGGCAGTAACCTTTAGTGTCAGTTGGAGAATCAAATATAAGTCATTTCTCCTCAATATATATATACATTTCTATATAATATATATATATATATATATATAATATATATATATATATATATATATCCACTTGCTTCTCTGCCCTTGTACGTAATTTCAGTCTGCACACTCCTCCTTCCATCTATCCATTACCCTTTCTTCTTCTCCAATGATCCTATTGAAATTCTCTGCAAGTCGATGTTATTCTTATGATGGCTGCATTGATTCTTATTAGCTGATTATTTTAAACATTATTATTATTATTATTATTATTATTATTATTATTATTTAAAGCTTAAAAGATCAAAAGGTCTATATAGCAGTTTCGATAAGCGATTATTGAGAGATAGGAAAAGGCAGACATGAAAATGGGAAAATCTCAAGTCGACGGTTGCACTCTTTGGAACAAATATTTTTCTTAGGATAAACATACGTAGCACTATTTCGACAAAATCCGAGAACGATAGAAGCATATTCATTCTGATTTGAAAGTATTTTGACTCCAAACGAAATAAACCAGAAATAATGAAATATATTTTTCTATTCTGCTTATTTAGATATAACGCTTCTTGTTGTTTTTGTTGCTTTTGTTCATCATCATCATCATCATCATCATCATCATCATCATCATCATCATCATCATCATCATCATCATCATCTTCTTCTTCTTCTTCTTCTTCTTCAGCTTCTGCATCATCATCATCTTTCTTCTTCTTCTTCTTCTTCTTCTTCTTCTTCTTCTTCTTCTTCTTCTTCTTCTTATTATTATTATTATTTATTATTATTATTATTATTATTATTATATTCTTATTATTATTCGTTTTTCTTCTTCTTCATGTGCCATGTAGGCCTATTGCTACGTCAGTGTTTCTGGTTTTCCTTATCAATTCGATGTTGTCTTTAGTTCTTGTTGCTTCTCTTAGACTGTCTGAATATTTTATTCTTTGTCTTCCACTTGCTCTTTTCCCTGTAATTTTCCTGTTATGACTAAATTTTTCAATCCATTCTTTTTAATTAGATGTCCGACAAATTCCAACTGTTGCTTTCTTATGGTTTTAGTATTTTTTTACAACGCAAAACGCATCTATATCAAAGATGTCCATGGGTTGAGTTGACCCATGGGTTGGGCTGGATTGGATTGGGTTGGGTCAGACTTTTCCATATTAATGGTGGGTTGGGTCAGAAAATAAGTCATGGTTTAAGAAACTGTAATGCATTGCAGTGGGTTGGGTTGGGTCAAGTAAACCTATTATCGGCATCTGTAGGGATGGGTCGGAGATTTGATGGGTTGGGTTAGATTGGGTTCTAAAAAATGGACCCGTGGACTTCTCTGATCTATATCGTTATTGCCGCCAATGGCTTTAGAAATCTAGAAGATAATACTTGATTTAGGGCCATGGTCTTTGATCGTGCTCTCTGTGCACGAATACGCTCTCATGCTTTCGTATGGGGTGTGATTATATGATTCATCACAGTCGTCAGAAAAAGACAAATTCTTTTCGTTTCGTGTCTTAGAGCAGTGTCCACTAGCATAGCAGTTGCGTCTTCAAGCTACTTAAGCAATGTCGATCATCGGCGATTTACATTTTATCCAGATTTTTGAAGTATGGTTTTGATCCGATGGCTTCAACGAGCGACGAAAGAGGCCTATAACTTGACTTGTGATATGTATATTGCACGCCAATATTCCCTCGAGATTGAGAAGGTCCTAAGAATGAGGCGGACCTTTTCCTTTTTCAGTCCTTCTATATATCCGTCCGGCAATGGATAAAGAAAGAGACCAGATTGATTCTTGACTAAGCAATGCAGAAAAAAGCGCTCCGTTCGGCATCACCAACGATGGCTGATTGCCTGTGAGGGCTTCTTCTACCACAATAAACGTAATAAACGTTTTCTACGTTTTTTTATTTTCCCACTTTTACGTTTTTGAACGTATTTTATTTTTGCCAACGTTTTTTATTATAAAAACGTTGTCAAAATAAAAACACAGATTTTCTGAAACCAGCTACAACGAGCTAATTAATTAGCTTTCTGCTGTTTAGCTATAGAGTATAGTCGATTGTTTATTAGCAGGTCATGCAGCTTTACTTATTTACAACATAGAGTAAGCATGCAATTGAAACCAGTATTATTGCTGTCTATTTAATTTCGCTGTCGTTTTGCATAGTGTGACTTGATTGTTAATTCCCAGTGGGCGGGTAAGGCACGTTTCCTAATCTCGCTCAGATAAACGTCGGTAACGTTTTTCATTCACCGGTTTTTAACGGGTTTTATTATTTCTCCGACATTTTTACATCTACATCTTCTACAACGGGTGTGGCTGTTTACCAGGATTGTATTAGAGTATTATGTAGCCACGCCTTACCAATGTATCTCGCGTGTCAAAGTCAGCGAAGGGAAGACCAAAATTAATAGTTATTTACGGCGTACGGTTTGCATGATGCGTCATTCTGTCACATTTCTGTGATTAATGAGTAAAACACAGCAAAGACCATCGCCGCCGCCGCCGAAATAATCTCTTATTAGACATAAGTGAGATTGCATTTGAGGGCGGGGGGGAGTTTTTAACTACACGAAATACATTTTAAAAAGTCGTTATAGAGAAAGTGCTTTGCGATAACGAAGCCGAAAATCTTTGCTTTCTGTCGCAAAATGCACAAATGACCGAGAATTCTGAGAATTCTGAAGGTCTTTACTACTGATTCCTATTCAGTTTAGCCTAGGACTGCGCTGTTACGGAACTACTGAGAAACGGATTTATCGTGGATCATGCAGAGGACAACTTATAGAGAATCGATGCAGCTACTGTAGGCCGCATGTTCAAAAAGAATGGTTTAACTACTGTATGGCAAGTTGCAAGAACAATTGAAACCTCGTGAAATGGAACTTAACCCATGACCTGCATCAGTGGCGTAACGTGGGGAGCGGGGGGCACTTTGGAGACAGGAGAGGGGGCCCCCGAAGAGGTGGACGACGACCTTTTTTGCTCGTCAACACTATAAACGTGTGGAGGGAGACCTTTTTGCCTGGGCACCGTTACAAGGATGCCCCCGGGCCCCCAAAAGTCACGCTACGCCACTGACCTGCATTTATTTATTTATTTACTTTATTTATTCAGGCCGATTTATTAAGCGCAGTAGCAGGGCTAGAACTCACGACAAGAGCGCTTTTTCAGTATTGACTGATTAAAATCATGGTTTAAGATCATATCACTAACGTACGATTCTTTCAATATCAAATGTTTTAATGATGTTGCTTTTCAAAAGTAATAAATGAAAAACATGTGCAGTTGCGTCAAACGAGAGGAAAGCGCAAAATGAATTGAAATTTTAGCGTAGATTTTAGTTCCGATCGCGAGCTATAAGGACTGGAATGACTTTTTTGCTTGTTAGTAGGTCTATGTACGAGGAAGAAAGCGCAGGTAGAAATTACTAGATATTCGCAAATGAGAAAAAAGTCCACAAGGTTTTCAGTAGTTTTGAGCGAAATGTCAGAATTTTCGAGTGTCGTTTTCTCCAAAATTGCTTCAGTCGGGAGCAGTTAAATTGCAGCAATAGAGTTTTCTTGACATTTGCTCTGTTCTACTGCGTCTTGTGAAATGATTCCTTTGCTAAATCATTTACTATATAATTATAATAATTATTTCTGACCATTACCACTTAGTCATCATCATCATCGTCGTCGTCGTCATCATCATCATCATCATCATCAGCATCATCATTATCGTCGTCGTCGTCATTGTTGTAGATAGGTCTCTTGCTTAAATGACGCCCTATTTGATCTTATAGTGGTATAATGCATTGCTTAGCATAGGAGAAATCTTACTAAACCACTTAAAGTCTAGTTGTTGTTATTATTAATCTTTTATTATTATTTTATCGTGCATCTCTAGTTCCCCCCCATTAAATTCTTAAGCATCTCTGTCTGTCTGTCTGTCTGTCTGTCTCTCTCTCTGGCCTGTTTGTTCGTGTAGGCAGTTAGGCACATCGATGTCTGCAAGAGGCGACTGTTTTGTCAGGTATTTAATAGAATATAGCGCTTCATCGCGGTCGACAGTCACGTCTATCAGCGTCACTGCCTGTCTGTCAGCGCTGACATGATGTCGGAGCAGAGCGAAACCTGACACGTTCGCAGACTGACAATTTAATTGTCACCTCATGTCGGCCGACGACAGGTCGACGCCCCGATCACAAAATCCCTGATCGAAAGGATCGAACCCAGGTAGACAAGTCCATCAGCTAAGCGCAGAGTCGATTCTCTGCCCACTGGGCCACTGAGCACTAGAAATCTATCTGTCTGTCCGTCTGTCTGTCTGTCTGTCTGTTCCTTTTCCTACGTATTCTATTTGTTAGTGATATCAATTAGTGAGATCCAGGGCCATATTAATTAAGGCGGGGACTGAGGGGGCTGCAAGCCCCAGGACCACCATGAAAACTAGGCCAACCGATTTTCCATCTTTTTTGCTTGTCAGCACGTTTTGGAAGGGAGATAACCTTTTTTTGCTTATCGCAGATTTTCAGTAAAGGCGACGACCTTTTTTTCTCAGCCCCAGGCCCACTCGGACCTTAATCCGGCTCTGGTGAGATCGCACGGATGTATCAACTGTTGTTTAATGAAAATACTTCTACGTTGTACAATGGGAACCAATTATCCAAATTGCACATGTCATTATTGTAATGTCAGGAGACAGGGTTTCCTTGGCGAGTACAGCAAATATGGGATTACGTCTTCCGAGACAATTACTTGAGAAATGCAATCGCATTATATATATATATATATATATATATATATATATATATATTAGATTTACAAAAAATGGTTAATTTGCGGCGTTTTCAATCGCACTTTTTCATTGTTTAGTTCAGTGCAGACGCTAATGCGTTTGTTAATAGAACATCAGTGCATGTAAACTGAAAGTCAGAGTGCAGTGCAATATAGGTACATTTAGTTACTTACTTATTTACTGTGTATGGACCTACGCAACAGAAGCAAGCGAGATGGCATTGGGTCAATGGGCGATGAGTCATGGGTCAAATGGGTCATCAATGGGTCATGGGTCACGTGGGTCGTGGATCACATGGGTCGTGGGTCACATGGGTCGTGGGTCACGTGGTTCATGGGTACTTTGAGTGACCCACCGCTGCCGTCTCTGACAGAAGCCATTTAATTTTACGCCAGGAACAATTTCCTAAACGCCTCGCTGTTGAAACATTAATCGTTGGTTTCGTTTTCTTCTGTCACTCGTTTTTCCTATTTCTCTGCTCGGGAAGCAAGAGACTGACTCATGCAGTTGACTCGGCTGTGTGCAGTCAGTCTGTTTGGTCTGGACTCTAGTCGGGGTTATTTCTAGGATTATCAATTTTGTGGGTGTCGGTAAATAATCCTGGGGGTTCCTACCAAAAAGTCTGACAAGCAAAAAAGGTCATCCCATAGCTGAAATTGGGGAGGGGCGTGTTGGTCTCAAATTGAGGCGGAGGGGGTGTTAGGGGTGGGGGTGTTATGGGTGTAAAAATATCCCTGACTCACGTGTAGGAGACAACGTTCGAAGATGTTCGCATGCATCTCGGACAGTGGCGTCTGACTATAGGGGCTGCTTTCCGCCGTAAGTCTTCAGTCACTGCAGCGGTAACAGGTTGAAGTTGAACGCAGGACGAAATGTTTCGTAAACGCGGTTAAGTTTCAAAGGAACGTGTTTAACATCTAAAGGAAATTCACAACGTGAGGCTTAACTCCGCGTTTGATATTTACTGTAATCAGTCGTCTTTTAATAAAGGTTTTGGATTAACAGATTAAAGACGTCTGAATGGATTTCCAGTGCGAGGGCCGTGAGAAACAGATCTTGTGGGGGCGTGGGGGCGATTAGACCAATGAACCGATTTTTTAAAAGACAATCGACTGATTTGATTTAACAGAATTTACGGCTGCTTTTCGGCTAAGCCGAAAAATTAATGAACTGGCATTTTCGGCTAAAAATCTACGAACTTTTATAAAGTTTCGGCTTGATTCTTATAATATTTCGGCTTAATTTTTACAATATTTCGGCTTGAAGCTGAATAATTGTCTAATTAATCAATAGGCCTATTGGTAAAACCTATTCGTCTGCATAGTATGCTCTACAGTATAGTCTGTATATGAGTAGGCCTATATCATTCGTATGACGATTATGAAAATAGCAGAATTGCAGAAGTTAGTATCATACGCAACACAGTAAAATATAAAAATTGCAGCAAAATATTTAACAGCTTAACAAAGAAATTTATTGCATTTTGCAATACTATACGCACTGTAGCAGAGTACAAAATGTCACTAAACTTAAGACTCGTCAAAACTAAAAAATGTTGAAAAATCTTCGCCTATCCAGAATAGGCATTACGTTTGAATTTTGAGCCTCAAAGTGACTGATAGATAAACAATTTGAAGTTCCTAGTGTAGCGAAATTGATAATAGCAAGCATGAGATCCAATAATAAAATATAAGAAGATAGTTTATAAGGCAATCGAAAAGATGGCGCTGACAAGGTTTAGGTAGTTTAAATAAGGAATAAATTAATAATAATAATAATTAAGGACCTTTAATAATAATAACTATATAATAAATAAGTGAAAGGCCTAGGGAAGTTAGACATAGAATATCCAGTAGATAGGTATTGTTGAGTTATAGCCCGATAGGTAGTTGCAGTATAGCACACCTCTTTAAAGGTAGTATCAGAGTCCTATAAATAGAGGTCCCTTAGATGGCCTAGGGGCTGGTATACTGAGTTTCGACTTGGAGTGCCAAATAGGTGGAGGTCTTCGATCACTACATTTCCGCTAGGAAGTGGCAATCCATCATCGGTTCCCAAGGGGCAGGGTTGTGCCCCATCAAAGATAAGACGTCGGCGCGTTAGGAGAGGAAGGAGGCCGTGGAAAGGCTCGGTAGATTCTAGGTAGTACCTGAGGTAGTACCCGAAGAGCGAGGTAGTTGACAGAAGAGCGAGGTAGTACCTGAACGAGATATCGAGGTAATACATGATAGCTAGAGAGAGATAGAAGAGAGAGAGGGAATCAGCTAATAATAATAAAACCTTAGCCAAAAAGCTAAGTCGAATACCCACCCGCCTTAATTGAAAGAAATATAATCCTGTTAGCGGCCGACGTCAGTCATCCTGGTAGATTAGCAATAAGGTCGGTTCGCAACAGATTTGGTACAGCAGAAGTGGGGTGGAGTCTTCAAGTGAGGCAGATTCGGAAAGAGCCAATTGCATCAGGTGAAGTAAGGTTGGAGTGAGAAAGGCACTTACAAGTTTCCAAGAAGAATAATGCAGATCAACGGAGGGGAAGAAGAGTTTTGCTTGAATAGTCTCTTCCAGCCAGAGACAGCAAACTTTAACACTCGAGCAAAGAGTCGACAATTACCCTGAGCACCTATGACAGAGACACCGAGACTAGAAGTGGTGAATTCCGCTGAATTAAGACTATGGCGTGAAGCTATAAAGAGACCGGCGATGAACCTAATAAATATGATGGGTCGATGCCATTAGAGACCTTTTTGAGACAATTTGAGGTCTGTCAGATACAATGGATGGACAGACGAAGACAAAGGAGCATTTCTACAATGCGCTTTGGAGAAAGGACCAGCACAATTATTGTGGGACTTTGGTGCCAGAGAGAATGTGACGTACAGAGAGCTAGTGGAAAGGTTGAGACAGAGGTACGGATTAGAAGCACAACAAGAGACATTCCGAACACAGCTAAGATGTCGAAGGCAGCTTGAGAAAGAAAGCTTGTCGGATTTGCTGCACGATGTAAAGAGGCTAGTAGCTTTATCCTTCCCAGGACCGGTGAACGAGACAACAGAAACCATAGCAAGAGACGCCTTTTTAGAAGCCATGACAGATAGAGATTTGTCTCTCAAAGTAAGAGAACGTGAACCAAGAACCTTAGATGAAACGTACAGAATCGCTCTGAGATTGGAAAGCTATAGACTCGCTACAGAGAATGAGTACAGGTACCAGCAGAAATACACAAGTCCTTGTAGACAAGTACACGCGACATACGGAGAAGATGTGACTACTAAATTGATTTTCCAAGTGTCCGATTTCCTGGCGGAACAGAGGCACAGTTTGGAAAGTTGATAGAGCAGTATGGAACAGAGATTTTGAAGAAAGAAAAAAAGAGCCAATACCAGTACCAGCAAGAGAACAAACAACGGTCGACTGCGATACGACAAAGCCGAAAATAATAAGTGGAGTTTAGCGAAAAAGATTTACGAACCGTCCACAGAAGGGAGTATCCGGTTTTCAAATGTCAAAAATTAGGCATTTGGCTGGAATTGCAGAAACAGTGATAGATCCGAGACAGTTAGAGACACAACAAACTATGGCGTACGTGAAACGAACAAGGAAAGGTCAGTATATATAAGAGGAACCGTGAATGGTCAGGAACATCGATGCTTAGTAGATACAGGTTCAGAAATTAATCTGATGCCATCATCTATAGCTAGGTATGATTTTAGAGCCAACATCAAAAAGTTGTTAGCACCCAATGGAGACGAAATGGATTGCAAGGAGAGATAACAGTGAAAATGAAGTTCCATTGGGGATGCAATCAAGACGTTACCTTTTAGTCTCAGAACAAATAAAGAAGTTTGGGAATGGAATTTCTAGTCCAGAACGAATGTCAGATAAACTTTGAAACAGGAGAAGTGAGTATGAGAGGAAGAAAGATTACGAGCGAAGAACCAGCCAAGAACAACGATGTATGTACACACGGACTACTGTTAAGACACTACAGAAAGAGAACTTGAAGAATAAGTCCGGGGTACAGACAATCCCAAGATACATGCAGAGGACACAAAGGGTCATCAGACTGTGGGTCTCAGAGAAATCATCACTTGGAAGTCTAGGAAATCACCACTGAAGCAGAACGTACAGAAAGGAAGATCTGAACAGGAGCATATAAAGAGAGACGTGCGAGCAGTCGAAAGGCATGTCGAGGGAATGTGGAAACTGAAAGTCCGGAGAAGTTGTCGGAGCGGCAGCAGACGCCAAGAACGTTCCGGAGCCATTGGAGATTAACGAAGAGTCTAAAGGAAGCACGACGTCTATAGAGAAGTCAAAGAAGTCCAAATGGACCGTTTTCTACACGTCCGACTCTTTTTGAGAAGACCAAGAACAATCGCCGAGATGGTGGAAAGAGAAAGACCCAAAGAGACCGAAGTCATGAAGACAGTGAATTGGGGACAAGTCAGAAGAAGCTGAGCACCTTGTCCGGTTATGGAGCAGCTTACACCGTTAAGACGTTTCAGGAATTAATTGAAATGGGAAAGCGAGAATTCCCAACTTAAGACGAGAGCTAATGGAAAGACTCGTAGCTGCTCATTTCCCAAAGGATCGAAGACGCGAGACAGCAGAAACAAAAGCGTCTACGTCAGGTGAAGCAGAGGAAAAAGAAGAGGAGATTGAGGAAGTAGAAACTGGAAGTCAAGCAGGATCATACAATTCAGCGGAGGTCATCGAAACTCCAGAACATAGTTTCGGCGGCGAAGTGAAGAAGTTAGCAAGATGTAGCACTCCGCTGGAAGAGGATTTAAACCTGTCAGAATCGGAGGATTCCTCATTGATAATCGAGTACACATCCTCGGGAGAAGAAGATTAGAAGAGAATTGGAAGGACTGATGGAAGAAAGAGAGACATTATTGTTTAATTTTTAAAATGTACTTGTTAATTGTAGACGCAGATGTCGTCGATACGATGATTGGATCTAAAAGATGTCAAAAAAAGAAATTGCTTAAATATTTTGCTTAAAGAATTGTTAAAGTTGCTCGATCATTTTATAAATGTTCTTTTATTTAATTATATTGTATATGAATCTGTATAAACTTTAATTTGATTAACGCTTGATGTAAAACGCTATTGATTATGTAACTGCGATTAGTTGTGCTGATTGTGAACACGCTAAGGCACTCCCCGCACACAATTTTGTTCTATTAAATGAGGGATGGGGACCATCCCGTGCCTAAGTCCGGGGTAGTGTAGCGAAATTGATAATAGCAAGCATGAGATCCAATAATAAAATATAAGAAGATAGTTTATAAGGCAATCGCTAGATGGCGCTGATGGCCAGTTAGGTAGTTTAAATAAGGAATAAATTAATAATAATAATAATTAAGGACCTTTAATAATAATAACTATATAATAAATAAGTGAAAGGCCTAGGGAAGTTAGACATAGAATATCCAGTAGAGGGCGCTAGGTATTGTTGAGTTATAGCCCGATAGGTAGTTGCAGTATAGCACACCTCTTTAAAGGTAGTATCAGAGTCCTATAAATAGAGGTCCCTTAGATGGCCACGGGGCTGGTATAACTGAGTTTCGACTTGGAGTGCCAAATAGGTGGAGGTACCTTCGAGGTACTACATTTCCGCTAGAAGTGGCAATCCACCGTATAAGTGGTTCCCAAGGGGCAGGGTTGTGCCCCATCAAAAGATAAGACCGCGGCGCGTTAGGAGAGGGAAGGAGGCCGTGGAAGGCCCGGTAGATCCCATAGGTAGTACCTGAAAATATAAAAAGCGAGGTAGTACCTGAAGAAGAGCGAGGTAGTACCTGAACAGAAGAGCGAGGTAGTACCTGAACGAGATATCGAGGTAATACATGATACAAAGAGAGAGATAGAAAAGAGAGAGGGAATCAGCCATATAATAATAAAAATGTTGAAAAAGCTAAGTCGAATACCCACCCGCCTTAATTGAAAGAAATATAATCCTTTGCGGCCGACGTCAGTCATCCTGGTAGATTAAACAAGGTCGGTTCGCAACACTTGCTTCAGGTGCTCTGTCCAAGGACAGGTTCCATACTCCAGCGTCGCCACTCCTCTCTATCTTGAGCTTTTATCTTCAGGGCTGAATACTTGTTTTTCCCTGTAGTGTCGAACATCCACTCCAGCATCGATGTCCTTGGTCGCCCTTTCTGTGGTTTTCCATTCATCTTTCCTTCTAGTACTTCTCTTAGTAGGTTTGATTCTTCTCTCAGAACATGGCCTATCCACTTCTTTTGTCTTGTACGAATAGTGATAATTAGGCTTTTCTTCTCTTCTACCCTCTCCAAGACTTCTTCGTTTGTTATTTTTTCCGTCCAGCTGACTTTTTCCATTCTTCGCCAGATCCACATTTCGAATGCCTCTAATCTCTTTATGTCTTCCTTTCTGAGCGTCCAAGTTTCTGATCCATAGAGTGTCACTGGCCAGATCAGTGTTTTGACCAATCGTCTTTTCAGATATCGGTTAATATTCCTTCTCAGTAGTTCTCTTCTGTTCGTAAAGGCTTCTTTCCCCATGGCAATTCTTCTCCTTATTTCTTTATGACACTTGGCGTTTGCATCAAGCAGGCTTCCAAGATAGCAGAATTCTTCTACCTGTTCTATTTCCACCCCATCAATGATTAGCTTCATTTCTCCACCGTGTCTGCTGATTTTCATTGCCTTTGTCTTCTGTAAATTGATTTTAATTCCGAAGTTATCGCGAATAAATGACGCGCGACGAAGTGTTTCTTCTTCTATCAGGCATCGTTTGTCATTGCAAACGAGATCCGTATTAGAGAACATTGACTCTATCTGTACAATGATATAGGTCTACTGTAATATCGCTATTCAACACTTTAAGACCATAGAACTTAATAGTGTGAGTATTAATTTCTACGGAAAACGCCTACCATTGGTTTATCATTGACCGATGTTAATAATTTTTCGGATCGTAGTAAATGCACTGTTCTGCTGCGTCTGCACTTTCAACTGCTGTACTGTATGTTCAATTGCAATATTCTTGGCTAGCCACAAAAGTTTGACGATTTTACGGCTTCGAGTAAATATTTTCGGCTCGGCTTGGCTCGGCTCGGCTTAGGGGGTCTATACTCTACAGTGGCGATGGGTCCAGTTGCCCGGTCGGTCATCCCTTAATCCACGTGTATATCAACGCTGAGTGGACATCGAGACCCGCTGTAGAGCTTTTAGGGCGATGTCCAATATGCATTAGACAAAGGCGCCATATAAATTGAATTTCATGAAATTTGCACTAGAAGACGACAGGTCGGAAGATGAAGATAATCTTTGTCAGGGGCGTATATCGGTATAAATATCCCCAAAATCAGACTACCTTAACATTTTCTATGCGTTTTTTTAAGATTTTCAAAGTTTTTAAAGATTTATATCCCATCACATTATACCCTCCAAATCAAAATCCTGGCTATACCCCTGATCTTTGCATTGTACATCTGTAACGACGTTTATCTGTGATTTTTAAGGTTGCTTAAAATGCGGCGACAAAAGAAATTCAAAATCAAATGGTATTTGAAGTGCGACTTAGTTATGTAAAAGCTTATAAAAGGTGACGCAAACAAGTTTCATAGCATCTACTAGCAACTGTTTTTCCTGCATGCATAGCACTTGTAGTAGACAAATCGCTGAGATATGACTGCACAATGTTAAGTCGATTATTATGCGTCCTTAATGTGTTTGTGACCGTCCGTATATAGACGGAAAACGACAGGAGATGGCAAAGAAAGAGCGACATGATGAGATGCGGATAAAGATGAGAAAGTTGGATGGATTAATGAAGTCAGAGGAGTGTGTCTAAGCGTTTGTCGAAGCACAGATCAGTCATTTCGCCATTTTCTCTTCTGTTCTGGTTTCCAAATTACTCCGACCTACATTAAATAGCAGCCTACATTGACGCGCACTCTGTAGACTCTCTCTCTCTCTCTCTCTCTCTCTCTCTCTCTCTCTCTCTCTCTCTCTCTCTCTCTCTCTCTCTCGCTCTCTCTCTATCTCTATCTCTATCTCTATCTCTATCTCTATCTCTCTATCTCTATCTCTATCTCTCTATCTCTCTCTCTATCTCTATATCTCTCTCCCACTCTCTCCCTCTCTCTCTTTCTCTCTTTCTCTCTCTCTCTTTCTCTCTCTATATCTCTCTCTATCTCTCTCTTTCTCTTTCTCTCTCTCTCTCTCTCTCTCTCTCTCTCTCTCGCTCTTTGTTCTCGTTCTTTCAACGCCGTCATTTATGCGCGTCCACGTAAAAATACTCATCGAATGACGTCAGTGCCGTAAAGAAATTGAACGCTTGAAAGACGCTGATCTTCGTTTCAGAGCGTTTGACTCGTCTCCTTTCCCTCCTCCTCCTCCTCCTGCTCGACCTCCTCCTCCTCCTCCTCCTCTTCCTCTTTCCGCGTGTTATCATCAGCCCCTGGCCCTGTGTAAACAACGCATTCACTCCACTTACGTAATCGACTCTCTCCGCTGTCACGGTCTCGGTCGGCTCCGTTAGCTTATAAAGCTTCCGCAGTTGACAATGGACACCGCGGAAGGAGATCGCAGATCGGTCATTTCTCCTCCTCCTCCTCCTCCTCCTCCTCCTCTTCGTGTGTCACGTTGTTCGGTTCCTGTGCAAATGAGTCGAGAAAATTATGCGAAATTATGGCCTAATAGATATCTTACCTCGATACGCGGTGAAGAAAATTAATTTGGATAATGTGCAAATAGAATTTCTTGTGTGCGTTGTGGTCCACATAGTACATTCGGCGCAAGAAAGATTTTCAATATCAACCAGCTCGATTAATTTTCTCAAGGAATTCGATAACAGTTATCTGCCTTTATTTTAATAACTGAAATACGCCTTAGTCTTTTTCTTTAATTTCTGTGTCTATAGTATCATCTGAGTTATTTCTTGCACACCGACTGCATTTGTGGCATTTCCTGATGTCACGAGCCAGATTCTTTCTTTGTTGGGAAGGTCAGTTGCCCGGGTCAAACTAAGAAATCATAATGAATTACGGTGGGGTGGGTCAAGTAACCTTATTACTTTGGTGGGTTGCGCTGAGTTGAGTAACTTGAGTTGGGTCTGAACTTTGAATCATGATCAGTTGGATTGGATTGGGTTTTTAAAATGGGTCCATGACCATGCCTGGTTTGGCCTACACCGTTTAGGTCACGTGACTCGCCTCGCACTTACGATTCTTCCACTAGTGAATGACTTAAATTTATTATTATTATTATTATTATTACATGGTTGTTAACGCACATTAAGTGACTTAATGTGCGTTAGCAATCATGTAATACTATTACTACTACTACTACTACTACTACTACTACTACTACTACTACTACTACTACTACTACTATTAATAATAATAATAATAATAATAATAATAATAATAATAATAATAATAATAATAATAATAATAATAATAAATGATGCGAACAGCCGTGGCTATAGAATAATCTTAGCTTCCAGTCACTAAACGCAATGTGCTTCTTGACGATCAGTTACATGTAGAGGGTCTACTGCCTGTACTGCGAATAATATTTTGTCGTTTCTTTTTTCTCCTCCTTTCTGTCCTTCGAAATCACTTCATGCGACACCGACATTCTCTTTGGAAATCAGCTGCTGATTCTGGATTTCATCCATTTCCTCGACCTGTCATCCTCCTCAGTCACGCAGTTGCTTCGATTGCTGCGTCTGTCACTCACGATGACAACCAAACGACCGACCGACCGACCGACCGTCACGTCGGTCGCGTTTACCGCGGTAAAAGCTTTTAAAATCATTCGGCACTCCATCAATAATGATTGTCAACCGCTGTAGGCCCATGTCATTCATTTGACATCGGGCGTCTACTACATGTAGAGGTATCGATGGCAGAGTCAATCGCGCCCCTCGCTGATTCTAAAATATTAAAAAATTAAAGCCCCTCCTCTCCATTCCGACAATTTCAATAACTTCTCTGTTAGAGCCAAGTTTCGCCTAAAAATCTAAATCAAAGTCTGTTTCGAAGGCCTAAGGTCTTTTTGATTTAAAGTAGCGGTATTCTAAAAGCGCCCAATAACGTATTATGATGTTAAGTTAGTATATATATAGCTAATTTATCATCGACAATTGTCAATACAACAAAACAGTACTTTCATATAGTCATAGTGTTTATGCAAAAACACTCGCAGAAACTATTTAAAGGCTGTGCCTTTTCATGGTCTCTATTTTCTACAGGGTGTCTACGAAAAAAACCCCCCAGCAGGAAAACTTTGATTTCTTAAAAGTTCCTAAATATATTTTTATCAAAATTGCTACACTTGTGCAGCACACATTCCCCCACCTTTCTGCCAATTTTCATCTCATTTGCATGTAAGGTGGCCATTTTGTGAGATATCAAAGTCAAACTTTGATTTTTACTACTCAGTCGCAGCATGACAGGCCTAAATATCTATAGCTTCATATAAATTTGGCTTCATGTCAATTTTGGTGGTATTAGTAGCAGTTGTTGTTGTTGTTGTTGTTGTTGTTGTTCCAGTAGTAGTAGTAAAGTTTAGATCGAATGCAATTTTGTAAACATGTTTTTAAACTCACAGAATTCGACATAACAATAAAAGTTTGATTTAAACTTTCAAAATGGGTAAAATATCGAATGAAGATAAGATGCAAATTCAGACATTGCGGGAGCTTGGCTTTGGATACCGAACAATTTTTGCAATTAAGGTTAGGGTTAGGGTTAGAGTTTGCAATTATGTCCGATAACCATCTTGAACAATCGTGGTTTAAGTTGAAATTTCTAGACAATCAATAAAATTTTGTCTGTTGATTCGTAAAAATCGAATTTTGACTTTGATATCTCACAAAATGGCTACCTTACAAGCAAATGAGATGAAAATAGGCATAAAGGTGGGGAAATATGTGCTGTAAAAGTATGGAAATTTTGATACAAATATATTTAGGAACTTTTAAGAAATCATAGTTTTCCTGTTGGGGGTTTTTTTTCATAGACACCCTGTATAGTCATGGCTTTTAGTTGAGAGTTTCGTTAATTAAACATTTGAGCAAAGACTATATATACGACGTTCATGTTATCGTCTACGACTCTACGGTGTGGAGACGCAAACTTATTGTATCTTGCAGGTTGCAATATATTTCGCAGCTTTCATGCAACATGCTCAGAGTGGTCGAGACAATATTGACGCAGCGCAAGACATTCGCAGTTTAATAGTGACGATTTCTGGCGTCCTATAGGAGTAGATTCATTTTATTGCAAATACTAAAATAGAATTTGTTCGCATACATTACATGCAGAGATGTGTATACAGTATATATATATATATATGCAGTGTGTGTATATGCATGTATGTATATATATATATATACACACACAAAAAGTCGAGAATCGATGACGCAAATTAGATTATTGACTATAAAACGAAAGCAAAATGGCATAGAGGAGTTTGCACCAAATAAATTCACGCGAGGTATTCAGTCTGTGTTTTATTCTCACTCTCCCGCAAATACCATTTCGAGACAATGGCAACTGGTGGAGGAAGAGGAGGAGGAGGAGGAGGAGGAGGAGGAGGAGAAGAATAAGAATAAGAAGAAGAAGAAGAAGAAGAAGAAGAAGAAGAAGAAGAAGAAGAAGAAGAAGAATAAGAAGAAGAAGAAGAAGAAGAAGAAGAAGAAGAAGAAGAAGAAGAAGAAGAAGAAGAAGAAGAAGAAGAAGAAGAGAAAGGCGGCGGTTTACGACTTTCCATTATTGTTTATAATCAACTGTTGTTTGAATTCTCTCTCTCTCTCTCTCTCTCTCTCTCTCTCTCTCTCTCTCTCTCTCTCTCTCTCTCTCTGTTCTCTCTGACGTCGCTTTTGCCAGTGCATCAGCACCTATCGTAGGCGCTTCCTGTACAGTAGCTAATACTAAAAACTGCACCAGGGACGCTGCTATATTGTCGCCGTGCCGCCGCCGCCGCCGCCGCCGCCGCCGCCGCCGCCGCCGCCGCGGCGCTGCAGTGTCCAATTGTGCCGTCGGCGGCGGCGCAGCAGCCACTAATTCAAACGTCTGCTCCTATTTTCCGTTAGTTTCCGGCATTTCGTCTGTCTATCCATCAATTCAGTCGCTGATGGCTTTGTCTGTTTTGATTTCCTGCCGTTCACAGTAGAAGCTCCAGGCAGGCCGAGAAAAAGGAGGGGGGTTGGGTTGGAACGGAGCACCCCAGTGCCGTCCACTCCGCTGGCTGGCTGGCAACGGAGTCCAAATTGCGAGTTTTATGACGACACGGAAATACAAGAAGGACGAATATCGCGTCAGTTCAACTTCGAGGAGAAGACCAAGCCATCTGTTATAAGCGTTTTACGTCGTGTGAGGACGATGAATTTATTCTATCGCGCACCGTACGCACGGCCCCTTCGCTGGTCGGCAAGCGAATTATCGTGGTTTTAAAAAGACCGCGCACGCAAAAGATGGAAATCATTTCTCTCCGAGTTTCTTAGCGGCGTCTCTAGAACCGTCTGTTTGACATCTTACAGCAGAGAAATCACTCCTAGAATCGATTTTAGACAATTCTAGTATGTTTGAAAAGTTGGCGTTGATATTCAGGGCGCGATTTGCGAGTGGAAGAGGGGAATCTCCCCCCCACTGCCAAACTGCATCCCCCTACTGCTACATCCACCACCACTACATCCCCCACTGCTACATTTCCCAACAGCTACATCCCCCCAAGCTCGACATATCCCCCCCACTGCTCCAGGCCACAAATCGCACCCTGTTGATATCTAAAGAACTTAATGAAACCATTTATGGACTGTCCATTAATTACGTCAACAATTTGTGGGCAATTTTTGACCCCTCTCTCCCCTTCCCCTTGTCAACAACTGTCAACTTTCAGTGACTCCTATGATTATGTCAAAAACTTTTAACCCCCCCCTTCGTAAGATCAGTGACGATACCCCTGAAAAGTTTGGAAGGTTATTAATTTTGCGGTGATGAGACCTTTCCCCCTTTTTCCATCCTCTTTTTGCTCATCAATTGTCAAAATGATTACCTTTTTTTGCTTGTCAGGGTTTTTTCCATTTGCAATAAATTTCAAAAATACACGAAATTTCCTATTTTTGATTATGTACAAAAAATTAAATTGTTGACATAAACTTTTCTTGAACCCCCTGTCAAAAACTGTCAAACCTTTTAAAACGCCCCTATTTTGCTGACGTAATTAATGGACAGCCCCCGTACGAATTGTGATCGCTTTGAGGGGAAAATTTTTCACATTTCGAATCGTCTTATATCCAGACATCGATGTTCACGAATCGAGACAAAATTTCAGAAAACAACCGGAGTCGAAATTAATAATAATAATAATAAATAAATAAATTAATTAATTAATAAGCACTCAAATAGCGATCCATATTTATTTCAAAATCTTCATCAACAGATACTGATTCGCTTAGACTAAATGGGAAAACCGACGCTCACGTTCACTTACCAGTTAAGTAAGTAAGATCCTTCTTACCTAGACATAAATGACAGTGACATGGACGCCACTCCCATCCTCTTAATTCAATAATTCAGTGTCCATCAATTACCTGCATTCGCCGATGACGACGGCGCAGGGCTTTTGCTTCACGCGACGTGAGGCAGGGTTTAATCTAGGCCGTTTCCGGGGGGAATTGCCCTTTTCTCTCCGGAAATTTCAAATTCCCCCCGGAAATTTTGGCATACTACATCAACTAACAGCAGCCCCTATAACTGACTTCTCCCGCGGTCTTGTCAGTTCCCTCCCCCTCCCCCCTCGGAGTCCAGGAGTCTAGATTGAACACTGCCTCGAGGCAGAAACTAATATACGGAATTGGACGTTAATCTGCTGATTGTTGCATCCGCGGAGTCAAAAACTGTCTCGGATTATGGAAGACAACACGCTCAGATTTCAGAAAAACATGTAAAATGGATAACTAAGCAGGCCCGCCGAGAGAAATTCCGGGTCCCGGCGCATAAGGGCAGTCACGGGCCCCTAACATGAGTGAAAAACTGATGCTGACCTTTTTTCTTGTCAGTCTCTTTCTTAGGATGTCAATGCATGATGACCGGCCTAGGCCCCCTTCAGGACGTCGGGTCCCTATGCATTTGCCCCCTATCCCTTCTCGGCGCGCTTGTAGCTAGGCAGAATGTGCGTTGCTCTTGGGACATTGATATGCCATGGGGCCGTCCATAACGTACGTCACGCGATTTTTGACAATTTTTACTCTCCTCCCCTCGGCACAATCTGTCACAAATCTCGGAACCCCCATAAAGCGCCGTCCATAAATTACGTCACGCGGGTTTTCTATTTAATTATTTATAAATTCGTACTTCTCGTTCAATTTTCATCAGCGAAACATATAAACGTTCAACTTCCGGAAAGAATGACGGAAATGGAATTGAGATTTAAAATTCCACGTGCGTAGCAAAATCTAATTACTAATACACTAGTGGCATCATCTTCTGTTAGAATACATCTATCAGAAGAGAAAGTAAAATATCACCGCACATTTCAGGTTGTATAATGTACATGTATGAAAAGTGTGACGTCGCATGCGAACTTCACCCCTCCTCTTGCACAGACTGTCACACTTTCTTAGACTCCCTCCCCTCGAGCGTGACGTACTATATGGACGGTCCCTATAAGTTATTGTGTTGAAGGCACACTATCGCTATTGAAAATGTTTGTGATCAGATGAATTTCGAAATATTTTGCTTCTTCTCTGCAAAAGAGATGTTTTTAACAGTTGACGTGATACAAGTGGATAAAAGGTAATCTATAGAGACCACGACGTCGCAACTTTGTTTGCTAGTGATCGGTGAAATATTGACCCAAGAAACTGAAGTCACTCGGACCTCGTTTCTCCTGTATACGGAGACAAGAGTAACACGAAACGACCTGCATGCCTTGTCATTTGTCGACCCTTATCTAATCCGGACACGCCAAAGAGATACGCGAAAAAACGACGATGCATGGATTCTGTTTGTCATTGAGAATGGGGGGGGGGGGGCTGAACGCGCCAGTGGGTTCGCCTGTAAGTCCCTATCTCTTCCGGAATCTTTCTTCCTTTCTGTCTGTCGCTCTTTATCTGTACAGCGCATCGAATATCGACTGTGTCTACATACTTGACCCGTGGAAATATTTACCCGCAGTCTCAGGTTCTCGCTTGAAAGACGACGTCCCATTCGACTCAAGAACTACGCTACAGTATATGAGATATATATATATATATATTTATGTAGCGCCGAGGTTTTTTAAACACTGCATTACCGGACAAAGGAGTTTCCGAGCGACTATACAGTATAGTAGAACTTCGTTATAACGGACTCGGTTATATACAGCGTATATTCGGTTATAGCGCATCGCAATGCACGGTCCCGCGTGTGATGCGCTACCGTATTGGACGGTATTGGATATAACGTATACCTTGGATATAACGTGCTGAATTTTACAGACCCGCTAAGTACATTACACCGAACTGCATTTACCGTTGCTGGCCGACAGAGATGAACGACCGCAAACGTTCAACGCTGAATTGGAAAAGTGAACAACAGATTTTTAACCCGTCAAACAGAATAGGCGGCATCTACTGTATACCAGTCCGGTGTTAAACTTGTTAATACTGTTATAATCATGTTTCACGGTGAACAGTTGAGTTCGTAGAAATCTCGTTTTACGGGTGGCATCCTGTGGTCAACCACCGATCGACGGCATACAGAGCAGACCAATACACCCGCTGTCGTTGTATAGCCGCTGTTTTGACTATACTGCGCTTTATATATGTTACAGACACCACCGTTGGTCTAACACATATAGGCCTATACTCCCGTCGTCAGCATTTGTCGTCGCGCTAATAAAAAGTGCATGTGCAGCGTCGTACATCGTGTACAGAAAACCAAGCTGTACACTGTGTTTGTGTGGGTGAATAAAACGCTGGAGATATCGTTGTACAAAACGAGGAAACGTCAAGTCCTTTAAAATGTCGCTTACTGGAGGAAATAAACATGTAATGAGATTATAAGATCAGAATTTTAATTTTAATAATAATAATTTATAATATCTATATATTCTCTATAATTATAGTTTCCTATAGGGTTTGTTAGTAACATTACTTACGCCGTCTTAATTGGACGAGGCGCTGCTGTCATTTATAATCGTTGCTATAGGTAACGTAATACAACAATAATGGGCGGAGCTTGAAGAGAGCGACGTAATTTTATTAATTATCTGGCTGTACATGGCTCTCTGCATCTTATACTGTATAAAATTTTCTAACTTCATATGTGTGTGTGTTTGTCCCCTCATTTTTCCAATCCCTTCCTTCTCCGTTCCTTTCTTAACCTCTCTCCATCTTTTCTCTCCTCTTTTCGCCAACTCCTCCCACTCCTTTCCATACCCTATCTCCTATCCCGCTGCCTCTCTTCTCCATTACTTTCCTTCCCTCTCCCCATCCCCTTCTTCTTCCCTTTCATTCTTTATCCCCTTCCAACCTCTGCTCTCTCCTTCTCCCTTTTCCTCTCCTTCACACCCGCTTCTTCCCTGCCCACCCCTCTCTCATTTCTAGATGTCCCTCTCACTCTCTTCATTCCGTATCCCCTCCCTTCCCTATTCCGTCTTCCACTTCCCATATTACTCTACTCCACATAAACCGGATATATCATTGCGCGACTCAATTCAGATATCCGATTGTTTCCCCTCATCTCGTGCCCTCCATTTCTTTCCGTCTCCATCATTTCCCCTCTCCCTGTCCTCCATTCTCCTCCCCATATATTAGGCTATTACAATATGTATATAATGTGCACAAAGTCACGTAGCACGCAAATATCATCCGAAGTTTCTTCGCAGGCGTTCCTTCTCACGAATACCGCCACACGAACTGACTCTCAAACACACCGTTCCATATTGCAATGCTTCATCGTCACGTGAATCCGAAGAAAGGGTCGTGCAACGGAACAAGACTGATTGCGGAAGATTGCCGCAAACATTTTATAGCCACGAAATCCTATCAGAAAGCAGTCCAAGCGAAGTGGCTACGACCCCCGGAATCGAATTTTAGCCGAGCGATGTGCAGGGTTTAATATAGGCCGTTTCCGGGGGGAATTGCCCCTTTCCCCCCCGGAAATTTAAAATCCCCCGGAAATTTTGGCATACTACATCAACTAACAGCAGCCCCTAGCAGAATTCTCCCCGGCTTTGTCAGTTTTCCACCGGCTTTGTCAGTTCCCCCCGGAGTCCAGGAGTCTAGATTAAACACTGGCGATGTGAATTTTTCACTCGTTTAGAAGCTCCGCCAATAATTTTCAGTGATCCCTGTATTTGCAGTGGCAGGAGACAAATATTTGAACATGTCAACATATAATTATCTAAGCGAGCCAATCTTTTCCCATGGCCAACCATATGTGGCGTTATTGCGAGCAAGAAATACGCTAACATCAAATTCCTAATCAAGCCATGTTCCGGTCAATGACAAAGAATTAATTAATTGGACAAAATGCCAGAACATTAAATTGCTAAAAATCGGTTAAGAAATAGCCAAGCTCCCCGTCAAAATTGTTGACGTGCAAACAGCTAGTTATATATAAAAATTAAAAAGATGGTGAATAAATTTCCCCCAGAACTGGTCTCCCATGCAGCAGTCGTAATAGTGACGGTCAAAAAAGATGCCCTAAAGAAAATCCGCCATCTTGACTCAGTGCAGCGAATGATTTCGGTCGATATTTCGCATCGCAGCAGGGCGCGATTTGTAGAGGGAAGGGGGGAATCTCCCCCCCCCACTGCCCAACTGCATACCCTACCCTACTGCTACATCCCCCACCACTACATCCTCCCACTGCTACATTTCCCAACAACTACATACCCCAAGCTCGACATATCCCCCCACTGCTCCAGGTCACAAATCGCACCCTACAACGCAGTCTACCATTTGAGACAGTAAAATCGTTAGAACCAAACTCCGTCGATCGACATCTGCTTTAGCGCTGTATATGAGTTGGAAACTGCAATGAGCATAACTTTCGTCTGAGTTTTGAAAATCAATCGTGATGTAATGTACGTTCGCACAAATCTATTCTGACAAAAAGCGATGAGCTCTGTTCCAGGTGCAAGAGCATTATTTTGGGAGCCGTCATCGAGATCTATAGACATCACACAAGCGTCTTCTGTATTGCCGTGCGTGAGGCACACGATTAGATAGATAGATAGATAGAGAGAGAGAGAGAGACAGACAGACAGACAGACAGACAGAATACATACAGACAGACAGAGACAGAGACAGAGAGACAGAGACAGAGAGACAGAGACAGACAGAGACAGAGAGAGACAGAGAGATATAGAGAGACAGACAGACAGAGAAACAGAGAGACAGACAGAGAGAGACAGAGACAGACAGACAAACAGACCGACAGACAGAGAAAGAGAAAGAGAAAGAGAGAGGGAGTGTGTGTGTGTGTCCAGCTAATGCATGAGCATCCGTTGAAAACGCTGGTCCATTTGCCGTAGACGTGACTGAGAATGACTGTAATTGCTCTGCGTTTATCTTCATTTTGGAAGATATCACTGAATGACTCCGTGGAGCCGAGCGATGCACGGCCACCCAGGGCTGCCGAGAGAAAGTCCGGGCCTCGGTACAAAGAAGGTCTATGGTGGGTCCTTATATATATATATATATATATATATATATATATATATTTTTTTTTTTTTTGCCCTCGGTAAGGGCTTATGAAAAAATTGTCCGGAGACATATACAAATAGTGTGCTAACTCTCGTCCGGTTCGAGGTGTGGAAAAAGAACCTCGGAAGGCGATTGCGCTGAAGCGTTGAATTGCAACTGACAAGCGCTGGAAGAGGAAACTGCCTTCCTTTTGTCTCCGGATTGTTGAGCTAAACGTCGGCCCAGCTCACGAAGGAAACAGAGAGCGTCGTTGTTGATGGGGCCTAGCGTCTCGAATGCAATGGGCAGGAAGATGTAATTGGCTGCCAGATTTTGATACTTGGACTTTTTTCTGACAGCAGCGGCTTCTGCGGCGGCTCCTGCAGCGAGCGAAGTGGTGGGTAGGTATGTTGGAGCAACGGTGTCTGCTACCGTTGCGTCCCAGACAAGGCTTCGGCCGGCTTGCCAGGGTATCAGGGTCATGCCGTCTGGCCTTTTCCCATCGGATCTAGAGAGACCAGCCGGCTCCTTAATGGAAGGGATCCCTGCCCTGACTAAAGCCCTCTGGATCAGGTCATTCAACATGGAATGTCGAGGGACACGGCCTGGACCCAGGTGACACGACAGCCCGTGAGAACCGTCTTCCGATACCTGGGCGCCACAAGGACAAAGATGTATCTCGCACAATCCCGAGACAGGCCAACGACGACTCTAACAGTCTCGTCATCCATGCGCAGGCCGCAGGCGGTTAATGGCAGCGCGTGCAGCCAATCGCTGGCGTGGTTTGCCGAGACTGCTTTGAGTCGTGCCTGGTGATACTGTCCTTGGGCTGTTTGGGACAAGGTGTTTATGTCCCTCTGTATTAACGGGCGGTCCCAGGTGGATCACAGGAGTCGGAAGACGGTTTTGACTGCTGACTCAGGGAGCACCAGTCATTCCTAACCCGGGCTTCATGAGTATCCATGCTCAGGCCTGCCTTTTCGAGGATGGAGGACTGGAGAGGACGGGTGCCTGCAGCAGAAGCCAAAGAAGGCAGAAGGTGCAAGCATAGACACCCGTCGGATCCCCAGGCCGCCGTCCCTGATTGGGAGTGTCGCCTGAAGCCACTGACTGTCAGAGAGCTGGATGTTGAGCATCTTGTCTAGGCCTTCGCGCATGGTTGCGTCAAGCACTCTAGCAAAGGATGACCAGCGCAGGGGTGCAGCGCAATAGATAGAGCAGCTTCGAGTGGCTCAGAGAGCTCCGTAGAAGAATGAGGGCGTCCTGTCTTGGGATTGAACTTAGGCGATTGAAGGCCGTCTGTAGTTCCTCTATGCGACAGGACATGAGCGCCTCGAAAGCTGCTGCTACCTCTAGAGTTGCGCCTAGCAAAGTGGAGTCCTTGATCTGGATCTGCGAAAACTGGTCCAATGCAGTCTTGGTCTTTGGTATTGACCCCTGCATATAGCTTCGCACTTGTGGTGGTTCAAGGACAGCCCAAGCTGCATGCACCCCCTTTCGATGGCTTCGATATCGGATGTGACCACATCTATTGGCCCACCCAAGGTCAAGTCATCAAGGTAGCCTATAGTAAAGGTTGTTGATCAGCTGTTCAGGATATGCTGGAGGGGGGAGGCAGAAAGAAGTGGACCCAAAGGATCGCCCTGTTGTGGACCCATCTGCGAAATCACTGTGAAGCTTCCAAACCTGAGCTGGCTTGGTTCGCAATATGATGCTTCGCAGTATGCCGCGAGCTCAGGCAGGATGCGCCCTAATTCCGCCAACATGACGTCCCTAAACATGCTATTGAAAGCGTTCGCAAAGTCAAGTTTTACGAGAATGTGATCGTCTGGCATGACGAATCGTCTGGCTGAATGTACCGCTGCTTCACACCCTCCAGGGCATCCTACGCCTACCTGAAGGGGTGCGAGATGGTTTGCTACCTTTGGTAGAAATTTGCAGCGCATTTGGATGCCAACCGGCGCCAGAAATAGCCGATAGCGATTGGGCGTAGGCCTCCGGATTTCTTCCTCAGGGCCATCAAAGTGCCGCCGAAAAGAATGGGGCGGACCTTCGTTGGGCATGCAGAGAGCAGAATATTAGTTAGCCCTGTAATGGCTGTTAATAGTCTGTCCCCACCTCTGGACAGGCCATAAGTTCAGCCACTAGTTGCGGTCTTAGAGACCCCGGAGGATCCTGCTGGAAACGAGCGGATTCGCTCCCGGATCTCATCCTCAGAAACCTGGAGGGCGGGACATATTTTCGGGGACGGTGCAGGTAATCTGTCAGGTGGTGGAATGGGGTGTTTTGATAACAATTCCTGTAGTGATTGAGGATCTGGAGTTACCGGGTCCTCATCAGACATCAGGATTCGCACCGCCGCCCTAATATTCCCGTCCTCCAGTTTCGAGGACACTGCGGCTGCTCGCCCATTGATCCGGTCTCGTTTCTTGACCGGCTTTATAGCGGGGTCTTCACTGCCAGGTGGCTGAGGATTTAGGCACGAGTATAGTGTCTCGGTGAAATTTTGCGCCCTTTCCTTGAAAACAGAGGATAATTTATGCCTTTTGAAAGTGGGTTGTTTTAACACAATCGGGGCAAAATGCATCAGTTCCTGCCAGTGGCTGACTATCGAGGGTGCTGCTATGATTTTGTTTATGATATTAGTAAGCAGCTGCCCTATGGCCGGTCTAGCTGGCTTGGGAATATGTTTAGCTGTTGGCCCTCTTGTGACAGGGTGGAGGAAGGGGGTTGGGCTGCTAGATACATCCTCTCTTATGCTAGTGATTTCGACTGCAATTGGCGAGCTCACGTCTGTCGGTGAAGATTTCAGATTAGCTCCTGCGCTCGGGTCCACAACAGGTCGTAGGGTTGCCTTGTCAAGGGGGGGTTGATTTGACCCAGGGCATGGGTTTTGAGTGAGGCCCATGCAAATGAACGTTGCCATCTTTAAGCTTCAATCGTCTCACAGTCCTGCATACGCTGCAAAGCCCCGTGCTCTTCTGAGACAACTGAGATAGGTCCGTGCTCATTGGAGCGTGTAGACAAACAATTGCATAATTAAGTTAGGTGTAAGGAGGAATAATAGTCGGACCTAGTGCGGGGGGATGCCGGGGTATTGAAACGAAGAGTGAAATGGCGGACTAACAAACCCAGTATACCTTTATCCAAGAAACAAAAAAACGCTAAAATCACGGAAATTCGACCAAGATATCCGCCGGGAAGAGTTAAAATCGATGCTCCGTATCGGCACGAGTCGACTTGCCGAAAATGGGAAGGAAAGACGTGTCAGAGCTCCGATAAACCGCGGTAAACATGCTTCAAACGAGAAATGCGTCTCACCGGAACGAGAGTCACGTGCACACACACACACATATATATATATATATATATATATATATATATATATATATAAAGTTAAACACACGTGTATTTACACTGTGAGCCATAAAAAGACCAACGACTTTATATTTTGGCTGTAACTTTGTCAAATTTTGACCAATCTTGATAAGACTCGGCAGCAATGTAGCTGAGGGAATTTCAAGAACATTTGTGTTCAGAATGCTCACCGCGTGTAATGTTTTGCATTACAGCTGCATTTTGCGATACAAAACACAACGTAACTATGCAGTTGCAAGGTACACATTTGGAAGCAGTGACCATAGCGAGCGGATTGCAGGTATAGCTTCTCCTGCAGCAGCAGCATCGCGATAGTATAGGCACCGTTCACCTCAACACCAGGCTCGATGAAGATGAGACTGCATGGTGCAGCCCAGTTTGGATACTGCAGCAATGGAAACCATTGCTGGCTTCCTGAACGTTGGGCAATGGGCATGTGTGAAGCAGTCTTTCATCTGTTATGCCACGTCTCTTGACTGTTATCGGAGCGTTAGTTCAGTCATTTTTGTAGGTTAGCTGGTGGTGCCACTGTGAAGAATGATTCTGCCCGGCGCATTATTTTCACGACCGTCTGCATGCGAAGCGATTTGAAGACGTGTCGTATGAAGGAGTTGACTGCAGCCAATCGCCTACCTCGTTTCACGCGATCAGACCAGTGTTGAGCAAGAAGTTGACGTTATCTGTTTTACTGATGACAGGTCGGTCGGATCTGCTTCAGGGGATGCTTCGTTCTAAGCATTAGGAGAGGGGAGGGGTGGCAACCGATACATTGTTCCGGAATAGCAGTAACCATCATAGTGGGCGAATTTGCCATTCGCCCACTATGGTTACTGCTATTCCGGAACAATGTATCGGTTGCCATCCCTCTCCTAAAGCCTAGAACGATGCCATTTCGCTGACTTTAAACATGATCCAGGAACTAAATTCCGGAAGAGAAGTGATGAGCGATGGAGATGCAGAGCAGAGTGTATAGGGTTTCTGCCTGATTCGGAGACTTATCCTCCAAGAGTCACTTTCGCTCGGACGAACGTAGAATCTATATACTGGACACAGTGATCAATCTTTCTACTTAAAATATGGCGGAAAATTATAAAAGTCAGATTGACATCACTACAAAAAACGCATTCCTCAACGACACGCAGCCGACCATAACAAAAGATTTGACAAAACATTAGAATTAAATCATCAATATAGGCCTACGTTAGATCAAAATGTATCGGCATTCTACACAGGGCCTATTAGTTTCGTGCATTTGTTGTACTGCGTTGATAGAAAAAGGGAACGCATGCAAAGAGTTCTGTCAAATTGTTCCTTCTCGTTGTCTTCGTAGTCACATCTCGCATTCCCTCCTGGCCACCTGGGCAGTTGAGGCCATGTTTTTGCCCACTATTTTCCTGATATAACTTGAGAAAGAAGTCGTAAAAATCAATGTTGATTTTACTCTGCTCCTGATAAGTAAAATGATAAGGTCAACCCGAGTTTTGGGACAGGCGTCGATGTCTGGTTTTAACGACAGGTCATGACGCAAGTGATTTACGCCATTAATCTAGAGCAGTTTGCCAGGCGTATCTCTGGATCCACGTTTGTCTACGCAACTCGACGCTGCTTTTTATTTGTCTACGCCTAAACGATGAACGACTTGGTTGGCTGCCGACCCCCACAACTCGATAACAGGAGCAGTCACCAATCGGGACTTTAATTCGAGCTCAACGCTGCCTAATTTCGGTGCTATAATGGAAACCGGTCGCACAGTTAAAAGGTTACATTAAAAACTGTTTGTGCAGGAGATGATGCACTGAACGTGACAGTGCATTCAGAAAACGATGTCACTTCATTCATCCGAGCGTAATGATTCTGCTCGCATGAGTCATCCTCACTATCCTCTGGGTCAGTTATTTAAAGGCAAACTTCAGATTGCGCTCACAGTTTATAGTTACTATGCCCCTGAGCCAGTAAATTGGTCTGAATAGCAGAACATTTTCTCTCTGTCTCTCTCTCTCCCTGTCTCTCTCTCCCTCTCTCGCGCTCTGTCTGTCTCTGTGTGTCTCTGTGTGTCTCTGTGTGTCTCTCTGTGTCTCTGTGTGTCTCTGTGTGTCTCTCTGTGTCTCTCTGTGTCTCTCTGTGTCTCTATGTGTCTCTCTGTGTCTCTCTGTGTCTCTCTGTGTCTCTCTGTGCAAGTTTGCCTCTCTCTATCTCTGTCAGTCTGCCTGTCTCTGTCTGTCTCTGTGTGTCTGTCTCTGTGTGTCTGTCTCTGTGTGTCTGTCTCTGTGTGTCTGTCTCTGTGTGTCTGTCTCTGTGTGTCTGTCTCTGTCTCTGTCTGTCTCTGTCTCTGTCTGTGTGTACTGGGCTATTGGCGTGTATCTGTGGCCCTGGATTTTGAAAAATCCTCCGTCGAGCGAACAGCGTCACTAAGTAATCTTAAAGTGGCGCTAAATAAATTGCCTTTTGCATTATGCACGTGGCTCGCATTCGTTCGTGTCGACACAAAAGACGCGCTGCTTTTGCTGAGCGACGTTTTAATTTGAAGAGAATGGAGAACAGCGGGTGGTTTAATTGAAAATGTATGCAGACAGTCGAGCTCTCAGTCGAGACAGACTTGTCTTGCATTTTGTCCCCCAGAAACCATTATATATAATATCCAGTCTTTCAGTTTTGAATTATTCCAGAAACCATTGGATATAATAGTCTTTCAAAGTTGAATTATTCCGATCAGCAAAAAACGTTCATCACAAAAAACATATAAGTCGTTGAAATTACCCAGAAGACAAACGCGGAGTCTGATTTTGAACGCACAAATTTCCATCATCCAAAAATCCGCTTGCTTCTAGGCTCTCTGGTACTCGTTGCGCATTTACTGTATAAATTACATATGAAAAGTGTAACAAGTCTTTCTACGTTACCGAGAAACAGCCTATAACGGTGCTAATAACAGCATTCCATAATTATTCAAATGGTCGACCGACTTGAGACCGTTTTCCATGAAGACTTTATTTTGGGGAAGAGATCGTCTTCCGTGTGACACTGCTCTACGACCATCGCATGATTTTACGAAGCCTTGGAGAGGAGGTACACCTTCGCAATCTTTGCGATCGTTCTTTAATGACGTCACCGGAACTTGATGACCTGTGCCGACAGAAATAATGGGAACCAGGAACTCTCTCTCTCTCTCTCTCTCTCTCTCTCTCTCTCTCTCTCTCTCTCTCTCTCTCTCACGGCATTCCTTTGATCTTCCGGTAGCCATCGTCCGCTGCCTCGAAACCTCATTAAATGTCGGGTTGTTCGTTACAATGAAACTATCATTTCTCAGACACAGAGTCATGAATGACGGACTCGGTGAAGCCGAGAGAACGGTCAGTGTTCGTTTCCACGGTCATCGGAAATATAGCGCCTCTTTCTCTCTCTGTCCGTCTTTCTGTTTGTCTATTTGTCTGTCTATATGTATGCGTGTCTGTCTTTTTGCTTCGTTCCAAATGATTTAGTCTTTGTTGTTGCGTTTACGGTTGCGTGAGTCTGATTTAAACTAAGGGGCGGAGCTAGGGTGTCCGGTGCCCGGGGAGTCGGGGACAAAACATACCGATGGCGCCCCCTCAACTTGATGAAAATCACAAGAAGCAAAAAGGGCGCCGTTCTGCCCATTTTGGCGCCCCTTCGTTCTTTATTCAACTTCGCGAATACCCTGGCAAGCAAAAAAGGTCATCGCCCATAGCGGAACATCCTACCTTAAACCAGTTTTGGCGCCCCCCACCGCGGCGCCCGGGGACATCTGCACCCCCTGCACCGCCTAGATTCGCCTCTGCTGACTTTGGCTTCATACAAAGATTATTACGCATAATGTAACATTTACTGTACATCTGACTGTATCAATCCAGGGTCGGGACTTGGTTCCACGGGAGAAGTATAATTTGTTATAAATTTTATGACATCTTTTGAAATCTGTTTTTTTCATTCAGCGTCCACTCCCAAGGAATTGATCAGACGCTGACAAGCATCTGAACTGCAACGGTAAAATATTTGAGACCTATAACTGAAAATTATTGTCAATATTTACATCTATTTTATAGTGAAGATCTAAAACTTTTAAGATCAAGCAGCATATTGTGGTGTCAAAATGGTTTGTCTCTAGGTAATACAGTTCTTATTAACGTAACTCAATGCTGCTCATTTGTGTGAGTTTGTCTAGAAGACAGACATCGTCGTTCAGACACGTTAAAACTTGCCACAAAATCAATCTCTGCTGATGGCATCACGTGACTACTCACTTCCGGAAGATTCAAATTTTCGGCTGAGCAGTTAGCGTTCTGTGTTCGATGAAACCAATCGTCGTTTTTCGAAATGGTCTCCTTTGTTTTAAATAGCGAAGTTTTCAGTCGTTTAATCTCGTTTTCGAACGATCTATGTTTTCTCGAGAACATCGAAACTTACGTTTATTTACTTTCGTTAGGGACTTTTTACCACGTTTTTGTTACGAACCTTAGGTAGAATTTCTGACCCTAATATAGGCTAGTTAAGTAAGTAAGTACGTAAGTAAAATCTCGTCGATTTATATAGCGCCTTGGATAGCGGTAGCTACTTAATTAGGCCTATTCTTTCTTAAAAATAGCGATGGGAAAGACGATTGATCAGCCAGGCAATGGTCGATATATCCAAAGTTGCGTTATAGTAGTGGTCAAAGAGCGCTGGTACTAGCGACGGTAATCTTGATGTCATGGGTTCGATTTAGTGGCGGTTCCAGGATTTCTTGGTGGGAGATGAAATGAATTTATAGAAAGTTGTTGGGGGATGAAAATAGAAGGACAAAGTCAATTAACTTTACCGGAAAATGGCGAAAAAGTGAATTTCCCCTAATTTGACTATACTTTTACCGAAAAATAGGTTTACAAGCAAAAAAAGGTCATTCGCAGTCAGTTTTACTAAACTGTTACCAAAAGTAGGTTTCACAAGCAAAAAAAGTAAGTCCGGAAGTCCGGTGGAGGATGCATCCCCACTTATCCCCCACGTGGAACCGCCACTGGTTCGATTCGCATAAGAGCTAAAATTTTAGGGGCGGAAGATGGCAGAGTGGGTTACGTGCTGGAGCGGTAGGCTGACGGAGCGAGGTTCAAGCCCCGTTAGCGCCCCTAGTGGCTTTCACACAGGCAGTAATACCTCCTCCTTATCGTCACTTCATCATTTTCTCTTTCCTTCAGTGGTTGAAGATGAGGTGACGTCATGAATCAGGCATTTCCAGGTAGTTCTTCCTTTCGATGCTTTTGCTGCTGGTGTTATATTCATTCCAGTCCTGTCTTTTATATCGTCCACCCATCATCTGTTTGGCCGGGCTCTCTTTCTTTTTCCTGACATGATACCTTGTTGAATTGTTTGTTGTAGATTATCTTTGGTGTTTCTTTGTATGTGACCAAAATAAGCCAATTTGTGTCTTTGGCAGATGCGAAAGAATGTTCGTTTGGTCTTGGCTCTTTTTATAACTGCTTCGTTTGTTTGTTTTTCTGTCCATTATATTCTTTGCATTGTTCTGAAAGAAAACATTTCGAAGGCATCTAGTCTTTGTCTGATTTTCTTTTTGATGGTCAAGCTTTCACATCCATATGTTGCTACGCTGCATGTCATACATTCCGTTCAGGCACGTCGGAACGAATTTTCAGCAGGTGGTGCAGATTTTCAGATTTTCTTAATAAAAAAATTTCGCATCTTAAAAAAACCCGACGAGCAAAAAAGGTCTTCACGCACGGAATTTACTCTCTTTTTTCCAGGGAGTGCAGGGGTGTAGGTTCCTACCGGCCTCCAGGGGGTGCGCTGCATCGCCTGAATTTTTCCAGGGGTGCAGCTGCACCCCTGCATTCCCACTTCGTACGGGCCTGATTCCGTTGGTCTTCGTTTGTTTTCCTTGCTGATTTTGCTGCTTTTTCCAGACAATTTCTAATCTCATCATTACTTCTCTGCCTCTTTCTAGTCACGAGTTAATTTCTTCTTCAAGTTTTCAATGCCTCCTAAGCCGCTTTGGCCGAAATTACGCAATATAATAGAATTCAACACATTCCAAACATGCAAAATGTAGCTTCTAAGGATGATTTGTGTGTTTTAAAAATTCGAATTGTTGATTAAAAATTTATAATTACTGCAATTTAGTCAATCCTCTCTCTTACTCTCTCTCTCTCTCTTTCTTCTAAGTTCTTGCATAGTATCGCCATCCTACCCTCAATTGTTAAGACCTTGCAAACAGTTTTCTCCTATAGACACAGGCGAGTTATAGGAACTGTATATATATAGTTGCAGTTCCTTTTCACCGTAAGCGCTCTCAGAAGGAGAACCGCAACAATATCAACATACTGTTTGATTAACAAGGGGCTTATTATAAAACAGGTATTTCTATTTGACGCAGTCTGTTGAAATGGTACTCTGAATGCAAATTGGATCGTATCTGTTCAGTTGTGTCTCGATGTATGTGTTAGATTTCTCCTTAACGTTGACACAGCATGTTCGGCAGCAGCCTACTCTTGTTTACATCATGGGAAAATACTTTTATACAAAACTAATCTACGCACTCTGACTACTGCAGTGCACGGTCTCATCTATTCCGCCGCTGGTTCTCTCTGCTCGACCTCAGGGTTCGGTTTCAGGTCGTCGGTCGATGCCCGTTTTCGAGCGAAGATGATGGAGATATAATCTCAGTCGAATGTATTCGCCGCGCTCTTTTCATCAGACGAGATAGAGCGCTTCTATCTCGTCTTTATTTCGAGGAAAGACTTCTTCGGCGACCGACGAGTAAATCATTGAACGAAATCGATAAGTTGACAAGCAGAACACTAAACCGTCCGTGTCCAATTTTCTTCTCTGTGAGTGTCATCATAGACTATTGCAGATTACCGGATTATACAACGGAACAAAACAACCAAATCCAATGAACAAAACTAATAAACAATCGCCGACAGCAGGCAACATAGTGCGTCGTAAAGAGGACATTATATATGTACACTGTTTAGATGTTTGTCAACAGTGCGAAAGGTTAACTGTACGTAAGCACAGCTGGAATATCTTGTGTCCGCTGAAACAGGAACACATAGTCATAGAGCATCATTGGCTGGCGAACCCATGCACTAGGCACAATGTTTGCGACCGATCTTGTACAATGTGCATGGCCTACAAATGTATAACTTGACGAGTTGAGAACGGAGATGTTAAACAGTGGCGGTTTCATGATTTCTTGGTGGGGGATGAAATGAATTCACAGGAAGTTGGTGGGGGGAGGATGAAAATTGAAAGAAAAAATCAATAAACTTTGCCGAAAAAGGCTGACAAAAGTGAATTTCATCTCTAGTTTTACTACACTTTTAACAAAAATAGGCTGACAAGCAAAAAAAAGATCACCGGCAGTTTTTCTCCTGTAGTTTTACTAGACTTTTACCCAAAAATATGTTTCACAAGCAAAATAAAAAGTCTGGTGGGGATGTATCCCCACTCATCCCCATGTGGAACCGCCACTGTGTAAAAACTGCAACTGGTGTCGTATATTAAGTAAATATACAGTTGTAATCAAAAGATTTGAACGGCATTGCCCTCTGCAGCTGCTACATCAACTGTAGAGCGATTAGACGATTCGAAGGGCGGTTCTTTATTTTCTTATGCACTGTCTTGGAATGTCATCGCCGTAGGAAAAACAGTCCCAGATATGTCTATACACAGATCTTTTCACATGAGCCCTCAAATGAAGGGTTCCATGCTGAGAACTGCCGGTCCATTTTCATTAAGTTTTCGTTAATGGCGCCTATTAAAGCGCCTGGACTGTGATATCATTGGATATCACGGGTAGATACTTTACGGTAACATTGGGTCACCGGTGAGCATCACGCATAGAAGAAATGCATGTCCAGCCGCGTCCAAAGCCTATAAACTACTCAATTACGTTGTTGTTTACTTAGACTGCTGTCTATAGTGGGCCCTTACGATGACGACGACGATGATGATGATTATGACGATGATGATGAGCGCAAATTGAGAGAGAAAGCGAATTCAGGGGAGACAAATATCAGGAGAACACTTTGTAGTTCCGAACCACCGTTATGTTGAAAACTTTTTCGCAAATTCACAAAAACTGGAATTCGGTGAGAAGCAGCAAAGTAAGAGCAACTCTAAGCTAAGACAGGACCATCAAGACAAGACAATACTCTGCTTTTCATCTTTAGAGAAGCGTAGATGCAAACATGCCTTCTTCGTGCGGAAAACTGATTTAAATAGTCGACCGAACACGGAATTTGAAATCATTTTAACGTCGAACGAGAAAAAGCAGATATTTGGTGCAAACAAACCCAGATTCGTCAAGACGTTACACTCATTTACACTGCACTTATCTGCACTCTCATGTAGCGGCATATCCATTAGCCACTTGAAGTCACTGTACGTTTTTATGGAAGTAAAAGTTTTCTCTGAATCGTCTAATTATATTTATCTATATATGGGCCCAAAGTAGATGCAGAACAGCAGTACATTCGCTCTGAACATTCAAACGTTTGGACCTCTGAGCGCTTTCCGGCAGCCCTTACGATAGTCACGCCACTGCACTATTGCTAAGAAGGGTTGCGGTATTTGGCACTTCTAATAATACTTAACGTTTCGGCAGTAGCCTAATCTCGGAAATATTGTAGGTCAGGGGCGGGCAACATACGGCCCGCGGCCAGATGTGGCCCGCGAGAGGCTTTGGAGTGGCCCGTCGAGTCGAGGAGTCACGTACAACGTGTAAATTTTGCACGCTAACTACTCATAAGGGGTCATCCATAAACTACGTACGCAAAAGGCATATTTTCAACCCCTTCCTCCGTTGCACACCGTACATGCGTAAAATCCCCAAACTTTCTCTCCTCAGTATGTACGTATGGATGAACCCTAATGTAACAAAAATAACAATACATACGAATTTTCAATCGTTATGTTGCTTACAAGGCCCTTCCTTGGTAAAAAGTATAGCAGCTGGTCCGTATCTACTGTACTTAGTAGTTAGTACTTAGTCCGTCCTCGTGCTAAAAGCACTTCGGGCAACACAGAATGTTCTCCATCTACACCGGCCTATCTACTGTATGATTTATAAATGGCATATATAAATCTGAGTCTGAACTTCTGAAGGACATATTTAATAGAACCGAATGAATTGATCACCGAATGAATTGACAAGTTCTATCATAGAACTTGATTTAACTGTTTTCCAGGGGGCAAGACACTTTCCACCTGGCAACTTTGCGAAAAAGTTGACGACTTTTTTGCTTGTCAGTCTTCAGTCTTCGATTAATTACTTCTAATTACTTCTTCCTCGATGAGTCGATGAACTTTTTGATTGACAGTCTTTTCAATTCTTGACTCAATTTGCATTTTAAAAACATTCGCGAAAAAATTTGTTTCTTAAAAATCAGGGGGAGGACAACGGCCTACCCTACCCCCAAATGACGTCCCTGGTTCTATTAATCACTGAATGAAACCAAGTTTCCCAATCTCAGAAGCATGGCAATGAAGCTACTTGTGATGTTAGGTTTAACGTATAATAAATCGAAACTGCTTTCAAACTTGACAGACGTTCACCTGAAGTCTATTATAAGAACTTCTACCTCGGAATTACGGTCAGATTTCAGACAATTAGTGAACACGAATGTTGAACAGCATGGACAGAGATTGTAAGTTTGCTTTATAGTATATAATATGAAATATTATGAATTATGAAAGATTATGAGTTTGTTCCATAGTGTATAATATGTAATAATAATAATAATAATAATAATAATAATAATAATAATAATAATAATAATAATAATGTGATTTTAAGTGGTTTAGGAGGCTAAGCAAGCCTGTGCGAAAACCACTGATGTAACCATCTACATTCAATAACCTAGTTTATCAAGTATGTGCAAACCCTGGGACTAAATTCAGCTTGGAAGATGGCGCAGAACAAGGAAAATTGTAGACAATCTGTATAAAAGACCACGCTCTTTTGTTAATGGGCTTGACAAGAATGAATTAAATTAGTATAATGTCTATAAGAGTCTTATCGTAACGAGCGTATATAGCTGATATTGTTTCATGCATTTGCTGCCCATCAGAAAGCTTGAGGCGCCTAATTTGGTTCGTTCGGCCCGGCCCGGCGCATCCAGCATATTAAGACGGGGGCTGAGGGGGCTGTAGCCCCCGGCCCATCATGAAAATAGGCCCACCGATTTTCGAGATAACCTTTTTTGCTTGTCAGAGTGTCAGAGAGTTTCAGTATAGGCGACGGCCGCCTTTTTTCTCAGCCCCAGGCCCACTCGGACCTTAATCCGGCCCTGGGCGCGTCGCAAATTTCTTAACATGTGGCCCGCTGATGAAAGAAGTTACCGGCCTCCCTGTTGTAGGTCCTAATAATAATTCGAGCTCTAACGCTCCAGTTGATGCCATGACATTCGATAGATGGCGTTCTGTTTCAAGAACGTTAGTTGGATATTTTGTGTGCTACCGATTGCCTTTAGAACAGGGGTGCAGTGGCGGCTCCACACTCCACAGGGGGCCCGAGGGGCCCGTGCCCCCCTAATGAGTGCCAGCCCTCCCCCCAGTTGCCCCCTGTTGGGACCTTATACTTAATACTACATAGGCCCTACATAACAACAAATTGGTTGGCCCCCATGATTAGAAGTTGCCACCCCAACGGCCCCCCACTTGCCAAATCCTGAGGCCGCCACTGCAGGGGTGCACAACCTTTTGAGGCCGAGGGCCAAATTCAATGTTCTCAAATTGCTCGCGGACCTAACAAACAAAAATGCATGCTTTATTATAGTAACCTTAAAATACGTTAATAGCTTAATATAAAATAAAGACTTGGCGATTATCTTGGACCACTTTGTGGTTGGCCCGTGTGAAATATTTGGATTCATCTTGCCTTCTTGGTGAAAAACTTTGCTCGACCGGCAGAGTCTGCTCATTTTTTTTTGTATTCTCAATTCACCTTGAGAGAGAGAGAGAGAGAGAGAGAGAGAGAGAGAGAGAGAGAGAGAGAGACAGACAGACAGACAGACAGACATACATACAGACAGATACAGAGACAGAGACAGAGACAGAAAAGAAAGAGAGGAAAAGAAAGTGAGAAAACGAAAGAAAAGGCGAGGAGAGAGGAGAGGGCCTATTACAAACATAGGCCATCACCTTCTGCACTTAGAACGTCTCATCTATGACAACCCTCGTTATTCTATAATGTTAATAATTAATGCAAAGGATTTGTGCAAATTCAACCGCAATTTTGAAACTTACTTCGTCCTGTTAGAGATCGATTTCAAGTACCATATTGAGCGACTATCTTTAGCATCCTTTAATACATCGATATCAATCGCTATTGACCGACAGAGTTTGCTCAATTTTTTTGTATTCTCAATTCAACTTGCAAGTCATTATATGTATCGGCGGTTTTTTAATAATGGCGCCTACAACTGTATTCTTATCGACACTGGCCGATTCGCGGCAGATCAAACACATTAATTCACTGCTACGCAATTCCACGAAATACTGGTGTTTCCATCCATTTTAAAGCTGTCGCTTATCGAAATCTACGCCTTTTCGCTGCGGGTTTAGGTATCACAGTGGTTGTGCACCCCTGCTTTTAGAAGATTAAAACTGGCGACTTACTTACTTACTGCAAAATTATCTCCTCTAAATCGCCAGACATGTTCATCTGATCGTCGCCTCGTTAACTAAGTGAAGTGCTTGCGCAAATCGATATATTAAATGGCCGAACCTTAACAGAACGCAACGAAACTAAAGTAAATCAGCAAGGCTTGAACAAAAAGTATTTATTCTTTGAGATTTTAAAGTTATCATGAAGATATTGTGACCTGTAGAGGCACCAAAATAGAAAGACTAAACGATCTATTAAGACATCAAATCGCAAGAAATGTGTCATGGCTACACTAACGCATTGGCAGAAGTTCTAGATTTCGGTGTCTGGAACCTCAGTTAAAATATCCAGTGGCGGTTCCAGAAATTCTTGGTGGGGGGATGAAAAAATGTATAGGAAGTTGGTGGGGGATGCAAAGTGAAGAGGAAAAAAGAAAAGAGAGAAAAAAGGTCATTGTTAGTGTTTTGTCCACTAACTGTTAATAAACCTTGCCAAATAAGCCCGACAAGCAAAAAAGAAGGTCACTCACAGTATTTTTCACTCAGCTTTTTTAAAAACTCACCGGAAAATAGGTTGACGACTCAACAAGAGGTCATTCGGAACCTCGGTGGGGGATGCATCTCCGCTTCTCCAGTCATCAACAAGGTGGAACCGCCACTGCTATTATCTAGATCCTTAGCTACATATTGACTACGAAGTTGCCTTGGCGCTATTTGCCGCTGCTTAATCAGAGATGCCCAGTGATGTTAACAAGGACCGACCTCCCAAGGACGAGGATAAGGACAAGGACCGACTCCCCAAGGACGAGGATAAGGACAGGACCGAACCCCAAGGACGAGGATAAGGACGAGGACCGACCCTGCAGGACGAGGACAAGGAAAGGACTTATTGAGTAAAGCACAAGGACCACAAGGACTGACTCCCAAGGACAAGGATCAAGGACAAGGACCAACCTCTGTCAGACAAAAAGTCGGATAGGAAAAAAACAAAACAATTTCAATTCGAAACACAAAATTAGAACGTCAAATTTTTTAAAAAAACATAATCAGTCAATAGCAATCTGCATTTCAAATGCGCCTTTGACTTTTCGACCTAGCTATGTTACTGCGGTAAGAAATTTTCAAGTTTAATAATAATATAATAATAATAATAATAATAATAATAATAATAATAAATGAAAAAGTGTTTCCAGCAGCTGATCAGTCATGCGGGTACGGTGAGGTCTAATAATGAGACCACTTTGGAAAACACTCGTTCAACTGGAGCCGACGTCGCTGGGCAACAAAGAATTCTGCTAAAGAATCAACTGGTATTATAAAGGAAACAATGACTAAACATTTAGAGTAACTCAACGAAAGTATATCAGCCAATATATGCCAAATATCACATACTCTCTTAGCTTGGAACATAATTATCAGTACAATTGAAAATGGTATGGCAAGAAATTTGGTCCTTATAAGGACTTTTCAGGACTAGATTACAAGGACCAGGACAAGGACCGATCTGCAAGGACGAGGATAAGGACAAGGACCGAACCCCAAGGACGAGGATAAGGACGAGGACTGACTCCCAAGGACGAGGACAAGGACAAGGACTTCAAATTGGACTTAAGGAGTCCTTAAGGACAAGGACCAGGACAAGGATTAACATCACTGGAGATGCCTTATGCCTTCTCTCTACATTTTGATTTCAATTTAAAGGCGTTAAGAGCCCCTTCACTTGCGCACAGCGGTCAACAACGCGTCGGCGAGCAAATTACACACGTCGAGATACACACACACATGATAAGCATCTCTCCATTTCTAAGCCATCGTCCAAATGCAGTCTTCTCTCACACTCTTCATCTTCTTCGTTGTCAACAATATTCCTATCCTACCGACATATTATATGCACGTCAAATATTTGCGGTAGTGTAGTCGGTAAACGACACTTTTCTATTGATATCAATAGAAATTATAGTAGGCCCCTATACTAGACTGTTCGATGCAACGAGACAAAGAAAGAGACAAAGAAACGAACGCAGACTGACAATTGCAAATACTGCGACGTGCTGTCCTTCGCTGCTGGGATCACGAATTCAAACAGAAAGCAGGAACTGTGAAGAAGAATCTATTTGCACAGAGTCTTAACCACTGCTGGATCTGGACAATAAAATCTGAGACCTAACATCCTGATTTCAATTTACTTTCAGGAAGAAAAGTGTTTTATGAAAACAGAGCATTTCGATTAAATCGATTAAAATAATCAGAACTTCATTGTCTATGTCGGTAGCATTTCGGAAATCCATCCTGTAGATTAAAACTTAGACTCAAATACGAAAATGGCGTCTTTGTCTCTACAGATCGCCATACAATGGAAATGAAAATCATATTTTCTATGAGCAAATTTTCTAGGGAAGACGGCCATATATTTTTTAAAATTAAAATCAGACTACATTTGAAAAGGTAATAGCCAAAATACAAAGGGTTCGAATTTTATGAAACACCGTGCACGTATTCATACATACATACACACATACATGCAAACACACATACACGCATACATCAATGCATATATGTATATACATATAAGCAGACAAATATTGAATCATTTTACCTCAATAGTGATTCATTTATATAGCGCACTGCAGGGGCGGCTCGTGGGATAGGCAAACTAGGCGGCTGCCTAGGGCGGCAAATGTCAGAGGGGCGGCAAAATGACGTCGCTAAAAATATAGCGACGTCATTTTGCAGCCCCCTTTGATCTTGTGTTATTGCCGACTTAGTCAGACAAGACGCTGCGATCAGTGGCGTAGCGTACAATTTTGCCGCCTCTGGCTCATGGCAAATCCGCCGCCCCAAATTCACTCATATTAGAGACTGAAAAATCCTCTGACAAGGGACAAAAGGCCGCCGCCGCCGCTATAATTTGACGCCCCTTCTAAAGTTTGCCGCCTTCACTGAAAATTCCCTGACAAGCAAAAAAAGGTCGTCGCCGCTCGCTAAAACTTTAAATTTGCCGCCCCTTTTAAACGAACTTTGCCGCCTTCGCTGAAAATCCTCTGACAAGAAAAAATGAAAGGTCCCTTCCTAAATTTGCCGCCTCCCCCCGTCAAGTGTGCCGCCCATGGCTAAAGCCACACAGTGGCGTAACTAGGGGGCGGGGGGCACTTTGTTGACTGCCCCCGGACCCCGGGCGGAGGGCCCGAAGAGGGGTCTAAACTAGGGTTAGGTTATGGTTAACCCTACCTTAAACTTAACCCTAACTCTAGCTAGAAATGGAAATGATGGAAATAATGTGGTGGTGAGGACCTTTTTTTTTGCTCGTCAGCTCGAAACTCTGGGGCCCTCATTCAAAGATGCCCCCGGGCCCCCAAAAGTCACGCTACGCCACTGAAGCCACACTAGCCATTTGGACGCTACGCCACTGGTTGTGACCCAGAACTGGGAAAATTAAACTAAAACTTCCTACAGAACGCGCTGCAAGCATCCTATACCAAGGTCAGACAACGACGCAGTCACGCATACTGCAGTGACGTCACCATATCGTGGAAACGCCGTAAATTAATTCTGGCCAATCGTTGAAGACTAAATTAACTTTGAATGCTTGACGGTTTGATGGCTTTCGACGGTTTGATGTCTGACGGTTGACACAGTTACAGACCTGAGACCTATGCTTCAGATCGGATTTACTTGGTATTAAATTTATTACAACGTTAGAAACTTTAGTTAAATTTTAATCACGCAGCCAGAAAAACTGTCCGACGCCGAGTATCGCAAACGCAAAGCCCAGAGAGACTCGGATATTAAAAGATACAGCGACAGCGAGTCGCTTTTTAATTAAATTAGTAAAATTAATGCTGACAACAGCACACAGGAACAACTGCCTCTACGCCAAATGTGAAATCTCCCGCCAGTGACACTATAGTCACATTAACAGCGTCGACGACGGAAACCAGCCAATTTCTCCTTATTAAAACTTATAAAACACTATTTGCGGTCGTCGATGAACCAAAAACGATTGACTGACTTAGCCATTCTCTCAGTTGAAAGTTAAGAATCCAGAAAACATAGATGTTGCCGATATTCCTAGAGAATCTGCTGCAGCCAAATAGCACTGTGTTGGCTATTTAAGTGATCTATCATGAAGCTTAAAGCATTCATTGAACACGTTGTGAGATGTGAATCATGTGATGTTGTGAAGGAGGATTACACTAATTCACTAAGCAGCTAAAATAATTAACTGTTTGTTAAGATAAGTAAGTAAGTAAGTAAAATCTCGTGGATTTCTATAGCGCCTTGGAAAGCAGCACAACAGTAGCTGCTTATTCTTAGGCGCTCAGCCTCTCTTAAAATAGCTATGGGGAAGGTATATTATCAGCCAGGCAATAGTCAACATCCAAAGAGCAGTGAGGCTAGGTTGTTACAGCTATGGAGGATATGATTTTATGATTTAGATATACAGTGTGAAATAAATTGCTGCTAATAAAGGAAACCTCTAGCCGTGTTTAAGCAATGGATTAATTATCTGAGTTATATATATATATATATATATATATATATATATATATATATATATATATATATATATATACAGTATATATATATATATCTTAAATCTGGGTCAGAGGCGGTCATGGACCCGCTTGCCTAGGGCGCCAGAAACTCAAGAGCCGGCCCTGGCGCACTGTTTCGAGGACAAACGTATCGGAATTAAACAGACGCAATTTCAAGGCAACAATTTCAACAAACCGAGAAGGGTAACACTGACTTTTGCCGCCCCTGGGATCTTGCCGCCCTAGGCAGTGAGTGGCCTAGGCTTGTCTGTATGTCACAATCCGACCCTGGATGCAAATGTAAGCAAGTACGTAGAATAAACGAAGTTTGGGCATTGGGATTCAGCTGACGTTTACCTAAATAATTATTCCGAAAATCCTGTCGCAAACCAACAGGGAACCCGAGCATCAGATCAACTGATGAAGCGCTAGTGCTTAGCACGAGGCCAAGTCAAAAATATTGCTTACAAAAAGTTTAAACCTTAGTACCGATGGTTTGAAGATTTCTACAAATTATTATTATTATTATTATTATTATTATTATTATTATTATTATTATTATTATTGGGCGGGAAGTTAGCAGAGTGGTAACAACGTTGGGCAATGGAGGAGGAGGTCGCGGGTTCGAGTCTCGCAGGAACCCTAAAGGTCGACTCAGCCTTTTTCGTAGTGGCAAAATGAGGAGCAGTGGTAAAAATCACTGCGATAAGTCAAAAGGTACGCTACGCGATACACTAGTCCCGTATCCGTGGCATTGCACACCTGGCTGAGGGCTATAGCAACGGAGATCAGCACCGCCCTATGAGACCGTGAGGCTCGGGAAGGACTTTGACTTTGACTTGATTATTATTATTACCAGACAATTTCTTCAGCGCATGTGTGTCGTAGATGAAAGAATGTGGCAGAAAGAATTTGCACGTAATACTTCTTAGCGTCTGTCTCTTTCAAATATGCCTTATTTTGCAATGGATGAACGGACGGACGGATGGATGGATGAATGGATAGATGGATGGATGGATAAGCAATAGAAGAGAGACCTGCATAGTATGTCTATGTGGCGAACTGGCGATTGATGAGTGAATGGATTATCTAGAGATGACGGAAACCGCAACAGTGATTGCAGAATGCAGACGCTAGTCATGACCTCTTCTGGGATCCAGAGAATAGGCGCTGACTGGAGGCTGGTTCCCTGTTGCTGATTGGACACTGGTTTCCCGATCCGCATCTTCTCTATGATTAGAGAACAGGGATAAACTTGATTATTCCGGATGGATCTTCGTTTCTGTCTTCTTATGGAGGTTTCGTTTACTCTGAGCGTCCTTCTCGGTTTCTTCATTTCGTCTCGTATTTTCTCCGGCAGTTGAAATTGGTCGTTGACTCTCTTGTTTACCTCCGCAGATCGAATCGTCATTCGAACTCTTTAACAAGCAAACCTGTTCGCTCCTTCTTTTCAATTACATTTTTCATATTTTTACAATTGCGTCGAATTTCACTAAACCTAGAGCATAGGCCTATCTATAGAAAATAGGCAATTCCATACTCTTGTAATGTAACAAAAATATTGTAATGTAACAAAATATTTGTATAGCGCCTCTTCTGAAAGATCACTCAGAAGCGCTCCCACAGCAAATTACTGTATATTGACAAAGAGATAAGTTTTAAGTCGTTTCAAAAAGAGGGCCATAGAATTAGGAGTTGCTAAGCCACGCATGACCCGGCCTATTTGGCGTTGTGCGACCGGTTCTCGTCAGAACACCGAAGTTAAGCAACGTCGAGCGCGGTTAGTACTTGGATGGGTGACCATCCCAGGATCTAATCGTGGTGCCGGCGGCCAACCAAGCCGTTCATCGCTTAGGCGTCGATAAATTGGTAGCAGCGCTAAGCTGCGAAGGTAAAACGCAGGTCTAGAGAAAGTAATGGCAACCTACTCTAGATTAATGGCGTAAGCCACCTGCGTCGCTGCTTGCCTAGTACCGGAGATCAGCGCCGGAAACCCTACGCTCGTTCGAGTACGGGACTACCTTTACCTTACCTTTAAGCCACGCATACTGGCGTCAAGAGCATTCCAAAGGATAGGGCCAACTGATTCAAAACCTCGCTTCAGGAACATGGAAGTTCGTGCTTGGGGCACACTGAGAAGACCATTGGTTGTGGACCGAAGACATGGCCGACCAGGGATAGAGCTAAGGGGATGGAGTAGCTCTGAAAGGTAAGATGGAGTGCCACCATAAAGAGAGAGTGCAACCGCTCTCAACATACGAAACTCAACTCGAGCAGGATAAGGCAGCCAGTGTAAAATAGACGTCATATAATCACTAATGTGATCACGTCTTGTGACACCAGCAATCACCTTGGCTGCTGAACGAAGAACCATCTGGAGTTTATCGAGTCGCACCGATGGAAGACCAGCGAAAAGTGAACCACAGTAGTCAAGCTTTGAGCAAATAAATGCATGAATCAAAGTAGAAGCAGATGGCATGTCTAGTGTACGTCGAATCACTCTAAGCTGGCGGAGATGATAGAAGCAACTGCGACAAAGTGAGTTAATATGATCCATAAAGGTTAACTCAGAGTCAAGAATTATACCAAGATCACGGACAGAGGAGGAGAAAGAGAGGCCGGGGAAGGCAGACTGCACAGACATATGATCAATTTTTAAGAGCTGACCTCGAGTACTAAACCAGATGAGCTGAGTTTTAGCTGGATTAAGTAAAAGACGATTTGAGTGCATCCATGAATGAAGTAAGTCAGAGGCTTCAACAAATTCACGAGTGATCTGCAGCGCATTAGTGGGGCTGGAATGTGAATAGGCCTGAATATCATCAGCGTACATATGTGTTTTAAAATTATATGGTGCAAACAAGCGTGCAACATCAGCAGTATAAAGTATATACAGAAGCGGCCCAAGGACCGAACCCTGAGGGACTCCACAAGTGACTTGTATACTATTAGGGGCTGTCCATTAATTATGTCAACAATTTTTGGCAATTTTTGACCCCCTCCCCTTGTCAACAACTGTCAACTTTCAGTTGACAAAATGATTACAAAATAATTACGTCAAAAACTTTTGACCACCCCCAGATCAATGACAGGTCCCAATATAACAAGGTTAATATTTTTGCGAAGATGACCATTTTTTTCCTTTTTTGCTCGTCGAGTGTCAAAATGTCATGGTTATGACCTTTTTGCCATGCTTTTTTCCATTATAATAAGTAGTATTCCATGAAATTTCCTAGTTTTAGATTATTTGTAAAAAGTGAAATTGTTGACGTCAACTTCTCTTGACCCCCCTCCCTCTGTCAACAACTGTCAAACTTTTTCAAACCCTCTCCCCTAAATTGTTGACGTAATTAATGGACAGCCCCTTAGGCCTAAATCCCTTTCTTAAAATTCTTGACTTTTAAACACGGGATAGCCAACACTTAACTCAGAAGAAAATTGAAGAAGCGAGCCTTTTTAACATATTGTCAAAAAGAGCTTTTTGTTGAAGGTTTATTATACAACTAAACCGATTACTAAAATAGCAAGTAGAAACGGATATACAGCATAATCAAGCTTCAATGCAAAAACACAAATCAGAGCTAGGTAGACATTGGCTTAGCTGAATCTATAATAGTCTTAGACTTAGTGTATTGGCAGAACGATCAAGCGATTAAGCATTCAAGACGTTGCTGAAACTCTCTCTCTCTCTCTCTCTCTCTCTCTCTCTCTCTCTCTCTCTCTCTCTCTCTCTCTCTCTCTCAACGTCGTCGTCCGTATCTATTAGAATCGAACATGATGTGCAAAGACAGCACATTGACATTGACAGATAAATAATTAATCGGAAAGCAAATCGTTGTTGTCAGGAACTGCAGGAAAACGTGACATCTTGCAAATGCGGTTAACATCTGTGAACGAACAGCAGGTGTGCCAAAAATGGAGAACAAAATTCCAACTTCTAGGACCTAACTAAGACTAATGCGAAAGTACGTTATCTGATATTCAAACTGAAGCCGAACACGATTACCTGTACCAATTGCCTACCAGCGCCTCTCAGTAGAAATATAAGAGGCGCTATACAAATGTTGTATTGCATTACATTACTTAGGCCTATTTGCGACTTCGAAAGGAACACGAATTTCCAAAAGTCAATGACGTAGAATTCACGTTTGGCTTTAAACGACGAATTTTAACGAAACATCATTTAAGTTCTGAATTAAGATTAACTATAATTGAGTCAGTTGACAAAGATTCTCGTCAACAAGGAAATTGGCCGACACATTTCAACCGCTAATCTTCAAAAGTAAGTAAGTAAGTAAAATCTCGTAAACCGTTATAATCAGCGCCAACCATTTGTTGTTTAATGTATGTAGGAAAGCAGTACAGCAGTAGCTGCTTATTCTTATGCGCTTAATCTTTCTTGAAATAGCTATAGAAAAGGTGGTTTGTCTCGATATCTGCAAAGGAACCATCTGTGTAGTCTTCCAGGGTCCGTGGGAATACATGGAATCAAGGTGGTCGTGAAATTCGACTAAATCGACCCCGATAATTTGAATAATAATTAATCGATCCCGACAATATGACTAATCGTTGGCGACAATTATCGTCGAAAGATGTTGTCGAAAAACAGTTCCTTGAAAGTATTACTTATATTTTTTTCATATCGACACAATTGTTACTGTACTTATCGTTTATAAAAAAGCCCAATATGCCTTACTAAGATCCCTGCGGCCACCACCTGTCTAGACCCAATAAATTCCCGAATTTAGGACTCCAAGGGCGCCATATCATTTGGGCGCCCTGGTGTCCTTGCGCTATTGTTAATGTGATGACGGTTGAAGGGGCGCGTTTCGAGTCTCTGTTCTACAGCAGGCCGCCACTCGATCGCTCCACCATCTTTCCAAAGTGATGTTACGACGATGGATTAAGTGAGCAGGTAAGTAAAATGTCGTGGATTTATATAGCGCTTATAAAGCTGCTTATTCTTAGGCGCTTAGACTTTCTTAGAATATCCAATGGATTAGTCTAATTCTGTGTCGGAAATGTCGTCGTTGGAAAATGAAATATGTCATGACGAGCATTAATTATTACAGACACCTTAATGCTGGACGATTCGATCGTCTATTAATAGAGATGTAGTTGGAAATCAAATTCATTCAGTTGCGAATTAATATAGGCGACCCTGAAATAACACGATATATTGAAGCAACGTCTCAACGTCTCACTCATATAGTCTACATTTTCAAGTCGCCTCATTTGTAATTGCACAATACAGGGTGGCCCAAAAAACTGCACAGTGACAGTTTTCTTGATATAATGTCTAGCAAGTCAACTTTATTGCCATTTATCTTACTTATTTATACATTTTCTCTGTCTACTGACGTCATTTGTGACTTCATCATTGGTTATCATAGTTTATTGGTAAAGAGTCGTTAATTTATAACAAATTAAGGAGTATCTGCGACGTGAGAACATTGCGTTCATCGAGCCTGACATGTGGCCCCCAAACAGAGCCCGGACTTGAATCCAGTCGACTGCGCTGATTGGGACGCCCTTCACAGATGGTATACCGCAGTGTTTAATCTAGGCCGTTTCCGGGGGAAATTGCCCTTTTGCCCCCCGGAAATTTCAAATCCCCGGAAATTTTGGAATACTACATAGACTAACAGCGGGCCCTAGCAGAATTACCCCCTGGCTTTGTCAGTTCCCTTCGGCTTTTTCAGTTCCCCCCGGAGTCCAGGAGTCTAGATTAAACACTGGTATACCGTCGTCGACGTTTCACTACACTGTACGGTGGATCGGCTGAAGCAAGCAATCGTCACAGATTGGAACAAGCTGTCCCAGCGTTTAATCGACCGCGTAATTCGTCAATGGCGCCGTCGGTTTGAGTGCGTTGTCCAACAACAAGGAGGACTCAATGAACATTTTATGTGAAGAAATCCATCCATTTAGGCATCTGCTAAAGTAAAATAATTTATGTGTTTTTGTGAATTTTAAGGGTTATATTTGAATTGGTATGACTAAAGTATTATCAATTATTTATCATTGTGCGGTTTTTTTGGGCCACCCTGTATATGCGCCCGCATGTAAAATGCAATCTCGTATAACGCGTTGAAACTGTAAGTGATTAGGGTTTTAGGCTTTTAGGCTTTTGGTGTCAGAGTAAAAACTCAAAATCGTTTTCTAAATCAATCCTAAACAGTTTAACCAATAACCATAACATGTAGGCCTATTTAATCCATTAATCATCCATAATTTACAAGCCGTTAGTTTTATAAGTAATAGAACTAATTATTTTCTTCTATTTCAAAATACGGAGGTAATAAGGTCCGGCAAAACTCTCTAGACACATTATTTATTATGGAAAACATTTCTTTTTACAAATGTACAATGCACTTTTGTTGGTTATAATTATCGGTTCAGGAAGGAAGGAGCAAGAGAATAGACGACTGAGAAGTTGAACGCGGCTGAGTCAAATAATACGGCGAGGCGATCAAATGTCATAATTGAGAGAAAAAGCCCATAAAGCCTTATGGGAGGGAAAAACATAGACACACAAGCGTACATACCGGAAGGTCGAGGAAAATACAGGAATAGAAGTGACAGAATAACAGTAGTCATAAATATCAGAAGACGCCATTTTATCATTTCATTACTGACGAATGACGTGCAGCCAAAGACGCTTTTGAGACAGACAGACAGACAGACAGACAGACAGACAAACAGACAAACAGACAAACAAACAGACAGACACACAGACACACAGACAGACAGACAGACACACACGCAGACAGACAGACACACACGCAGATAGACACACACACACGCAGACAGACCGACAGAGAGACAGACACACAGAAACACAGATAGATAGACAGGCAGACAGATAGACAGACAGATTTAATCTTTAATCAAATAACAGATATACAAGTGACCAGTGGCGCAGTCAGGCTTTTCAGATTAGGGGTAACATCGCCTATATATGCGAGCTCCGTTTGTTTCGATTAAGATTATTAGGGGTTTGGCGAAACGTCGCTAACTTATTGAACAACATTAAAATAATTAAGCCGTTAACTCCGGAGAAAATTTACAGACCCTGCAGGACAGCCCCTACTCCCTCTCCCTCTCCAGTTAAACATTTTCATCGGCATTGCACATGTTTTATATGGCGACCAGACTAGGGTAAGGTCAGTCGCCGTCGCCCCCGCCCCCTCCTCCCACATGGCCCGCTTGTGGATGTGCCATTGTTGATGAGCTGAGACAGAGATATATACATGCAGACAAAGACGTCGCAGAGAGACAGAATGAATGATGCAGTCCGAGTAGGCTAATCAGTGGCGAAGAGGCAGTCCTAGAGAGACGCATTATTTAGTGGGCGTCATGAAACGACCCTTACTGTGGCGACGGTGATGTTGAATCTATTGGACCCTCCTTCGTCCACAGTCAGGGTTTTTTGACAAAGAGAATTTCTGTCACGCTCTTAATAACGAAGCAACAATAGGCTGTCTCCTGGTCTCACGAAACCTCCATTTTGCACGCCTTCAATCTTCAAAGTAGAAGTCCATTCGAACACCTGAAAGAAACCCGAACTTCGCCATTCATCTCGTCTTTCAGACACCAACCTCATACATCGAATTCAGCGTTGCCCATGGATCATTAGCGCATTTTTTATTTAGTTAGTTAGAAAAAAATAAAAGCAACTCGTCGTTCGAAAGAACGTTAGAAGCTGGTCGTTAGAAGCTGCTCAAACTGTCCAATTTAAAAACACACTTGATTTATCGCCTTTCGGGAGCGAAAGTTGGCAGAGTGGGTTACGTGCTAGAGCGGTAGATGGACGGAGGAGCGAGGTTCAAGCTCCGTTAGCGCCCCCTAGTGGCTTTCACACAGGCAGTACTGCCTCCTAAGACTTTTTAAATTCCCATTATGGAATTAATATCCATCTATATTCTGTCCAGAGGCGTAGCAGCTATATGGACAACCTGGCCAAATGCCAAGGGCCCCCGTCGCCCCCGACCTGCAAAGGGCCCCCCCGTCCCGAGTCACCCGACCCTCTAATAGGGTCCAGTGTGCAAGACCGCATCACCGCGCATCTGGAATTTACGTTTGATAAGAGATCGCTAAAGTAGCAGAAAGGGCCCCCTACCCGTTTTTCGCCAAGGGTCCCGAGCATATTGCTACGCCACTGATTCTGTCTTCTACGTAAGTGTCATGGACACAAATTCAAAGTCTAATAAGACGTCTATAATTACGTATTATAAGACTTACACTATCACAAGTTGCTTTGTTCTCTTGGAGTGGAGTATAACCCATTGACTTGGTACTTTTAGTGACCGGCAGACTAGCAATAAAGACAGAAAAAGGACTAAAAACTTGACCAAAAATGGCGAAAGAGCTGAAAATGCCGGAAATCAATTGCAGTCACTAGATCCGTAGCGTTTGGTGGTTTTCCAGGTATAGCGAAAAACACGGCACAGAACGGACGAAGCTGGTTGCCAGATCGAACGCCTGTATAATATATATATATATATATATATATATATATATATATATATATATATATATATATATATATATATATATATATATATAGTCATCAGCGGATTACGTTGAGTGCGTATTGCATCAGATGGCAAAAGCAAAGCCTCTCAAAAGAAACGCACAGGAAATTCAATCCACGGGACTTTGAACGTATATAGCAGCGAATGCTTAAGTCGATCACGTGATCTGCTGACAGAACTCACAAAAGATTTCGCGAGAAGATGACAGACGGCGCAGAATCTTGACAAAACTAGAATTGCGTTGATATATTTTATCCTAAACAGATGCTGCGTGAATCGGGAAAACTCTGAGTATTTTGTATTTATTACTAGGCTTACTTGGCTTACTTGCCGTGAAGTGTCGGGCAGGGATATTTTTACACCCCATAACACCGCGCCCCCCCCAAACACCCCCTCCTAATTTGAGGTCGACACCCTCCAAAATTTGGTAATGTTACAATGTTATGCATACAAAATGCATACTAATTAGCCCTGAACACCCCCAGATTTTCCCGACACCCACCCCAATTCACAGTTCTAGAAATAACCCTGGTGTCGGGGTTCCATTATCTCAAATGAATTTCAAAAGAACGAGGAGAGTAACATTTGAAAAAGGATTTTGGAACAGACAGGCGGGAATAGAAAGAGAGAGAGGGAGGGAGAGATATACGACAACGAGCATTACCTTGGGATAACGATCTATTATTGAATTTGAAGAGAATAATGAAAAGGTGTTGGAGCATATATTTTCTAAGCTAACGCTTGGCCTGTAATATATATCTGCGTTTGTGTTTTCGCGATGATATTTTGAAGTTGGACATTTTGATAAACTGAATCGTATCGCCTCAAGAAAAACGGCGCTAAAGTGAAAACGTTCTCTTCGTTGAAATAGTAAGGAGATAAAAGAGCTGACATTTGTGTTCTTCGAGGTTTTATAGTGCTTCCAGTGTTGGAGTTCTGAAATTTTAGCTGGAGGGGGGGGGGGTTGAGGACTGAAATTCAATGAATGACAGAGACTGCATGTACCCGATATGCTATTTTTGGGAGGGTTGCAAAGTTAGCTGGGGGTGGTTCAACCCCCCACCCCCCAACCCTTCCGGCAACTTCAACACTGCGTGCTTCGGAATGTATGTCCACTCCAGTGCCTGAATCACCGTAAAGTTAATTCCATTATATCTCCCCTTCGACGGTGTCTCATATCAGGCGATTCCACTATATATCAATTCAGGTCTAATAGTAGTAACAGCAACAGTCCCTGCTCCTGCGCAGAGCAGTCACGTGGGCTCATCATTTTTTCACGAAGTTTATAACGAGTTCAAGAAATTTTAACGATTTTCCAAAAGTATGCAAAGCAAGAGTAAACAGATGGCAATGACCTTTTTGCTCGTCAGACTTTTAAAGACGCCAAAGAAGAAAAACACGCAATGACCACCAAGACTAATTCGAAGTTTAATCGATCGATTTCTTTCCATTCGAAAACTCTCTCTTTCTGCAGAGATATCTTTCCCCCTCCTCTCCTCTCCCTCTCCTCTCCTCTCCCCTCCCTCTCCCCTCCCTCCTCTCCCTCTCCCTCCTCCCTCTCCCTCCCCTCTCCCTCTCCCTCTCCCTCTCCCCTCCTCTCTCCCCTCCTCTCCTCTCTCCTCCTCTCCCTCTCCTCTCCCTCTCCCTCTCCCTCTCCCTCTCCTCTCCCTCTCCTCTCCTCTCCCCCTCTCCCTCTCCCTCTCCCTCTCCCTCTCCCCTCTCCCTCCTCCCCTCTCCCTCTCCCTCCTCTCCTCTCCTCTCCCCTCCCCTCTCCCCTCCCTCTCCCTCTCCCTCTCCCTCTCCCTCCTCCTCCTCTCCCTCTCCTCTCCTCCTCTCCCTCCCTCCCCCCTCTCCCTCTCCCCTCTCCTCTCCTCTCCTCTCCCCTCTCCCTCCCCTCTCCTCTCCTCTCCCCCTCCCCTCCTCTCCCTCTCCCTCTCTCCTCCCTCCTCTCCCCTCCCCTCTCCCTCTCCCCTCTCTCCCTCCCCTCTCCTCTCTCCCTCTCCTCTCCTCTCCCCTCCCTCTCCCTCTCCCCTCCCCTCTCCCTCTCCCCTCTCCTCTCCCCTCTCCCTCTCCCTCTCCCTCTCCTCTCCTCTCCTCCCCCTCCCTCTCCCTCTCCCCTCCTCTCCTCTCCTCTCCCTCTCTCCCTCTCCCCTCTCCCTCTCCCTCTCCCCTCTCCTCTCCTCTCCTCTCCTCTCCCTCTCCCTCCCTCTCCTCTCCCCTCCCTCTCTCTCCCCTCTCCCCTCTCTCCTCTCCCTCTCCCTCTCCCTCTCCCTCTCCTCTCCCTCTCCTCTCCCCTCCCCTCCCTCTCCTCTCTCCTCTCTCCCCTCTCCCTCTCCCTCTCCTCTCCTCTCCTCTCCCTCTCCCTCTCCAGTGATGGGCAACTAACTAAAAAATATTAGTTAAACTATAACTAAATTTCAACTAAAAATAAGTAGTTAAACTTTTAGTTGCTAACTAACTTTCTAAAATAGTTAACTAAACTAAAAAAAATAGTTAAACTTTTTGCAACTAATTTTACAACTATTTTTCATGTATCAAATATGTGTTCATGAAAACAATTCAAAACATAGACGATGCTGGCACTGGCAGCATCAACACGTCAGTCAATGGACCATTGAATTAATTAATCATTGATTGTCTATTTAAGTCTTAGTCTAGACTGCAGGAACACAAGTTTGTCAAGAGTCTCATCGCTTTACTTTTGGTCGGCAAAAGCGGCACGTGGCACTGAAATTCTTGCAGTCATTATGAGCTTGGTTTGAGTCCTTTAACTTCAATTTGACTTCTTCTCAACACATGTTTACTAACTCATTTTCACTTTTCCGTTGCTAGAAAACGCTACTTATGATGTAATCAATGGATGTAATTCAATATTGTATATAATTCCAACTAAAGATAAACGACTTCATATAAAAGCCTTTCCCGCTTACCAACGAGATCAAAGATCGTAAGTAAGTAAAACTACACTGGTCTCTGACCAAGATCAGTGATATCTGGTGTTATCGTTGTCATGAAAAAAATTACCCAGAAAGAAATAGATAAAAAGGTACTGTAATTTCGGATCACCAACTAAAAATTTTTAGTTAAACTATTTAGTTATTAACTAAATTTTTTTAGTTAAACTATCATTTTAACTAAACTATTTATATTTAATTAAACTATGAAGCTAACTAAAAAAAGTAGTTAAACTTTTAGTTAGCAACTAATTAGTTAACTAGTTGCCCATCACTGTCCCTCTCCCTCTCCCTCTCCCCCTCTCGCTCTCCCTCTCGCTCTCCCTCTCCCCCTCTCGCTCTCCCTCTCCCCTCTGTTTTTCGGTAAGAGACGATTATCTATTTACTCGTTTTCTCCACAAGAAAGTTAATCATCGGCGCTGGGTCACTTTCCCGCTCTTGTGGCAGCCGACCCGACGTCTGCTGATCCACTCGACTGAACCACTTGTTCGGGTCAAGATTGACGCTCTAACACAGCGACGCCAATCCTAATGGCGTTTCGACGCTCTCTTCAAGTCTCGCTCCACGGACCGAACAAAAGGAGTCTATCGCAATAGCATCCATATTGTCCAGTCCTCCTCCTCCTCTGCTGTGATACTCGGTGTGAAACTCAACTGCAAGAAATAGATTGTATCGAAACGGATAGAATGCGATGATTATCTTATATCCATGACATGCTGCATAGATCGGCCACCGACTTAGTCGCAAGGCGATTTTGAGATATAATGCCGTTTCTCTCGATCGGCCATTTATTCTGATTTTGGAATCAGAATCCATCTGCAAGATTAGTATTGTCAGTCGGAAGAGTAAGAGACCTCAGACCAGTCACTTCCATGATTGCCTGACAGCAGCGATCTCTTTTATGTAATAAATAATACAATAAATAGGAATACTGTCTGTCGTAACTCTCTCTCTCTCTCTCTCTCTCTCTCTCTCTCTCTCTCTCTCTCTCTCTCTCTCTCTCTCTCTCTCTCTCTCTCTCTCTCTCTCTCTCTCTCTCTCTCTCTCTCTCTCTCTCTCTCTCTCTCTCTCTCTCTCTCTCTCTCTCTCTCTCTCTCTCTCTCTCTCTCTATCTATCTATCTATCTATCTATCTATCTATCTATCTATCTATCTATCTATCTATCTATCTATCTATCTATCTATCTATCTATCTATCTATCTATCTATCTATCTATCTATCTATCTATCTATCTATCTATCTATCTATCTATCTATCTATCTATCTATCTATCTATCTATCTATCTATCTATCTATCTATCTATCTATCTATCTATCTATCTATCTATCTATCTATCTATCTATCTATCTATCTATCTATCTATCTATCTCTATCTATCTATCTATCTATCTATCTATCTATCTATCTATCTATCTATCTATCTATCTATCTATCTATCTATCTATCTATCTGTCTATCTATCTATCTATCTATCTATCTATCTATCTATCTATCTATCTATCTATCTATCTATCTATCTATCTATCTATCTATCTATCTATCTATCTATCTATCTATCTATCATCTCCATGATACTCTGAGGCTTGGCTTTCTTTTTAGCATGATAGACAAATCAGGAGATGTGTCGATGTTCGTCACTGATGTTTTGACGAAGCTCCAATTGAAAGCATCTAACATTTTCTGAAAATCGTAGTTTTAGATCTTAGAATTAAATTAAGTTAAATCTTAGTTCTTCTGCTTTCCTTCCAGACTAGGGGTCTAAATAGCGATTAGCCCGTGGTGTTGCTTTGACTGCCGAGCGAGAGCAAGAAATCGTACGAAAGCGTTGTTAACGACACCTGTAGGTCTGTTGCCAGGGCAGTCAGCACAGCAATCATCAAGAGGATGGCGATGGAAACAGGTGTCATGCCTAGAAATCAGAGATGGGTAATTAATCAATTAGGAAGTAATTGATTAGCTAATCGATTAGATGACCAGCTAATTCTAATTCTAATCAATTAGAATTTACCTGCTAATTCTAATTATGTTTTAATTACATGACAATTAGCCATCCGAGGCAGCCTGAGAATAATGTTGAAACGCATGCTCATAGTATAACGCTGAGATGATCATGGTAGCATTAGCAAGGAAAAACTTACAGCTGATAGATTAAGTGTTTTGTGTGATTGCTGTTGACAACTGGAAAAGCCAGCCATTTCCAACCATTTGCAGCTGCATGCAATTACTGCAGATATTAAATTAGTATTTTAAAACTGTTTCGCGTGGTGTGTCAACTGTATCGCGAACATCGACAATCTAATTGTAATTCTAATTGATTAGACAGCAGCTAATGCTAATTCTAATTAATTGAACAAAGTGTAGAACTAATTCTAATGCTAATCAATTAGGTGCTAGAAGCAACTAATTCTAATTGATTAGATTTTTGTCTAATTGTGCCCATCTCTGCTAGAAATGACGTCAAAGCGTGGAAGACGCTCTAGCACTTTGCCCTTAGCTACGTGTAACTAGGTCGTGGGTCACTGAGGATCCGGAGCAACGTTATTAATTTAACCCAGAGGACTGATTAGTACAGAATTATGTTCCGTCTTTTCCGTTCGACCTATTTCTCTCTGATTCAACCGACTGACGTGACGCTGAACGTGTAGGATTAATTTCTAAGCATTATTAGCAACTAGGTTTACCCGTCAAAAATGACGGGGATATTGGCTGTTTCATTTACGACCAAATGCAGTCGATTTTGCGCAATTAATTAATTTCTAATCGCCGCCTTTTCCTTCAACCGAGTTAACGCCCAATCGCGTGAATTTTCTGAAACTTGATAGTCAACGTAAGTCTTGATTAGGCAGTGTCGAACGACATGCAGTCTTGATTCTCTGTTTGCTGTACTGCTTTTTCCTCGACCAATAGCCTGCTCCTCATTCTCACTTTATTGTCGTGAACCTCGTGAACATTAGACTTTTTGTATTGCACGGACGGTTAGAAAGAGGAATAAAAAGGCTAAACAATGGTGCAAATCTCATCTTCTTAGCTCTTAACAGCCTGAGATATAGCAAATTCAAAAAAGTATTAAAACTAAAATTAAAATATTTAATGGAGCAGAAATCGATTTAGAATTATTCAGTCATGATCCAGCAATAGCATCAATGGGAATGGACAAAATGCCTTCGCTGGATCATGTAATTTTGATCAGAATTCTCAGAATTCAAAACTTTCGCGAAATTCACCGATAATAATTATGTTCAAACATTGGGGTCATCGGGTTAGAATTGATAGATCTTTGTCAAATGTCAACCGATTTTCAAACTTTTTGGTTTATTTTGTTCCTCTGACATACCTTTACAACTTTTCCGCTGACAAAGTGGGGTTACCCTGAAAATATTTCAAAGGGGCTATAAAAATGTTTTGGGGGAGATGGGTGATATTTTAGACCGTAAAGTGGACTCTACCCCAAATTTTTTTTGTTTTTACGGACGGTTAGAAAGACGAATAAACAAGATTAAACAATGGTGCAAACCTCATCTTTTTAACTTCTATATAGCCTGAGATATAGCAAATTTAAAACTTTACAGCAATCATTTCTGAAGAACGCTTTTTCCAAAAATCAAACAGCGTCGTCTGATAAATTTAATCCCACTTGAGGGGTTAAATTTTTAAAAATAAGTATTGAGGCTAGGAAGGAATAAATATATATAATAACGGGGGCAGGGCATTGGGAGATGGGATGGGAGGTTTGGGAGGAGGAAGGTGGGTTCAGGATATTTCGGAGCAGCGTTGTGTAGGTTTGGGAACGGGGTTTTGGCCACAGGTTTGGGAACAGGGTTTGGGGCCCGGTGGGATTTGGGGGGGAGCGGTGATGGGTTGGGGTATAGATCGATTAAAAATAGATGGTGATAAACCATATGGGAGGGGGTTGGGAGAAGGATGGTAAAGAGGGAAAAAACTTGGGGGTTTGGGGCCTGTGGGGTATATAGGACAGGTATGGGTTGGGGCCTGGGGCGATTGGGAGAGGGGATGGGGAGAGGGAAGGGGTTGGGAGAGGGAAGGGAATAGGGGTTTGGGGCCTGTGGGGTAGGGTGGGGCGGGTATAGGTTGGGGCCTGGGCGGGGATGTGTTGGAGCCGAGGCGATTGGGAGATGGATGGGGAGATTTAACGGATGGGAGAGAGATGGGCTAAGGGAAGGGGAACGGGGTTTGGGGCCTGTGGTTCCGGGGCAGGTCAGGTATGGGTTGTGTCCTGGGCGAAAATGGGATTGTGGTGAGGAAGTTCGGACGGTTGTTAAGCTGCAACAAAAGTATTTGTTAAACGCTCCGTTTTGATTAAACAATATTTGGTTGTCAATGACAACAGCGTTTTTACAATACTAACGCCGTGTTGCCGTCGGACGGGCCGTCCGTCCGTCGGACATCGAGAATTATATATGGATAGATTAGGTTTATGCAGAAGCGCAGCAAGTACTTTCATTTACGACCGTATAAAGTCGATCAGCTTCTGTTTCAATCTTTGAATTTAGACCAAAGTGCTAGGTTGTCGTTGTGGTCTTCTCGTGATAGAGATCATCTCTGCGTTCCTCGTAATCTATCATCTCGCTTTGGTTAAGTGAACCTGTGCATTGTTTATGATGAATCACACACAGGGCATCAGTAACATGCAGGCCGAAGTGCGCCAACGCGGAGACCAACAATCAGTGTAGAGAGATCTCTTTAGATTAAGACTGCCTCCAAGTCCTTCATGGTAGAATACGTAGAAGCACAATCTTAAGTAGAAGCAGCTCTCCACGGGCCTCTCAGAGGGCCGACGATATGCATTTTCCGACTTGTCGTATATTAGAAACGCTAATAATTACTCCCAGTAGGTCTTGAGTAGGCCAATATGACGTCGACCTCAGGTGACATGTCAATGTCGCATACTTGTAGTGCTCTTATTTAATGAGTACCGCTGGGCAGTGTTTAATCTAGGCGTTTCCGGGGAGGAAAATCGCCCCTTCCCCCCCCCCGGAAATTTCAAATTCCCCGAAATTTTGGAATACTGCATGGACTAACAGCAATAGCAAATTCCCCCGGCATCAATCAGTTCCCCGGCTTTTAGCCCCCGGAGTCCAGGAGTCTAGATTAAACACTGCCGCTGGCTTTTCTCTTAATACTTGTAGTTACAGCGTCTACAGATAAATTTTAATCAATGTAGACGTTTTTGCAATCCACCGAAGAGGGTTCTCTCCGTCTCTATACGGCTGTAGACTAAGCGACTTGTTTTTGTAGGGAAATGCCAGGATGGCTATTTTCCATCGGATACCGGATCAGGATATTTTGGGTCAACATTTGCCGGATTCGGATCCGAAGCGAATATTATCGCACAGGATTAGAACAGAGGCGTAGCCAGGAATTTGATTTGGGAGGGTATAAATATTTTGGGTTGGTATAGATCTTATGTTATAAATGATTAAACCATATAAACACATATAACCATTTGTAAGTTCACAAAAACTTGCAGAGACTGATTTTGTATGTTATAAACCGATATACGTGAGTCGCGACGCCCCTGAATTAGAATGACCATAACTTACCACTTACTAAACTTGCCAGTTACCAATAGTCACTTAATACTCACTGGGCCTACTCAGTTACCGTATATGCAGCCTCAACTAATTATTCTTTGTGCAACGTAGTTCCGGTTAGATTTAACTTTTGCGAGTGCGCTAATCAAATTAACTTAGATTTGCGGATGTATTCCTTCCCTTCAGTTAAGTTGCTCTTCGGTAAAAAATGAAATGTGACGATAATGTTCGGATCCGGTTGCTTCGTGACAAATGTATTTGGCGAATCCGGATATTTAACGCTATTCGACTTGAGTGCAGGGACATTTTTACACTCCCTAACACCCCCACTTGCAACGGGAAGTTAGCAGGGTGGTATCAACGTTGGATGATGGAGCAGGAGGCCGCGGGTTCGAGTCGTCCCGCAGGAGCTCTAAAGGTCGACTCAGCCTTTTTCGTGGTGGTAAAATGAGTAGCAATGGCAACATTGCGAAGGTAACCGTAGGATCGGCGGAATGACTGGCCACCGTCAGCTGATAAATGGCTTAGCCACCGATGGGCTGATGACCATGAAACCGGAGACCAGCACCGGCACCTACGGGCACAGCGCCTACGGATGAACTTTACCTTTACCTTTTTAACACCCCCAACACTCTTCCAACCTTTCTTTGCTTGTCAGACTTTTACGGCAGGGCAAACCCAGAAAAACCCAGAAAATACCAACTTCCCCAAATTAATAATCCTAGAACTAACCGAGCCTGAGTGGTTTCCGGTCAATCCCTATTTATTTGTAGGGAAATCAGTTATTAATTCTTTCAAATACTATTTAATTTTCTGGGCGACTGAGTAATAGTTTGAAACACCTCTAATAATTAATTAATCTGTCGACCATAGCAATAGAAATAGAGCATCAATCAGGTCAACTGAGGAGTGGCTGAGTGTCTATTCGCTTTGTTCGCTCGTCAAACGTCCGTCGTTGGAAATCACTTTGTTGCTGGTTCGTTCGGTGTAACTCCAGTGGTCTACAGCAGTGTTTCCAAAACTGTGGGTTGCGACCCAAAAGTGGGTCGCAGGGCTCAGTCTAGTGGGTCGCGGTGTATAGCACGAAATTAGATTCAAAAGTGTCATTTTCTAACCAATACCACAATGTCACAAGCCTTGAAAGTTGCAAGTAGGTGTAGGTTTTAAGAAATGTATATGCCTGCAATCCTCCATACACAGCTTATGTTAAAATGATTAGCGTTTTGTGAAACTGTTATCCCATTTTAGTTCACAATAAGTTTGCAGAGTCACGGTATGTTATAAAACCGCTGACGTGAGTCGCACAGTTCCAAAAAGTTTGAGAAACCCTGGTCTATAGACTATAGTACTTTAAAATTAAACTTATTTCACAATAACGCAAGCAAAGCGTATTCCGATCATTTTGCTCTGAAACTCCACTAACAATAGACTACGGACATCAGTCACGAATCCAGCGGTTAAGCGATTTGCCATACTCATATAATTAGGCTGATCGCCTAAGCGATTCCGTGACGTCATGCATATAATTAAAATAAATAGGTCAAACTGCGCTCAGCTGTTTATGCAAATGTGGACAGCGAAGAGCTAGTGGACAAGGCGTCAAGCACTGCAAGCAGCGCGTTTTTCGAAATAAAGCTGTTAGAATCAGACGTTCCAGGAGCAAAACTTCGCCGTAGTGATGTTACAAACAATTCAGTTGCTGAATTAAAACGTTGGCTAGAGTGCAGACCGGAAAAAGGATGAACTTATGCATAGGCAATGTCTAATATAGCGTTAAGTAAAATGTGGTCATGCCGTTTTTTTAATCATCTTAATTTGTCTACACACACACAGACACACACACACACACACACAACATTTAAATATATAATCTACGCATTCATTTTACAGTTTATATAGATTATAAAATATATATATAATACGAACTTTTGCAAAAAAATATATATATATATAACATACATGTTAAGTTAAGCAATGCTAATAAAGAATAAACGACGATCTTGAGAATTTCAATGTTAACATTTCAAATTTTGAGTTATAATTTTTAAACAATTTTCTTGTTGGCTCTTTCCCTATCCAGAATAAATTAACTAGTTATAGAGATTTTTAGTAGGCGACGACCCACGAGTACGAGTGAAACTGCAGTGATATCATGTAGGATGGTTAAACGTTTGACCAGTAGCGTCATATTTCACACTTTTCTGGGGGCGAGATAATTTTATGGTCAAATTTTGACAAATTTTTGCAAATCTTAGGCATTTTTTGCAAATTTTGGGAAATTTTAGGCAATTTTGGCAAATGACGCCACTCCGTTTGGCTAGTAGGCATCAAACTTTAACAGTTACTGAACGTATGCCCTCAGCCCTGTGCCCCGTCCATGAAAATATGCAATTTGATATTATTTGAAGGTAGGATTGCATGATGTGTGGAGTTGGCCTGTAGAGGATCCGGATTCATCGGAGTTGGCCCAGTTGGATCTAAGAAGTACTTGTTGCAAATGTCCATCTGGTAATGTTCCCGATAGTAAAGTTCTCTCGTCGACATGCTACAGCCCACCTCTGCTTTTGCTCTGTCAGTCGACGACTCGACGGGCCGGGGAACTGTATAAAACGAACCCCTTCTTTCAAACAAATGTCAGTTTTCCTATTGTCATTTGCACATGTTCCATAACAACAGTGTTTGATGGGCATACTTAATTTTATCGCGGAACAAATTAAACTTTAAGAAATCTATTTAGTAATTCACACAATACCGCGTGAATTCAACTATCTAATGGCCACATTTGCATACGCATGCGCAGTGAGCATGACCTCCTTTAGGACCGATTCTAATTTTAGTTCTGCGATAAGCCTAATTTTTAAGACGCGTAATAAAGGTATGTTCCTGGTAAAATATTAAAAAGATAATTTAAAAGAAATGTCAATATCTATTCTCTCCTTTTGTCTTTTTTGGCAAAAATGTCAATTATTTTGCCTAATATATTTGCTACATTTTTATTCGAATTGAATTAGAGCTTTTGTTCTGCCTTTTATTAAAAACTCAGAAGATTCTTTTCATCCAACGTTCGCCATATGGCCCAGTGCATTTTTTATATTACTTGCTATGATTAGGGTCGCGGCACGTAACAAAACCGCTCAAGTGGGTCGCATATAAAAAAAATTTGGGAAACCCTGGTCTATAGAAAACTTTATTTTCACAGAATTGTTGCAGTTTGGGTCTTCTTAATCTTGTGGTTGGAATTGTTGCTTTATACTGTAGTACTCGGTTATCTACTGACCTACTCGGTTGTTGCGGTTTATCTCTTGAGATAAATCAACACTGTCGGCCTGTCGCCAACAGATGTTTCGAAAGATCCTTTCCAATTACTAGTAAAACCACTCGTGCGGCCAAATGTAAATCTGGGTTTGTCCCCTCGACAAATAGCTTCGGCGTCACTCGAACTCTCAGCGCATAGACTTTAAATCAGAGCGAAGAAAGCGCAAGCAACACCTGATAAATAAAGTAACTGCATTCGAGCGGTCAGTGTAACAGGGGACATTTCCATTCACAGACTTCGTCTGACCGACTGATTAAATAGCTGTTCACAGTTTACCAAACGGAGTTTCCACTTGAAGCGAATCTCACTCGGTTAATAATTCTTATAATGCAGTCAGATCTGTATCACTTTGAGCGCTGCGTTCAAGATAGGATTGCCAACTTTGAAAAACTTCAATAAAGGACACCCGGTGCGGAAAATACTTGGTGTCACCAAAAAGGGGTTAACTTCCTTCTGAAGTGTGGCGACAAGCAAAAAAGGTCGTCTCCCTTCTGAATTCGGGTGACAAGCAAAAAAAGCTCATCATCCTTCTGAAATGGGGTTCAACCGCTAAGTCGACCTACCGCTTTTGCAAATTTCAATTGAAATGCGTGGTTTCATGAGTTGATTTTTGAAATAATGGACAAACCATGGTCCTTTATTAAAGCGACAAAGGACAAGAACTCAAAGGTGCATTATGGGACTGTCCTTTGAAATAAAGAACGGTTGGCAACCCTAGTTCAAGATCCGTGGTTGGACGATTTCTGGAAACTGATCTCATATTAGGAGGGTTTTTTTAACCATCTGCGTCTGCACATTGCGCGAGTATAATTAGGCGCGTTGATGTCGATCGACTTCTTCGTCCGTCATTATTATACTGAATGTATCAACCCTTCTTCATAAAAGTGTTAGTAACGACGCTTTTGACACGCTGTGACAGCTCCAACAATCTCTTCCACTCATCTCTTCTGCATTATGTTGCTCTCATTGAAATCTTGACAGTCGTTCTCTATGACGTCCAGCCATCTTCCTGCATGGTCTCTCTCTCTCTCTCTCTCTCTCTCTCTCTCTCTCTCTCTCTCTCTCTCTCTCTCTATATATATATGAATATATATATATATATATATATATATATATATATCTACATATATATATATATATATATATATATATATATATATATATATATATATATAGATAGAGAGAGAGAGAGAGAGAGAGAGAGAGAGAGAGAGAGAGAGAGAGAGAGAGAGAGAGAGAGAGAGAGAGAGAGAGAGAGAGAGAGAGAGAGAGAGAGAGAGAGAGAGAGAGAGAGAGAGAGAGAGAGAGAGAGAGAGAGGGCCATCTTCCCGCACTTTCCGGAGACACAAGGGAGAGAAGTTTTTTTCGCATTTCCATGACTTTACAACGATTGCTTTCCAAGGGACTTTCTCTGCTTCTGATCCGGATCAAGACGAGAGCTGAAGAGTATATATTTATCTGTATCCGGACACTTTTTTGTAATAAGTCCCTCGGGAACTAAGTACCGAGGCCATAAAAATATATATATTATATATACACACATTTATATATCACTCCCTCTCTCGCTCTCTACCTCACTCACTCACTCACTCACTCACTCACTCAAAGCTCGATCATACGTATCATACGTATTATATTTTTCGTAGCATACGCACGTATTTTAACGTATGACTCTTTATCATACGCGCTATCATACGTTAGCAAAAATACCTTAGGCCTACGTGGCCATGAAATTGCGTCAATTACCGCAGTCTGTTAACCATTTGCCTGCGCAAAGAAATTAAAAGGCGAACAAGTGGTAACGAAGTGAAATTTGGGATCAGTTACAGTGACGTGGCGTGACGTCGCAATTGATATTGCTCGCTAAGTACGCAAATTATAAGTAACCGAGCAGACTTATAAAATACGCGTATACTATATCATACGCGTATTTTTTTATTCATACGAACGTATTTTAACGTGTTTTATTTTGTCATACGCGTATGATCGAGCTTTGCACTCATTCATTCATTCATTCATTCATTCATTCATTCATTCATTCATTCATTCATTCATTCATTCATTCATTCATTCATTCATTCATTCATTCATGCATTCATTCACTCTTCTCTCCCTGTATTCTGCCGTATAGGCACATATGGCAATCTTCGTTGATTCATTCGACAGACGTGCTCCGAGTATTGTAGCCGTTTCATCCGGATTTAATCAACGATGTTTTTTCTTGATTTCGAGAGATCATCTTTTATGGCATAATTTCTTCTTCTGTCCTTTTATACGTGCCTTCATTTTTCGAAGACAAAAATTTTTTCAAATGACCGCAATTTTCGTTTAACCTCCTACTGTCTCCAAATTCAATTCATCGAATGTTCTCCCTAGCACAACCTCTAAAATGTTACTGAACAGTGCTGGTGAAAGCAGGCACCTCTGCACGACTCCTGCCTTCTTAGACCAGTTATTGAGATTCCCGTGAACTCGAACTGCGCTGAAAGTTCCTTCATACAATTGCCCCAGAGAAACACGACAATTATTCGTCAACAGACTATTTTGGTCGACCGACATTAGGTCTACTACGATATCTGGGTTAGAGTTATGGTTGGGGTTAGGTCTTAGCGTTATGGTTAGGGTAAGGCGTTTGGGTATCGTAGTAGACTTATTGTCGGTCAACCAAAGTCTGTAGGCAAGTTCGTTTTAAGGCATGGGCATGGTAAGCACGCGCCTATAGGGCCCCGCGATATATGGGGGGCCCCGGCGGGCGGTAACAATTATTTTGTTTCCTTGTTTGCTGATTTTGCGATTTTCGCAGAAAAAAGATCATCGCCGTTTTCTCTTGATTGATTTTTACTAATGTTTTCCTCCAAGAGTAGAAACAGCCAAAAAGGTCATCATTACCACTATTTTTAAAAAATGCCTACGGCCTTCAAACTTCTTAAAACGGCACAGGGCGCGTTGCAGGGGCGTAGCCAGGAATTTGATTTGGAGGTATAAATAATTTTGGGTGGTATAAATCTTAACTACAAACCACATAAACCATATAAACCACGTATAACCACATATAAATAACATAAAATACTTTAAAGTAGACTGATTTTGGAGGTATATATAGCGATATACCCCCCCTCCCGTCGCTACGCCCCTGGCGCGTTGTCGTCGACGAAAAGTCTGCAGACGAGTCGTCGTGAAACTTTGTCCAAATAATCGCAAAATTTTGTCCGGGTAGCCCAGATGTCAAGCGACTGTCCATACTTCTCTGCTCCACACGCTGTCGAATGCCTTCCTAAAGTAGGAATAGCAAATAAATGAGTTTTTGTTGAATTCTAGGTGCTTCTCAGTTAACTGTCGGAGCACAAATAATTATTTGGTCGATTGTGTTTCGCTGCACCCGGAATCCCGCTTGCAATTCAGTCAGGATTTCATAAGATTTTCTAATCCTCTGTAAAATAATTAAGGTGAGGATTTTACTGAAGTGACACAGTAAACAAGGTAAACAAAGTAAACAGAAAACATGTGCCACAGCCCCCCCCCCACAGCAGTTGCTGCAGTCGAGTTTTTCTTTCTTATCGTGAATTTGTGCAATGGCTGTTTTTCCAGTCAACTGATATACATCTTGTCTTTCCCATATTTTGCGTTTAGTAATTTCCACAAGGTTTCCATGTTTTGTCGCTGATTTGATCTATTCCGGTGTAATGCCGTCTATCCCGGGTGCTTTCCCTTTCTTCATACGCTGCACGGCACCTTCCACCTCTTCCTTCATTATATTTGGGGTGTCTTCTCCATCTGTCATTGGCGGTAAGTCGTTTAGTACGTAAGGGCCGGGGGCCAACCTGTCCTGAGCCCGCCCCCTCCCCGCAGAATAATATTCGGGTCTTCGAGACTTGAGGATGTGGGGGGGATGCAGCTGTAAATACAACACTTTATCATTTGGATAAGGTCCCTGTGACCGCCGAGCACCCGCGTTTGCGGACTTTGTGGGTGCCTGGCCCAGACCCTCTAGTGCGTCTTCCCTCTATTATAGGGAAGACGCACCAATCCGCGGCCTCGTAAATTAAATTAGGTTTTGTCCGTCGTCGCACTTATTTATCTAGCGCACACATTTAGGAATAAGCCAAACCCACCATTTAGTGCATACGCTTACAGTACGTGTGCAGGAACAACCGCGTCTTTGTGTGTAGGTGTGCGTGCGTGCGTGCGTGCGCCAGTGGGTGTGCTTGTATGTCTAGATGATTGTATGCATCCGTATGTAGTCATTTATGTTGGCGATCGTTCTTGGTGGCGCCACCTGTCCGTTGGCTTTGGCGGGATGTTTGTCTAGGCTTGCCAACGACAGAAGTTGTCTGTTATCGCTCAGAATTCTTATCGCGTGCCGCGCGGAGTCCTCCTTATCGATAAGCCCATAAGCTTGGCAGCGGTCTGCGGCCGGAGTGAATGAGTATCTGAGTTACCGAGTAAACACGAACGGAAAAAGACGTGCTCAAGAGACTCCAGGTGCAGCCGCATCTTAATCTCCTTAGGCCTATAAGAAAGCTGCCTTAGGTTTGACCGAGAAAACCCGATTTAGACACCAGCTCATCTATTAGAAAATAGATTAGATAAAAATATTGGTCCTTTCCTGGAAAGCAGAACCAGTCTCTAAGATCCATATATGTGTAGAGAGTGTCTCTTCCTGCAGAGCGCGTGTCTATTAGATAGAATATTACCCATATTATCAGATTCCCAGGATAGATACTATATAGTTGCATCGTCCGTTTGACGGAGACCATAACTCTTGGCATATCGGAATTCATTGACCAATGGATTGCTCTTATTGCAACATAATCTCGTAAAATCTCGAGGTCTGTGGCATTGCTCTATCAAGATGGAGCCTTGGATAATGTCAATTAACCAATATACTGACATAAAGACAACGGTAACTCAATAAAAGCCGTCCATAAAGTGTTGCGAACCGGGCCTACGCACTTTCCCAGGATGGCTGACGCCCGGCCGCTACACAAGATCAGATTTCTCAATTAAGGCGCGTAGGTGGTCGACTTAGATGTTGGGCTAAGGTTTTACTATTTGATGGCTGATTTCTTCTCTATCACTCTATTTCTTCTCTCTCTCTCTCTCTCTCTCTCTCTCTCTCTCTCTCTCTCTCTCTCTCTCTCTCTCTCTCTCTCTCTCTCTCTCTGACTTTACTTCCTCCGTGGAGCTCTATAATAGCAATACTAGCAATTCCCGAGTACTATACCCTATGTATTCTTTCATGTACAGGTGTACTACCTTCTTGACTTCCGGGTACTGCCTCCACTTTAGCTATAACAGCTACTAGTGTCCACTACCTCTACCTCTGCTACTTCAGGTACTACTTCAGCTTCTGTATCAGGCGCTACCTCTATCTTTGCTACATCAGACATTAGGTCTACCTTGACTTCTTCTATTTCAGGTACTACCTTTAACTTGGCCGACTCGGATACTGCCACAGGCAGACGATTTCTTCAAGTACTACCTAGGGATTTACCGGACCTCTTCTTCGGCTCCTTTCCCTTTCTCATACCGCGTCGCGATTTATCATTAGTGGGGCATACCCGCCCCTTGGGATCCGCTTTCGCGGTGGATTAGTGCACTGCATTATAGAGATGTACAAGTAGTCAAGTACTACCTCCTTTCAGGGAGGGTACACCCACCTATTCGGCAATCCGAGATTTACCTCAGTTCGCCGGCCCTTTATCCGTATAGGAGACCTCTATTTATAGGGCTCTCACACTGCCTTAAAGAAGGTGTGCTCAGCTTAACTAATCGCCGGTCACTATCTACTTGAACCATTAGCGCCGCCTAACGACTGTCAGTTAAACTACTTAGAAGGGTTTTTTTCTTTACTTAGCCTATTCTTTATTATTGGACCTCAGGCTCATCTATTTTTAGCTATTATAACAGTTTCGTCACATTAGTACGTCACGCTCCAGGGGAGGGGTCTAAGATAGTGTGACAGTTTGTGACAGGGAAGGGGTAAGGACCAGCGTACCGCCACGCTTTCAGTATAAATAAAGCCGTAAAATTACCTAATAGGAGGTATAGACAAAGATGCTTTTAATTGCTCATTAAGACCCTTTTGCCTGGGATACATTAAATTTTATGTCTCAATTATATTCATTATCATTGTCGGAATTTGAATATCTGTTTTGCTGCTGAAAATTGAAGGAGAAACTCGAATATATTAAACAGAAAACCTGCGGCGTGACGTAATTTATGGACGACGCTTTAGGTAGGGACTCTAGGGAGGGGATTCCGAGATTTGTAACAGTTGGTGACAGAGGAGGTGAGGGGAGGTCAAATGGCCATAAATAGCTCTCTATGGGCAGCCCCATAGCAACTCTTCGTCGATGCATCTTGCAACATGGTTTATTGAAAGCAAATGCAGCACTGTTGATGGAATTGTATCCTGATACGTTAACAGCGAAAATTCCAATATTCCCAAACGTGAACCCGAGTAGTCTGGCTAACTCTACAGTCTACACTAACCCGACGCAGATCCACAACTGACTTACGAGTCTCATACGCTGCTTCGTTTTGCGCCACATAAATAGGCCTTCTGACAATAGACATCCATATTCTAGTGGGTTCGTGTGTAGCAAAGTTACTCCCCAAAAGAGTATCTCACTCGATAAATCTGAAGCCAGAGTATAACTGTACAGTATAGTACAGGAGAGCAATACGTACCTTAAAGCATATGCTATTGTATTATTCAATATTGAAGTGGCATTGTATAGGTCAAGTAGGTTAGTTATTGATAGTTGTAGCCCTGGTGTAAAGGTCCATCTAACCTTCGTTGTTTCTGACGCCGAACTGCCTCAATCAGAGTCCAACTCAGTTTCCTGACGACGAAAAACAGCGAGTCTGGTTACGTTATACGAAGCAAAATCGATCGGTTAATGTCTTCGTCGACCTCATTCGGTCGTCAGCGATTGCAAATGGCGACTGAACCCACGATCCAGTTGTTTACGGCTTTTAAGATCAAGACGGATCTCTACAACGGCGATTTTTTAAAGGATCGAATAGACTTTTTCACCCGACCAGATCTTCCAAACGGAGCCAGACATTGAAAGGCCGCAGGGAAGAAAGTTCAACGCATTGAAAGACCGCAGGAAAAACCCCGGATATAAGAGGAAAAGAGGAGATTGCCGCCGGTAAACAACTTCCTATTCCCGTTTTATTGAAAGACCGCAGAGAAGACCCAGGATAAAGCAGGAAAAGGAAATCGTCTAACAACGGCAATCTCCTCTTTTCCTCTATCTTCCAACTGATAAAAACAAGGAGATATCACTTCCTTTCGTCTTGAGCAGGGCAGAATTTCCGATCTCCAACGGAATCGGACGACACCCCGCCGAAGGAATTGTTTTCGGAAGAGATTTCAGTCGAAATCACGTTTTAGGTTTAGAAAACGTGTCTGTTTTTGGGGCAGCTTCTGGCAGTCAGGGAACGATCGAGAGAAAAATGTATGGGTCTCTATAGTTGCACTCTAATATCTGCTATCGAGTTCCGTTGCGAAGACATTCTACCGCTGGCCAGCAACGGCCGTCAATTGTGAATTCTCTCACAGCAGCTTATCGATGAAATGCGCCGTGATAAACACCGGAGAGCGCTGGTTTATTAGGAGTAAGATTCGACTGTACGTATTAGACGTACAGTGCCGGATTTAGGACAAATGAGGCCCTGTCCTAGTTAACTTACGAGGCCCCTTTTAATCTCAAAATTGTTTCCACATTTAGGATAGCAACCTTGGCTGTCCGACGAAAGTTTTTTTAAAAGTGAAATAATAGTTGACGACCTTTTTCGCTTATCAGAAGTTTTCAAAGTTGGGAATAAGTTGGAAATCATTACCTATAATGACGAGGTCGCACGCAAATGACGCAATCGTATGACAAAAATAATTAATCGTAAAGAAGATGGGTCCCTCTGTGGCTACGGGGTCCTGTGCTAGAACACACCTTAGCACAATGGTAAATCCGGCACTGTATACGCATAATATTTCCAATGATATATTATACGTTTTATACGCGTACGGTAAAAGCTGCCTACATAAAAATACGTCGCCTAAAATTGACGAACTGAAATGTTATAATTTGGCTGTTTAATGTAACGTATAATATATTTGTTTATTTATATATAAATATATATTTTATATAATATTTAACGTATAATATATCTTATTATATAATTCTCGATGTCCGTCTGTCCGTCCGCAACACGGCGGGTATTGCAAGACGCTGTTGTCATTGACAACCAAATATTGTTTAATCAAAACGGAGCGTTTAACGAAGCGTCTTAATTGCAGCTTAAACCCCCGTCCCCCTTCCCTCACCTCATCCCTCTCCCAATCGCCCAGGCCCCAACCCATTTTCGCCCCGGCCCCAAACACCCTTTTCCCTTCCCTTTCCCCATCTCCTTCCCTCTCCCCATCCCCCTCCCAATCGCCCCCTCCCAAACCCCCGTTCCCCTTCCGTCTCCCCAACCCTTTTCCATCTCCCCATCCTTCTCCCAATCGCCCCCCCCCAACCCCCGTTCCCCGTCCGTCTCCCCAACCCTTTTCCTTCTCCCCATCCCTTTTCCCTCTCCCCATCCCTTTTCCCTCTCCCTATCCCTCTCCCAATCGCCCCGGCCCCAACCCATTCCAGCCCGAACCCATTCCCGCTCCGGCCCTAAACCCCCGTTCCCCTTCCCTCTCCCTATCCCCTTCCAACTACCCATCCCTCTCCCAATCGCCCAGGCCCCAACCCATCAGCGCTCCGCCCTACCCCACCGGCCCCAAACCCCGTTTCCAAACCTACACAACGCTGCTCCGAAAACCCGTACAACCCACCTTCCTCCTCCCAAACCTCCCTTCCCTCTCCCAATGCCCTGCCCCCATTATTATATAGACCTATATATATATATTTATTTCTTCCTAGCCTCAATACCTATTTTTTTATATTTAACCCCTCAAGTGGGGATTAAATTTTCAGACGTCGTCACCGTACTGGAGATTTAATTTTTGGAAAAGCGTTCTCAGAAATGATTGCTGTAACGTTTTAAATTTGCTATATCTCAGGCTATATAGGAGATTAAAAGATAAGGTTTGCACCATTGTTTAGATTGTTTATTCCTCTTTCTAACCGTCCGTGCAAAACAAAAAAAATTGGGGTAGAGTCCACTTTACGGCCTAAAATATCACCCTCTTCCCCCGAAAAATGTTTAAAGCCCCCTAGCAAAATATTTTCAGCGGTAACCCCACTTTGGTCAGCGGCAAAGTTCTAAAGGGATGTCAGAGGAACAAAATAAACCAAAAAGTTTGAAAATCGGTTGACATTTGGCAAAGATCTATCAATTCTAACCCGATGACCCCAATGTTTGAACATAAGTATTATCGGCGAATTTCGCGAAAGTTTTGAATTCTGAGAAAGTTTCCAAATTTTTTTGAATTTGCTATATCTCGGGCTATATAAGAGCTAAGAAGATGAGGTTTGAACCATTGTTTAGCTATTTTATCCCTCTTTCTAACCCTCTGTGCAAAACAAAAAAGTCCAGCGTTCACGAGGTTTGCGACAATCAAGTGAGAATGAGTAGCAGGCTGTTGCTCGGCGTAAAAAAGCAGCACAGCAAACAAGAGAATCAAGCACTGCATGTCGTTCGACATTGCCAAATCATTACACTTACGTTGACTATCAAGTTTCAGAAAATTCACGCTAATGGGCGTTAACTCGGTTGAAGGAAAAGGCGGCGAGTTAAGGACAATTAATTGCGCAAAATGCTATTGCATTTGCGCAAAATCGGGTGGTAAAACAGCCAATCTCCCCCGTCATAAAATGCTATTGCATTTGCGCAAAATCGGGTAGTAAAACAGCCAATCTCCCCGTCATAAGATGCTATTGCATTTGCACAAAATCGGGTGGTAAAACAGCCAATCTACCCCGTCATTTTTGACGGGTAAACACCTAGTTAATATATAATATGATACGCGTATTTTTCCAGGGGTCGAATCTTGATTAAGAGACGGTAACGAACGTAGGTTTTTTGTGCATTCGACTATGGTTAACGCCGATTTATTTCGTTCGGATTTTATTATTTGGAGAAATCTAACATAAAAACTGCATGCCTCACTGAAGTGTCCATGGCACGTAAAGATGCGATAAAATTCAGGCGACTTTATTACAATCACTCTGCTGTTAGTAAGATTTCGCAGTTCATTTGAAAATGACTGATTTGCTAAAAGCAACCCGCCTCCCAGTCGACCAATTTTTTTTACAACGATTGCTCTCTGCGCTCAAGAGTTTTGGCATAAAGCCAGTTATTTTTAACTGCCAATATATCCGTCGTATTCCGGACTCTGCCTTTGTAAATTTTTCAATAACAAAGATTCCCGATATTAAGATTCTACTGTAGTCTTGCCAAACCACGACCAGCTTTTGGCTCTGAATGTGTCAATGTAGAGATTCTGATAGAAAATATCTAATACGATTGCGTGAATATCAGATTTGTTAAAAGTCCGCATCGTGTGCAGTCGTCATACAGTGTCATTCTGTGAAAGTCTTTCGGAGAATGTCGTGTAAGGGGCTTCGTTATCAGCAGATAACAGCGCTGCATGGTGTCAGCGGACGCTGTTTTCGCCACGCCAGAAATTAATCATCATCATCATAGTCGCTTTCTGTCAGCTCATTAGCGGCAATAGCTAGACACGAAACTTTCTCCATTTACGTCTTTGTTTCGTGTCCTTCCATGACCTGATTGTAGGACATTCTCCCCTGGACATAAACACTGCCTTCTGTCCATGGTTGGATCACATCTGAATAGCTCGGACCTGCAATTTGGATTCAAATCAGGAGTAGGCTGCTCAGATGCTATATATACCCTTAGGGGTGTTTTAAATTATTTAAACAGAAATCAGTCAACAGCCGTGATTACTGCTCTTGACATTTCAAATGCATTCGATAAAGTATGTTACTTTGGCTTGTTTAGAAAATTAATGCAGAGAGGCACCCCCTGTTACTTCATTGATGTTCTAATAGATTGGTATGAAAAATGTTATGCAAATATTCGATGGGGTGATGTCATATCAGGTTCGTTCAAGGTCTTAGCTGGGGTAAGACAAGGTGGTGTCCTTTCCCCATTATTATTTGCTGTATATGTGGATGATCTTGTTTCCAATTTAAAAAAATCTGGCTATGGTTGTTACATCAATACTTTGTTCATGGGTTGTTTACTTTATGCTGATGATATATTGCTTATTTCTCATTCTATTCATGGTATGCAATGTTTACTTGATGTATGTAGTGTTGAAGCTGCTAATCTAGATTTGAAGTTTAATGTCAAAAAATGTAAGGCCATGAGAATTGGTAGACGTTATGCAATGGTCTGTGCTCCCTTATTGTTGAATGGGATCTCAGGGCCCAGGGGGCATCTTTTCTGGCTTATGTTGATGAGTTGAAATATCTTGGGATCACTGATGTTGATGAGTTGAAATATCTTGGGATCGTAGTTAGAGCTGGTCGTCATTTCAGGATATCAATTACAGAGACCAAAATGAAATTTTATAAAAACTTTAATAACTTGTACAGCAAGAGCAAATCCTCTTCCTCTGAGTTGATATGTGTTGACTTACTCAAATCGTTTTGTTTACCTATTATCTTATATGCTACTGAAGCTACTTGTCCAAACAAGAGCACTTTAAATAACTTGGATCACCTAGTACAGCAGGCTGTATGCAAAATCTTCAATGTACATAACAAAGTAATGATTGACTGTATTCGCGTAATGCTTGGATTGCATTTAATACATGATACTGTAAAGAATCGTCAATACTCTTTTACATCTCGGTTTTCTAAAAAGAATCTGTATTTTAGCAAATGTATAATAGCGGAATGTGTTGTGTAGTTGTTAGCTAAGAGTTGTGTTGTGTGTTCTTTTTTTTTTCTTTGCTGTCTTTTTTTATGTTGTCTGCGTTTGCGAATAAAGTTATATATATAAACCCCCAGACATTATCCCCCGGTACACCCTTTGAAATGACAGCCGGACATAATCCACCCCTTGTTTCTCTATGGACTTTGACTATAATCATACCCACACCCAGGGTGCGATTTATGACCTGGAGCAGTGGGGGGGATATGTCGAGCTTGGGGGGGATGTAGTTGTTGGGAAATGTAGCAGTGGGGGGATGTAGTGGTGGGGGATGTAGCAGTAGGGGGATGCAGTTGGGCAGTGGGGGGGGGGAGATCCCCCCTTCCTCCCCTACAAATCGCGCCCTGCCCACACCATAAACCAGACACTAAACACTAACCCTAAACGATACTGACGGCATCCATGGCATCAAATAACCGATAAGTACCTTTTTAAAATTAAGATCTATTACTTATTTGCCAGCGGGGAATGTGTCCGGAGGGATAATGTCCGGGGGATTATGTCCAGGGGGGAGAATGTCCGTATACCCATGACCTCGTATTCTCTCCGTGCACTGGTCAGGACTTCGAGGTGACCGGAAAATCCCATTAACTTGGATATCCGCTCTCTCAGCAGCCTCGCCTGTCCCCTGCGCCCGAAGATCTTCCGCCGTGTTTGATTCCGCCGTTGTCTCCTGGTGCATACTTGATCCTCCACGGCACCTTATTCCGGATTATTCGGTGCAATCTCCGGAGGTTTCCCTGTCCAGGACATTCCCCCGATCCGCCACCCCGGGGTACGCGCCTCTACGCCGTTGTACCCAAGGACTTCTTCTCTAAGGGACGAGGGGTCCAGGTGAACAGAACTACTACTACTACTACTACTACTACTACTACTACTACTACTACTACTACTACTACTACTACTACTGCTACTGCTGCTGCTGCTACTACTACTGCTGCTGCTACTGCTGCTGCTACTGCTACTACTACTACTGCTACTGCTGCTGCTGCTACTACTACTACTACTACTACTACTACTACTACTACTACTACTACTACTACAACTACATCTAAAGGAACGCTTCAAACCCGACTCTAATGGGACCGGCTGGCGGGGAGGGGGGAAGGACCGCGACCGCCAGAAGCGAAACAGCTGCCGAGGAAAATCTTATCGCGAATGGCATTAGGGCCGGTCGGTCGCAAAAGTCATTAAGACCGGGTTTAATTATTGTGGAAGGGTCGCTGTCGCCGGGTGGGGGGCGTAGAGTCGCTGTATTAATGTACACAAATGCATGGCAGAATGTGTTTCTAATAAAGGCCCGTAGAGGACGCTCCGACGGTGGGAGAGAGGAGAGAGAGGGCGAACCCAGAGAGGGGCAGAGTCGGCGGTAAACGGCTGAAGAGGCAGTTTGGTTTTTTGGCGGTCGACGAGAGCGGTCGGAGATGTCTTCTACGGGCAGACAGGAACCAGTGTTTGTCTCATACATTTAATATAATAAGTTTTAAAAGGAACGCCGTACGAACACTTCATAAGACAGCAAAAAATCGAACAATCGTAGATCAACATTCATATTTTTCAAGCTGCGCACCATCTTTTACCAAAGCAGATACTCCTTGCTAATATACAGATGTCCCTGACCAAAGGCTCATACGCTAAAGATTAGCAGACTTTATGCTGCTTAAATCTCACCGTAAGGCCTTACGATCGCTGAAGATAAACGAGAGTCGTAAATCTAGATCTTCGACTCAAGGGAACGCAAAACAAATGAGGATGGGGCGAAGAGCCGGACTTGCAGGAAAGCAGATGTGCCCATTGTGTCCATTTTCGAGCAACCTCGTAATTAAGCAGGTCCGTTTCTCCTTGTCCCGTCTCAAAGACATAGTAATAGTAATAATAATAATGGTTCTTGTCGGTTAATTCACTGCCAATAGTTTATTCAATAGGGTTTAGGGTTAGGTTTAGGGTTTGGTTAGGGTTATGGTTAGGGTTAGTGTTAGTGTTAGGGTTTGGGTTAAATTGGCTGTGATTTTACCGAAAAGCTCTTACATTTACCCAATGTTGGCGGTGAATTAACCGACAAGTGCCATCATAATAATTGAACCAAGTTGAAGCTCAGTGACATGTCCAGGAAGCAAGAATTAAAAATGGAAAACATTCCTCGAAAGTTTTTAAACGAGGACTCTATAAGCTAAAAATTGCAGTAATTTTTTGCTTAAACACTACTAGTCAAGCGGAATTATTATTATTATTATTATTATTATTAGTAGTAGTAGTAGTAGTAGTTAGCAGCGTAGTTATACACTTAAGACGCTAAGGCGTAATAATAGTAGTAGTTTTAGTAGTTAATATCTAAAATGTTTAATAAGTAATACTCGTCTGCCAATAAGTAATAGTGCAGAAGTAGTAGTAGGTATTAATAGTAGTAGTAGTAGTAGTATAAAAACCTTTATAGAGTTTTTTCCAGGCTTACTAGAGCCGCGAGAATGAGACCTCAGGAAGGGTTTTATGCAAAATGGAAGTGTTGTAACACAATGAACCGATCCAGCAAAAAAGCATAATTTCCATTGCTGCATGCAAAGATGCTTTTAGCCTAACCATCAAAGTAGATTGGTATTTCCTTGATATCCGGGAGAGTTGAACAACGATAGGGAGTTGAAGGCCCTCGGGTCTCTGACTCTCTGGTGGCAGATCTGACTCTGACTGAGCAGACAGGTTAAAAACGCTGCAGCGTCTCATATCCGACACTTAAGACGCTAAGGCGATTCGTTTCAGCACAAACTGAAGCTGGTTGAAAGTCGACGTTGAAGGATTTATTCAGAGGCAGCGGAGTTTTCCGTCATCCACTTATCGTTATTTTTATCCTCCGAGAATCTAAAATGTTTTACTCATAGAAAAACTTAGGGTGCGCGGTGGAGCAGTGGTTAGCGCACTCGTCTGCCAATCTTGAGGTGCGTGGTTCAACTCCCGGCCGCGGCAGAAACTTGTCGGTTGTTTCTGCCCCAAGCGCCCCCAGTCGACTCAGCTGTGAATGAGGCCAAAGGGTATTAATTCGGTGGAAGGAAAGGCAGCGAGGGAAAGGCTGGCAATCGCCCTCAATCAGCCGTTGCCTTGTAAAACTGAAGGCGCTAATCCTTCGGTTCTCCGTACGGGTGCTGAGCCCATGGAGTGCCCCCTTTTGGATAGGAAATCTTCGCCTTCTAATATTTAAATATTCGAAAACCAGAAATCAATCAGTGGCCGGCCAGTGACCTCTGGGGGAGGGAGGGCCATTCCATCTTAGACCGAGCATCCTTGATGTGGCAGTTTTTTCTTAAATGTTGAGAGGTTAGGCGAACGAAATTTTGTTAGGGATGGGCAAACTGCGGCCCTCCATCATATTCCCATGCGGACCGCAAGATCATTTATAGAAATATGAGAGCAACAGAGAGTGAGGTAACCTGGAATATTTTATGGAAACATGGCACTTCATTTGAAAATCTTAGAAATGATTATGAAATATTTGCTATTTGAGCAATAAATCTTTAATATCATGTTAGTTTCATTAATAAAATTTATAATGCATGCAAGCATCTTAATTGGAAAATTTTGCCTTTTTGTATGTGCGACCCACCTTATGTAGACCTAAATACTGCATGCGGCCCTGTAAAGAAAAAGTTTTCCCAACCCTGCATGGCCTACGGGATCATCTTAAAAAATATTCGATCCGTGTCGGTTGAAATGAATACTTGTATAGCAGAACTTTGGTATAGTGAAGGTCATCGTATAGGGAAACGCTTTGACGACATCGATCCGGAGCTGGTTCAGCGAGAAAAGGAGCTTTTTGGTTTCGATTTTGACGAAACGTCTGCTCAATACTTCTCTTTGTGGATCACTCTATCAGAATAACTGCACACAGCTGAGAATAATTCACACGAATAATATAATCATCATGCACTCTAAAGAGAGTTCCGTATAGCGACCACGTTGTTTTCATTTCATGATGATGATGCAAGATAAGTTGTAACTCATTAGTAGCCGAAACCCCGCGCGGTGATAATATAATCATCATGCACTCTAAAGAGAGTTCCGTATAGCGACCACGTTGTTTTCATTTCATGATGATGATGATGATGATGATGATACTACTACTACTACTACTACTACTACTACTACTACTACTACTACTACTACTACTACTACTACTACTACTACTACTACTACTACTACTAATAATAATAATAATAATAATAATAATAATAATACTGACAATAAATGAGTCCGGGTCAAGGAATGAGAAGACCGATCGTGCAAAGGGACTGAGCGAAGGTGTTCCAAAGGTCAGGGAAACGATGACATCACGCAATGTATTATTTTATCGGAAATTTCTAATTCCAGTTGACTACTATTGGCAACACGGGTGTTCTAATGTTGCATGCAAATGATTTTTGACAAAGGTCTACAGGCCTAGTATTCGACGACGGCAGATGGAGGAGGTTCTGCTGCTAGGGACGTTCGGCACAAATTAGGTTCTTGCGAACTTTTATGTCGCCGATCGACGCGAAGTTTAATCAGGAATGCAATTCGCTGACTGCTTGCTCTCACATCTCTGACACAGACAGAGGGTCAGATTCGACTGATTGCTTGACCTCTCTCGATCGCCCTGGGGGAGAGACAGACAGACAGAGAGAAAGAAAGAAAGAAATAAAGAAAGAAAGAAAGAGGGACAGACAGACAGACAGATTTTCGAATAGAAGAGACCGAGAAGAAGCATGACGTCATAGTCATTGCGTCATGACGTCATGAAAATATGAAGGAATAATAGATCGAAGCCTGAGTAAATGTCCACAATTTTAATTCTGTTTTGTAGCCGGGGTGCAATTAAAGTATAGGCTTATTTTATTAATCTTGACTGATCAAGTCTACGACATGGTTCTATGAATGGACGTTCTGAAAGCCTTAAGGCCTAAGAGATCTGAGAAGAAGAAGAAGAAGAGGAAGAAGAAGAAGAAGGAGGAGGAGGAGGAGGAGGAGGAGGAAGCCGTAAGAACGACTGAAGCAGTTGTCTCTTCGACGTCATACGAAGCTCACATTTTGGTAAATTATTATATGCAAAAAGCTCCAAAAGGAAAGCAGGGTATTAGGACAGTTTGTCTCCACGTCCGTTCACCTACATGACCCTACTGTAGGCGAAATGTCTAGTAACGCTTTATAATAAAAACCAGGAGGAATTTCAACTAATCGGAAGCAACATTCTTTTTATCGGCAGTGAAAGAACAAGTAGAGGAGGAGGGGGAGGAAAGAGAGAAAGAAGGTGATGATGATGATGATGATGATGATGATGATGATGATGATGATGATGATGATGATGATGATGATGAGCATATGGCATTTCTATTGCGCCCAATACTTGACGGAATTAGCAATCTGATTGTTGACTGAGATAGAAATTGGTAATTATAAATGCTTTTCGATTTGCCGAATGCTCTTTTTGTGTCAGCGTTGCCAAGAAATGACGTCGCTGATTCCTCGACCTCGAGACAAAATCAATATCTCCACAACTGACGCCTAAAATAATTTCTAATATATGAACGACGACGACGACGACGACGACGACGACAAAGGTGATGGGAGCCGTGGCGATCGCTTGGCAGCGGTGGGGGCGCCTGTCTTCGCCTAAACTGCCATCTCTCAGTCGGCGTCGTTGAGTCTCTCTCTCTCTCTCTCTCTCTCTCTCTCTCTCTCTCTCTCTCTCTCTCTCTCTCTCTCTCTCTCCGGTTATTCCGTTAGGCAGAGATCATATGATGGAGGCGATCTCTGACTCTCAATGAATTCAGGGCTAATTGGACGGCGGTTGAAGCTTCTGTCAGGACTAAGCAAAGAGCGCCGGACACACACACACACACACACAAACACACACACACACACACACACACAAGGACAGTGAACAGCTCATAGTGATGCAGACTGATCGGTTATTACGTCAATTACAATTTGCAAAGAGTTCTACAGTGTTTTTTCCATGTATGCTCAATTGCTCATATAGAGCACATAAATTACGCGTGTACCATTATATATACTGTATATATATATATATATATATATATATATATATATACTGTATATGTATATATATATATATACAATTATACATGTATATAGTATGGGTTCGTCCATAAATGACTTAACGCGATTTTGGTACTTTTTGACCCCCTACGTAACGCGACGTAACAAAAAGTCAGACCCCATAAAGTATGACGTAACAACGGGCCGACCCCCAGTTCGTCTTCCGAAAGGTCTTGAAAAGCAAAAAATGTCATCCTTGTATTTTTATCTCTCGAAATACCATGACAGGCAAAAAAAGAAAAAAGTAGTAACTTAAATTTTTTTGCGTTACGTCACATTTACGGAACCCCCCTCGTCACACTTCGTAACAAGTGTCCGGACCCCCTTCCCCTAGGCGCGTTACGTCATTTGTGGACGAGCCCTATGCATGTATGTATATAAGTATATAGGTAAAGGTGAAAAGGTAGGTCCTGTGCTCGAATCCGAGCGTTGGGTTCCGGCGCTTATCTCCGGTCTCAGCAATCAGCGACATAGGTGGTAATCTGCCGTAGGTTGCCGTTACTTTCCTCAGACCCATGTTTTACCTCGCAGCTTAACGCTGTTCCTCATTTTACCACCGCCCTCTGGCGGCGAGTGAAGCTGAGTCGATCTTAGGGCTCCTGCGAAACTCGATCCCGCTCCGTCAGCGGCACTGTCTAGCGCTCTACCACTCTGCTCTCTTCCCGCCACGAACTATCTATATGAGTTAAAATCGTATATTGTGAAAATAAATTGAGTTGGTGTCATATTGACGATTCCGACTGTACCTGCCTCTTCAGATGCTGCCCTTTAGAGTTTAGTATGTCAACCTTCGCCTTAAACAGTGGCGTAGCCAAAGGTGGCTGGGGTTAAACACCGCCCCTTGGCTGCCGACGAAAATTTTTTTATGTGTTACGACCTTTTTTGCTTGTCAAGATTTTTCGAAGTTGGTTACGGTCAAAACCAAAACCCCTTCCGGAAATCCTGTCCATGCCACCTTAAAACCCACGCTCGACAGCCTAATAAGAAGATCTGAAAACATCTTTGGCTGACGTTGATAAAAAGCTGATAAACATTATGTCTTTGTGAACGTCTGATAGATTTCTTACTGAAGACTTTGCATTGCTGAGCGTGACATCTTTTATGGTGGTTCTCATTTTCTCAGAGACAACATCCAACCATTACTTGCCATTATAGAAGACTGTGCACGATTGATTCAGTCTACGCTTCCTTTGTGTTATTATTCTGCCATTAATCCGAGGAGCTGAGTCGATGCCTGTCAGTGACATATATTATGCTGTTAAACGAAACGTCGACTGCTCAATGCAGCACTGTTACCCAGCGTACAGGAAGTCAGATTGGTCTAAAAAGCGACGTCTATTTATTGCAAACGTAAATTTGCATTTTGAACGCCACTGTGGTGGTGGTGGGCAGTGGCGGTTGCACCATGTTGATGAATGGGATGCACTCCCCCCGCCGGGGTTCCGGATGCCATTTTTGGCTTGTCAGCCTATTTTCCGATGAGTTTTAAAAAAATTAGTGAAAAATACTGCGAATTGCCTTCTGTTTTTGCTTGTCGGTCTTTTTTGGCAAGGTTTATTAACGTTTAGTGGGCAAAACACTAACAATGACACTTTTTCTCTCTTTTATTTTCTTCTTCACTTTGCACCCCCTACCAACTTCCTGTAAATTTTTTCATCCCCATCAGAAATTCCTGGAACCGCCACTGTTTTTGCGGCATGGCTTTAAAAAGGTTGGGAACCACTGGTCTAATCCTAATCGCTCATGCGGGCGACTTTATCACGACCTATTTACACGGCATAAGTGGGTCAGGTCATCGCTGCCTCTCAATCCTCATTTATCTAGCACTATGATTGGTTGCCAGATATTGCGCAAAATTATAAAAGATTAACTGATTAGATTAGAATCGTTAGGTCCACAATTTAGAATATATTCAAAGATTAGATTTGCAAGCTAGTCTGGCTAGATTAGATTCACATATTAGATTCACAGATTAGATTAGATTCACAGATTAGATAATATATTCACAGATTAGATTAGATTCCCAGATTAGACAATATATTCACAGATTGGATTATATTCACAGCTTACTGTATAGATTAGATTCACAGATTAGATAATATATTCACAGATTAGATTAGATTAGATTCACAGATTAGATAATATATTCACAGATTGGATTATATTCACAGCATTCACAGTATAGATTAGATTCTCATATTAGATTCACAGATTAGATACACAGCTGACAATAGCTTTACGGATTAGATTTAGGGCCTGTTGATTAGATTCGCAGGCCGCATTTAGAACCTGCGCCTAAAAGTGGGAAACCGGATTTTAGTCGAGACTGACAGCCATGCTTAGGAATTTCAGCACGTTCGCTGTCGACAAACACTCGACAAGACAGACGTCTGTAAGAGCGCCTTGTAAGAACCGCAGGGAGGGGGGCACACAGGCGCATCTCCCGCAGCCAAAGTCGGTCTTCTGGATAAAATTCGGCCGCACAGAGAAACAGCCGACGAACTACACGCTTCAACATTGACACGGTAAAAATCACTGTAAGGGATTCGCGGTGGAGCAGTGGTTAGCGCACTGGTCTGCCAATCTTGAAGTCCGCGGTTCAAGTCCCGCTCGTCGCGGCAGGAACCTTTCGGTTGTTTCCGCCCCAAGCGCCCCCGGTCGACTCAGCTGTGGATGAGTACATCGGTAGAAGGAGAGGCGGTGATGAGGGAAAGTGAGGGAATTGCCGCTCTCATTCAACCGATGCCACAAAACCTGAAGGCGCTGTAACCCGCTGTTTGGCTTTTATTTCTACGAAAAACGGTAGAATACGGGAACACTTAACCAATGAAAAGGGGGGGGAGTATTTAACTGACAAATTGCAACTTGCGTTTCTGTACATAATTTTAAAAAGAAGATTCGACGTTTAACTCGAAATTTTCTGTCGCATAACTTTGATAGACCGAAGTTTCAGACGGTAGATTAGAATCTGCTCTTGTAAACTGAAGTCAGAGCGCAGAGGACGTCGGGTGCCGGAGACAGGGACCCGCTGTCTCTGCCTACAGTCGCAGATAAATCGTGGCTAAATTACATGCCCGCATTTCATAATTTGATCGTAAATTCAAACAGTGGATAGCGGTAATAGTGGATTACAACAACGACGCTTCATCATCATCATATGATGTCGTCGTCATCATCATCATCATCATCATCATCATCATCATCATAATTAGCATCACGCGATCACATTCACCAAGCGACATAACCGTCGTAATAGAACAGCCCTCGTTCTGTCTGTCTGTCTGTCTGTCTGTCTGTCTGTCTGTCTGTCTGTCTGTCTCTCTCTCTCTCTCTCTCTCTCTCTCTCTCTCTCTCTCTCTCTCTCTCTCTCTCTCTCTCTCTTTCTCCGCATTCGTCGTATCGACGAGGCATGCGCTTGTCTTCTACGACCGAACGAGAAGAGCACAGAAGCTGCTGCTGCTGCTGCTGCTGCTGCTGCTGCTGCTGCTGATAGACCGAACGCCGATCAAACGCTCTTTAAGAGAAGGCGTTTATAAAAACACGCGCTGCGCCCAAAACCCCGACATCAAACGATGAAACATCGCAACGCAATAACTGCCACCGAACTACAAATTAGATGGCTGTTTGAGCTAAAGAAATTCGCGTCTAGCGGTTCGGGACGAAAACGAAGTGTCAAAGTTTTAAGCCCAATCAATTTCATCGAATGGCGTTTACTTCAGAGGCAACTCCAGAGGCATAAGTGTAGTTTTTCCGACTGAAGAACTTCTTGAAATTCAGCGATGGCCGACTACAACAACAAAAGTGAGAATCAGTCGCTGTCGACGACGAACAAACCCGCCGACGAATCGAGCTGCAATTCGTTTACCTTCGTCTTGTACGTGGGAGTGTTTGGCTCGCTCTGTCTCTTCGGTCTCGTCGGTAACTCGTTGTCGTTCGCAGTCCTCCGCTGGGAGCGCCACAGTCACACGGCCACGTTCCTCCTACAGGTGATGGCGTGCGTCGACAACCTGTTCCTTCTGGCGACCGGGTTCTCTCAGATCTTCATCGCCACCGTCTTCTATCTGAACGACAACGCCAATCCTCTGGTCGCCTACATCCGCGTCTGCGTCTGGCCTCTCGTTCACGTCACTCAGATGTGGACCGTCTGGATAACGGTCCTCGTGGCCGTCAACCGCTACGTCGCCATCTGTCGACCGTTCCAGGCGCCCGTCTGGTGCACGATGACGCAGGCCCGTCGACAGGTGATCGCCCTGGCGATCGTCATCGTCTTCTACAATCTGCCGAGGTTCTTCGAGCTGCGCATCATGTTCAACAAGAACACCGTCTACGCGGCGGGAACGACGATCCAGGATTCGCGGGTCTACAACATCCTGTACGAGAACGTCCTCTACTGCTTCTTCGTTTTCCTCGGACCGCTCGTCATTCTCGTCGTCCTCAACGCCTGTCTCGTCCAGGAGCTGATAACGTCCCGGCGACGCCTGCGAGCGATGCAGCTGCCCGGCGCGACCGCCGACGAGCAGGAGCAGAACCTGACCCTGGTCATGATCATCATCATCCTGTTGTTCGTCGTCTGTCAGACGCCCGCCTTCATCAACCAACTGCTCTACTACGCCATCGTCGAAACCGAATACAGCTGCGGTAAGGTCTACTACTACTACTACCACCTGAGCAACATCATCGTTTCGGCGAATTCGTCCGTCAACTTCGTCATCTACTGTCTCTTCAGGCGGCAGTTTCGCGAACGCGTCGTCGCCTTCTGCAGTCGCCGGAGAGTCTCGAACGGCGGTCGGTCGGAGGAAGCGGTGATCCTCAGCGTAGTTAAAGCGAGAAAGTCGTCTCCGTCGCGGCCGACGATGCCGAGGGAAGTGAACGCTCACACCGGGAACTGTCCGCCGAGAATGACTCGTCATTCGCTGTTGTGATCTGCTTCCGTCGGTTGGATTCGTTAGAATGACGGACACTTGAACCCGTGTTGTTACATCATCTGAGCTTTGGGTCACACCGTCGTATATATTAATCCAGAGATGTCCATGGGTCCATTTTTTAGAACCCAATCCAACCCAACCCATTAAATCTCCAACCCAACCCAACCCATGCCGATAATAGGTTTCATTGACCCAACCCAACCCAACCCACTGTAATACATTACAGTTTCTTAAACTATGACTTATTTTCTGACCCAACCCAACTCATCATTAATATGAAAATGTCTGACCAACCCAATCCAACTCAACCCAACCCATGGCTTAACCCAATCCATGGACATCTCTGTATTAATCTGCGCTCTCACAAGTAGTCTACGGTAAAATCTCAATTTTAAAAAAAATCAGAGCGCGGTTTTGAAAATTATAACCTGGGTCGACTACTCCCATCCAAATTTTTGTATTCTCTTGGGGCGGGGAGTCATCATCAGATCCTCTTTCCCGCAGCATCTGAAGCTGACGTGGCAGAACGGATGATATGATTCCAGTCGTCTCCATCTTCTGCTCTTCTGTTGCTCGTATACAGCAGCTGATGTTAGTTTCGTCCCAGTCCACTTGTCTGTGTCGTCTGTCCATCTGCGGTTTGGTCGACTTCACTTCCTCTTTCCGGGCAGCAGGGCCTACGGAAAAATTCCAGGCCCCTGTGCAGTACCAGCGAGGACCCTATAAAAATGTTCAAAATCTGGTAACGACCTTTTTTTGTTTGACAGCGTCAGCAGCAAGCAATGCCTTCGTCGGGCCCCATCCATCCCTAGCCAGAAACCCTAACCCTAACCTAACCCGCCCGGGCCCCCTACAGATCGCCGTGCCCCTGTGCATTTGCCCCTCTCTACCCACATCCCCCACTAGGCGGGCCTGTCTGACAGTCATGCCCGGATTAAGGTCAAGTGGGCCTGGTTCTGGGACTCGAATCATCCTGGTCGCCACTCTGAAAAAATCTCTGACAAGCAAAAAAGGTTATTTCCCTTCCAAAACGGCTGACAACAAAAAAGGTTACGGAAAAACGGCGGGCCTATTTTTCATGGTGGGCCTGGGGCTTTCAGCCCCCTGCCTTAATTGGCCCTGCTGACTTTATGCCCTGTTGTGTTTTCTTTTAAGATATCATCCTGGTCACTTTTGGATTATTCTTAAACAGGGCGGGTCAAATATGTCTCTAGTTCTTGACCCTGATCTTTTTCTTTATGATAACCAACTTGTCAGACCATTTTGGGGATGACGCAACGGGCGCAGACACCACAGGGGGCGTCGAAAATTTTCGATGTTTTTTTTGCTCGTGGGCGTTGTTTGGACAAGATGCCCCGGGCAGTCCATCTTACCTACGCCACTGTCTGTCTGCCAAATTTGTCAGTCTCCGTCGTTGATACATTTCTAGAAGTTTCGTGTGGTATTGAATTTTGTTATCTTAATTAACGCCTCTTTATCTGTCCTTTTTCTTTTAAGATAGTCTATTCTTCGGATTATTCTTAAACAGAAAATATCAAATATGTCTCTAGTTCTTGGCTGATCTTTTTCTTTATGGTCCAACTTTCGCAGCTGTGTTTCGCAACGCTCTCTACGCCATGCCCTCCATCACTCTTTTTCTAGTTTCTGTGATTATGCCGTTGTTTATTCAGATGCTTTTCAGTCTATCTTCGCATTACCTGTCTGCCTTTGTCTAATCCGGAGTTGATTCCTTCTGATTTGATTTCTGTCGCTGCTGCTGTTTGCTCCCAAATAGGCGAATCCGTCTACTGTACTTGTTCAAGTTTTTCTCCATTAACAGTTATTTGGTTATTTGCGGGAGGTCAGACAGCTAGACGTCAAAACTTTTTACCCCACAGGAGGTTCGAAGAATATTACCTGACTTACTTTAGAACCTCCAACAAATCAAACTCTGAGTTCCATGTTACAGTCTTTTATAAATGATGTGCGCCCAGAAATGTGCAGAAACTTGCAATTTTGACAGGTATACATTTTAACAAATATAAGAGGAATTCCGATAATTGTAGTTATTCATTTTGGTTTACGTCTTAAATTAAATCGACTACCACGGAGCTAATCGGAAGGCGCCAGTGGCGAAGCCAAGGAGGGGTTTGGGGGTTAAAACTCCCTTGGCTGCTGACGAAAAATTTTTACATGCTTTTCCATACATTTTCATTTTGGGACGCGATTTGGGATTTGGGGGTTAAAGCCACCCCTTGGCTGGCTGCCAACCGAAAAAAATTTAAAAGTGCCATAAAAATAGAAAGAATGCAAAGGTGTCATCAGGACGGTGACGACCTTTCTTTTGCTTGTCAGCTTCTAAAAAAATAGATTAGGTTTTTTCTTGTCAAGAATTTTTTCCAAAGTTTGGTCACGATCGAAACCAAACCCCCTTCCGGAAATCCTGGCTACGCCACTGTAAGACGCAATCATCTGTGCTGGGATGGTTCGTTAATCGAGTCCTATTATATAATCATTAGTGTCTGTTTCAGGCAGAACTAACTTTAACAAAATTTGCCGATCCTCCGACCACTGGGAAAGTCTTTTTGGATCCTTCTGTAACAATTTTGCATTCAATCGTGCATTTCTTCAGGAATTTGCGTTCGGGGGGTCCCATAATTGCAGGGGGTATCAGTGTCCAGTATTTCATTCAGACTCATTGGAGCCGTGGGGAATAGAATTGGGCGGGCGGAGGTGGCGGGTTGGGGTTCGATGCTTGGCTACCGGATAAAAGAAAAATACAAGTAAAAATGTAAAATGGCAGAGTGTTGAATGTTACAGCAACACCATCGAACGTAGAATTGCTACGAAAAAACAAGTAGAGATGCCATAGAATATAGACATGAACGAAAGACAGTGCACTGCACGGCTCCGCTTAATCGTCGAAATTCTAAAACGTCCAAAGATAATCACAACAATGAATGGTGAATACCAAAACTACCCCAGTAGGATGACGTTGACCATGACTACATGAGTCAATCTAAAAATGGATGACATTTTAGAATTTTAAATGAATAGTTTTAACGTCAGTCTGTTCTGGTGATAGCCAACACCACACCTCTGGGAAGGGGTTTAGGGGCAGGGGTTTCTGTCACAAGCCTGGGGTGTAAATACCTGCTAAGAGAGGGTGTAGGAAAATCCCTGCTGCATTCAATTCACCGTAGATTTCCAGGTGTATTTTTATGTCGTCAGCAAATTGTGAGATAAAATTAAGGTTTTTGTCGGATTTGCTGTCCAGTTTTATTGATTTAACTTTCAACTCTAAGGTGTTGCAAAACAGCGTAACGGGGAAAATATCACTTTCAAACCCGCATTTATTTGAATATTTCAGGATTGTGTAGGTCCAAATGAAATTTTACCAATGTTGTCACTTTTCAGAGCATTCAAAAATCCACCGAGCAAGTGCAAGATCAGTGATTTTCAAATTTTCAAAGAGAATAACTGTGTAATTGTTGACAGACTGAAGTCAAAATATGGAAACCGAGAAAAAGTTACCAATAAATTAATGGACGTATGGACGAATTCACGGCCACTGTATTCAGGGGCGTCTTTTGTGGGGGTTAGGGGAGGCCGTGGCCCCAAGGAAATGAAGAAATAACTTATAATGTATTAAGTAAATAAATGTGAAATGTGCAAAAAATCGCAAAAAATTGCCCAAAATTTGCCCAAAATTTGGCCAAAATTGCCCAAAATTTGCCAAAATTTGGCCAAAATTGCCAAAAAATTATCTTGCCCTAAGAAAAGTGTGAAATGACACTATTGACTGTATTCTATTGTCAATTACTTTATTGCCAGTAGGCTGTCATTCTACAAAACGAAATATGACTATTGTAGAAACTTGTGAGAAACTAGTTAATGCGCTAAATGTACTGCTATAACTGACATACACTATTGCGATAACTAAGTTATCGCGTTCGAAATCTAGTAAAAGCCGCGCTGTTTTCATAGATTAGATCTTTGATGATCGAATGTAGTTTATTGTCAAAAAATATGTGCGTAGACGTAGGCCTATTTAAAAATTTGGGTATCACCATTTCTGGAAAAAATCTTCTAAGCGCTTTTGGTCGAGAATGGCTTGATAAAGTGAATAGGAAACCAAGGGCGTAACCGGGAATTTTATTTGAGGGCTATAAATTTGGGTGGGTATATAATGTTATTTATAATACACGTGTATTATATATGTTATTTATACTGTATTATATATACTGATTTTTGTGGGGTATATATACCAATAAGCCCCCTCCCGTCGCTATGCCCCTGCAGAAAACATCTTATACAAACATTTGACAATGAGGAATAAGTTTATGGTATCCACTTACGTTTCGCTATTTTGAATCCTTAATTAGAAGTGTTTTTATCTCATCAAGTGACCATGCATATAGTAAACCGACCATACTGTTCTGGAAATTGGCTTATAAAGTATCTCTAACGTCCTACTGAAGTAACCTGTTCAGGATCATTCGAGTCCGACACATTGCGTGAAAACTTCGCTTACAATAGAGCTTCAATTCAGTCCGTTTGCTTCTTTTGATTATCACGCTAAAACGAACATCCGTTGGAGACCATTTCGCGGAAAATGGACGTCGAGATTCCTTCTCGAAACCAAGTCCGCCGAGAGAAATTCCGGGCCCCTATAGGCAGAGCAGACCCTAAAAGGTTCGAAAGTTTATATTTTTAAAAAGAAAGTTTGTCCTCAAAAATGTTCAAATGTTTTCAAAAAAAAATGTTCAGAGATCTTGGGTTTTCGACAAAATTGACCATGAAGCAACATGTTGGACAGTTAGCCAAGAGCTGCTTCTATCAAATACGACGTATCCGCCAGATTTGTCGAATTGGCAAAAAGTCGCTGGCAACTGGTTTTGCGTTTGTGCTGTCCAGACTAGACTATTGTAATTCCGTTCTTGCCGGCCTTCCAAAGTCTACACTGGCCAACCTGCAGCGCGTACAAAATGCTGCTGCACGCCTGGTGCTGGACCTGAAACCTCGAGACCACGTCACTCCGGCGCTTCGTGAACTTCATTGGCTTCCAGTCCAGTCACGGATACAACACAAACTATGTACGCTGATGTTCGGTGCACAGAATGGCCTTTGTCCGACCTATCTGGCTGATCTGCTCCAGCCAACATCAACCGCCATTGGTAGACCAGGCCTACGATCAGCCTCTACCAGTCAATACCAGAAACCTCGTCTTCGGACAGTCATGGGACAACGATTTTCTCGTACGCTGGACCCCATGCCTGGAACGCTCTCTTCCACCAGCGCTACGGAGCATAAAGTCGCCCGTCGCTTTCCGTAAACATTTGAAGACACATTTGTTTAATTGTGCATATAATAATAGACATAATTGACATTAATTGTAATGCGCTTGCTAACATTAATTGATTAGGCGCAATATAAATAGCTAATTACATTACATTACAATTACAATTACATTACAGATCAAGTGTTAAAAAGTGGTGATTACTTTTTTGCTTGTCTCCGACGCCCCCTCCCCAACCGTCTTCAGCGTGCTCATAATAATAAATGGTATTGCATGAGATAACATTTTGCGGACCCCGGGCCCCCTACAGATCGCCGGGCCCGTGTGCATTTGTTTCCGTGTCCCCTTTCGGGCCCGGCGAGCCTGCTGGAAACTGTCTGACAGAGATACCCAGTTAAAGCAAGAACGTCGACTATTTGACTATACGAGTCGGGGCTAGAAAACAACTAGGTTTTATAGACAAAATTTAAGCTTTTAGGTTTTTAAGTTTAAACTTTTTTAAAGGTTCTAATATTTGACATATCAACGCCCCATAAAACCTTCTTCATATTCTTGCTACTTAGCTGTTCTACTGTCTGACGAGTTTCTTAATATTTCGACTTAAAAAACGAAAAGCCTGAAGCCCTCAAATGTGGCCTTTCAGGTTTTAAAAAAACTGGGTTTTCCAAAACCATATTTTCCAGCCCTGATATAGGTAGGCAGCAAGGTGCGATTTGTGACCTGGAGCAGTGGGGGGGAATATGTCGACCTTAGGGGGTTGTAGTTGTTGGGGAAGTGTAGCAGTGGGAGGATGTAGTGGTGGGGGATGTAGCAGTAGGGGGATGCAGTTGGGCAGTGGGGGGAATCCCCCTTCCCCTACAAATCGCGCCCTGGTAGGCAGTGAATCAACATTGTCCATGTAGAGCCACTAATAATAATTATCGATTGCTCTGGACTCTAGATAAATAATATTAAATAATTAATCGGTCAGTCTAAATACCATCAGGAACGCCGTTCTCTACTTCGATCCGGAAACAGCAATCAACTGGCTGTCCCTCCCTCATCCTCCCTCTCAGGAGGACTGTGGGTCTCGGACACAGATCCTTCCGGTGCGGGAATCCCCTGCTTTGTGGAATTCACTCCCGAAGACAGTGACAAACGAGACACTCCCTGATCAGTTCCGGAAACAGTTGAAGACACATCATTTGTTCAACAGCTCGTTTTTGTAAAGCGCTCTTGACTTTGCCTAGTTTGTCATGTTTACTGCGCTTAAAAATTGTCTTGCATAATAATAATACCTGGCTGATTAATTTAATTATTTTGAATGGACATCAGGCCCGTACGAAGTGGGGGTGCAGGGGTGCAGCTGCACCCCTTGAAAAAAATAGGGGGTGCAGCGCACCCCCTGGAAGACGAGACTGGAGGGTGCAGATCTGCACACCTTAGATTTTTCGACTCAAAATATATAGGAAATTACCTTTTTGGCTTGTCCACCGAAAAATGTGACAACCAAACACCTAGCCTCGGAAAATCTGCACCCCTGCTAAAAATTCGTTCCGACGTGCTTGATGGACATTTACAAATAAAACAACGTAAAGTATCGAAACGATAAAATTATTTAGCGTCGATAAAGGAGAAATATCATTATATATATAACATTTTTGCATGAATTAGAAACGAGACTAGCGAGACAATTATAGTAATTGATATTCAACGAATCAGTTAGAACTGGAGTAGAGCCAAAAACTGAACTGGTGTAGGCCTAGAGCCAAAAGCTGAGAGGATATTTAGTTATTGGGTCTATACTTTTCCAAAAGGGTAACTACAGCGATACAGGAAACTATACACCAATGACATTGGCTTGCATAGCATAATGTGAACAGTTCTGTAAATATGCAAATTAAGGTTACTGGATCACGTGACGAGGATTAAGATGAGCATGGATTTATTAAAGAGAGCGGTCATAGGCCTACTTAAAAACATTTTAGATTTCTCGAAGAGAGAGATCGACGACAAATTCGATCAAGGGAAACAGTTGATGTCGTGTACTTGAACTTTGCCCAAGCCGACTCCACACGACCTTACTGTAGTAGGCCTAAGGTGTTTCACTTCAGATTCGTAGAGAAACTGGAGTCGTGTCAAATAATTGCAAAACTCCGTTCTACTTTGCACATAAATTATATTTATTGGTTCCTGGACAGAAGACGTATAAGATAGGCAGCATAAGAGGAGAATAGCATGTTCTGACTGTAAATACGATTAGTTGAACGGAGCCTCGATTAAAATACACCTGCAGGCCTAAACTGTTAATGGAAGATTGGAATAGTCTCATGCATATATTTCTAGCAATCAATGTCAGTTATATGTTAATAAATGTAAAATATATACAGTACCACCGAATGTCACGAAATACACGGTCATGTCAGTCACATCTCGCTCGACATAGGGTTCTGTCCAATACAATTCCTCCGCATAGTGTACGCTCTGAATGTCTACTGTAGGATTCTTTACAGCATTTGCATAATAGTTACTTTAGTTCATCGTATTTGATGTGTTCTGCGTAGGAGCCGAGGGGCTGTAGCTCCTCACTGAGGAGTCCTCAGATTTCAGCATTACCCCAGATAATTATAGTGGACGGCCTTTTTGCTCGTCTGTTATTTTCAGTAGACCAGGACATAGCCCCCGTTTTATTTAATAATAATAATAATAATAATAATAATAATAATAATAATAATAATAATAATAATAATAATAATAATAACAATAACAAGGTTTAAAGTGGTTCTGTAGGGTCTGCCCTGTGTGAGAATAATAATAATAATAATAATAATAATAATAATAATAATAATAATAAATCGGCCAGCCTAAATACTGGCTAGAACCGCCCCTGCATTGTACATTAAGGCACTTCATCTCGAAATCGAATTTCTGGGTTTATAGTGTAGTTATGGTTCTGTTGTGGTACGGGAAAATGACAGTTTGGTAGGCCTAATACAGTATACGCTGTAGTGGCACGGTGACGGAACAGGGACCTAATCCCGCCGGAGTCCCTAAGACCGACTCAGTCGCAGTCGCTAGAGGACGGTGGCGAAACGAAAAGAAGCGTTGAACTTCGAAGGTTAAACATACAGATCTGTTCTTACGACTGGCAACCTACTCTGGATTACACTACGTAACATAAAAATTGTTTGTTCCTGGGTTCACAGCGTGTTTTCCTAGTCCCTTGTGCCTAAACTAACTAGAAAACAGATGTTGTTCCAAATTAAATTTTTTTGGAGTCAATACAATGATATTTTGAAATTCATGTATTATTATAGAAGACATTCTCGGTTCACGTTCAATGCTGAGCAGATATCCACATTATTCTGGAACAATTAAAGATTTCCATAAGTTTTTAGATCTGAATAGAATTTTCTAGAACCTTCTGGAATCTTCTAGAACTCTGTTGCACTTTCTTCTGGATCAAGACAAGACCTGGGCACCTCATTTCACATGAGAACACTGCAAGAAAGCTCTTGAAGGTAAGGCGAACAATTGCTTTCTATATCAATTTCCAAGATATTTTGTTTAATATCTTGCACAATGTTATGTAATGTTTGAAAGAGATTCTAATATTCCATCTGTGTCGCTGCTTGCTTCAGAAACCGCGGATCAGCGCCGGATCCTACGTTCGAAATAGACGCCTAGACGCCCTAGAGTATGAGAAAACTGTGGTTCTTTTACTTTTTCAATGCCTAAAACTGTTCGCATTGGATGCTCTACTTTCCTATTGTTAGGGTTAGGTTTGAAGACATTGATTACACTATGCTGCACACTTTTCGATGCTCGAAGAACTGTAAGCCTAACTGTTCTTTATGTTTTCACGTATGCTGATTCCGAACGTGACAATAGTTTTTGCATATCACACGCAGTTTTTCGAAAAAAAAAAGTTATGACCAAAATGGCATTTTTACGGCTGTGTAGGCCTATTGAATTTAGGCCTAGACTTATAATTTCTGGCGCGTAAAATGCTGACGTAAACAAGAAATAAACGCAGATGCTCTGAACAGCATGAACTCGCTTAATAACCACACAAACGATGAGGATTCAGGAGTCAGGAGAATTCGCCAAACAACTTCTATATTTGTCTTAATTACTGCTAAACGGCATAGATGGAGCGATGGAAAAGAGAGCGCGCAGATAGTGTGGAAATTATGCATTCGCTTTGATCACAATTATCCCGACCGACTTCAGCCTAGATCTTATCCGCAACTAGTTAGACCATCCCTGTCTGCGGTCGATGACTCTTTCAACTAGCGGTCTAAAATCTGCATATGATCATATTAAAACGAGCGGTACGGTCGCAGCCATACGGCTTTCATGTTAATAGAATTATGATGCACGTCGTTGACTGAATCTTCCAAACATCGTCGGAAGTCAATGACCTTTCATTTGAGAGGAAAGAGGGCAGGGGCGACCGAGCATCAAAAGCCTTCCTTCCTAAGATTGCAAAGGTTCCAGTTGCCTGATTGTTAACACCTCTTGTATGCTTTCACTCGCCTAACTTTGCTCGTTTACTTAACTCAGGCCTTTGCAGTTACTATTCGCAGTTGTAAATTACATTTATCTAAGAATTTACTGTTGATATGCAATGGAAAGACCATTGTTCATTGAAGTTGCTTTACGATTTTTCTTGCGATGATGTTCCGTCTGCCATAATATTGTAAAGGCAATGTAAGATCTGTATAGCGCCTCTATATTATTTCTACTCAGAAGCGATCATCTCTGTTTTGAAATCGCTTAATAAAGATTGAGACGTTTAGCTCTTGCATGATCTGGGTGAGAATGTAAGAAGTGAGGTACCGAGTAATTAATCGACCGCTTTATTAACTGAGAAACGAATATGCCTATAGAGATTAGCACGTCTACAGGCCACAGCAGCCATATTAGTGGCGTTTCTCGCAATTGCCGAAGCAAAGGCTGAGCGTTGAAGCGAAGATAATATTCAGGACAACCACAGGGCATAATGTAAAAGCATATATGAGGATGAAATTCTTGAGAATTATATTTAAAATAGGGAAAAATGCAATTGCTGATTTTATAGCGCCTATATGAGTGAGTATCTATTCGAAAATGGACCATATGGAGCAATAATATTATTAGGGTAGAACGAACACTTCGGACTTTAATACGGACGCTACTAGTGACCATGTAACACAGACAGACAGACAGACAGACAATAGATCTGGCATTTTAAAACAATGGCAATTCTAAAACAACGGTAAAGATCTCCAGTTCATGCTGACGTTAAATCAGACTTTGAGCTAAGATGGAGAATTGTCGACGTGGCAGATACGGACAGACAGATGGACACGGACATAGGCACTGACATACAGAGGGTACGACTTTCAGATATAATAGGAATGAAAAGATATTGTAAGTCAGTCGGCAGTCGAAGTCATTCAGTCGGAGTCGCGATCAATCGTCAGTGATGGGTTTTCGTACACTAAAATTAATTATGTGGTAGAATCTGAACATTGAAATTACCTGAAATAGTAATAATGTAGGCAATAGCAATTACACGTTTAAGACTTCAAACTTCTGTATTCAGTATTTTGCATTAAATTGTAATTTGAGCAGTTCGCCCATTAAACATTATCAAACTCTGCTAAGCGAGTGCCTCTGACTTTTCATAACGGAGAAGTATTGTACAAATAATCTTCTCCCTTATAGAATGGTGGAGAACGCTCCGTCCTCATCGCATAAGTTAGGGATGCCTAGGGCCTAATCATCTAAAAAAATCTAATTGATCAAGTCTTCAAGAAGATGGTCTGCCAGATGCTGTAATTTCGTCCTGAGAAAATGCTTCTACGCTTCATTTCCACGGAAGCCTCGCAGTATTCTGATGGTCGATTCTCGCAAAAACAAAGGTCACGAGATCGCTTGTTTTTCAACTCTTCCTTCGTTTCTGAAGTCACCTTAAACGTCAGAAACATCATCAGGTCAGTCTTTGCCGTTCATTAACCTCGCCGACCAATTGCATCTTGCTTGCACTGAGCGAAGCGAGATCATCATCTTCGTCACCGCCGTCATCTCCTTCTTCGTACTCTCAAGATGTTCTGCGTTCTAGTCACCTGGAACATTTCCTCGCCATCCAACCATAATCGTTGCCGTCGTTCCTGTCGGAATTCATTCAAATATTCTCTTCATCAAAGTATCTGTCGGTAGCCTACCTTCTCCTCCTCATCATCATCATTATGTTCATCCGTCACACCGACGTTGAACGATTACATGAACCAGCTGTTCCCACGAAGTTCTCTTCTTTCTGTCTGTATACTCGAGTATTTTACTTATACATGGACATTTCATTGCTATATTTTTGTAATTTGAATGCCTTCGACGTGATTTTATTTTGGCGTATAAAATCTATCCGACTCAAAAAAATAATTTAAAGCTACTTGTCAAAAATATTGAAAAATCTAATCAAATGCAATAAAAATAGAAACGTGTAACCTAATTTCACGCAAGAAAGAAAACAGTATATATTAACATCAACTTTGCCATATATCTTGATTGTTGAGTTTAAGACTATTATATTTATCATATTAGTGATATTTATCATTTTAGTGCATTAGATATAATATATGTTATTTACTCTGCTTTTAGTCGCAATGCCACGTGTATTTAAACGAATCTAGTATAGATTGAGTGCAGTTTTACGCTTTAATAATATAATGGCTACGTAGACTTTTGGTTGCTTTAGTAGAAGTGAATTATTGCTAAGTTTGCATTGAATGCTACTGCTTTCCTATAAATGAATACAGCCAATTATTGTAGAAATCTGCAAACCATTACAAGTAAAATTTCAAACTAGGCCTAAAGTATTTTAAATCATATTAAATTTTTGCACTATATTGTTTTACACCAATTTATTATCGTAATTTTCACAGTCATTAGCCAGTTTTTTTAAAAACGATTGTCCCTTCATTTCATCATTACACTCTTATTCAGCCAGTCAATCAACAAGTTAATTACTGATAAATCGTTCAAAACTCATTACAGTTTAGTCTCCATTGCTCTAGACCAATTTAAGCAAATTAATACACATGTTTTGATTTAATGCGTTCTATATTAGTGTGAAATAATGTGATTTTGTCTTTTGAGTGTGTTCAGATGTTCTTTAGATGTCGTTCGATCAAGAGTTATCGTCGGAGTTCTATGTTACGAAATTGTATGTGCGTTGTTTGGCAAATCTGCGACAACTAAGCTCCAGATTATACAGTCCGTAGCGAGATTATGTGTTTTGTGATTAAAGTGAACTATTGTGTTTTTGCGTCAATTATGAGAGTTATTTGTATATATTTACATTCGTATTACCTGCGGCTGTTAAATGTAGAACTCGGTGAAAATTCTAAAACCCATGCCATGTTGAAGACGTCGCAGACAAAGAAGATAGAAATTTCACATTTGTGCAGAACGCAAGAAGAATATATTAAAACCCATATGATGTGATAATTATCGTAGTGTGGTTATCAAATTGTTTTAAAAATTTGGCAATGAAGATTTGACTGTAATCAATTTTGCTTTCTGATTTCCTACTTATTACTTGTACGCTTTTGCTGTGATTGCATAGTCTCTAGACTCATCATTCTTTACGATGACTCAGTGTACATAGATCGATGCAGGGTCTTTGATCTCTTCTTTGTGGTGTTGAGATTTAAGTTTCACTCCGATCTCATGACATTGCTAAATCGTTTCACATTCTCTTGTGGCAATTATGGTGCTCTTTAACGTTTGCGACGCAGGGCTACGCCTACTCATTTTGAGCTGTGATGAAGTTAGCGTATTTCACTCCGTGGACTTTAAGACGTCTTTTGCTTCTATAACCTACTCTTTAACCTTTTTCTTTCCTAGAATCCGTCTCTCGCAATAAAATTCATCACTGAACAGTCAACTTTAAGTTTTCTATGAATAGCATTTGTACCTACAGTTGTTGGCTTTATACTTTGCTGAAAGCACTCATTGGAGTATATGGTTGAATTGATTTCATTTAATTCATATGATTGATTTATATTACCTGTTTTTGCGATCATCATATTATTTTACAGTGTATTTCATCATACAGAATTACATACTAGACCTATATAGCAAGCAGTATTTCAAATGCAGTTACAGGTTTATCATAATTTGACATTCATGACCATTTTAAATTTACATGTCGCATAATTTTAACTATATACAATAGTTATACGCTTATTATTTATATTTAGCTACTATTGGCGTCTTCATTTGCTTTGCTTTTACTTAATTTGATGTCTGCTGTGTGTTTTTCTTTGATTTTCATGGCATTTTAGTCAGCCTTAGATACTGCATTTTACTTAGCGAGTTAGACTTATATATTTTGGTATTTTGTTTTATGACACGGGACGTGTCGTCTTCAGCAAAGAGGGATATTATGAGGATGAAATTCTTGAGAATTATATTTAAAATAGGGAAAAATGCAATTGCTGATTTTATAGCGCCTATATGAGTGAGTATCTATTCGAAAATGGACCATATGGAGCAATAATATTATTAGGGTAGAACGAACACTTCGGACTTTAATACGGACGCTACTAGTGACCATGTAACACAGACAGACAGACAGACAGACAATAGATCTGGCATTTTAAAACAATGGCAATTCTAAAACAACGGTAAAGATCTCCAGTTCATGCTGACGTTAAATCAGACTTTGAGCTAAGATGGAGAATTGTCGACGTGGCAGATACGGACAGACAGATGGACACGGACATAGGCACTGACATACAGAGGGTACGACTTTCAGATATAATAGGAATGAAAAGATATTGTAAGTCAGTCGGCAGTCGAAGTCATTCAGTCGGAGTCGCGATCAATCGTCAGTGATGGGTTTTCGTACACTAAAATTAATTATGTGGTAGAATCTGAACATTGAAATTACCTGAAATAGTAATAATGTAGGCAATAGCAATTACACGTTTAAGACTTCAAACTTCTGTATTCAGTATTTTGCATTAAATTGTAATTTGAGCAGTTCGCCCATTAAACATTATCAAACTCTGCTAAGCGAGTGCCTCTGACTTTTCATAACGGAGAAGTATTGTACAAATAATCTTCTCCCTTATACATACGCGTCTCCAGTGTTTAATCTAGACTCCTGGACTCCGGAGGGAGGAGAACTGAAAAAACTGAAAAAGCCGGAGGGAACTGACAAAGCCGGGAAAGAATTCTGCTAGGGGGCTGCTGTTAGTTGATGTAGTATGTCAAAATTTCCGGGGGAATTTGAAATTTCCGGGGAGGAGGAAAGGACAATTTTCCCCTCCGGAAACTGCCTAGATTAAACCCTGCGCGTCTCTTTTGCGCAATCTAAGTGTCGCTCTTGATCGACTACGAAACTCACTCTACGTCTAAAAGTTTGATCTAGAAGTAATATGCTCCCACTGCATTTTGGACAAACTGAACAGTGAACACTATCAATTCATGCGATTTCAACGCCAGGAGCGCCTCTCAGTAGAAATATGTTTTGTTATCATTGAAAACGTCTGTGAATAATAATAATAATAATTAATCAATGTTCCCTCCATAATAAGCTGCGTTACCGTGAGAACTGGTGCACAGGTTTCCAGCTACGTAGCGCACAGATTTTTCCTTAGTGCAGAAGCAAGCAATCATGGAACAGTGGCGTCATTTCACACTTTTCTTGGGGGGGCGAGAAATTTTTAAAAAATTTTCTTTTCAAATTTTTTTTTAATTTGTCGACTTGACAAGTTTCAAAAAAGTTGACGACCTTTTTTTTGCTCGTCAGCCCATTTTTACGATTAGTTACTTCAGGTTACTCGACATCAAGTACTCCTTTAGGGCTTTTAGGGGTTGCTGATCTTTTTGCCCCCAAACGCAAATAACGTCCCTGTTTTTGTTTTTTGTTGCACATTAATACATTGTAAATTAATATTTTCATTTCCTTGGGGGGGGGGGGCCACGGCCTCCCCCTCCAGCGCCCCCCAAATGACGCCTCTGTTATGGAACAATTTGTGGTGTTGGTTATTAAAATAAAAGTATAAGAAAATGTAGTCAATCAATGCAGCGCCTCTGAAGAATCTACGGTAACTTTATGCGCAGTACTACCACTTTCGTCGATTACTTAGCCAAGTTCTTTTCGTCCTGTTTCTTAGTGTGCGGTGATGTCGTCTCGTTACCATAGGTCATGATGTAAAGTAATCTTTTCAAATCAAGTGAGGTTGGTTGATTGGTTTTCTGACGAAACTGTGATGCCGGTCGTAACTTCACGCAAATGAACCACTACATCCCTACAACCACTACATCCCTCCACTGCTACACATCCTCAACAACTACACCCCCCTCCCCAAGCTCGACATATTCCATCCCACTGCTCCAGGTCACAAATCGCACCCTGATCATGCCATTATTAAACTGTAGCTTCAGGTACGCCTACTCCTTACGACTGAATGTAGGCCTAATATGCAATGGTAAGAATTGCGACCCAAATGCGCAACGAAATAGACCTGACAGTAAAATCGCTGCACGATAAAAAGCTAACTTATTAAACGAGAGAGGCTGAAATCTAATGAGTAAAAGCAATTTTTAAAATTCTTATTCAATTTTAACGATCGTTAAAGCGAAGCTAATATTCATATTGATGCAAATACATGTTTTCGAAACGCTAGTAATTAGCATACGTTCATTAGCCCTCTTTCACGCTTTAAAATTAGAAAACCGACTTACTTACTTATGCAATTTCAGCTTATCTATCTCGTTTATTAATTTTAGTTTACGTGCAAAGACGTTACTGCTACTTTACTATGCAGAGGCATCTATGGTCATAGTCTTTTAAAAGGGCAATTTATCACTGCACTAAACTCAGAAAATTTGCGGACATCCGCGTAAAAGCAAGCAAAAAAGTTTGTCCGGAAAATGTATCACAACACAAAGCACAGAAAATGTCATTTTAACGCCGCACGTTTTCAATTTATCACTGCACATTTTCAATTTATCATTGCACATTTTATGCAATATCACTGCACGTTTAAACAGACCTTTCTATATGTAATAATTATTTATATTATTACGCAATCGGACGCTGCATGGTGGCCATGTTCCTATGGTACTTCCAGTTTTAATAAAGCTAGGTTTATCTAGCTTCGTTGGTCTATCGTGTCATTTTCAATTATTTGATTCATGCTGAAAACATCAATAGGGACCCAATGACAATGTTTTTGCAATGAAAACAGACAAAGGAAGATGAACAATAAATTAGATTAGTTTTAACGCTATTTTGTATCGGTTTCAAAATTTTGCACACAAACATTTATGTTGTAAAACTCTGCTCACGAGTTTTTGATTTTGCACACGAGCCAGCAATCCTTAGAGGGAATCATAGGCCGCCTAATATTGTTCACTGCATGCATGGGCTGGCTGAATACAAGAGTTTCAATTTTTTTAAATCTCACAGTTTCTGTTCACGCCGAAAGAACTTGCCCACCTCACCTTAAAAGAGACTATATGGGTCGTGGGTAGTCTGTTACTCGTACGATATATGCCAGCCTAATCGGTTCCTGATTATTATAAATGGAGAGATTTGCTACACACACATCGCTCAAGTAATTTATAACCAGTTCATGTTTAGGAACCTAATTAAGAACTGCTGCTTAAGTCTTTTATTTTGTTACCCGGTTAAAGTCTAGAGCATAATATAAAGGATTTGGATCGCATGCATTATCACAGTGGGTGACATCCATATAGCCCAGGGTTTCCCAAACATTTTACAACCGTGGCCCCAGTGGCGTAAACCTGGCGTCAACATTGGGGTGAGGGCGATAGAATCGTCTATAAAGTCAGGCAAAAAAGTCTTGATGAGCAAAAAAATGTCATCCTTATAATCCTTATATTTTTCCCTGTCCAAATACCCTGAAAAGAAAAAAAGGTAATCCGAAATGAGTGAATGCGGTCGGTTTTAATCCTGGCACCAACATCATTGGGAGAGGATATACATTTTTTTACCATAGGCACAAAACATTGGGAGGATAATTGATACCATGTCCCCCCTCTTACTAATTATTGGAGAGGACCGTCCCCCGCCGTCCCTCCCCCGTGTTTTACTTCCTTGCGCGGCCCACTTCAGCGGTTTTGTAACGAGCCGCGATCCTAATCATAGCACGCAATATTTAAAAAAATGCATTAGGCCATCTAGCGAACGTTAGCTGAAAAGAATCTTCTGAGTTTTGAATAAAATCTCTGATTCAATTCGAATAAAAACATGACGGATATATTAAGCAAATTTTTTTATATTTGCCAACTGAACCAAAATGATAGAAATAGATATTGAAATTTCATGAAAAATATATTTTTAAATTTTTTTCTATAACATACCTATTTTACGCGTCTTCAAAATCCTATGAGTATGAGAAAATCGCTTAACCTCGAGGCTATAATCTTCGATATCAGAGATTCCCTATTGTTAGTGGAGTTTCAGCGCAAAATGGTTGGAATACGCTTTCCTTGCGTTAATGCGAAATAAGTTTAATTTTCAAAAGTACTAAAGGTCAGGGTTTCCCAAAATTGTTGGAACTGTGCGACTCACTTCAGCGGCTTTGTAACACGCGGCGACCCTGCAAACTTATTTTCAACTAAAATTTGATAAAACATTAATCATTTTAATACGAGCCGTGTATGGAGGATTTGATGCATATAAATTTCTTAAAACCTAAGCCTATTTGCGATTTTCAAGGCTTGTGACATTGTGGTATTGGTTAAAAACTGACACTTTGAATCTAAACCAATATATCTTATGTAAAATCAATTAGAAACAATAATAACCTCCTTATCTCCTTTGCCTCATCAACAACTAGACTATTTACTATTAAATTTTTCAGGCCCAAGAATTTGGAATAAACTACCCTCCCACATCAAGAATTAGGCCTATAATAATCTTTCTTTATTTAATTGTAATGTTAAAAATTCCTTATACTAAATCAAGTATGATAACTTAAACCAAATTAACTGATTTAACTCTAACTAATCTAAATGGATTTTTATTTACACTTATATTATATATATATATATATATATATATATATATATATATATATATATATATATAGCACATTACTATCAACATCACTTCTATATCCCTTCTATACAACTAACTTACACTTACCTACACATACACTATAGTCACTCATAATTATTTTTCTGTCATTCAACTATAACTTCAAATTGGGATAACCACCTTACGGGATTCTTTTCCCTTAGGTTATCCATCACTTATTTTATTATAATCAACATCTGATCAGCTAATTACTTTCTATCGCTAAATCATAAACACAACTGTTTAGGTACTAAATAATCTGTATTATAGTTTTAATTTTGATTCTTTTCTAGTATTAGTTAAGTTTCTTGCGTCTCTATATATGTATTTTTGTTTATGATGCTGGTCGTGAAATAAATAAAATGTCTATGTCTAATTTCGCTCTACCCCGCGACCCACTAGAGTGACTAGACTGAACCCTGCGACTCACTTTTGGGTCGCGACCCACAGTTTGGGAAACACTGATATAGCCTACCCACCAGCTGGAGTGGGATAAGACATTCCAAATTTGCAAATTCAGACAATTCAGAAACTGCCTATGACCAAAATCCATCCCCAAAATTGTATTCCGTGCGAAATCGATCTCTTATAATCATCAACTAATCCAAGTTTAAAATCAGAATTAGTTTCTAGGAGACGTTGACTTATCAGGACTACAGACTGAAATGGGCAATGGTCCGAACGTAGTGTATGCGCTCGGATCGTCGAAAAACGCATGGACGTCTTTTTGCAATAAATAATGCTAAATTTTCCAAGAAAAGCGATTTAACTCCAGCTAGTCATGGACGAATAACTAATGAAGACAGTGGCGGATTTACCACGGTACATAGGTACCGGGTCCGCCTGCAAAATTAAAATTTAGGGGCCACCCTTTCTATTAACAATATTTTACAGAAAATTTTTAAAATTATTTCTTTCTTTAATTAAATAACTTCATTTTCCCAATATACAGTAAACTTTCGTTCGTTTAAAAAGATAGAAAAACAGAAATTCGCGTACATACGACCATATTAATTTTGTCACGCAATGTCCTGAAAAGCTTGACAACCAAAAAAGGTCATCGCCACTTTTTCACACTTGATCTGTAAATCTCTAACTTTTACGAAAGTTTTCCGAGATTTTGAAAAAATCTAAAGTTTCATCGACACTATGTAGATTATTGATTCACGGAATTTTTATCCGGTGGGTCACCATGGAAATATGTGTAGGCCTACAGGGTTTCAAAAATGTTAAACCGCCACTGAATGGAGAAGTATGCCCCAAAACGTTTCCCTGATCTTGAACAATATTTCACCGTTTCCATATTCACTGCCGAGAACCAAAATATAGGGAGGTTCAGATCAACCCATCTATACCAACCTAATGAGGGAAAGTATAGATAATATAACACGCAAAAATCTTTAAAACGTTAAGCAGAATAACAAGATACGCACGACTTCTACAGTCAATTACATTATCTCACAGTCTGATAGAAACACGCAACAGTCCATAATTCATTTTTTGAGGTCTGCTTATCCTAAAAATATTTGAAACTGAAGCCTTTAGGAAGAAACCTTTAGGAAGTAGGTTCAGCGAACACATTTCGCAGCCTGCGGCGAAAATATCAACTGAGGGGCTCCGCAGGGGACCCGAGGACCCGTGCAACCCCTGTCGAATTCCTGGCCTCTAGTGACCCTCCACCCCCATCAAGGGCTATATTCTTCCTGTATGTGCAAGTTTTTGAAAATAGTTGGCCCTCGTGCTTAGAAGCTGCCACCCAAACGGGCCTCCCGCTTACCAAATCCTGGAGCCGCCGCTGAATGTATATCAACCGGTACATTTTGTCGCAGGCGAACAAACAGCTTGGCCTTCGTCTTTCTGGGTCGAACGAAAGGCCAGAAAATCCTGAGGTTTCGTCGTCGATATCGAGAGAAAACTGTTGGCTGACAACGCGGATGAAAATCTTCAAAGGAGTTTAAACGCCTGACTGTGATGATGATCGGTGACGTTGAGCCGACATCCGCTCATTACGTGGGCGTCGATTTCGTGTCTCATTCGCGCGATCGTCTCTCGCAGTTCGGCCGCCGTGGTCGTCAGCTGGGCGTTCTGTTCCTTCAGTTCGTCCACCTTCTCCTGCAGAGTCGCTATCCGTTCCAGTTTCCGGTTCCGGCATCGCGTGGCCGCCAGGCGGTTGCGCGCTCGCTTCCGGGCCAGTTTGATCGCTTCCTGTTGGACCATGTCGATCGGAGAGATCGGCGGAGTGTCCGACAGGCAGCCGATGAGTGGGGGAGCGGCGGCGGCGGCGGCGGCGGCGGCGGTGGCGGGGGTCGACGACGACGACGCATGAAGCCATCCGCTCGGTGTCTTCGGAGGGCACCGACGAACGTCACTCAGGCGCGAAAACTGCTGCTGCTGCTGATGCTGGTTCGCCGGTGAGGTTAGGATTGTATTTGAGTTCGAATGAGCCGTCTTCTTCCATTGGATTCCACCACTACACGGAGACCGATGCGCTTGAGAGACAGAGTGAGACGGGTTTCTGCGCTGCTGCTGCTGCTGGTGGTGGTGGTGCTGTTTATCGCGCACCACTGAGTCGTAGAGAGGAGCCGATGGGAAGCCGACGACTTCCGGCGGAATTTGAATTGCCCGACCGACGGGACAGCTTCCGGAAGAAAACGGAAGTGCAGCGTCGGCGTCGAGTCTCGTTCTGCTGAGATCAAGCGACACGTCGTAATGGAAACGCATCGAGTACTTCCGGTGCGCTCTCTTTCGGCGTCAGACACGAGTAGTCAGACCTGGATTCCACAGCAGCAGCCGCAGCAGCCGCAGCAGCAGCAGCAGACGCCTCTCTCTTGTTATGTAGCTCCAGGAGAGCGTCTACGAAGCCTCTGGCGTACGCCTCCTGTTCTTCAGTGACGGTTTTCGGAAACCAGATCTGAGAACCAGTCACCGCTCCTCCTCCTCCTCCTCCGCCTCCTCCTCCGCCTCCGCCTCCCCCTCCTCGGCCGCTGTTGACCATGTGATGCTGAAGCAGAAGGCGGTCCAGTTCGGGCGTCGCCAGCTTCAGCATCCGTACGTCTGGAGACGAGAGGATGGCGTCGAACGCCAGGGGCGTTTCCTTCGTCGCCAGGTCAAGGGTCAGAGACGACTTGAGTTTACGAATGGAGTCGTTCTGTCTCGTCATCGCAGGATTGTTGTTATAAAACGTTGTTTCCATGACTGACTATCCGACTGAATTCGACTCTAATGACTGCAATGTTCAGACCCAAAGTGTACTTTCGCACAGTCTCTCTCTGTCCAAAGTCATCAGAGATGTAGCCTAATTAGTTTAAAATGGCACTGTCTTTCAACGCATGGACGCTCTATGCTGTCTTCTTATCTCTCTCTCTCTCTCTCTCTCTCTCTCTCTCTCTCTCTCTCTCTCTCTCTCTCTCTCTCTCTCTCAATTTTGCTGCCTCATAAAAGCTCAAGTTTCTGCGCTAACAGACGTCACATTAAAGTAGGTTCGTTTGATCGGGGTTTTTTGTTGCGAATTTGCTGTCAAAATGCTCCAACGATCCTCGGAGTTAACAAACACCTATTCTTCATTGGTCAAAAAACTTTTCCAAATGCCGTTTTTCACTTAGATGTAAATGATCCAAAACATAACAGCATTAAGCCCATTTAGCCTGCGCGGCAATGCATGCAAGTGTATTAGCTACAGCTAATGTGTTTCTCAGCATCAAATCAGCCGCTATATAGTTCTCTACGAATAAAACTACAGAAGCGTTCAGATGCAGTTTTTACGCCCGCGACCAACTCAGCCAAACACTTGCAGCAAAATAACTGCCTCCCAGCTGCGGCAACGCGGTTTTATCTAAACTTCGTCGTCTATTTTTAGAATTACATCATCGAATACTTTTCCCATTGGCTAGTCGTGACGTCATCTACATTACGTTAGCGTCTAAAAATAGAACACCGGAGCATTGATGGATCCTCTGTACGGGCTTCGGGAGCACCTGAAGATACTGAAGCTAAACAGGCCGCGCTTAGGGCGCCGTTCAAGGCAGACCCACAGGCAGTAGGCCCACTTGGGGCCTATTCGGCATCACACATAGTTCCGAAACTTATTTACTGGTATGCGATGGATCAGGCTTACCTTACGGTTGATCAATGGTTGGCAGGAGAGAAGAGATGGAAGAGGAAGTTTTGTTGACAGTTTTTTTCTAAACAACTTGAAAAAAGATGCAAATGAAGATTACTCGTCTCCTCCTTCGATGGTGTGAAGAATCCAACGGAAACCGTGTTTAAGGGATAATTAACGGTCTAGAGTTGTTTGGCTTCTGCAACGTCTTAGCTGTCTTTTGTGTACAAAGAGGACAACGAAAACAAGCCTTGCAAAATCGGTACAGTCTGGAATTACACGTAGAACCAAGTGAATGAACTTATATAAGGACTGACCATTACTTGCGTCAGCAAAAAAGAGGGTAGGGGGTCTGAAAAAGTTTGATAGGGGTATAGGGTGGGTCAAGAGAAGTTGACGTCAGAAATTTCACTTTTACAAATAATCAAAAATGGGAAATTTCATGAAATAGGCCTACTACTATTTATTACAACGGGGAAAAGCCTGACAAGTAACATAGGTCATCGCCGCCACAAATTTACAAATGAAGAGCAAAAGAGAGGAAAAGGTCTTCACCGTAAGGAGGACACGTCACTGATCTTCGAGGGGTCAAAAGTTTTTGAAATAATTATATGGGTCACTGAAAATTTGACAGTTGTTGACAAGAGGTGGGGTCAAAAATTGCCCAACAATTGCTGACGTAATTAATGGACAGCCCCTAAGGTCAGTTGAACTCTCGCTCTAGACTGGCTTCATCAGTCCTTCCGAAGTTGAAATATATTGTGCTGTCCAAAAGGGGCTGTCCATTAATTACAACAATTTTTTGGCAATTTTTGGCCCCCGCCCCTTGCCAACAGCTGTCAAACATTCAGTGACCTCTTATAATTATGTCCAAAACTTTTGACCCCTAAGATCAGTGACGGGTCCCCCTAAAAAGTTCAGGAGGTTATTATTTTTGCGGTGACGAGACCTTTCCACCCTTTTGTGCTTATCGAGTGTCAAGATGAGGTGGTGATGACCTTTCTTGCTTATCATGCTTTTTTCTGCTGCAATGAAATTAGTATTCCATGAAATATTCTATTTTTTATTATTTGTATAAAAATGTTGACGTCAACTTCTCTTGCCCCTGTCAAACTTTTTTTGAACCACCTTCCCTATTTTCTTGACGTAATTAATGGACAGCCCCAAACAGCAGTACAAGTGTATAGACAGTATTTGATTTTCAGTGGCGGTCGGACGACTTCAACTCAAAACTTTTTCCTCCACCACTGGTGGTGATGGGGGAGGGTTAACCTGACAACCACCCAGGCCTGGCCACGACAGTACAAACACTAGTGGTAAATACAACCAGAGTTCTATTTCCAAATAACAGTGAGAGGTCGGCATACTCCCATCCCCAGGGCCATTTAGAATCAGAGGGGACATTTGGCCCGGGCCTCCAATTCTTTGGCCCCCTTTAAAAAGTTAATGTCTAACTGAGGCGTTTGGGGTGCCCGTCAGCAAGGCACAAGACAGGGTTTATGTTTTAACTGCTTCCTTAAAAGAATGACAAGCAAAAAGGTTGTCACCACCATAGTTCTGTTCTGTTTCATCTGTTCTGCCCAGAGACCGGACCCCTCTCTGCCTCCTGAAAAGACCGACAAGCAAAAAGGGTCGTCACTGGTTTAGGGGTCCCGGCGACTGTTCTGTCCAGGGGCCCGAAATTCCTCTTCCTGTCCTTTGAGGAATTTCCTCTCGGCAGCCCTGGGTCACCGTCTGTCACGTAATATCATGCTCCAATGGCCCGCAACTATTGTAAGTAAGTAACGTTCCATAACGTGGAATTCCCTTCCAGAAGAAATCAGGTCGGAGATTTCCCCCGATCGATTTGCCCAAAAACTGAAAACGCATCTTTTTAGTACTTCTTATGGAACTCTTTTGTAAAGTGCTCTCGTCCACTGCCTGAGCTTTAAGATAGCGCTATATAAGTTGTCGCTCTAATAATAATAATAATAATAATAATAATAATAATAATAATAATAATAATAATAATAATAATAATAATAATAGGCCTAAGTAAACACGAAATTTCTATAGCGCTGCCCGAAAGCTTGGCGCAGTGCACCAGCTTATTCACGAACGCTCAATTTAGGTAAATCCAAAGTCCGCAATCCGTAGTCCGTGGTGGTCAAGGTTGTAGAAACTTTGTGTAGATCCAGGTAGATCCAGGTAGGTTAAGTTCATGGCCTCAAATTTTCGACATGGGCTGAGTCTCCTTCAGGCTTTGAAGGGGCCTGCATCTCCAAAAACATTTCTACTCTTACTAGTCTCGGAATCGTTTTCGGCCAATCATCCTCCCAATGGGGTAGGGTTAAGGTCGTAGACCCGATTACGATTATTTGGCCCACTTAAACAGGCGAATTCAATCCTACTCCTGGGCCAAAATTTGTGACCGCAGACAATGGACTGCCAAATTCAGAGGCGTAGATGGGGGCAGGGAGGCATATGCCCTCGGGCGCCGAGGTGAGGGGGCGCCAAAATTGGGTATTTGGTCAAGTGAAATGCATAATAAAGAAGAAGAAACATGTGCGACGACCTTTTTTGCTCGTCAGCACTATATGAAGAAGGGCGCTGTCAGTGGCGGCTCCACAGGGGGCCCGAGGGGGCCCGTGCCCCCTATTGAGTACCTGCCCCCCAGTGGCCCTCCGTTGGGACCTTATACTCAATACTACACACTTAACAACAAATGGTTGGCCCTCATGATTAGAAGTTGACACCCAAACGCCCCCTTGCCAAATCCTGGAGCCGCCACTGGGCGCTGTAAGACCTGAGGGGCGCCGAGAACAATGTGACGACCTTTTTTGCTCGTAGGCAGTCTTAGGGCGCCAAAGGTACACCTTGCCCCCGGGCGCCGGATACCCTCGCTACGCCTCTGGCCAAATTCATAATCTTTTACCAGCTATATAGAGATTGCCCTTAACCAGTATATGTTTAAACCCCTAGTCCCTTAATTCCAGCAAATTTAGCACTGACCAAGTTGATACATTTTGTAAGTAAATGTGAACTGAGCATTAAATTTGCAGACACCAATGACTAATTTACTGTATATTTTGAAGTCTCAGAGATGAAACATCTTATGTACTAGATTTTTGTGTAATTTCAACAGTCCTTCTGCAGTTATACGTTAGACCAGTTTCCCAAACATTATGGAACCGCTGTCCAGTTCAGCGGTTTAGTAACATGCCGCGAGTCCGCGACCCAATTCATTGAAAGTAATAACTATCTCTAAAGTCATGAAGAAAAGCTTCAAGCTGCAGAGATGTGGTTCTTAAGAAAAATGCTGAAAATATCTTGGACTGCAAAGAAAACAAATGAATTAGTACTCGAAATGGCAGGTACACAAAGAAATTGCTATTTACAATAGGCCTACGTAAAAGACAACTTCAATTTTTTGGACATATAATGAGGAAGAAAGGTACAGAAAACCTGGTAGCTACCGGAAAAGTCGAAGGAAAAAGATCAAGAGGAAGACAAAGAATGACGTATATCAGCAGTTTACTGACTGATGTAAAGGGTGTAACTACAGAATTAGAACTCATACAAGCAACACACAACAGAGAGAAATGGAAGTCCATAGTCGTCAACGTAAAAATACACGACACATGAAGAATAGCTAAAAATACATTGTGCCAACTGGCGAACGTTAGTTGAAAATCTTCTGAAGTTATGAATAAATGGCAAAACAAAAGCTCTGATTCAATTCGAATGAAAATATGACAATTATATTAGGCATAAATATGTATATTTTTGCCAAAAATAAGACAAAAGGGGAGGATTCGATATTGAAATTTATTAAAACATGTTTTTTCAAATTTTGCCAGATACATACCCCTTGTTACGCGTCTTAAATTCCTATGAGTATGGCAAAATCGCTTAACAGATAGGTTCTCCGGCATAGTGGACAATCCCTATTGTTAGCGGAGTTTCAGAGCAAAATGGTCGGAAATTCGGAATGCACTTTCCTTGCGTTATTGACAAATAAGATTAAGTTTTTCCAAGTCAGAGTTTCCAAATCTCATTGGGACTGCGACAACTCCAGCGGCTTTGTAACATGCCGTAACCCTGCAAACTTATTGTCAACTAATCAACTAAAATTATATAAAACTCTAATCATTTTAATACACAGTAAGCTGTACATGGCGGATCACAGGCATATGAATTTCTTAAAACCTAAGCCTACTTGCAACTTTCAGCACTTGTGACATTGTGGTATTGGTTAGAAAACGATGCATTTGAATCTAATTTCGCGCTACACTGCGACCCGTTGGACTGAGCCCTGCGACCCACTTTTGGGTTGTGACCCACAGTTTGGGAACACTGTGTTAGACCATAATTAATTCAGATTCTGATATCTTGCAGTGTTAATTGTCCTGGTGAATTTATTTCTAAAATTAGGTGTTTACCCGTCAAAAATGAAATGCTGTTTTTACCCGATTTTGCGCAAATGCAATAGGATTTTGCGCAATTAACCTAATTCGCCGCCTTTTCCTTCAACCGAGTTAACGCCCATTCGCATGAATTTTCTGAAACTTTAGTCAACATTATTGGCAGTGTCGAACGACAACTTGATTGCACGCCGAGCAAAATTCTCACTTTATTGTCGCAAAGCTCGTGAACGCTGGACTTTTTTGTTTTGCACGGACGGTTAGAAAGAGGAAAAAAGGCTAAATAATGGTGCAAACCTCATCTTCTTAGCTCTTATATAGCCTGAGATATAGCAAATTCAAAAAAGTAGGAAACTAAAATTAAAATATTTAATGGAACAGAAATCGATTTAGGAAAGTCATGATGCAATAGCATGGTGGAATGGACATAATGCCTTCGCCGGATTAACCGGATCATGTAATTTTCTCAGAATCAGAATTCAAAACTTTCGCGAAATTCACCGATAATAATTATGTTCAAACATTGGGGTCATCGGGTTGGAATTGATAGATCTTTACCAAATGTCAACCGATTTTCAAACTTTTGGTTTATTTTGTTCCTCTGACATCCCTTCATAACTTTGCCGCTGACCAAAGTGGGGTTACCGCTGAAAATATTTTGCTAGGGGCTATAAAAATATTTTGGGGAGAGGGTGATATTTTAGGCCGTAAAGTGAACTCTACCCCCAACTTTTTTTGTTTTGCACGGACGGTTAGAAAGAGGAATAAACGGTCTAAACAATGGTGCAAACCTCATCTTTTTAGCTCCTACATAGCCTGAGATATAGCAAATTTAAAACGTTACAGCAATCATTTCTGAAGAACGCTTTTCCAAAAATTAAATCCCAGTACGGTGACGCGTCTGAAAATTTAATCCCCAATTGAGGGGTTAAATTTTAAAAATAGGGTTTGAGGTTAGGAAGGAGTAAATATATATAATAACGGGGGGCAGGGCATTGGGAGAGGGAAGGGAGATTTGGGAGGAGGAAAGTGGGTTGTACGGGTTTCGGAGCAGCGTTGTGTAGAATTTGGAACGGGGTTTGTGGCCGTAGGTTTGGGAACGGGATTTGGGGCCGGTGGGGTAGGGCGGAGTGGTGATGGTTTGGGGCCGGGGGCGTTTGGGAAAGGGATGGTGTGAGAGGGAATGGGGAGAGGGAAAAGGGATGGGGAGACAGAACGGGGTTTGGGGCCGGAATGGGTTGGGGTCAGGGCGATTGGGAGAGGGATGGGGAGAGGGATGGGGAGAGAGGGAAAAGAGATGGGGAGAAGGAAAGGGAACGGGGTTTGGGGCCGGAATGGGTTGGGGTCAGGAGGATTGAGAGAGAGATGGGGAGAGGGAAGGGGATGGGGAAAGGGGTTTGGGGCCATGAGAATGGGTTGGGGCCTGGGCGATTGGGAGAGGGATTGGGGGGTGAGGGAAGGGGACGGGGGTTAAGCTGAAATTAAGACGCTTCGTTAAAACGCTCCGTTTTGATTAAACAATATTTGTTGTCAATGACAACAGCGTCTTGCAATACCCGCCGTGTTGCCGTCGGACAGACGGACGCGACAGACATCGAGAATTATATAATATGTTTAATTCAATGGGCTACCATTGTATGAAATTTCATTATTCCAGCAACATTTAAATAATTACTTTACTTAAATTATTATATTAAAGTGTTTAAACCAGTGGTTCCCAACCTTTTTTAAGCCACGCCCCACCAAAGTCTTTTTAAAATCCTTATGCCCCCTCCGTGACATATACAGAAGTAATCACAGAAATGGTATAATCAGAATAACATGAAATATGAAAAACAGGAACAACAGATACAAAACATGCAAAGCAGAACTTAATTGCATTAATATACGTTGCTCATTTAGTAATGAAAGCTTCCTCTATTCCATAAGTTCTTCTTTAACCCTCATCATTTATAAAAATTTTAAACACATTGAAATTGCCCCCCAGTGGGGCGTAAGCACCACCTTGGGAACCACTGGTTTAAATGTCTATTGCACATGTGCATAAACATGGAGAATGATAGAAGGGAAAGAGCATATAGTATGGCATAAAAACTGTGTCTAGCATGGCATAAATACTTATTGAAATAACAGATAAACAAAAAGAGCAACCGCTGGCCATATATATATACTATCACCCTGCAACTTCTTTTGCCAGACAGCCTACAACCTTATGCAAAAGATTTAATAGAGAGGTGATTCCCTTGCACTGGACAAAATTTCCCAATATCCTGTCTCACAATTCTGCTTTTGATGAGCCCGCCTTTCAAATTCATTGCATGATCTCAAATTTAGTCAGTTTACTTTATCATCAGCTTGACATTGTCATTCATCAGTTGCATTCATATAATGCTCTACTGAATTAATGATTTCAATTTTATGGATGAAGCATATAGACGCAAGTGCATTTAAACATTAGTATTGTTTACATGGAACCAAGAGCGCCTGAAGTAAACAGAAGTAAACAGTCGTCATAAATAATAAACAACATGCAGAAAAGAAACAAAGATTAGTTTAGATGAAGAGTGAAAACACATTTACATGCCTTCAAAATGAGCAAATGACAGATTTGTTTGATTTGAATTAAACACTACCAGCCAACATAAAATGCAAAGCCCATGAATATTTTAACCACCATATCTCTTTTTCAAATACAATTTTTAATAAATAATTCTTACAAGTAAAGTCTGTGGATACCGCCATTAAATGCTTTATAAATCTGTACACCAAGGTGCTATTTATGATAAGAATGTAAGCACATTAAAACTTTCACAGACATTAAACTCTTCTGCAGCAACCATTTCAAACATCTTCTTCACTGCTGTGTTTAATCATTGAGAAAATAAGAAATATATATTGTATCATGTAAAACATTCTAGGATCTATACAAGTCAAATTCCGAATGAGAAGTCTTTCGGTTACGCAAAACACAACTAAGAAAGAATTTTGCGACTAGAGTGTATTTCATGAATTATGACGTAAGCCAGTCTAGAGACTTTTCCTCGTCAAGACTGCACTCGACAAGAGCTTTGCTTATTCGATCTTCTTCAAATCCCATGGCTCTGAAAGTCATGGTTGACACAAGGTAAGATTTGGCCTGCAACCAAAATATGAAAAATCAACAAAAGTCCAACTACACCTGCGACACAGATTAGCAGAAACCAACAGCAAGCAAGTAGTTAAATGGCATTTTACAATATAAAATTAAGCAGATTTCTTCTAACTGTATATGCATTAATAAATCAGTTGTAATTTTGCATTATAAGGACTGAATAAGCCAAAGACATTGCATGCTATATCCATTGCTTAACGAGGAACAATGGTGTAGCAAGGTCTTTAGGGGCCCTTGTGCATTTCTTCAGGTGGGGCCTCCAAAAATCCTCTTCGATTTCAAACAAAAGATGGCTGCTTTTGCAATATTTATAATATTTCACAGTTTTGCACCCCTATTATAATTATAATATAATTAAATATTATTAATTATTATTAATATTATTAAATATTAACCCGTTCCCGGGCAACACCGTCTTAAGACGGCGCCATAAAATCATATTCAGACGGGTAAAGCCGTTTATAAGCGTTGCGCCACATAAGGATGTGTGTACTCCGGACATTGAAGTTTTAAACCGCAAAAAGCGACTATTCGATTTATTTACTAGCCATTCGATAGATGGCAGCACTTTCTTCGCTGTTGTTGACTATTAATATAAGCCAGAAAACTTGCAGAAGATCGTCCAACTTGCCGTTGATTTTGCATTGAAATGCCTCGAAAAAGACTCAAGTCTGGAGTTTGAAAAATCATAACTCTGTCAATTTTGGCCCGATCTTCAAAATTTTTGCATTATTCTGTTCCAATTACATCCCTTTGCAATGTTCTCGCTCACAGTTTGGGGGTTACCGCGGAAAATTTTTTGCTATTGGGCTTGGAACAAAATTTGACCAAAATGTTGGGAGGGTCCTATTTTGGGCTGTAGGTGGACCCTACCCCAAATTTTTCTTTTTGGCACACATGGTTGAAAAGAGCAATAAAAGTGCTAAACAACGGTGCAAACCGCATCTTTCTAGCTTCTATACAGCCTGAAATATATGGAGTTGTTCGGTTTTTCAGATTGAAAATCTGTTCGCAAAATTGTCATTTCTTCGAGCAATGAGTAATATTGTTTGAAAAAGCATAACTGCTCCAAATTTTGTCCAATCTTCAAAATTTTTGCATTATTCTGTTCCAATTACACCCCTTTACAATGTTCTCGCTCACAGTTTGGGGGTTACCGCAGAAAATTTTTTGCTATTGGGCTTGGAACAAAATTTGACCAACATGTTGGGGAGGGTCCTATTTTGGGCTGTAGGGTGGACCCTACCCCCCAAATTTTTCTTCTTTGGCACGCATGGTTCGAAAGAGCAATAAAAATGTTAAACAACGGTGCAAACCGCATCTTTATAGCTTCTATATAGCCTGAAATATAGTAAGTTTAAAACTTGTATGTTCACATTTTCACATGAACGCCTTTTCCCCAAATTAAATACCCCGATTGGGGACGACTTGAAAAAATTAAATCCCCCTGCAACGGGTTAAACCATAGAGACATCCGAGTGTTTATGCTGTTCATGATATGCAGTTCTACTTTTAGGATTTCTCAATTTTTTCATTATACTCTGAATATTTTGAAAGTAAGAAAACTCTGCTTGCTGCCGGGGGTCTTCTGACTGCCGGAAGCCCCTGTGCACTGCACAACTCATTGCTACGCCACCAACAAGAAGGAAACGTCTCTTCAAAACTACTGCACTGAATCATTAAAGAATTTGGTGAAGCTGCATTTACTGCAAAACTCCAATCAAATTAATTTTGTACTTGCAATTACGTTTTACTGAAGGCAGAGCCTGTCAACCACTACTCAGGCACATTGGTTGCAAACATAAAGTTAAAACTTTTTATAATCATGAATGATTTCCATATAAAGTCATATTCAATTCTACAATCCTTCGGCTACTGCTTGTAATACCAAAAATACACTCGAAATAACAAAACTGCATCTCTCCTGCAGAATATGACCACTTTTCAGGCCTGCAGCAAAATAATTATGACTTCTTAGAAAATACATACATTTTCCAAATCACCTTCGAACAGAAAGAGAGACTTTTCCACATCTTTCGCGCTGTAACCCTTTTCCGTTAATTTAGAGAAAGCACATAGATGATCGAGGACCTATCAAAACAAACACCTCAGTTTAAAACAATTTTTAATTAGTCAAATGTCAATGACGTATGTTCAGCAGACCTGTATATTTACCAAAGCACGGTGTATAACGAAATCAAAACTAATAAGTCACACATCATTTATGAATTTAAAGACAGCATTTGACTACCGGTAATTTCTACAGCATATCAGTGAAATCAAATCGTTCAGCCTCAATATGAATGCAAATTACATATAGAATAATTATTAGCATTAACCCTTTGAACTATGCAGGCCGCTACGGCCTCCTTGGATAAGCATACATAGCCTAATCGCTAGGGAAACTGGTGGGTCAAAGGGTTAAAGAGAGCGGTCACACTACAAACCAATTTTTCGTCAATGCCAAGCTTCTGAACAGCTCGAATTGTCTGCATTTTTGGAAATCCCATTGCAACAATAAAGTCAACAAACTGCTGTGCTTCATCGGACAATGTAGAATAAAGACCATCCTTGTAGGAAAACGGCTTCGTATTCTCAGTTGTAACTGTACTTTTTGACACCGTAGCTGAACCAGATGTTGTTGAGGTTGTACTGCTACTCTGTGCCTGCAGCAAAAACAATCGAAATTCTGAAGCAAGCCTTACAATCTATTATGCTGGTCAAGCAAGACACTAAATAGAGTGCATTTATTGCCATTACTCCAATAATAATTAATTGGGATAAAAGCAATAGTTTTGATTTTTTCCTAAGACAAAACATCCTAATCAAGACACAAAATTAACATCATAGAAAATTCTAATAACTCTAGAAGCTTCTACATCAACCACTGACATGAATTAATTCTCCAATACTTATATTATGTGACCAGAAATGTGATAAAAAATATAACCATATCATCAATTAGACATTTTAAGGCAGAGACCAAAGAAAGTGAAATCTTTTAATAAAAAGAAGTCAAATCAAGACTTAATTTCAATTAAATGACTTATCAACTCATAATCAAACAGTGAAACTACATGCTGAAGTCAGATTTTCAGTAGAAATAAATTGTATACATTAAACTCATTTTTAACACACCAGATTTGCGCTGAATCGCTCCGGCAAATGGGTACGTGTGTCGATTGGTGGCGTGTGGCAACCAACGGAAACAAAAGGGTTGAGGGGGTTTTCATCAACTGCACTCAGATCGGGATTACTTTTGGCCGATCGAAGCGAATCTTTTGTGATGTTAAACTGTTCGAAATTATGGTGCACCAAATGACCTCTGGCAAGGTCATGTAAAGGTCGATTGTTAAAGTCACTGGTTGCAGTTGGCCAAGCAGCACCGCCGGTCGCTGAAGTCGGCCACAACGATGCGGGCGGCACTCCTCCGTAAGCAACATAACCACCGGCATGGTCAGTCTGTGGTGACGATGATGTCATTATGTTCTGAGCAGTGACACCTCTGTTGATATAGTTGTTTCCTGTCGACTGAAAGTTGTGCTTGGAAGACAGAACAGAACTTGCCAAGTTACCAGCGAGGATACTGTGTGGAATTTTGGATTCAGAATAATTCCGACTATACGGAGCAGGATTTGAAAGTGGCAGATCAGAACTGTTGGATGAATTTGCCTTTGACGACGAGTCCACGTAACCAGCTGCATACGAAGCACTGGGGAAAAGATAAGGCTCCGGAGCATTCCGTCCAGATGTCATCTGGCGGCTTTCATCAACTTTCTCAGGCTGAGAAGACGACAAATCACCACTACAATCACGTGGCGATACCATCTCTTCGTTCTGACGTGCACCATCACCCCTTAGTGAATGTGGAAGAAGTTCCGAGTGGACGCCATCGGATAACCCGTCGTCCTGTCTAGACGCGCCTAACTGCTTCCGACTGTAACCTTGACGAGGCCAGGAATACCTTGTCCAGCTCTTCAAAGTCGTTCATAACCTTCAGTGAAAGGTTCTCAAATGGATCCTGCACATTTTCAAAATCCGTCAGGTCAAATTTGTCAGCAGTCACCCGACTGGTTCCCGGCAAAACGCATTCACCAGACGCAGCTATTGGCGTGGGAACAAGGATGTTCCCATTCATCTGATACGCCGCATTTCTGCTCAGTGACCTTTGCTGGGAATTGTTCCCATTAGTCTGTGACGTCAAATAGGCAGTATTATTTCTGTTGGTAGATTCTGGCTGTCCTACGTCTTTGGTCTCAAACTTGACACGACTCAAAGCCTTGGCAGAGTCTGTCAGTTCAAGACAGCCACCAGCATTAACAGAACCTTCATCGTTGGAATTGACTGAAATCGTAGCTTTAGCAGTGGCTGCTGCTGCTGCGGCTCTTTCATTCTCGTGCTCAGCTTCAAAACGAGCCAGTAACGCCTCCTCTAAAGTTGAGTCATACTGCGCATTGACAAAAATGAATTTCAATTTTAAATATTTAAAACTGCAAGAAACTAAAATAATGAAATTAAAGCACTCAAACCTATCATCAAAAGGCACAAAGAAGTACAAGTAAGAATAACATTCTAAACTTAAAACATCTTAATCAAGACAAACGTCTTGTCAAAACAGAATTAACACCATAGAAAATTCTAATAACTCTAGAACAGGGCTACTCAAATGGCTGAACGCAGACCACGTCCGGAACATGGAGGCTTCCTAAAAGGACTGCAGTGAGGTCCAAAATGTAATGTTTATCGAATTATAAATAATGAATTACATTCATTGTACTGAAGAAATTTTTAATTGCTGCAAATGCTATAAAAAATATTCATTTTACTTAAAACTGCAGAGACAAAGTGATAAAACTAATTGATTATTCTTTATTGTAGTGTTTTATTTAAGTTCAAAGCACGGAAGATATGACACAATGTTTTTTCTGCTCGTCAAGAAAAATTAGCTTGAACCTTTTGGTCAGACCGGACACCAGACGTGTCTCAGTACAAATTTCCAGACCATGACACAAGTAGCCTATTCTAGAATCTTCTATATGTCAGAATTAAAATAAAATACTACTACTAAAATCCTCAGGTCCACAATTATGGAACACCTTACTTACTTACCTCAAAATCTATCAAAATAATGTCACTAACTATGTTGTTGCCTAAAAACTCTTTAAATATATTTTTCTAACTTATATATTATAAGTAATATTTATAATAATATATATATATATAATAATATAATATATATTAATTATAATAATATATATACTATAAATAAACATTGAGCATGAAGGGGAGGTAAGATGAGTCACTGACAAACCAGTCCCTTACAGCACACAATGACAACCTATGCTAAGCAACATATACATTGGAATTTCCTCTTGAACATAGTGTGCAAAATTCTGAAACAATAGTTATGATATTAAAATACTAAAAAAGCCTTTAAAAGTATCATTATACCTCGAGAAATAGGAATTCTGAAGGATTACCAGTTTCAAACTTCATTGGCAGTGTAACCTATAAAGCAAGTTTAACCCAATGATAACAGAAACACATAACACATTACAGCAAATAACACACCAAAACTTGAAAGCTGAAAACCTACTAATGCCATTGGTGTAGCCACAGGGGGCCCCGGTCCCCCTATTCAGGCAGGGTCCAGTCGTGAGATTCGTGCAAAACTGGTGAGTAATTGTGGGGTAGGGGTAGCATATAAGATCAAAGAACACACATGAAATCTTAACACCCACCTTGAGATGACAAACATTTTTATAAGTGCCCCCTATTCTGAAATCCTGGCTGTGCTAATGACTAATGTCAACTCAAAATTTAGTTACCAGCAAAAACATGAATCAGATTTGCATGCATATAATAGCCGAGTCATAGAGTGTCGCAGACCACGTATCATCTTTACCCCACCTGGGAATTTGGGCAAATCTTCTAGTAAATAAATAGAGCTGAAAAATCAAAAACCAGAATTTATATTTAAGCAAGCAAATGGCAACTATCATATGCAAACAGTAGTGCTTAATTTTACCGTTTATGGTATTTTCAGGGACTTGACATTTATCCATGGGTACAGAGCTACAGTTAACAGTAGCAACTGTAACCAAACTGACAGGCAACCATTTGCATGAACATTCAAGATCTTGGAACTGCACTAGAATATACCATCATCAGTGTTTCTGTCTCTCGACAGGTCCAGGTATCCAGTTATTCCACTCCGATCGATTGCTTGCTTCTTCTTTGAGTTCCTGATATCCTTTATTCATCATCCACTCCAACATCATCTTTCTCGGTCTGCCTCTCACTCTCTTTCCCTCCATTTTTCCTTCGATTATTGTTCTTAGTAGAGAGTCATGCCGGAGGACATGTCCCATCCAATTTCTCTGCCTTTTCCGGATTGTATCTATCAGGCTTCTTTCTTCCTCTATCTCCTTCATGACTTCTTCGTTTGTCTTATGCTCTGTGTATTTTACTTTTAGCATTTTCCTCCAAATCCACATTTCAAAAGCCTCTAATCGTTTTATATCTTCCTTTCTCATTGTCCACGTCTCCGCCCCATACAACGCCACACTCCATATCAATGTTTTTACCAATCTATTTTTTAGGTTTAGTTTTAGTTTACTTTGCAACAGCTCCTTTCTCTTGTAAAAAGCTTCCTTTGCTATTGCTATATGTCTTCTTATCTCTTTATTGCATCTGGCATCGGTTGTTATCAGACTTCCTAGATAGCTAAATTCCTTCACTTGCTCTATGATCTGTCCATAAACCTTTATTTCCACTCTCATTCCTTCTTTTTTACTTATTACCATAACTTTAGTCTTTTATGTATTGATTCTCATTCCATACTTTTCTGACACTTGTATCAGTTTATCCATTACTTCGGAAGGGGAAAGGAACACGGGATGCAATCGGATGCTTAAGAATGCTAAGTGAGAGAAGACTTCAAAATGGAAAAAATATCTATATATGCTTCGTGGATTACGAAAAAGCTTTTGACAGAGTAGACTGGAGGATTTTGATGAGAGCACTGAAAAGGGTGGGAGTGGATTGGAGAGACAGAAGACTGATAGCAAACCTATACTTTGGACAGTCAGTGAAGGTGAGAATAGAGGGAGAACTGAGTGAATCGTGTATATACCAGTCAGAGAAAAAAGATAACAACACTCGAACTATGTATCTCCTTTAAGACCTACTTTTTTCGGAGCCTTCCACTTTTCACCGACTGTGAATGGAACACCATCAAGGCTAAAAGAACTTGACCCTAAAACAGAAAAATATTTCTGCTCATTTGATAAAATTATGTCAATAGGATGGATGAAAGGAGGCTACCGTACAAGGCACTCAGCACTCAAATGGAAAAAATACAGGCAGAGGAAGAACCAGGGAAAAGTGGGTGGACAACATCAGAGAATACATGAACTTGAGAGGAATTTCAATCACAGAAGGAAGACTAACAGAAAACAGGACTTCTTGGAAAGGTTTTGCGTCTAGCTATTGCCTATAAGGAGTTGGCTGAGAACATGTTGATGGTGAGGATGATAGAAATAAAAGTAAAATTCTTAAATGAAAAATATATTCAGAAATTTCTTTAAACAACATTTCATTCTTTTAATCAATACATTAATTTAAATCAAATGAAATTCTACAAGTTGCTATACTGGATGGTTAAAGAAAAATTCAAACATGGAGTATGAATAAGCAAAATTATCAGTCAGCAAATCTTCAACATTAAATTCTTATGACTAGATAACATAGGCAAGTGATTATACATACATACATACATACATACATAAAGTTCATTTACTAGGTGAAATTATTACAAACGCGTGCCTCAGTTGCCAGGCCAAACATATTATGCTTACAGATTATGCTTACTCAAAGCAAAAAAGTACAGCACATACTTACCACTGTGTGTTTTAAATGCCATCGTATCACTTGGAAATTTCGAGGTATCTCGATGCAAATGTTTACAAAATATTTACATTCCTTCAATCAATCTCTGTGGAAAACACAGATTTATCAGGTAATAAATATAACCTCCAGTTTCATAAAATGGCTAATGCAGAATCTCATGATCAATTGTATTTACATCAAAATGCAGATAAATTATGGTTTTAGTTGAATTTAAATTTTAGTTCTTGAATTAAAATTGGCAATTGACGAAATCGATTCTAGGCAGCCCGCAATTTTAAAGCTAGTCCAGTGGAGATAGTTGCGTCAAATATAATTCACTGTTATAATAAATAAGCATTCTAGCATAATTTATAATAATAACAGGGCTTAGAGTGGTTTAGTAGGATATGTCATGTGTTAAGTAAAATTTAAATTCCTTTCTTAATTTATGATATTCTAAATTTATTCTAAAAATTAAAAATGCAATTACGATACTTTTATTCCCACAAAAAGATTATACTGCGACAGAAAGTAACTAACAACGAAATCACTGTTCTCTAATGCAACGCCCGTTAGATTAATCTAAAATCTTACGTATATATAACATCCCAGTCAGTCATTTAAACTGATTTATGATCCAGTCAATGGTCATGATGCGCTGATGTGTCATTAATAGCACAAGTTTAGGGACACCAATCGATGCTGTCATAATCTTTCATACGTACTGTGTCTAAGTCTAACAAATCTATAACATAATATTTAAAAGCGATAAAATCTGACAATCACGAGGCGGTCGAACGGCGGCGATTTCTTCTTTTCCGCTCAAAAATTGAAAAATAAATTCTTAATTAGTAAAAAAAACATTTTGTTCAATCGACTTCCTCTGCTGCAGAAGTGTGCGCAGCTCAGTGTTGCCACCTGGATTTTTTTACGAGAAAAAAACAAGGTTTTGCCTGCAAACCCCAAGAAACTCAAGATAAAATTTATGTATTTTGGTAGTTTTTGGACATATTTGATATTTTACCATATTTGCCTAATTTTCTACAGGGTCTATGTTTTGCCAAAATTTTGAAAATTTTCACAATGATCAAGCCAAAAAGCTTGACAGATATAAAAAAGGTCATCGCTTTACCAATCAACGCGACTCATCCAGTCATTTTCACAAGTAAGCAAACTAAAAACCTACATTTCGTTTCGTTAAAAACTTATTTTCCAGCCCTGATGCCCACTAAACCATAAACACAGTCTATTTTTAGCTTCAAACTTTCCGTTTGTTTATTTATAGCCACGCATCGCGTTAACCAATCATTTAATAGGTCGCATGCACAACTGATTGATCGACGTCACCGAATATTCTAGCAGCGTCTAGAGTCTAGATTTTAGAGGTTCGAGATGTGTCTGGAAGGGGGCGGAGCTAGAAGCTTCTTGACGGAGCCAGAAGCTAAGCGCGCGAGTATATAAGCAGATGAAGGCTTTCGTTCGAAAGTCGAAACCGAAGGCGAAGAGCAAGATAGCGAAGACACAGTGTAAGAAGAAGAAGACGTACTCTGAAGTGGAAGAAGTCTAGTTAAAATAACGAAGTTCTAAGACAGTTTACTACGGTTATAACTTATTTTAGCCTTTCTTACGATTTACAACTTTCAGCTTTATCTATACGGGTGAGTTTTATTTAACTCCACAACTTTTTATATTTGAACTGAAAGAGGAATACACAGTATGTTGTTTATTCGTGAACATAAATTTTTGGCATTTGCTTTTACAAACGCACAGATCTAATTTCAATTTTTAAAATCTTACAGATAGGGCAGCTATATTTTGAATTATTGACAAGTGTGCTCAATGAATATATGTAGGCCTATGTTGCACCTCCAATATATTTTTCTGTAATTTACAGGTGAGTCATGTCGAAAGCTCCAGCAATCGGAATTGATTTGGGAACAACATACTCCTGTGTGGGAGTCTTCCAACATGGAAAGGTGGAGATCATAGCCAACGATCAGGGCAACAGGACAACGCCGAGCTATGTTGCATTTACCGATTCAGAGCGTCTTATCGGTGATGCAGCAAAGAATCAAGTGGCCATGAATCCGTGCAACACGGTGTTTGACGCTAAGCGGTTGATTGGAAGAAAATTTGATGACCCTGTTGTTCAGGCAGACATGAAACTTTGGCCATTCAAGATTGTCAGTGTGGAAGGAAAGCCAAAGATTCAAGTGGATTACAAAAATGAGACAAAAACCTTTTTCCCTGAGGAAATTTCGTCGATGGTTTTGCTGAAGATGAAGGAAACGGCTGAAGCATACCTTGGCCAGGTAGGCTATTGCTGCAGAAATATAAAAAGGTTAAAGATGAAGGTACTTCCATACTCAAACTTGGATTTGGGCCCAGCGCTGATCTCGAGGGATTTCAGGCAAATGGTGAAGCAAGTAGCTTATGCAACTAATCTAGTGCATTTTGCCAGCACTTTCTCTTGACCCGCATTTGCCTTCACAGCTTCACCTGCTATTCATTCACCTAAGCTTACTCCTAAGTGATTAATGGCTGAGTTGGCCACTGGAACTATGACTTGATCCAAAATTGTTGCCAATTAAGCCACTTGCAATGCTACTTTGGTTTTTTAATTAAAACCAGTCACAAACCAAATGAACCGGCTCTTATTAGCATTGAAATATATCCCTAAGGTCTTGCCAACAATGAATCAAAATTGCTTAATAACCAGGATCAGTGATATTTTACGGTAATTTAAAAATTAGAACTGAAATTAAAACGAGAAGTAAAATTAGGAATTTTTAAAGAACGGTAACTGAAATAGAAATGAAATCACCCAATAAAAATAGAAATTGGAACTGAAATAGAAATATTTTATGAACTGAATTTAACTGCCCATCATTTAAAATCAATTTGCTTAGGTTGTGTGATATTTGGCGCGCCATATAATACGGCTGTTCGTGAGTGTGTGTCCAAAGTTCAGCGTCATGCGACCAAGGGTGATATGCCAGCCGTTGCTCTCAGTCAACACATACAGTCATGTATGGGAGGGGGTGACAAAAATTACCACTGACCTATCAGGCTATCACATGCTAGTCTCGAGACGGCACATGGACCTCTGCCTTGATAAATACCATTTCGGTGTCTGTATCAGAAAAAAGTGCTGCTTCGTTGATTTTAGCGTCATGCGTTAACTTAATTGCAACTATTATTGTTATAAGATGAGTTTAACTAAACTGTTGGCAGATAGCCCAGTTTGGGATTATTTTATATATGAGGAGAAAGCGTTTTTTGTCACTTTGTCTCTTTGTCACGTTCAAGTTGATCAAAGCAGCGTGCCGTGTATTTTTGAGGATGAACATGCATGTTGTTTAATTTATACATTTTTGATCACTGTGTTACTATCAGACATTGCCGTCATAGAAGACAGTTTTATATTATACTTAGCATGATTTGCATCCATTACAAAACCTGATGTCAATTACTACACTGTAGAAGTAAAATTATAAATTAAACTGAAAATATTTAAACTAGAACTGAAATTATTTTAGAACTGAAATTAGAACTGAAATAGGAATTATTTCCTGAAGTATAACTGAAATAGAAATGAAATTAAGACTTAAAATAAGAATGAAAATTAAAATTAACAATTATTTTTAGAACTGAAATATCACTGACCAGGATTTACAAAGCCAATTTTACTTGCTGAATCGAAAATTTTATAGGTATATTGTTAAAAATTACCCGAATCTTGTAAACGCCAAGCAATAAGGCATATATAACTGTATGAAATATATTTATTAGTAGTAATGTTGAGTGCTGATAATTGCATTGATATAAATTGATAACTTGTGTGTCGTTGTTGACAGACTGTGACAGATGCCGTGGTCACTGTGCCCGCTTATTTTAATGATTCACAAAGACAGGCAACAAAAGATGCTGGAATCATTTCTGGATTGAATATACTTCGCATCATTAATGAGCCAACTGCTGCTGCCATTGCCTATGGGCTTGATAAAAAAGTTGATGGAGAGAAAAACATCCTGATTTATGATTTGGGTGGTGGAACTTTTGATGTTTCAATCCTTTCAATTGACAATGGACTATTTGAAGTCAAGTCCACATCAGGTGATACCCACCTTGGAGGTGAAGATTTTGACAATCGAATGGTTGACCATTTCATCCAGGAGTTCAAAAGGAAGCACAAGAAAGATATTTCTGACAACAAAAGAGCAGTCAGGCGTCTGCGAACAGCCTGTGAGCGAGCCAAGCGTACCCTATCGAGTTCAACACAGGCAAACATTGAGATAGATTCTCTGTATGAGGGCACTGATTTCTACACCAGCATAACGAGAGCAAGGTTTGAGGAGATGAATGCCGATTTGTTCCGTGGTACCTTGGAACCAGTAGAAAAGGCCTTGAGAGATGCTAAGTTGGACAAGTCCAGAATTAACGATATTGTCTTGGTGGGTGGATCAACCCGTATTCCAAAAGTTCAGAAATTGCTTCAGAATTTTTTCAACGATCGCGAATTGAATAAGTCGATCAACCCGGATGAAGCAGTTGCATATGGCGCAGGTGAGATATTAATTTATGCCCATGTCTGTAATTGCAAGGGCTGTTATCATTTTAGCTTCCCTAAATTTCACAAGGAATGATTGAAGTTTTGGCATCTGAAAGTGTAGCTTATGATATATGTTAACATAATATTAGCAACTCCTAATTCTATGGCCCTCTTTTTGAAATGACTTGAAACTTGTCTCTTTGTCAATATACAGTAATTTGCTGTGGGAACGCTTCTGAGTGATTTTTCAGAAGAGGCGCTATACAAATATTGAGCTAATTGATTTCTTAAATTGATGATAATGAGCTAATTGATTGGTTAAATTAATGCTATTGAGCTAATTCCAGCTGCTGTTTGATGCATTACAGCTGTTCAGGCAGCAGTGCTTCGTGGGGACAAATCTGAAGCAGTTAAGGATCTGCTGCTTCTCGACGTCGCTCCTCTGTCATTGGGCATTGAAACTGCTGGAGGCGTTATGACTCCATTGGTCAAACGTAACACAACAATTCCTACAAAACAGACTCAGACCTTCACCACATACTCCGACAACCAGCCAGGCGTCCTGATTCAGGTGTTTGAAGGTGAAAGAGCAATGACCAGGGACAACAATCTTCTGGGAAAGTTTGAGCTAACAGGACTGCCTCCGGCACCTCGTGGCGTTCCTCAGATAGAAGTGACTTTTGATATTGACGCCAATGGCATAATGCATGTGTCTGCTGCTGATCGGAGCACTGGAAAGGAAAACAAGATCACTATTACCAATGATAAAGGTGGGAAGAAATTTGAAATTGCTCAAATTTAAAGCTTGCATTCGGCATTGAATTTTAAGTGGTTTCAGGTCTTGTGGAAACAACTCTGTACTGATTAATACTAAAAATTTGCACTGTGCTTACTTTTTGAACCTTTCTGAAATTGATTTCAGAAGATGGATAGAGTTTTTGCTAGAGGAATGTGTCGTGTACCGGTACTGTAGTTTATGTCACTTGTGTTCAGATAAATTTAAAGACAATATTTGATTTTGCAGGACGTTTAAGTAAAGAAGAAATCGAAAAGATGGTGAAGGATGCGGAAAAATACAAGGATGAAGATGACAAACAGAGAGAACGACTGCAGGCAAAGAATACATTGGAAAGTTATGCCTTCAGCACGAAAACAGCGGTCGAAGATGAGAATTTACAGAACAAGATTTCACGGAGGATAAGCAGACGGTTCTTGACAGATGCAGTGATGTTATTCGATGGATTGACAACAACCAGGTATTGTGTCTTGGAAATAATTCTAAAATATTTCTCAGTTTTTTTGCTTCTTGCTGCTTTTTTTAAATCTAATTTTCCATATTAAGCAGAATTTCTATCTACTGCCGTGTTTATTCAAATTTTGATTAATTTAGCAAGAATATTACATTCTATTTGAAAAATCAGATTCATTGAACCAATTATTATAATTTTATTTTAAATTTTTGCTGCAGCTTGCTGAGAAAGAAGAGTTTGAATACCGACAGAAGGAACTGGAAAAAGTTTGCATGCCAATTATGATGAAATTTTACCAGGGAACTGGAGGTTCATCATCAGAGAATGGCTTTCCAGAAGCTGGAGGAGTACATTCAAAGAAAGCCTCTTCTGCCAAAAGAGATGGACCAACGATTGATGAAGTGGACTAAAAGATCTTGATTATATGAAATATATCTGACACTTTGATTTTATTAATGAGCTGTAAAGCAGACATAGCTGTGATATTTCCATATAGGCATTTGATAATGACATTTTTGTGTAAGCGGTGTACTTATTATTTTGATAGTGACAATGTTGTATAAGTGATTGTACTGTACTTGTTATTTTTTTGTGCAACAGTTAATTTATATTGACATTTTAGTTTTAAATATCTTATTAATTGATTATTTGTCTTATTTGTCTGTTGGTTACTAATAAATTCTTATTGATATCGATCAGTTTAATTTGTTTTTCATAGCACTTCCTTTTATCATCCCTAGAGGTTGATGGCGCCTTCCACATGCAGTTGATTCACCACGCATAGGTGGTTTTAAGTAGCCTAGTAAGCATATGCATTATAACACAGTTTCAAATCCTTCTCTTCTGATATTGCTTTGAATTCTTTGCCATGTGATTCATACAAATCCTCTTTCTGCCATTCGCTATATATTCCAATTCGCCTTCCAGCCAGCTGTCTTCGTCACTATCATAAGAATTTCTTTGACTCGTCGAAACAGCTGGAATATAATTGCATAGATTTTCTATTTCCATCACGATCAATTGACCTTCATATTGGGCTAAATCAGACCGGAATAAGGAAATATTGGGCTTTAACCACTTTCATCATAAACTGCTAGTCAAATTGTAGGCATGCGCAGCCAAAATCAAAGTTTCTGTTTGATAAAAAAGACTAATGTAGGGCCTATTGGACAGAAACTTGCGAGAAATTTATATTTCGCTCAGCTGTTGAAGCAAATTCGAAATGTCAAGTAGACCTACGTGATATCTAATCCTCTTTTTAAAAAACAGTTAATCAGTGGAATTGGTGAGAGAAACGGGTTAGGCCTATTTGTTTGAGAACGTTGATCTTCATCTCCGCTTAATTTAAGTTTGTGTTTAAATGTAGGCTAACTGTAGAAAGCCCTTCTTAAATGGGCGTGTGCCTACCCGACAGGCCCGTCTTTATGTGTTGGAAATTGGGCACTCTGCCCGTGACTCCGCGCATCTTAGGGGCCCCGCGCGCTCCAACCTGTTTCTGTTTTGACCTTGTTTGCTTATCAACTTCTGTCGGATAAATTAATTGAAAGATCAAGCACCAAAAAAGTGATGACCTTTTTTGCTCGTCGATTTTTTCGATCACCAGAAAGAAACAAACTTTTTTCCCCGCCGCCGAGGCCCCTCATATATCGCTAGGCCATAGGCACGTGCCTACGTTGTCTATGTCTTAAAACGGCCCTGGATCCAACCCATCCGGGGCCCCGCAGGCCGCCAGGGGCCTCATACTGGCAAAAGACGGGCCTGTCTACCGGTCACAAGTTCCTATGTTAGTATGTTGGCCTGCAATATGCTTCCAATCTATATTAATAATTGCCCACCTGATTTTTATGGATAAATTTTTCGTGAATTTTTGCGTTTTAAAATTCATTGTGTTCTCAATTATTTTTATAATTTTATTATTAATATAATATAGCAATGTTTAAAGATAACGTGATTTTGAGTGGCTTAGAAGGCTAAGATACCCTGTGTGAAAACCACTAAAATACATTCGTAGTCGATATTCGTATCCGTTTTGGGGAAGCCCTATTCGGGGTGGAATCAGTCGTAGGATTTGCGCAAACAGATGAAATTTTGCGGGAGTTGGGTAGGGTGATTGTCAACACAATCGATATACTTAGCTGTATTACAGCTTAAACAGTCTTTATTCATTGAGTATAGGCCGCCTAATAGATCATAATTACGCCATAGCTCATGGCTTAACTCTAATAGTCTAATAGTCCTAATGCCTAGAATTTCTGCGGCTGAAGCTCCGTCCAAGACCCCGCTCAAGAGTTCACGACCCATCCCCAAACCCCTAGTGACCTAGTCGAACTAAATGGGATGTGCGCATCTGTCTCTATGTCCATTAGTGAAGCCACAAGACTGCAGTGTTTTATACAGGACCAATGGGGGAGTTCCCTCTCCCCACCACCACAAAATTCCCAAATCCCAGCACTGGCACATTTTTGCATTGAACCGTGTCTCTTCCCCTCCAGTTAAGTCAACCCCTCCCCCGCCACCCAAAGGCCTGGAGTCTGGATAAAACACTGCTCAAGTTGCGGCGTTCTAATATTAGCAATGTTTCATAGACTGTGGGTCGCAGGGCTCAGTTTAATGGTTCGCGGTGTAGCCTGAAATTAGACCCAACAGTCGTTTTCGAACCAATATCACAATGTCACAAGCCTTGAAAGTCGCAAGTTGAATTAGGTTTTAAGAAATTTATTTGCCTGCAATCCTCCACACACGGCTTATATTTGAATATGATTAGTGTTTTATCCAAGTTTAGCTGATAATAAGTTTACAGGGTCGCGGCATGTTACAAATCTGCTGAAGTGGCGCAGTTCTAAATTTTCTTTGGGAAACCTTGACCTACTGTATAGTACTTTTAAAAATTAACATTATTTCGCAATACTGCAAGTAAAGCGTATTCCAACCATTTTGCTGTGAAACTCCGCTAGCAATGGGAATCTCTGATGATTGGGGAAAATAACGACAGGTTATCCGATTTTGCCGAACTCATAGGATTATTAAGACGCGTAACAAAGGTATGTTCATGAGAAATTTTAAAAAATAATTTTCAAGAAATTTCAATATTTATTTCTCTCTTTTTGTCTTATTTGGCAAAATTATGAATAATTTTAAATAATATATTTGCCTTATTTTCATTCAAATTGAATCAGAGGTTTTGTTTTGCCATTTATTCAAAACTCAGAAGACTCTTTTCAGCTAACGTTCGCCAGATGGCCTAATGCATTTCTTTGATATTAGGCCTACATGCTATGATTAGAATCGTGGCACGTTATAAAACCGCTGAAATGGGCCGCGGTCCCGAAATGTTTGGGAAACCCTGCTCTAAGGGTTTCCGAATACTCCGAATAGGCCAACACTAGCGGAGAAATTCCTGTCGAATCATTAAGATAATTTTAGTATATTTACCTACTAAGGTACGGCGACTGTCGAATAGCTGTCGTATAGTCTGAAAATTTTCTCCAAAGTTCAATATTTGAAGCTATTGTTACCCTGAATTGAGACGGCGGAGTATCGCTACAGACCTCGCTATAAGAGAACTAATGACCTTGAACATATTTTTCATTTGGGAGGTTACCGATATGCTGTCATAATATTATAGTCTGAAAAATATTCTTCAGACTTCAAAATTTGAATCTAATATCACCATAAAATTTTGCTGTTGGGTTGCATGCACCCCAGTCCCCAGACACCGGTCAAAGAGCTGATCAGGCTCCCTCGAGCCCCCCCCCCCCAGTCGGGAGTCGGGACTGGATATGTCGGTGTGTCGGTGTGTAGAAGCCTTGGTGCCTCCTATTCCGGAATCTGTTCCGTTACCACGGGTTAAAGGCCTAGGCCTATAGCGACGTATGAGGGACTTGGTAGGTAGAAATTCGCGTTCACATTTAAATGGAAAGATCTAACTTGCAGGATCATAGGCGCAATCGGTCAGTTTATGACGCCAAATCGACCTGATTAGACCTAAGTAAGAAACATGATATACAGTGGCGTAGCGTGACTTTAGGGAGCCCGGGGGGCATCCTTGACATATGGGGCCCCAGAGTTTGGGGCTGAAAATAAGAAAAAGGCCGTCGTCCATGTTTATGGTGAGTGTAGACGAGCAGAAAACCCCTAACCTTAACCCTAACCCAAATCCCTCGCCCGGGGCCCGGGGGACTATCAACAAAGTGCCCCCGCCCCTCCCTCGTTACGCCACTGCTGACATAGATTTCGAGTTAACTGCATTCAACAATAACGAGTCATAGTTCGGCGTTCGATTTAGAGCCAAAGAATCAGCAGCATCGAAGGCACTGCATTTGAAATACGCTATATAAATAGACGAGAATTAACTTTATTGACTTCATCGATTATTCAGCACATGAAGACTTACTGAGACAGTGGCGTAGCCAGGGGTTTGGGAGTTAAAACCCCCTTGAGCGCCGACGAAAAAATTTAGGGTCATAGGCGTGACGACCTTTTTTTTGCTTGTCAGCATCTGAAAGGAAACATTTTAGAAGGAAAAACATAGGATAGACACATAGAATGACCCTTTATGCTTGTCAAGATTTTTCGAAAGTTGGTTACGATCAAAAGTCAAAATCAAACCCCCCATCCGGAAATCCTGGCTACGCCACCGTTCTGAGATGTCAGCGAGTAGGACGCATTGGTGAAAATTAACTCTAAACTATTCTTCGATCTTCGATTTGCTGAACTCCTTCGTCGGAACACCCGTAGGCCCACCGTATAGCCTTGTATCTCTAGGAAAGAGTTACTGCGTAGGGTATGGTCATGAAAGTGATGTCGAAGTCGTCCAAGAAGGCGATGCAAAATGATGACGACGATGATGACCTGATGATGATGATGATGATGATGATGATGATGATGATGATGACGACGGTGATGATGGCATTCGCTCCGTATCAGATTTAAATGTAACCTAGGCATCATAGCCAGGGATATTTTTACACACACCCTAACCCCCCTCCCCAACACCCCCCAATCTGAGACCGACACCCCCAAACCCCCAATCTGAGAGCCGGATGACCTTTTTGCTTGTCAGACTTTTTCGGCAGGGCATGCACCCCTAGAATATACCAACATCCCCAAATTGATAATCCTAGAAATAACCCTGATCATAGTGGTCTGTAGGAATCTTTATTTAGATTTTCAGTTAGAATGCCATGCGTCAAATTAAAGTAGACCACGAAGACGAGCATGACGATTATTAGTGGGACGCCCAATAATTAATTCTTCACGGATGAGAAACGGCGGACAGCCAAGAGGTTCGCTTTATTCAGTTAAGTCGAAACAATATTGATTCCGTCAACAGTTATTGAGGCATAGCCTCAGTAGGCCCTACAAGTAGCTGTCTTCCGTGACTGGTAAGACTAGCTTCTGTATTTGTAGTGGGGGGAGGGTAGGGGATTCTCACGCAGCGTCTGCTGCGTGCTGCTTTTGGGAGAAGGCGTAAGCTACCAGGGTGTGGTGGGAGCTTTCGGAAAGAAAACGCCGCTAGGGGGCGACGACCTTTGATTTGATGGCCGTGTCCTGTTGATGCGATCGGACGCTGTACTGCAGTCGTCTCTGGCGAAGACATTCGCCGAACGTATCCTTGCAGGTGCGTAGCGTCGCCGCAATCAACCACGACACCGAGTTACGCTTCGTCGGCTGCCTCTTCGGCGAATAGACGGGGGGCAGACGACCGGTCTCGTGATGATTATGATGATGAGGATGACGTCGGATCACGTGACCGTCTTCTCCGTCCGCTGAAGAGAAATCGTTATTTGCTGCGAGGCCCGAAGATCTTCTCGGTTTTGACGATTCCGGAAACAGCAGAGTGTCTAGAAACGAACTTCCTAAACAGAAGAAGAAGAAGAACAAGAAGAACAAGAAGAAGAAAAGAAGAAGATGAAGAAGAACAAGAGAAGAAGAAGAACAAGAACAAGAAGAACAAGAACAAGAACAAGAAGAACAAGAACAAGAAGAACAAGAACAAGAAGAAGCGAGAACTACAACTTACATTTCTAGGCAAACAATTAATGAACAATTCGATAAGATTAAAACGCCAACTTCTATAGCGCCACTTTGAAACATTTAGAGATTTCCAGAGTGTCCGACGATTAGATAAGTTCTCCGAGACTAGATTGGATATATTGTTATTGTTAGGAGCTGTCCATTAACTACTTTTAAAAAAGAGGGAGGTTTGATAAAAGTTTGACAGTTGTTGACAGGAGAAGGGTAGAGAGAAGTTGACCGTTGACGTCAACAATTTCATTTTTACAATTAATCAACAATAAGTGATTTTATGGAATACTATTTATTACAACGGGAAAAAGCCTGACAAGCAAACAGGGTCATCATCACACCACATTTTGATACTTGGTGAGCAAAAAGGGAATAGGTAATCACCGCAAAAATAATAACCTTCTAAACGTTTAGGGGAACCCGTCACTGATCTTAGGGGATCAACAGTTTTTGACATAATTATAACTGAAAGTTTGACAGTTGTTGACAAAGAGAGGGGTCAAAAATTGCCCCAAAATTGTTGTTGACGTAATTAATAGACAGCCCCTTAGATATAGAGCGAAAGAAATCTATTTACAAACAGCTTTGCATTGGTCATTTGCATTTGCACTTGCATTATAGATGTCTGTTCGGCAGAAGGGACCGACGAAAGAATAATGTCCATCGTCGGTCAAGTTTGCTTGCGAGACAATCGCTGAACTACAGCTCTGGACTCTGGTTGAGGTGATCGAGTAACAACAGATTTAGATATACAAGGAATAGGTGTGCCAAGAATGTTAAAAAGAATTAGATTCTATAATGCAGACGTTGAAACATCAGCTTTGAAAGCTACCAGGTCAAGTTAAACCATAATTTCTGCTTTATATAGGTTACTGGTTACTGGTGGCGCTTTAGGAAGAAAGGATATCTTGACCGAGAGAGCAATGTGACCAGATAAATATGCTTTGCGGGAACAGATCTTGGAAATAATCTTTGAATTTGACCCAGTAATCAGGAGTTCAGGGAATTGCCCTTTGCTATATATGAACAGGAACATTGTGCCTGACATAGATGTAAAAAACGTTAGGAAAATAATAAAAAAACGTTTAAAAACGTAAAAAACTTTAAAAAAAATAAAAACGTTAAAAACGTTGAATAAAAAACGTTACCGACGTAGGCCTATATCTGAGCGAGATTAAGGAACAGGGCCGGCCTTACGTTTTGCGGGGCCCCGGGCGAGATAGGGTCATCGCCAATCGCAGGGACCTTCAGCATTCGCAAAATAAATCGCGACAAGTAAAAAAGTTAATTGAAGGCTTTGCGCGGGGCCTCTATAGAGGAGTGGGGCTCTGGGCACAGGCCCGGTTTGCCCAGGCTTAAGGCCGGCCCTGTTAAGGAATGTGCCTTATCCACCCACGGGGAATAAAGAAATCAAGTCACTCTAAGCAAAACGACAGCAAAATTAAACAAACAATAATAATACTGGCATAAATTGCTTACTTTGTGTTGTAAGTAAGTAAAGCTGCATGACCTGCTAATAAGCAATCGACTATACTAGGCCTATATAGCTAAACACCAGTAAGGTAATTAATGAGCTCGTTGTGGATGATTTAAGAAACTGTTTTTATTTTTCCAACGTTTTCTAAAATAAAAAACGTTGGCAAAAATTTTAAAAAACGTTTAAAAAACGTGGGTAACAGAAAAAAACGAGGAGTTTCCTCTTAAGCTGTTAAGAGGAAAATCCTCGTTTGCTGTTCTCTGATTCGACAGCGTCTCCCATATCAATTAATTCAGGGGCGTAGCCAGAAATTTGATTTGGGCGGGTATAAATATTTTGGGTAGGTATAAATCTTAACTATAAACCACATAAACCATATAACCCACATATAACCACACGTAAATCACATAAAAAACTTTAAGGTAGACTGATTGGGGGGGTATATATACCGATATACCATTATACCCCCGTTGCTACGCCCCTGAACTAATTATGCCTAGTTTCAGGAACTGTGCGTCTTACCTTCAGTCATTATGGAAGAACTCTATTTTATAATCGCCCAGTTAATGACTTGTTTCGAAAAATTGGTATTGAACAGATCACAGATGACATACCGTTATTAAAACATCGCATTTCGAAAAAGCGGTCACTTTACTGCGATACGCTATTTTGTGGCAAAACTTGTCATTAGAAACGAATTTCAAACCATTACTGATTAAACTTCACATCATGGCACCATATACAACCACTTTCAGAGACATAAATCGTGTTAATTATTATGATGGTTCTCATTTAAGCCGTCTTTGTCATCTAGATTTCAGCATATTATGCTATTTCCAAAAGCTGTAAGATCAACTCTGACTTCTACAAATTTCAATTTCTTTTTTTTATAAAGCATGTCTTTTTATACACCACGCACTGTTGCTAGATGCATCCACGATTGCGTAACCTTTCCAGTGGAACAATTTTAAGGGAAAGTTTTTAGAGATCCAGAGGAGAAATTACTGATCTTCCCAATATGTTAAACATACCTATTTTGCTGCTCAACACTAGGTAGAAATTAGGATTATCCTCGTTAGGTTTATCCTCTTAAGATCAATTTTCCAGTGACCAAAACAAAAGCATTCTGATACGGCAGAAAAAGATCCCGCGGACCAAGGAGAATGCATGGAAGGCCTTAAGCCTTAAAAGCCTGAAACAATAAGACTCAAGTTTATACAGTTAGTTAAAGTTTCAGAGTTATCACACGCACACACACACACACACACACACGCGCACACACACACACACACGCATATATATACCGCTTTGGATATTATATATTTGGATATATTTGATATTATATATATATATATATATATATATATATATATATATATATATATATATATATATATATATATATATATATATATGTAATACACAAACACGCGAAGAAAGAACGCGTTAGCAGAAAATCAATCAGCGAGTCTTGGTTTTTATTAGCCAAATTGTTTACTGTTTTGTTATGAGACCCCTTTGTTTCAGTCGCGACTGTCGAATTATAATTTATTCCAAGAATCTGCTTTGAACTGCGCAAAATATGGTGCGTGTGAAGGCGAAAGCCGGCGGCGTCATTGGCTCGCTTAAACAGTCGACTATCGAAGAGAAAAATCAAATTGGGAATATGAACACGCTGATGTATCACATACTGTATTATTAGGGACTGTCCATAAATGACGTCACGCACTTAGAGGGGGAGGGGTTCAAACATTTGTGACGGTGTGTGACGACGGGGGAGGGGTTTCCAGAAATGTGACGCAGGGCCTGCTTTAACGTGCAGTGATACACAAAATGTGCAGTGATAAAATGAAAATGTGCAGTGGTAGAATGAAATTTTCTATGCTTTGTGCAGTGATAAATTTTCCGGACGACCTTTTTTGCTTGGTTTTTGCGCGGATGCCCACAAATCTTCTGAGTTTGGTGCAGTGATAATTTTTTCTTAAAACAGTCCCTGATGTGACGTCACACAATACTAAATATTGTTAGTAATAACGCAATGCTATGTTACCGAAAGTTGAACGTATTTTACACTTATAATTCATTTGTTAAAAATAATTTGAAAAGTTTCTGAATATCGCTTCAACTATGATAATTATAATGAGTATTTTCGAACGAATTCATTGCAATACCCGCTTCATTCAAGAAATGAGTGCATTGAAACATTAATTTTGACATTAGAAAGAGTGGGGTTAACGCGTTGTGTCGCCATTTCTTACGGGGTCTGACATTTTGTGACGACTTGTGACGAGGGGAGGGGTGGTGGTAAAAAACTGCCAAAATCGCGTGACGTCATTTATGGACGGCCTCTTAGAACGTCGCGCCATGTCCATTGCCAAGACATGCTATGTTGAATCCGTTCGATGTGTCGATATTTTCCTTTGGATGCTTCAGATTCATTGCTTACAAAATAACTCCTGTATAGACGTATTAAAATTTGCAAAGTAATCTGTATTTATTAACCCCTTAACTGGGGACCCCGGATATATCCGTCCATTTTACATTGAGTTACAGTTAAATACCCAGTTAAGGGGTTAACGGTGAATTATTGACGATAGGATTGTGTCGTTGTGCGTCTCCTTTCATCTTCTTCAACTACGTTGATGCCTCGTCGCTTGTTATGGGCAACGGCTGTGTGAACGTCCATAGTTACTGTATTTACCTTCATCGAAGTAACAAATTCTTCTTTGTTATTTAATTAACCCCTTAACTGGGGATCCCGGATATATCTGTCCATTTTACATTGAGTTACAGTTAAATACACGGTTAAGGGGTTAAAAGTCATTTGCAGATGCCACGCCATTTCTGCTTTGTATGCCTAAATCCAGCACCGAGAACGTTTTTATTCGACAACTCTTTGGTTAGTTTAAGAATTTTATTCGATTGTTCGCCAGCTAATAATTTGAGATTTGAGTAGGTCCCTTACTCCACTTAGGCTATTGAGCAATTTGATTCGATTCGAAATTCGGCAAAATACTTGAATTTTGAAAGTAACTATGGGGCCATCCATAAAGTCCGTCACGCTATTTTTGGTCATTTTTTGGCTCCTCCTCTGACAATAATTATCGTCACAAATCTCTGACCCCAAAAAGTACGTCACAAATTTCAGACCCTCCCCCAAAGCGTCGTCCATAAATTACGTCACGCCGCAGGTTTTCTATTTAATATATTCGAGTTTCTCGTTCAATTTTCAGCAGCAAAACAGATATTCAAATTCCGACAATGATAATGAATATAATTGAGACATAAAATGTTGTGTATCTCGGGCAAAAGAGTGTTACGAGTAATTAAAAAAACGTGTTTCACTATGCCTCTTATCAGGTATATTTAAGGTTTATTTATACTGAAAGTGTGACGTCACGCTGGTCCTTAACCTACTTCCTCTGTCACAAGCTGTCACACTTTCTTAGACTCATTCTCTTGGGCGTGACGTACTTTATGAACGGCCCCTATTGAGGCAGAGACATTCTTACTTTCTACCAACCTTGTAGCAACCGCCAGCGACATTAAGAATGGTTCTAATTAGGAACATCACAGAAAAATTAACAAATCTCATGGTAGAGTATATGTAAAAATTACAAATCTAGGCTTAGGCTAATCAAAAAATTTCAACTGAATATCTATATTTTAGCCAGTTACTTACTGTTCAATTAAGGATGCTTCAAGTTGTCTCTGATGTATAATAATAATAATAATAATAATAATAATAATAATAATAATAATAATAATAATAATAATAATAATAATAATAAAAAAATAATACTAATAACACTGGTCTACGTCAATTTTGCTGACTTGAAGACAACATGTGATCTTTATGTATTTTGGTGTGCTGAATCCAAAAATCACACCCATTTTCTCCTATCACGTCCAGTTTTTCCGCAAAACGCTGTTTACTGATTTACTGTTTACTGTAATAATGTAGCATTATGTATTATAATTCTTTAGCTATATTGAATATGCAAAAGTTAAGGATGTGCAAAAAGATATGCTTAATATGCAGTGGGTTAACTATTTAATAATACAACAGTTTAATAGGCAGTTTTAAACTGCAGACGTCAGCATTTTATGGATATAGGCCTATATAAGCAGCGTGAAACCGACGGCAGCATTCAGTCGTTCATGAGGCTTTACATGTCGCAGTAAATTTAACTATTCTAACTAGCTTTCTGTGGAATATGTCACCAGCACCCGAACACTTCGTGAGCAGTGCAGGAATGATCCTGACAAATTTTGCTACATCTGAGGTTCTTTACAACACCTAAACAAAGGAGATAGGTGTCTGAATTTGTCATAAAGCTTAGCATGCATATTTCGCAGTTAAATTGAGTGACCAGGAAAACCTTGGGCACCACATAAAGTGTGCAGGACATGTGTTGAAAGCCTCAGACAGTTCATAATGTGACTAAAGGTCAGAGAAAAAGTCTTAACTTTGGAGTTCCAATGGTGTGGCGAGAGCCTCGAAACCATGCATGTTGATCACTACTTCTGTCTGGTAAATATTTCAGGCATGTCCACAAAGGCAAAATCTTCCATCCAGTACCCAAATCTCCCCTCTGCTCTGAGACCAGTTGCTCACTGTGACAAAGTTCCTGTACCTATTTGCACTACTTTGGGAGTTTTTACGAAGATGAATTTTGTCAGTCAACAGACACCGATTGCGAAGATTTCGTGGCCTTAGAAGTTGACGCTGGAATGCACCAAACATTCAAGCAAGCTGAGTTTAATGACCTAATTGAGACCTAGATCTGCCGAAGCCGTCAGCAGAGTTACTGGGTTCAAGACTGAAGGAAAAGAATCTGTTCAGTGTTGGCCCCAGGAACCACGCTTATGTATCATGGCAGAGAGAATGAATCTTTTCAAACATTTCCATATGGAGGAGGAGTTTGTATACTGCATCAACATCAAAGGACTTTTTGAATCAATGGGATGTTATAGTTGTAGACAAGATGCTTTGCGACCTGATTACTGACCTACTTGGCAACTTAAGAGTCGAGAATAATGACCTTTCAGTTAAAAATTCGAAGATTGCTTTTCGAAGACTGGGAGCAAACATGAGTGTCAAGTTGCATTTCTTTCATAGCTATCTGAACTTCAAATCTTGGAGCTATGAGTGAAGAACAAGGAGAATGCTTCCATCAAGACATCAAGACCATGGAACGTAGATATCAAGGCAGATGGAACTCGAACATTATGGCAGACTAAGTACTGCTGGTGTTTACAGCGTGACAACTGTGACCATAACTATACCGGAGCATCCAAAAAAAGAAGATTCCTTTCTCAAAACTTAAATTTAAGCAACTAGCTATTGCTCTTATTGCTCTCTTGGTTAGAAGACAGACTCATTTTTGGGCTGAATAAAAAATATTACGTGTTATCGGTTCTTCAGAATTTCCTATTTTCCCTTATGTTTGACTTTAACACCTTTAATTAAGCATTCCTAACTTGCGAAAAAATTTGACGTGTTGCATAATTTTTGACTTCATATCTGGAATCAGCACCTCTCAATTGGGTAAAATCAGCAAAAATACCTAGGTCAGCAGAAATTTTTTTTAAAAATGTAGACCAGTGTAATAGCAGGGTTTAAAGTGGTTCAGTTGGTCCTGCCCTGTGTGAGAACCACTATGTTTAACCTATCCATTCATTCGCATTATGGTCTTGATGTGTATTCTCATTCTTTTCAGTCTAATACCTGTACACGATCAATCTAGTATCCTATAGTATTTGGGTTTATTTTTAAAAGCACTTACGCTAGTAGCCATCACTATCTTCTCGTCCAATTCGTCGTTCCATCTATTTACCAGTCTAGTACTAACAATGTTGTGTTTGTATCTCCCAACCATTGGTGTGTAGAGTGGTGGACGCCAGGGGCCAAAGTCAATTGGGACGCCCCCCCATCTGGTGTGCGCCCGGGGCCACCGCCCTACCCACCCCCTCTGCACGCTACTTCTCCCAACCCGTTTCTTGAACAGTCTCATGTTAAGTCATGGACTACTAGTAGTCCATGGTTAAGTCCTCTGGTTCCATCACTTTGTCCACTTTGTTTGTTAGTATTTTGTATGTCTCAATTAAAACCCCTCTCGTTCTGCTTTCTTCCAAAGCTGTCAATCCATGGCGTTTTAGCCTTTATCCATAGGTTAGTCGTTGATACGCTTTGTTAATTAAGCAGATCAAAAGCCCTCGTGACACACTGGAGTGTCCTTCGTCCATAATTCAGCATTTGAAAATTTCGCAGAAATTCCGTCGACGATTTTAGACCAGATTGTCTTCAACGTCGAAACAGCCTCTGGCCGAAACTGCGGTTGCTCTTCGGTCATTTTCTCAGTTCTGCCGGTAATTCAATCAGCCTCATGAGGATGCGATATCATAAAGCATTCACATTTACGTTTTCACTAGGCTACAGTTATGAAGGCGAAGCGTGGGAACTTACAGAAATTAATGATTAGATTAGATTAGATTAGATTAGATTAGATTAGATTAGATTAGATTGATTTTCCATTCTTTCTCTTTTACAAATCACCTAAATAATTCAGAAATTCAGCTTGCAAATCTTTTCGTCAGGTCCAGTGGCGTAGGCCCAGGGCGCATATAGGATATAGGCCTACCAGTTCTCGCCCCGGGCGCCGTCAAACCCATGTTATGCCACTATTATTTATTATTAATTATCGTATGCTTCATGTGCTGAAAGAAGTCAGCCATTTGACTGCGCCATCATTAGTTCAGGCGTTACACTCAGCTAATGATGTCGCAGTCAAATAATAATAAACAATAGTGTCGTAACGTGGGTTTGACGGCGCCCGGGACGAAAACTGGTAGGCCACTAGGCCTCTGTGCGCCCTTCAACTTTCAAAAAACTCTGACGAGCAAAAATGTTAAAAGGTCATCGACTATTTTGCGTTGTTACATTATGTGTATTATTTTTAAATAGCATTCTCAATGCATTTCTTTATTAACCCTGTAAAAAGGGTCATTGACACTTTTTCACGCTTGTTTTGTATATTATTTTATTCTTTTTTGAAATTCGGAGAATCACTGAATTTTTTTTTATTTTTGAGGACACAATTGTTCACAAACTTTCTCAGAGATTTCTTGGGGGGGGGGGGGCCCGTGACTGCTCTGCCCAGAGGTATGGAATTTCGCTCGACGGGCCTGCTTCTCATTATCGTGCTCGAGACCTTTATCACATCAGAAATCTCATTCCTGAATCTGTTCTCAATCAACTGGCCTTGATTGCTACAATTCCATAATTCTTGGCACCATACAATTAAATCTGCAGAAACGTCAGAGAGTACAGAATTCTATTCTTAAGTATGAGTCTTATCCAAAGCCCCAGGTTTGAACATATATGCCCAATTAGACAGCCCAATATGCATTGGCTTCCTATCGAACAGCAAATTAATTATAAAATCTGTCTTTTAGTGTACAGTGTATATAGACATGATGACTGATTTAATTTGTTTCTGCTGTAAATTAAATACTGTAGATCTAAGGCCCGTATCTTAAGGCATGGCTTATCTCTCGATCTACTAGTGTAACTAGTCACTCTACTAGGACTTTCGGATGCTGTTCCAAACACTTGTGCAATAATTCGCACTACCGGTAATTGTTTTTCTCTGTGTGGCCTTGGGCTATGAAATTCACTGCCAACCTCACTTCGTATGACCTGCAAGTTATCATCTGATAGAGCCGGTCTTGAGTCATACCCGTTTGATTGGGCCTATCCCCCTAAATTGCTCCTCCCTCGCCGATCTGGACCGACCATTCCGGCTCCACCTGGGTCTAATTCGTGGGCCTCTTAGGCCTACTCAGGTTGGATTTGGTGCGCCATCGGCCGATGCCCTAAGTATCATAATAATTGAATCGTAGAGATTAATTAATTGACTGATTGAAGTTCAATATCGATTACCTTCCGGTTCACAGTCGTATCGAAACAGCTGGTAGCCCCCGCCCCGTCGTTGACGAAGTTCGACGAAAGCCACAGGCGAACAGACGAATATAAAATGCGCAGCGCTGCTATAAATTTAGGACTGTGGCAGTGCAATGCCAGTTTCGTGCAAGTAGGTCTTACCATAGATGATAAAAACGTTAAAATTAACATTTAAAAAAACTTAAAAGGAAAATGCCCTGTGATATAGGCAATTATCACGCACTTCCAATCTGGAATATATGGCCGAATCTAAAAAAACTAGAGCTGATAGAAACTGATGCCATCTTTGGAATCAGCATCCTACCTATACTAAGAAACAGGTCTTACATCTAGGGAAACATGGCAACATCAATTTTTGTTTTTGCCCTGTGATATAGGCAATTATCACGCACTTCCAGTCTAGAATATATGGCCGAATCTAAAAAACTAGAGCTGATAGAAAAAATCTGATGCCATATTTGGAATCAGCGCCCTAAATATACCAAAAGAAGTCTAACTTCTGAGACAACTGAAAAAAAATTTTTTGGTTGCCCTCTAAAGCTGGGGCGCCACGGGCGAACTTTGTGAGCCGGACAAAGTCCCGGCACATATCCGGGTTCCAAAAATGCGACCTGACTACGACCTACGAGCAGAAATGAGGCCACACCCCCGTGTCGTTCAAGTAGCGCATTTAGAGAAAATGGCTGACGAGCAAATCGCCGTGTTATTATGTGGCATGATGTTTTTGGTGGCGCTCAGATCAGTGCATGCACTATCCACGGGGAAAAATAAGAAAAGAAAGAAGCGAGTATGCATGGTAAGACCATGGATAAGGTGCAGAGAGTTGCACGGTGCGTACCATTCCCTTTTCAGGGAACTGACAGCGACCGACCAACAATCATTTAACAATTTCGTACGAATGGATTTTGCTGCATTTGAAGATTTGTTATCTCGAATTGAACATGACATTGCAAAGGCGGACACCATAATGCGTCGGAGTATATCGACATTTCTGCTTCTTCTTTAACTTCTTTATCCGTTTATTAACTCGCGCCTGATTGGTTGAACAACTAGAAAGTAGGTCGCACACAGTGAGTCGTATGCTGCAAATCGGTCAGCGCGAACGAAGTACGCGCACGACTCACCCCTCCCCAGTCGTCCGGCGCACATTGTGAGCGCGTGGCCAAGCTGTCAATTGAAACCGGCTTATCCATGAGGTGGAAAATGTGCCGGGACTTTGTTCGGCTCACAAAGTTCGCCCGTGGCGCCCCAGCTTAATGTTTAAAAAATGCAATCGATTTTGTTATAAGACTACATTTTAAAAAATCAAATTAGCAAAAAACCTTACCTGATTCAAAGAAACCAGTGTCATTTTCAGTTTTAGCAGTACCAAATTGTCATACATCAGTTGAAAAAACTTTGACAATTTTCAAAAAAAATTGTAACCCAGTGTTCTATATAGGCTCCCATAGGCCTACATGCATCACTTTAGCCGACCTGTTCTGGACTACTGGTTCCATAGGGGGTAGCTAGTGCGTAGCCTATATAAAGTCGTTTCGAGTGGGAGAGAATGGCTATTTTTGGACCACAGGAACCCAACGTGTTTAATACACTACCAGTTAAATGTATAACATTTTAGCGGATCGCAGACAGAAGATTGTAAGTACAGTAAATTAGCCGAGCCGAGAAACTGCTGTACGTATCCGTTCAAAGACATTACGGGTAAACGCATAGGTTCACAGTCTCCCGGACGGTGTCAGCTTCCGATCTTGTCTTTATCTGAGGTCCGTTTGTTGTAGAAGACAGAGGTCAAATGCTGATGTAACAAAAATGAATGTTCCTTGCACTATTTGACCTCAGATCAGTGGCGGCTTCAGGATTTGGCAAGTGGGGGGGGCGTTGGGGTGGCAACTTCTAATCATGGGGGCCAACCATTTGTTGTTAGGTATGTAGTATTAAGTATAGGGTCCCAACAGGGGTGGCCACTGGGGGGAGGCACTCAATAGGGGGCACGGGCCCCCCTGTGGAGCCGCCACTGCCTCAGATGGCATCTTGTGACTATTAATATTTTCACAAAAACGGAAGTTTAAAATATAAACAAAGCTATAAAATAAAAAAGAACTGGGACAAGTTCCGGTCTCGAACAATAGGACGTCAAAATAATAATGTAAGTTATTAAAGTAGCTCAGTAGGGTCTGCCCTGTGTGAGAAGTGAGAACCACTACAAAAGCATGTCTACACACAGCTTATAGGCATATAATTTTTTAAAACGTTAATAAATGCATTTTTCGAGGTAAAATTTAACAAAACGTAACAAACGTTTTAGAAATCTATGGGTTTAACTAGCAGACATCAATTGTGAATTTGTGCTATCAAGTAGTATCAACAAGCCTCAGTGCCATATTGACGTATTTTATTTTGTATATAGACCTACACCCACCACTTGTCGAATGAGTGATTCCCATCTGTTATAGAGAACCATTGACGAATTCATTCGATTCGGTGAAGGAAATCTGATTCGCAATAAGTTGGCATCAAGTTCCATCAACCTTTTTCGAGCGAAATGACCTTAGTACCAGAGGTCGTCGACAGATTGCTAAAATTGCGTCCTTAGGATGAATAGCGGCCGAACGAACCATTCGTCCTTGTTGTCGCCGTCATTGGGAAATTTTTCGACGGCGAAAGGCGTTATATGGTCGGAACGCCTATTGGATTCGCACGTGGTCACTTCGCGGTCACTCATTCGATCAAAGCAATTACTTTCTGCCGGACTCTTCATCCGCCGGATAATTTCTTACACCTGTACGTGTCACTGGTCTTGCATCGCCCATCAAAAAAAACGTGTGCATCGGAGCGTTCCTGGTGCGTGAATGCAGCGCTGAATATAGATTGACTTAAATTATGAAGGAACCGTCCCGAGCATCTATTGAATGCTAATGATTCAAAATATATTTGAATTATTCAAACTCGGTCATAAAAAGAACGCCATCCGTGGAACACGCCGGCCATAAGGCATAGGCGGCGGCGCACTCCTATCCGCCCCGTCGGCCGGCCCAGGCCGGGACACTGTTAAAAGCTAAAAGTACCCCCGGCACGGCCTATGGCGGGCCGGGGTACTTTGTAAGAAGTAGGAACTTTGAATTGTTTGATTAAATTTTCAATTGGCAACATTTTAGTTATGCTTACAATAATTATAATAAGCTTGGCCTACTGCCTTCTTTCTTTATACTGTTCTAAAATAAAAGTGTTGCAAAATGCAAATGTTGAAAACAGAGCTACTTCACCTTGTGAATAAATATCTTACAGAATCGAGAGGCCTACACCTGTGTAATTTTGTATTTAAAAGGGCATTTTAAAAACATTTATTTATTTATTTATGAATCTCACTTGAAAATTCATGCTGACTAGTTCAGTCAGTTACAGGCTTACAGCGTAGGCACCTCGTCCATGGACTGCTAAATGAAGGGACGTCCAATTGTCTAAGTTAAAAATACAGCGTCCTGTGTATTTGCATGTAATTTTGGACTTATTCAACTTGCAATTGCACGGATTCTATGAAAGCTAAAAAATATGAGGCACGCACCAATGTTTTGCATTTTTATTCCTCTTTCAAATCATCTGTGAAAAATTTAATAAAAGTTGGGATGAGGGTCCACAATCTGACCTGAAATAGAACCCCTCCAAGAAGAAATATAGCTTTGTTCCAAGTAGTGCAGCTAAACTTTTCAAGTGGCAACCTAACTTTGGTGGGCGGCAAAATTGTAGGGCAATGGTTCCCAAACTTTTTCGGTCGGCGTACACCTTCAGACATTTTTCGAAAATCCGTGTACCCCTAATTTTCAAAGTAAATTTAAGGAAGCACACTTTCGATTTTTAAAAGCATAAACATGGTATCTGAATCATGAAATTTAATAATGTCTTCAAACCTACATGTAATCGGACTGCATTAGCCATAATCATTAACTAGTTACTAGACCTACTAGGTTTTATTAAAGCTTATTAGGATAAAAATATCGTACTTGTAGCATTCAAAGTTAAACTTGCATAACCTATCGGTCAAATGAAAACAATAAAATGAATCAATGAGACGGATGAGGTTGCATCTCATCAGCCAGTTTCGAGAATCTTGGCTGCGTCTTTGATCCACACAGGGCGATTTTTGAATTTGCCGCTTACCAAGGAAGAGTCCAATACCGCAAGGTGATAGGACAGGTTAAACTTTAAACTTATAGCGAGGGGTGACGGGTTAGAGGAGTCCAAAAGGTCTACATCTGTCACTGCAGTTTGAGAAAATCAAATCCAATTAATTTTTTAGAACTTTTGAAAATATTGTGAAATTTGTTACTAACAAACATCAGTGCATAAGAATTCCACTGACTTTCCACTTTCCGCCGCGTACCCCCTAGGAAGTCCATTTTGTACCCCTGGGGGTACGCGTACCACCGTTTGGGAACCACTGTTGTAGGGGAATGTATTTGGAACAAAATAATTCAAAATTTTTGAAAACTGGACAATTTTTGGCTGAGATATATTCTTCCTATCCCGAGCATTCTCTTTCCGATAAATTGTCGTTTCGATCAGTGTAGAACTATGTATTTCTTTAAAATTTTCTATATCCCAGGCTATAGGAAAGCTAAAACAAAGAGGTATGCACCATTGTTTTGCATTTTAATTTCTCTTTCTAATCATCCGAGCAAAATTTTAAAAAATTGGGACGATGGTTCACAATTTGGTCTGAAATAGAACCTCCTCCCCCAAAAATATATTTTTATTTCAAGCTGTGCAGCTATACTTTTTGAATTGTAACCTAACTTTGGTGAATGGCAACGTTGTAGGGGAATGTAATTATAATTGGAAGAAAATAATTCAAAATTTTTGAAAAAGGACAATATTTGGTTGAGATATAGTTCTAGTTTGCATCACTGTTTCGTCACAGTTCACAATGCACAGTCTTCTACACATCAGCCCCCTGAGGTAAAGCGGTCAAATTCTGCTAGCCTGACTGTCCAGGTATCTAGTAGTCCATGCCTCAATCGAGTCGACCCTCAACGCCCCGCTGCTGGAGACTGCCGCTATATTAGACGGGCCGGGGTACTTCTTATTGTCTTCCGCCGCCTTTGCCATATGGCAACGGAGCCACCATATTACAGTTCGTAGAAAAGTGAATGGGCTTCGGTTTACGGCAGCCGGTGAATGTAACACAGTGTTTAATCTAGACTCTGGACTTCGCTGACAAAGCCGGGGGAAACTGACAAAGCCGGGGTAGTCAGCTAGGGGGCTGCTGCTAGTTGATGTAGTATGCCAAAATTTCCGAGGGGAATTTGAAATTTCCGGGGGGAAAGGGCAAATCCCCCAACCCCCCGGAAATGGCCTAGATTAAACCCTGATGTAACATCCTGATATTAGGCTTATCGCCTAAGCGATTCCGTGACGTCATGCATATAATTAAAATAAATAGGTCAAACTGCGCTCAGCTGTTTATGCAAATGTTGACAGCGAAGAGCTAGTGGACATGGCGTCAAGCACTGCAAGCAGCGCGTTTTTCGAAATAAAGCTGTTAGAATCAGACGTTCCAGGAGCAAAACTTCGCCGTAGTGATGTTACAAACAATTCAGTTGTTGAATTAAAACGTTAGCTAGAGTGCAGACCGGAAAAAGGATGAACTTGTGCATAGGCAATGTCTAATATAGCGTTAAGTAAAATGTGGTCATGCCGTTTTTTTAATCATCTTAATTTGTCTACACATCACACACACACACACACACACACACACACACACACACACACACACACACATATATATATATATATATATATATATATATAACATACATGTTAAGTTAAGCAATGCTAATAAAAATAAACGACGATCTTGAGAATTTCAATGTTAACATTTCAATTTTGAGTTATAATTTTTAAACAAATTTCTTGTTGACTCTTCACCTAGCCAGAATAAATTAACTAGTTATAGAGATTTTTAGTAGGCGACGACCCACGAGTACGAGTGAAACTGCAGTGATATCATGTAGGATGGTTAAACGTTTGACCAGTAGCGTCATTTCACACTTTTCTGGGGGGCGAGATAATTTTATGGTCAAATTTTGACAATTTTTGCAAATCTTAGGCATTTTTGCAAATTTTGGGAAATTTGTGGCAATTTTTGCAAATGACGCCACTCCGTTTGGCTAGTAGGCATCAAACTTTAACAGTTACTGAACGTATGCCCTCAGCCCTGTGCCCCGTCCATGAAAATATGCAATTTGATATTATTTGAAGGTAGGATTGCATGATGTGTGGAGTTGGCCTGTAGAGGATCCGGATTCATCTGAGTTGGCCCAGTTGGATCTAAGAAGTGCTTGTTGCAAAAATGTCCATCTGGTAATGTTCCCGATAGTAAAGTTCTCTCGTCGACATGCTACAGCCCACCTCTCTGCTTTTGCTCTGTCAGTCGACGACTCGACAGGCCGGGGAACTGTATAAAACGAACCCCTTCTTTCAAACAAATGTCAGTTTTCCTATTGTCATTTGCACATGTTCCATAACAACAGTGTTTGATGGGCATACTTAATTTTATCGCGGAACAAATTAAACTTTAAGAAATCTATTTTGTAATTCACACAATACCGCGTGAATTCAACTATCTAATGGCCACATTTGCATACGCATGCGCAGTGAGCGTGACCTCCTTTAGGACCGATTCTAATTTTAGTTCTGCGATAAGCCTAATTATCATCGAATGATGCTATCAGTTGCGGAAAGAGAAACACAGCAGTCAAAGGAATGAAGACTCGTGCTTTCGCACGAACGCGAGGCATGATCAAGGAACATTCAGATGCATGATTTTGCAAATATTTCAAATTAGGTTTGCATATTATATGAAGCGCTTGCTTTAAAGGCAAGCCGAGCAAAACCGATTCGAACTCATTGCTCTGTCTCATAAATATTGCTGCCGCTAGAATTTATAGTTTAAGATCGTTGAACGACCAACCATCGCGATACGACATCTGTCGTGGAAATGCAATTATGACAAAAACAAGCGATAAAACAGGTCTAAATTCAGACCAAGGACATCGAAGCTGGAGTGGATGTGTTCGACACTACGGCAAAAACCAAGTTTTCAGCCCCGAAGGTAAAATCTCCAGATAGAGAGGAGTGGCGACGCTGGAGTATGGAATCTGTCTGTGGATACAGCCTGTAGAGCTAGGGTTGTAACTTTTCCGGAAAAATAGAATGCTCGGAATTATTCCAGAATTTTTCCGGAATTTTCCCGGTAAAATTCTGGAAACTTTCTAGCATACATATTGCTAGAGGTTAACATACAGCAGTGGACAAACGTAATATTAGCCTACCACAGCTAAAATACGAAGTTTTATTATAAGTTTTGGCACATATCATTAAAGCATAATTATTAAATAAACCGCCAAAATCTGTTACCAAGGTGCCTTAGCATCTAATCTATACAGATTCCTCATAAAAAATAAAAGCCTTTTATAAATTGACCATGCTGTGAAATTTAACGAATTTCATACAGTGGCAATTACTTTTGACTGCTACTGTAAGTTCATGCTTGCTGTTAATCAGCGCTCATATCAGTAAAATTAGGTGACGTTACGACAACAAATGAAAAAAGCATAATTTTTGCAGCTACTGACAATACTGACTCTACAATTTTAGTTTTGTTGTTAACAAATGCCTAACAAATGAATAGGAATAAATAGTAATAATAGTAGTAATATTAATAAATATTAATAATAATAAATAGTAATAATAATAATAATAAATAGTAATAAACATTTCCAGAATTTCTCCGGAAAAGTACTGCTATTTTCCCAGAAATTTCCGGAAAAAATCCGCAGGAAATTTTCGGAAATTTACGAACTCACAACCCTAGATAGAGCACCTGAAGAAGAAGAAGAAGAACAAGAAGAAGGAAGAGAGAAGAAGGAGGAGGAAAAGAAGAAGAAGAAGAAGAAGAAGAAGAAGAAGAACAAGAAGAAGAAGAAGAAGAAGAAGAAGAAGAACAAGAACAAGAAGAACAAGAAGAACAAGAAGAACAAGAAGAAGAAGAAGAACAAGAAGAAGAACAAGAAGAAGAACAAGAACAAGAAGAAGAAGAATATCTCTGCGCAGTTCCGTCGAGAGCCGTAGGTCTAACAGGGCTCGGGAAGTGAATTTGTTTATTGTACATTAGACGAAATCATGTGCGCACGCTTTGCCGTTTGCACCTTTGCAACGCACAGCATAACCATTAGCCATGCTAAATCATAGCCTACATTGGTTAAGAATTAATAACTTGACGCAGACTTCGAAGTAAACTGCTGCTGCTAAACTTAGACATTTCAAGTCAACTACTGACAAACAAATACATATTTACAGTCAAACCATGGTATGCAGTATTCCAGACTAGAAAAAACAAATACACAACTCAAAACTCACGAATTGCAACAATACCGCATTGTCAGGAGTGGATTGTAGAAGGTTATACAAGACGCTTCGGTTCTAAGTGGCCTACGTGCGCTCTGATCAAGGCTTTCCGATGAAGTCTGATACATAGATCTTTAATTGCTGTCAAACCAACCTGCTGTTATCTCAAATGCTCAGAATGTCTACAGTGCATATATCAAAGTGACTGTATCAGCCAGGGACATCTATATATATAATCTAGAAGTACATGTCTCATGCAGCTAAATCCGACCTGATGCACTACAGAGGCCTCTGGTCCATCCGATCTTATCTCTTGCCTCACTTGATGTAGACCGTATAGGGGCGAACTGGCTGTATTGTGACATAAGAATTTCCAGAGCTCCTTGAGGGTAAATAAGTTTCACAGGCCACTAGACCGCACGTAGGCTTAGGCTATATTATTAACTTGTCATGATAGTCTGTCTGATAAAACGTGTCAGCGCTGGACAACAGGCCCCTTCAGAGGCTGAAGGAGGCCCGGGCCAGGTGGAATTTTTAAGCAACACAAAAAGTCTTAGCCAAAATCTTTAAAAAATCGGCGACAACCAAAAAAAGGTCATCACCCAATTTTTAACGTGACAAGCAAAAAAACGTCATCACCAATATTTAAAAATCATCACCAAATTTTGAGGCTCCTCTCAGATGGAGGCCCGGGCCAAATGGCCCTTCTGGCCCCCTCCTCTGGATGGGCCTGCTGGACAATAGTAGGCCTATCGTGGGCGTAAACACGACCCATGTCCTCATGTCCTGACATTAGTATTTTCTGTGCACGTCATGTCCTGATGGCTGTGGACAGACATGGGTGTCTTTGGCTATACAGTTAATATAATTATGTCAGAACCCCAGCATAGGACGATTAGTACATGGCCGTTTTTCTGACTCGGTTTGCACCACTGAACCGTATAATAGTTAATAGACCTGTATTTCGGCAGAAGTGCTGCATCTGAGACGAAAGGCCTCCGTGGTCAACAATTTAGAGGGCCCCGTTTCGTAGTCCAATACGCCACTTGTAGAGGGCAAAGATTTGACACGTTGACGGCTGCGGAGGTCTCTTCCAACACTTCGGGCCCGAGAAAACTGAAAACTGTCCCGTTTCTCCCCGAGGCTTACACACGACCCTGTCCCTGCGCCTGCATGACGTTTTGTGTCGGTGCATCTTGTGCTTGCTTGGCAACTGCTTTGTTTCGCTCATCGCAAATGTCGCCAGATTTATGATCTATCCTTAAAAGAAAACAGACAACTCCTGGTGGTTGTATATCTTCAGAAGAAACAGTGGTACTTAGTTATTGCAAGTTATTGGTTTAGCCAGGGTTCCAGAATTATGGGGTCCCACCCATCAAGTCAGACATAAGCGTATCACTTAGTCCGACTAGTAGGTTTGAGGGAGAGTTGTCAGCTTCTCCAGCATGTCTGAGTGATAGGCCTGCTAGAGTTAAACCGTGAGCTCTGGTGCATACTTTAAAGACTTTAAAATTGTGATTTATTATGATTGAGTTGGCAAAATCTGTAAAACAAATGAGATTTTGGATTTGGTCGATATAAGCACAATCACCTCCCTCCGTCTCTACCCCTCCCATCTCCGCAACAAAAATTTTTCACCGGTTTTGCCCCTCTTGGCTACGCTAATGGGGGCAACGCACGAACATTTCGACCATATTTATTAAAATCACAATTTAAAAATACTTTCTTCAAACGTTTTTGAAACAGCATGCCTAAAGCAAGTAGACCAATTTGTGACTTAGCTGCAGAGCAAGATAGGACTGATAGGTGGTTGGGGGCTGTCCGTTAATTACGTCAACAATTTATGGGCAATTTTTTAACCCCTCCCCTTGCCAACAACTGTCAAACTTTCAGTGACCCCCACAATTATATCAAAAACTGTTGACCCCCCCCCCCAAGATCAGTGACGGGTCCCTTTAAAAGTTTAGAAGGTTATTGTTTTTGCGTTTTTTGCTCATTAAGTGTAAAACTGTGGCGATTACCTTTTTTATTCTTCGGGAGTCAAACTATGGTGATGACCATTTGTTTTTTGCTTGTCATGTTTTTTCCGTTGTAAAAAATAGTATTTCATGCAATTTCTTATTTTTTGATTGTTTGTAAAAAGGAAATTGTTGACGTCAACTTCTCTTGACACCCCTCCCCTGTCAACAACTGTCAAACTTTTTCAAACACCCTTCCACCTAATTTGTTGACGTAATTAATGGACAGTCCCTTGCTTATTTTCGCATTGCTTAGATCTCCTCCCACAACGATATATTATATCGAGCCTGAATGCACTAACAAACTGAGAACAACGGTGTTGTATGCATGGCACATTGGTTAATAGCATTATTCTAACCGACTTTGGTTAGCGTTTTATACACCAGCCCTACAGTAGATGAAGAAACTCCTACTGCGTTGTCGACGCCAATTCCGGGAGTTGAAAAGCCAGTTGCTTTGCTACTGACTTCCTGTGGCTGGTGAAAAGAAGATTGAATAAAAGAAGGTGACCGTTTGACTTTCAGTTTTGCTCTCGTTATGCGTTCGATCTAATCTTCGTATCTTCGTGTGCGTCTTAGCGTGCAGAGACCAGGAGCGTAGCCGTAGCGACGAGGTGTATAGGGCATATATATATATATATATATATATATATATATATATATATATATATATATATATATATATATATATACCCCAAAATCAGAATATATAATACAGTATATATAAACATATATATACATGTATACATGGTGGTACAAAAAACCGGACTATGTTAAATGCAAACTTAAATGTGACTAGTCCGGTTTTTTTGCGCCACCCTGTATATAGCCATATACACTGTATAATATATAGGATTATAGGCTCACTATATATATATATATATATATATATATATATAAATATAAATATATTATATATATTATATATAACAATACATCCCCCACACACAAATTACCTCTGGATTACAACCTTGATTCACCACGAACAAGATCACGACTACGATTATTTACTAAAGCGACCATCGACTGGTACTGATGTACCTCTACAATGGCGCTAAAGAAGTACTACTACTACTACTACTACTACTACTACTACTACTACTACTACTACTACTACTACCTCTGGCAGACTGCTCTGGACACTCGTTTGTCCTTTTATCCGGTCAATGTGCATTATCTTTTGGGCTAAATATGGGATGCAGTGACGCAGACTAGAAGCCTTCAAGTTTTTATCCGTTTGATTTTGGTTTTGATTGTAAATTTTCTTCACTGTGCTGGAGAAATTTCTAGACTTACTTACTAATAATAATTAGGAGGAGATTCCATTTACGGTGGTTGCAAGAAGGAAGCCCAAGACAAAAAAAGACTGCAGATAAGCAGGACTTATCGAAGCCTCAACAGCGTGCTCGTAAGCCTCGTATCTGTGGAGAGTCGGCATCATCGTCACTGAAATCGGGGGTGTTTATCCAACGCAAGGTCGTTTTTCATGTAGATAATGTTGATCCAGATAGTACGGTGGAAATGGTGGAAAATTTCCTGAAAAGTGGTCAAGTGGATGTCATCAACTGCTACATCGCGAAATCCTGGATCCGTGAGCATGAAAAAGTGGCAGCGTTTCGCATCTGTGTCGCTGCCAAAGACCGAGAAAAAGTGTTAGACAAATCCCTGCGGCCGACAGGTATCGTCTTTAGAGAGTGAAAATTTAAGACATCTAATAAGGGCTAGGCGACAAGTACCCTTCAGCTATAGCTATTTCAATTTTAAACGGTGGATTAAGCGCCTAGCAATAATTATTATCTATTAGCTGACTCCGCGGTTACCTGAGCATCGCCAATGAAGTTGTCACCAAGCTGCATAGGACCCTGTGCCGTACAACCGACAGCATCACTCCATGTTCCCTCGATCACCGAGTCTCCCTCTGCAGTGCTGACTCTGCTGAGCCTGAGTGGATCTGACTGAGCGGAGGTCTCAGCCGAACTCCTCTTCACCAAGTCGGATGCTGCGTCATATGCAGCTCCGATATCCCCGTTAATAACTTGATATAATTATTATTATTCTGGATTATATCGGCGTGCTTTCATTTGGTTGGAATTTATTTTTTTGCTTTATAATTGAAATTGAGCCTCTATTTTCGCTCATTCCATTACCGTTTCAGACAGTAATTTAACAGTTACTGCAGGTCGCTGCCCTTTCTAGAATGTTAATTAATTGATTTGTTTATTAATTAATTTCACACTAACATCAGCTGGCACTATTCATCTTGTGCTGAGCTCGCGAATTGCTGCACGAGCCGAAGTAGCCTACAACTAGACTTTCATTTCTACATCTTTTAAAAATGCATTGGTCTTCTGTACATTGGCCGTATTGTGAAATTTAGACACTTTTCGGACGATTTGTGTCTCGCAAAAATACGATAATCACAATGCTATTACATCTAGAATAAAATCGCGTCTCGTTCTGTTTCTTTTTCATTGTCTGTCTTGCTGCTTCCCCGCTAACACTTACTGATCGTTGAAATTGATCTTACCCGGCTGATTACTAAACTTCAGCTAGGTTCTTGTCGGTTAATTCACCGCCAATAGTTTATTCAATAGGGTTTAGGGTTATGTTTAGGGTTTGGGTTAGGGTTAGTGTTAGGGTAAAGTGGCTGTGATTTTACCGAAAAGCCCTTACATTTACCCATTGTTGGCGGTGAATTAACCGACAAGTACCCTTCAGCTAATAGCTATCTATTTCAATTTTAAACGGTGGATTAAGCGCCTAGCAATAAACAGCTACTATGGTACCGACTTTAAAACGCGCTATTGAAATTCACGAGATGTTACATATCTTGTTTTCGTATTTATGTTTAATTTTGAAGACGAAGGACGTAAACTTTCGAATAGTAACTCGAATAATCACTGTTGACACTGCAGAGAAAACTGTGGTGATGCCAAGAAGACCTTCAAAACTCCGGAATAAATGCAGTATAAATGGAACATGGGCCAGTACAGAACACGATTAAATGGGCAGAAATGGAATCGAGAATATAGTCTAAGAAAGCAAAGAGTATCCAATGAATTTTAATAGCTTACTGATCATCTATATGCATCGATACGAGACACCTTTCTACTATCGCCCAAGCAACATCTGCTATAAATGTGCATTGTGCACACATATTTTAGATGGCATAATTCGTAAGACGTCTATTCAAAGAAAATGGAAACGGAAACTGTTAAATAGACCTAAACCTATAGAACCAACACTGAAATTGTTGGTAAGAGAACTTTCTCTGTTTCTTGCCCAAAAACACGGAACTCTCTCCACTCGGCTATTAGATCTTCCAAAGAATTGAATATTTTCCGATCTAGAATTAAAATCAACCTGTTTCAATTAGCGTCTCTTCCATAACTCTGCCTCGCTGACTGATCTCCGGAATGACCTGATTATTTTGCGAACGGATTTGAAGTACCATCGATTGGTACCTCTTATTTTGCAATCCGATGGCTCTGATATGCAACAACAATCATCACATCATTATTCGCCGTCGTACGCGACTGCTGTTGGTGATTGGGGGGGTTGGGTTCGAACTCAAAGTATTAAAATTGCAAACATTGCCACGTGACTTTCAAAACTGAACTTGTTAATGAAGTCATGGCTACAATCAGAGAAAACAAAAATACGACCGATTCTCCTTAAGCCTACGATCGAGTGAGCTGTTAAACCTTTTGATTTCGACGATTCGTTGATGGCGTCGATGAGATCTAGTCCTCGATCTCTGTCTCTGTTGCTCTTGGTCTGCGTCGCCGCAAGTACACCGCAGTCGATCGACCATGACACCGTAAGTACCATTGCCATGCCGAGTAGACGCCACCGGCCGGCCGGATACCTTTTCCGAATGGTAATCGAGGTCATTCGGCGGAATCGTCGATGGAGAGCAGGAGCAGGAGGAGGAGGAGGAGGAGGAGGAAGTGCAAATGACAGCGGCGGCGACGGTGGAGAGGAAGGCCTCGGCGGAAAACTGATCTCGATCGTCATTTAGGAATGCACTTTTGATATTAGCCCCCCTTCAGAATGCCACGCGTCCAATGATCGCATACTGACCGTAAACACTGTTTTCACCGCAACATACGCTGGGGCGGCGGCGGCGGCGGCGCCGGCCGCTGCGGCTGCGGCTGCGGCTGCGGCGGCGGCGGTGGCTATAAGCGTGGTCCTAGTCTTTCGGTTGTCGACTTCGCCATTGTCTTCGTCATTTCACGAAAGCGTTCAGATGCAAGCAAGCGCGGTGCTGGACTGCGATTGTATCCACTGTCCAATCTGTAAAAGAATGACTGATGAAATCACTCGCCGTCGACCTTACGATCTTCATTCTATGCACATGTACGTGTGTGCATGTGTTTGTGCATGTATGCAAGCATGTAGGCCTATGTATGGATGAATGAATCTACAATATAATATATATATATATATATATAATATATATATATATATATATATATATATATATATATAACTTTATTCGCAAACGCAGACAACATAAGAACAATAATACTTCATTGGAGTGGTTCAAATCCCACCTTCAACACCGCAGTCGTGCTGTTTACTGTAACGGTGTTCAGCAAAATTCAATTAAGATACTGTAGATTTTGGTGTTCCCCAGGGATCTGTTTTTGGCCCTCTCCTTTTCACTTTATATACAATGCCCCTTGGATCGCTTCATTCGCCTTTCTCTGCTGACTATCGGTTCTACGCTGACGATACACAGTTATTCATTGCCTTTGATGATAAAACCTCTTCTGTGCCACTAGAAAATTTATCCGTTTGTCTGCAAAACGCAGGCCTACAGTCTTGGGTGTTTAGTAATAGGCCTAAGATTGCATTGAACCCTTCATAAACTGAGTTCTTACTTCTTGGTAGGCCTACATCATTCAATTCAATTTAAGTAAATTTGAAGACGTAAATTCCTTTAAATTTGACAACATTTCAGTTAATCTAAGTCAGCGTATCCGCAACCTAGGTGTAATATTCGATAAAACCTAGGCTTTTAATGATCATATAAATAAGGTCAGTAGAGCTGATCATTTGCAAATCAGAGATATTCGATGAATTCGTGATCTTGTGCCCAGACCTACTCTGATTCCTTTTGCCAATGCCCTTGTCACCAGTAGACTTGATTATTGCAATTCCCTTTACAATGGTATGGCCAAATCTAATATGTAAAAGCTTCAAGGTAAGCCTATTCAGAATTCCATTGGCCGGACCATTACAAAATCCCGTAAGCATGATCATATTAAACCTGTTCTTCAACAGTTATTCTGGCTACCGGTTGAACAAATCTGGTCGTCTTCTGGCTTTTTTAGATACTGCAGTCTGGCCAACATCAATATTTAAAATCTACGTTAAACCAATCGAAACATTGTCATCAGCAAGGTTTGCTGATTTATTGCTGAATATTTCTGAAGGCGGTTACGAATGAGCATCGAGAATTGGGGGGGGGGGGGGGTACTCACGACTATTGAGAGAGGTGAGGTATCGAGAAATATGTAGTACTCGGGATGTACTGAAACATCACCCTATCCGTTTTTTCGACGAAGGAATCCCGAAACATCAAAATTTAAGAATTCAATATAATGATACATTATGTCTATAGCTACTAGAGCACACTCAGCACAGAATAATAATACGCCATAAAATAAATTTTTGGTCGGCCAACCAAAGGAGGTTTAACCCCCTCCCCAATCCCCCTTGACTACGCCACTGGTTAAATGTATCTATAACCAACACTGAAATTGATAAGAGCGCTTTTTCTATTGCTGAGCCCAAATCTGGAACTCTCTTCCTCTGGCTGTCAGATCTTCCAATAAACTGACTCACTGAGCATTTGCAGATCTAGGCTTAAAACACATTTCTTCCGATTAGCATTTCCTCCATGGTCTGTCTTGCTGTTTCCCTCTGACTGATCTCTGGAGTGACCTGGTCTTTTGAGGATTGATTTGAAGTAGCCCATCGATTGATACCCTTGGGTATTAGAAATGGTGCTTCAGAAGTGCATAATTATTAGTTATTTATCATAATATATATGCTATAAGGTAAAGGTAAAGAAGTTCATCCGTAGGCTCAGTGCCCGTAGGTGCCGGCAGGCCAGCCGAGAGAAATTCCGGGCCCCCGTGCAGAAAAAAGTCTTGACGACCTTTTTTGCTTGTCGCCCTTTTTACGTCTTAAAATTACCTGACGACCTTTTTTGCTCGTCAGCCTCTTTTAAATCTTAAAATTAGCTGATGACCTTTTTTTGCTTATCAACCTTTTCACGCCGGGCTCCCCTTTTGCTCGCCGGGCTCCCTCTACTTTACTGTTATTATTCATGTTATTGTTAACTATACGTATTCATCATGGCCCCCCAGACCGCCGGGCTCCTGTGCAGTTGCCCCCCTGTCCCCTCTCGGCGGCCCTGGGTGCCGGTGCTGATCTTCGGTTTCATGACCATCAGCCCATAGGTGGCTGAGCCATTCATCGACGGACGGCGGCCAGTCATTCCGCCGAACCTATGGTTACCTTCGCAATGTTACTATTGCTACTCAGTTTTTGATGTTACAACTGCCCTCTAGCGAATAAGGCTGAGTCGACCCTAGGGGTTCCTGCGGAAATTGAACCCGCGACCTCCTGCTCCATCGTCCAGCGTTGATATATATAAATGTTATCATACCATAAGTTAGCTATTACCAATTCGTAGGTAATATAATTCGGTGATCATGCAAACAAACGGGATTCGCCGCAAACCAGACGACAGGCCTCAAGTAATACGACCAGACGGAAGACACAAGCACCCACAGTCCCACAAGCAGTGTTTTATCCAGACTTCCGGCCTTTGGGGGGGGGGAAATTTGAGGCTTTCGGGGGGGGATCGACTTGGTTGGAGGAGAAAAGACACAGTTCAATGCAAAATTTGTGCAAATGCTGGGATTTGGGGAGGGGATTTTGAGTTTTTTGTTGGGGAGGGGGAATCTCTCCTCCTAACAGGCCTGTATAAAACACTGCCCACAAGGACCCCACAAGTACAGTAGAATCCGACATTGATCCTATAGCACTGGACTGAGGCAACATTGCAACTGTTGTAGGCCTATCTGAAGACTACAATCACAGCTGGTCAAGCGTGCAAACTATTTATTTATTTATTTATTTATTTATTTATTTATTTATTTATCATTTATGCATTTACAGCTCAGAAATTGAATTTGCAACTGAGAAGAGGAATGCCGACTGTCATTTTAATTATACTCGCTCCCTTCAATCCGTTCATTCTCTTCATACACGCACGCACGCAGAGACAGACACACACACACAGACAATGAGACAGAGACAGGGGAGAGATAGAGAACTGAGTTTTATACAGGCATGATAGAAATTTTCCCCCAAACCACAAAAATCTCCAAAAATCCCAGCAAGGCATAACTTTGAAATTTTAAGATTTTAAGTTATCAAATTTTAAGCAGCAAAGGCAATCCTCCAACCCTGGGGTATGGATAAACCACTGGAGAGAGAGAGAGAGAGAGAGAGAGAGAGAGAGAGAGAGAGAGAGAGAGAGAGAGAGAGAGGCTGTCAGTATAACCAAACAACTCGAAATCGTTGTGTTTGTGTATGTGTGCGTGTGTGTACGTGCGTGCTTAAAGTAGCCTAATTGTTTGGAAACCACTCAAAAGAACAAAACTTTTCTTTATTATTATTATTATTATTATTATTATTATTATTATTATTATTATTATTATTATTATTATTATTATTATTATAGAACGACAAGATTAACGTGACATAATGTCTAACGACTGCAAGGGCACGTAACAATAACAATATTAAACAGTAATGAATTGAAATGAAATTGCCTATATGAGTACAGAGAGGTGGTCACACTACATGACTACATCATAGCATCTAATGAATAGCTCAGTTTTAAGGTGCTTCTTGAATGTCTCCAGCGTCGTTGATGACCTCACGTGAGGCGGAAGTCCATTCCAGACGCGAGCAGCAGCGACCGGAAAAGCACGGCCACCGATCGTTGAACGCCGTACTCGAGGCACGAGAACGTCAGTCGTAGACGCCGAGCGCAGGTGGCATCGAGTTTTGACATCAGACACGCGGCCGAAAGCATTTGCCAGGTATGACGGCGCCAATCCATTGAGACATTTAAATGCCAACATAGCATATGCATATAGGGGGCGGAAGATGGCAGAAAGGGTTACGCTCTGGAGCGGCAGGCTGACGGTGCGGGTTCAAGTCCCGATAGCGCCCCTAGTGGCTTTCACACAGGCAGTAATGCCTCTTTTAAGCCTCGTGCTAAGATAAGCAATGCTCATCGGATTAATCTCAACAGAAGCGTGCAACAGATATTTATATTTAGGAGCTGATCCTGCTAGCCACTTGTATTACCTTCGCATATTTCGACAGTAGGCACAGATTATGAGGTTCGCAGCTTTTGGTGATATAGATCAACGTGTCTGCTTTTTCTGGACATCATACATCGGAACATGCAACTTTTAGCCTATGTAGGCTATTGTATCACGACCTCGGCGGCATGGCCGATGCTCAGTGTTGCTGTAAGAGCCACTTCGTTCTAAAAAAATTGCACCATTCCCGCTAAGACTGACCATAATCATCTTAAGCGTATAGTTTGCCCAGCAGCTTAGGACCTCTTTCCCGTAGTATCTGTTCAGCGTATGCACACCTTGTTACCATGTACTATGCGTGACGGCGACACGTATCACGGGGCTGAATGCGGCGCAGTGGCGCATAATTCGTTAGGTTTCGTTCTGATCTGTGTGGGGACGCAAAATGTCGCATACACGATCTATTTCTAGACACACACAAAGTGAATGGAACAGCTGTTGTGAAAGAGTCTATCAAGAGTGACAGACTGCGTCTATATGTATAACCCTCCGCGATATATACGACATGAATATAGTAGCGGAAACTACTGGGAACGAGAGACATTTGTGCATCCCCTTGTCTAGAATAAGCAGCAGTGTTGTGACTATTGAAATATTCAATACTATTTAAATACTATTTAAATAGTTCTGAACTATTTAAGTGACTATTTTAAATAGTTAGTGAAATTACCTATTTAAATAGTATTTATAAATAGTTTAGCACTATTTATAAATACTTGATTTTAAATAGTTGTATTATGTTATCAAAGTGACAAAACATTTGAGAAACTGCTGCTCCTCAAGATTAATCAAGACTTGGTGAATAACCTAACAGCCTAGTAACAGGTGACTGTATTACTGATCAATGTGATCATGCAGATAACTAGTGACGGTGCTTTTAGATTATAACATTCGCCAGTGATAAATGATAATACAGTTTTCATTTTGACATTGAAAAATTAAATAGTATTTAAATACTATTTAAATAGTTGCGAACTATTGGCTATTGGAAAACTATTTTAAATAGTGGTTAAGCTCAACTATTTGCAATAGTATTTAAATAGTCTAGTCAACTATTGTTCCAAACACTGATAAGCAGCTATACTGTTGTGCTGTTTCCAAGGCGCTATATAAATCCACGAGATTCTACTTTACTTTACTTACTTTAGACCAGGGATGGGCAAAGTGCGGCCCGCGGGCCGAATGCGGCCCTCGAAGCCCTTTTGTGCGGCCCCCCGTCATAGAGAAATATTGCACTAATGTGCGGTCCTCTAAAGCATATGAAACATTTGACAATACCTTAATGGAAAAGTCAGCATTCATTCAGCACTGGATTTACACTTTGTCACTTGATCGTTAACTAGAAATGATGCTTTTAATATTTACTAACTTTTCTTCGACTTGACGGTCTTGGCTTATTAATAAATACTTAACACTGCACAGTATATAGGCCTAATACGTTATGTTAAAGTCGTTTTGGAAACTACTTAAAATTGTATTCTAAATGCCAAAAAAATTGTGCGGCCCTCGACTTTCGTCACAGACACTTTTGCGGCCCTCGGATAAAAATTTGTGCCCATCACTGCTTTAGACTGCCTCCTGGACGGAACACGTAGGTTAGGGGTCTATTCTTTGCTGAGTTTGTTTCTCTAAATTCAGGTTTAAAAGCTGGTTTTACGAAAGTCGAGATGTGCAGCAGGCAGCAGCAAGATCTCATACTTATGCGTTGCCAGGTACAACGTGGACTCGGTTTGCTCGCCATTTTGTGCAGTCTGAAGTACTAGGGCATTGTGAAAACCAAAACAGCAGACTGTCGGGACACGTTGGACAAAAAAATCGGGAAAAGTCAGAAGAATTTATTTTATGAAGGAGTCAGGAAGACTGACGAATATAAACGTCGTCACGATTTTCCAGAAAAAAACATTTTGTAGAGATGCAGTGATCACTCTTTCAAAGTTCCCATTAGTTGTACGTAGCCTATGAGACCATGCAGTATTTGCAACAAGATCCGGTAAACTTGAAATGTGGTATTTGAGAGTTAGACCAATGGGCGAAGAATTTATATTGTTTCTCTAGGTTAAACGAGTTAGTTAACTAAGTTAATGACAGCATGAAATGCTATCAGGGGCGTAGCCAGAAATTTGATTTGGGGGAGATAATGTGATTTGGGGTATATAAATCTTAAAAAGCTTTGAAAATCTTAAAAAACACATAAAAAATGTTAAGGTAGTCTGATTTTGGGGTATATATACCGATATACCTCGCTACCCCTCTGCTTGCTATGTGCAGAATATTAAATATTTTAAATAATAATTAATCAAGTAACACATACTATTCCAATCATTCCTAAATTTCTCAAGCATATTATAAGCCTGATAGCATGATGAGTGAGGGAGATAGTAGTGGTAGGCCTAGGTCTACCTACTTCAGGGTCAAAGTATGGGGTCAATTAACACTGGACAGCACATGGTCTAATTTATCCAAAATCAAGCACTGGCCATTTTCCTTTTACGGAAAAGTGGCTTTCCGCATCTCACTATGACTATTTCATGAAATTTAAAAATTTTCACTTGACATGGACTGTTCTGTGCATATATTTCTCGGCAGCAAGAAAGATTTCACCACTTGGGATAATAATTATTGTAGATGTACACATAGGCCTATAAGCCTATAGGCTAGGGCCATCCATAAATGACGTCACGCTATTTTGACAGTTTTTGACCCACTTCCCCTAGTCACACGTCGTCACAAAAAGTCAGACCCCTCAAATATGACGTCACAACGCGTTGACCCCCCCCCGTCATCTTGTCGTCTTTCTAATGTCAAAATTACTGTTTCGTTTGAAAATATTATAATTATTATAGTTGAAACAATATTCTGAAACTTTTAAAATTCTTTTTTAAAAGGAAGTATAATAATAATTATGAGTGTAGAATACGTTCAATTTTGCGGTAACATAGCATTGCCAGGGGCGTAGCGACGGAGGGTATATCGGTATATATATAACCCCCAAAATCAGGCTACCTTAAAAAATTTTAATGTGTTTTTTAAGACTTTCAAAGTTTTTAAAGATTTATACCCCAAATCACATTATACCCCCCCCCCCCAATCAAATTCCTGGCTACGCCCCTGAGCATTGCGGTATTAATAGAAAATATTTAGTATTATGTGACGTCACAATTCTGGAAACCCCTCCCCCCGTCGTCACCGTGCTAGGACAAGATGTCAGCGGACAAAATGTAACCCTAAACCTACACCGTGATATTTTGTCCGCTGACATTTTGTCCCCATGACATTTTGTAGTAGACTTTAGTAGACTTCTTTAGCGCCATTGTAGTAGTACATCTGCACCAGTCGATGGTCGTGACATTTTGTCCGCCACGGTCGTCACAGATCGTCACAATTGCTTGAACCCCTCCCCTAAGTACGTGACGTCATTTATGGACGGTCCCCTATTAGCAAATTTTAAATTATGATTCATAATTTTAATTTAAATAATACCTAGATTTTCACAGGCCATATTAATGCGGTTTCATTTTTGGCCGTTATATTTACGGAGCCTATGGCCCGATATTCAGCGCCCTCCTCATCAGCACACGATTAAAGAATTGGGGACTTTTTCTGCCTACGTTTCGTTGTCCATCTTTCGTGAAAAATTATCAGAATTTCATCGTCCAACATTTTACAGAACATGGCATCGCTTTGATGACACTCTTGTGTTTGCCTAAGACAAAGAGAAATGTGACGCTCTTCTAGCGCTATTAATGAGAAACAAGCAAAGAGTGCGCATAGCCACTTCCTACGCGACGACCTTATTTCCTAATATATTTGCGGGCATTCATAACCTCAGATTTGTTGAACGCTCTCAGTATCTCCCTCCCTCCCTCTCTCCCTCACCCACTCACTCACCCACCCACTCACTCACCCACCCACCCACTCACTCACTCACTCACCCACCCACTCACTCACTCACTCACTCACCCACCCACTCACTCGCGCGCGCGTGTGTATGTAGACCATAATTGCCCTGCGGTTCTGTCTGTCTAATAATTATTTGCGTCTTACTTAATGAGGAAAATGGCGGCGGAATGTTTTGCCTTTTTGTCAAATGTATGATTGGTCAGGCAGAGAAAGGTTTTCGACTTCCAATTATTACACTCTCAGGGCCCACCTAAATCCAAAGATGGCTTTCTACTGGTAGCTAGTAAAATTCGAAGTGCCTAAATATAATTTTCCGTGGGGTCAGTTTCGTTCTAAAGTCGGTCTTGTTCCTAAACGTGGCAGAAAGTATAACACGTGACATCAATGGTCGATAGTCGATTCTACCAGTACCACCCCACCCAAAAATACTGGACCCTCATTGGAAAGTTGTGCTCGGAAAGTAAAATTACCCTAGTCTGATATAGGACCAGGTCACCAGAGGTGAAGTTGCGTGCACTTAAGCAGGCCTACCCCTTGAGCTTTACGCAGGGTGGACACTGGACAGACCTAGCATAACCTAGCAAGGACCTCGAAAACGGTCGGCTACCGTCAGGGCTGGAAAATGTGATTCAAAAAACCCCTAGGTTTTTGATTTTTTAGAACCTAGATTTTTCAAAAAGTCTAATTTTAGGTTTTTAGATTTTTTATAGTTTGAAGTCGAAAAATGAACAAAAATCATATATTTAATGCTTTAAAAGGTTGTGGATTTACCGCGGTAACGGTTACCGTGTCACTCTCTATGAACTATAGCAGATGGTCAACGGCATATTCTGACAGAGCAGCTCAGCTGCACTGCGTTCGGCAAAAGACTAGAACCCACTGGCTACAGTCAGTGTTGGAGTTTCCGGGGGGGTTGACCCCCCAGCTAACTTTGCAACCCTTCCAAAAATCGAGTACAGGGTGTAAAAGTGAAAAGGGCACCCCTTTATGATATTTAATATCTCGGCTGCGTGTATAGCGATTTCAATGAAATTTATAGGCCATATACCTGGGAATGTTTTTGATGCAATTGCCAAATTTCATGCTGATGTCTTTAGTGTTTGCTGAAATATGACAAAAAAACTAAAGAGACCCACATTTTGAAATTGACATTTGAATGTAACGTCGCGACGAAAACGACGCTATTTTTACAGTAAAAAACGATACATTTTATTATGACGTTATATTCCGTTGTCAATTTCAAAATTTGGGTCTCTTTAGTTTTTTGGCCATATTTCAGCAAATACTAAAGATATCAGCATGAAATTTGGCAATTACACCCCAAACATTCCCAGGTATATGGTCTATTAATTTCATTTAAATCGCTCTATACGCGGCCGAGATATTAAACATCATAAAGGGGTGCCCTTTTCACTTTTACACCCTGTACATGCATATCGGGTGCATGCAGTTTCTGTCATTCATTGAATTTCAGTCTAATGAAAATCTCAACCCCCAGCTCAAATTTCACAACTCCAATACTGGCTACAGTAGAATCCCAACTGAGAGCTATTATGACAAGACGACAAAATCAAGTACACGTTATAGGAGTTGATTCTGTAACCTCCGGGAAACAATCATGGGTGCCCACAGAAATTTTTCCAGAGGTAATTAACACAATGGTTATGGTTATTATTTTAGCAAGGTTTTCCAAATGCAAAATTTGACGTTTTTAAAAGATTGCCAGAGGGCTGTCCATTAATTACGTCAACAATCAGACTTGGAGTCCTCGAGGCCTTGGTCTTGGCCTCGAGGTCAAGTAACGCTGTCCTTGGCCTTGGGATACAAGTCCTTGGCCTTGGCTTCGGACCTGATGTCCTTGGCCTTGGCCTCGGGAGTAAAGTCCTTGACCTTGTACTCGAGGCCAAGCCCTCACACCATTGGCAAATTTTGGCAGTTTTTGGCGAATTTTGCACATTTCACATTTATTTATTTATTTAGTACATTATTTCTTCATTTCGTGGGGAGGGGGAATTAAACTTTGTAGTGTAACTGTGTAAAGGTCTACATGTGAGGTCCTCGGCCTTGGCCTCGGACCTGATGTCCTTGGCCCTGTTGTCCTTGGCCCTGATTCCTTGGCCTTGTGTTACAGGTCCTTGGCCTCGCCTTGGCCTCAAAAGTTGTGGCCTTGACTCCAAGTCTGTCAACAATTTAGGGAGGTTGAAAAAGTTTGACAGTTGTTGACAGGAGAGGGTCAAGAGAAGGTGACGTCAACAATTTAACTTTTACAAATAATCAAAAAATGGGAAATTTCATGGAATACTACTTATTACAATGGAAAAAAGCATGGCAAAAAAGGTCATCACCACCACATTTTGACACTCGATGAGCAAAAAGGGAAAATGGTAACAATAGTCATCACCGTAAAAATTAATAACCTTGTTATTGGGACCTGTCATTGATCTTGGGGGAGGAGGCCAAAAGTTTTTGACATAATTATAGGTGGGTAACTGAAAGTTGACAGTTGTTTGCAAGGGTGGTCAAAATTGCCGAAAAATTGTTGACATAATTAATGGACAGCCCCAGGCAAAGACCAAACAAAATCAGGGACTCATCATCATTATCATCATCATCATCATCATCATCATCATTATCATCATCATCATCAGTCACGCATAGCCGGAGGCAGCCGGAGTGGCCGTTGCGATTGCTCTCCATAAAGTTCTTTCCTGAGCACACTGGAGTGCTTCGGTGGCTGTTAGTCCGCAGTCATCACAGACTTGATGAAGCCAGGTGGTTGGTGGTCTTCCTCGAGGTCGATGCCAAACAAGGGCATCTGTGACGCCATCTTGGACGGATGCAGCCAGGCGGAGTGCGGCAGAGGCAGGTACTTCGATCGGGAGTCGTGCATGTCCGAAGAGACCATATGACGCCGACGACGGATTTGTGATTGCATTAGTCTCCTGGGCAGATCATCGTGAATAAATCTCGTCATTGCATACAAAGTCGAACCATCTAACATTCAATATCCGACGTTGGGCCTTTGTGTGGAATCATCAGGAATGCCTCAATTTTCAGCCAGTCAGGGACTCATCATCATCATCATCATCGTCGTCGTCATCATCATCATCATCATCATCATCATCATAGTTGCTTTCTGCCAGCTCATTAGCGGCAATAGCTAGACACGAAACTTTTCCATTTATCTGTTTGCGTTGTTAATCTCATTCCATCTATTATTGTCATGTGATATATTTCGAAGTCTTCTTTGATGTTATCTATCCACTTTTTCCTGGGTCTTCCTCTTCCTCTTTTGCCTTCTTTATATGTGTAGAAATCACGCTGACGCTGGGCCTTTTTGTGTGGAATGCCTCAATTTTCTGCCAGTCAGGGACTGTTATACTTTAATTAAGTACCGGTAGTGCACAGTAGCCAAGAGGCATGTTTCACACAACTCCAGCGACTGGTCGAGTGCCAGCGTTGGCAAGCATGGCCAGTGTAGGCTAGGGAGTAGTTACTTACAATTCAGTGAATTCACCATCACAAATGTACCTGAAAATGTGTTACGCAGAAATGAGGCTGCTCAACAACCGCCAACTCCACGCATACAGCAAAACAAGAGGGAACGCTAGCCATAACATTATAGCTCAGTGAGTTGCGAACTCCGAGAATCAGCCTTCTAGCAAATTGCTCAAATAATGGGTGTCTGCATAATGATTGTAATTCAGTAAGTCTACCATAAAACCATTACACACACACACACGCACACACACGTTACAGTCAAAACGTGTAATTAGTCATTACACGAAATGACTAAAAGTTTCAGTCATTGTGTGTAATGTCCAATAGGGTCAATCATTGCATACAATGGCTAAAATAACCAGCAATTTCATGCAAATACTAACTTTTCCAATGATTCATTTCACACTTTGACTGACCGCTATAGGCTATTCGCTAATATAATCCTACAAGACTGCGATTTCCTGCGTCTCAGGCTGTGCTAATGCATGGACTACTAGATTACCTGGACGCCCAACTGAAAAAGGTACCTTACAGGCTTACATCAGGGGGCTGAATAAATGCAGCCTCCTGTGCATTTGCATGTAATTTTGGACTTTTTCAACTTGCAATTGCTCGGATTCTGTGAAAGCTAAAAATAATGAGGTATACACCAATGTTTTGCATTTTTATCCCTCTTTCAAACCATCCGTGCAAAATTTAATAACAATTGGGATAAGGGTCCACAATCTGGCCTGAAACAGAACCCCCTCCAAAAAATATTTTTTCTGTTCCAAGCTGTGTTGCTAAAATTTTTGAGTGACAACCTAACTCTTGTGAACTGCAAAGTTGTAGGGGAATGTAATTGGAACAAAATAAATCAAACATTTTGAAAATTGGACAATATTTGGTCGAGATATATGCTTCCTACCCCGAGCACTCTCCTTCCGATAAATTGTCGTTTCGATCAGTTTAGAACGATGCTTGTATTTCTTTTATAATTTGCTATATCTAAATATCAGCAACATAGGTGGTATAATCCTTCAATCTGGGGTAGGTTGCCAATACTTTCCCCAGACCCACTTTTTACCTCACAGCTTAATGCTGCTCCTCAGTTTACCACAGCCATCTGGCGAGTAAGGCTGAGTCAACCTTAGGACTCCTGCGGGAATGGAACCCGCGACCTTCTGCTCCATCGTCCAACGTTGTTACCACTCTTTTAACTTCCCGCCCCGTCCATATACATCCATATGTTAAGTTTGCAAAAAGGCATATTTTCAGCCCCTCCCTCAGCCCTGTAGCACCCCGTACATTTTGTGGCCTCCATATGCATATGTACAAATTAACTTCTCTACCCCTGGTTGAAAAATTAATTTTTAGCCAAAGTCACAAGGCATTTGTTTCACTATTAATTAAATTAGAGTTTTTTATATCATGTTTTCTAACGTTGATATTTATTAGAGAAATACAATAAAACATACATATGTTGTCTTTAAATCTTCCGGGGAGGGGGGGTTAATCTTACCTCCCTAATTGTGTGTTCTGCTTACTGCTGGATACCTTTATCAGGTCCCTACACTTGAACCCTACTACCCACAGAAACAATGGAAGGGGAAAGGCATAGGGCATAGGCGGTGATCATAGGTATGTCCGAGGTGTCAGGATTACACCATATCTGATCCAAGGGTATCCAACAGATTCTGTACATCCTCACATAAACAATGCAATTTTGGCTGTAAGCTGCAGTCTGAGGCTGTACTATGCCTAATGCCTACTAAGGTTAGACACTGTCCATTTATGCCTACTTGAAAGCTCACCTAATTGACCGTCTAGACCAAGGTTTCCCAAACTTTTTGGGACCGTGACCCACTTCAGTGGTTTTTAATGTGCTGCGACCCCTGCAAACGTTGTGTCAACTAAAGTGGATAAAACACTATTCACTTTAGGCCTAATATAAGCTTTGAATGGGTTGCAGCCTGCAGGTAAATAAATTTCTTAAAACAAAACCTACTTGCAACTTTTCTAGGCTAGTGACATTACACTGTATAGTGTTGGTTAGAAAACGACACTTTTGAATCTCATTTCACCCTTCCCCGCGACCCATTGGACTGAGCCCTGCGACCCACTTTTGGGTCGGACCCAAAGTTCGGGAAGCACTGTTCTAGACATTTGCCAATTGCCTCCTCCCCCTCTGCATTTAATATTCTCATGAGCAGTTTTTTTAATTGTTATGTAGGCCATATATAAATTTGTGCTTGTGCGCATGTACACATTCAGTTGAGACCCTCCCCGTACGCATCCTTATCAAAATCTCTTAAATCCATGACCCCTCTCCGTGCACATAATATATCGATGGACCCTTACTGTACATGATAACATATATGGCAATTTTCACAGTTTATTTCTTAATTTAGTCAAATGTGTCATCTTCATAATCTCATGGCATTTCTCATCTCAATTCACTATCTATAATACATTTACAACTTCAGCTACTGTCAGCCTCTCCTAATATTATATAATTTCAACTTCAGCTACTGTCAGTTTCTCATAATATTATACAATTTCAACAGATCCCTGAATGCAACATTAACTATGTCTGACTATATATATATATATATATATATATATATATATATATATTGTCTGACTATATATATATATATATATATATCATATTAAGATCCTTATCTGTATGTCTCTCTGTCTGTTACCTTCAAGCGTTCTGATTGGTTGACTATTGGTAGACGGTTTAGACTGTTTAGTCCTTACGTCGCGATGCGTTGGTGGGCGAGCGTTGACTATTGGTAGACGGTTAATTTAGTCCTTACGTCGCGATGCGTTGGTGGACGATGTTCGAAGACGACGTTGCTATTGGTAACAATTGTTCATAGAATCGTTGTTTAACACGGTTTAGTCGAGTCATTGCAGCGTCAGAGGGGTGGGCGTGCGACGACGTTGCTATTGGTAACAATTGTTCGTAGCTTGAGGATCTTAACGTACATTTTAACGTACACAAAAAATACGTGTACAGCGTCACAAATGGCCACAGTTGCGTGATTTTAACATACATAGGCCTAATTATTACGTGGCGCAGAGCTTGGCTAGGTGGCGATCATTGAAATGTTGTTCAGCATGAATTCAATGATTGGGTATTAGGTATAGGTATTGGATTAGTATTATCCTGCACTGCGAGCGAAGCGAGCATCTTTCTAGTATATATATATATATGTGTGTGTGTGTGTGTGTGTGTGTGTAGTTAGACATATATGTATAATAGTATATATACACACATATACCGGTAAATAGTAAACAGCAAACATTAACTCAGCAGGCAATCTCATATAGTTACAGAGAAAATCTAGAAATTTCCAAAGCTACGATCATTAAAACATTTAAACATCTACAGTCTACTTAAAGTCATAATTGTCCATATTTTTTCTTTCTTGTATAGAAATCAAAGTATCACAAACTATGAAAAAAGATAATCACAAAAACGGGAAGAAGAAGACGTCGGATGGTCACATGATGGGCATCGAAAGGATTTCCATGTGCAGGCGTTTGATGTGATCGGTCAGCGTCTTCTTATAGACATATGCCTGGCCACATATTGGGCATTTGAATTCCTTGATTTGGGTGTGAGTAGCCATATGACCTCTCAGCTGAGTGGTACCGGAGCAGCCCTTGCCGCAGTGAGGACAATTGTATTGGTAGATGCCATCGTGAAGCTTCTCGTGTAGGTTACGTCCTTGGACTGTAGTGAACGACTTGCTACACTTGCAGCATCTGTGAGGTCGCAGAGGGTCCAACGTGAGGCTGCCACTCCTGTTCAAGTCTTCAGTTGGCATCAGAACGGAAGAAATTGACTGCAATAAATACAAGATTTATAAATCACTTTGAAACAAAACGAACCGCACACCATTCAAGTGACTATATTTCAGAACCAAGATTGCATGTAAAGTGATTATTTGTCCCAGCAAGAAACAAATATTTAATTATCAATTATATCGCCATATGATGAACTGCAATTTAAAGCAAGAAAACATTGAACATAGAAAAGCTACATTATCATTATCAGAACTAAAAATCTGTACGAGTTAAAATTCACAAGGCTGGTGCTGCTGTTTGCCACAGAAACCCTACAAAGGGTGAATATGAAGATATGACTTTCTAAACCATAAAGCAGCAAAGTTGCTTAGTTGCTTAGGACAAAGTTGGATAGAAGAAAAAACTTGATTGCTATCATTAATTAACCCAGCTAAGCTAGACAGAAGGCACTACTAGCCTGCAAAGATTTGAAACTTTCACAGCATTCATTACCAGGTATATTATGGCCATCTACTACATCTAGTGATTTGATTATCACCTTTTCCCATCTTTTCCCCGCTTCCCTTTCCCATCACCATCCACACATTTTTACCTTACTTTGTTGCGATACTTTTTCACTATATATTTCTTCAATATGTCACTAAAACATATAAGCAAACTCCTGAAGAATTTTTTTCTCACACACTTCTGTTCGCATGCTTTTCATTAACACCGACTTCTCTGCCTCCCAACCTCCACACTTTCTCTCCTAAATATCTTAACACCTCTCAAATGTTTTACACATCTTTACATTACACAACAAACTTTTCAAAAATTTCTTCTCCAAAAGTTTCCCCAAAATCGTTCTTTGCTCTTTCTCATAACATTTTGTTTCAAGCTTTTTTCCATGAGCTTTCTCCCAAATAGCTTTATTCACTTCTCCAAATTTTCTTCTTCCTCTTCCCCATTATCTCACTTTTCTTACAAAACTTTTCCTATCCAACCTTTCTATCAACATTTTTCTTAACATGTTCTTTCCCCACAGCCGCCCTTTCATTTCATATTTATCATCATCAATTACAAAAAATTTCCCCTAACATTTCTACTTCAGTGTAATTGATTTAGGGGTTTACTGACCACATAGCGGCATGGGGAATTTCCAGGGCCCTTTGAGGGTAATAAACCTTATGGGCCCCTAAACCTTTTATGTATTACTGCTTTACCCACTTGTCATAATAGCCCATCTAATGAAATGCATTAAACTGGGACACAGCTGAAAAATTATTAATGACCTGAGCAGGAATTCTGCAGCAATGACTGATAACATGGGTCCCTGAGATCAAAAATTTCCAGGACCCCATTTTTATAGCCCAGAATGTCACTGACTTGCTCCACCTTCACCTTTGTTCCTGTTACTTTATCACCTTAACATTGTATTAAACGAAATTTGCATCAATTGATATTCACGACTGAGTATCGATATTTGGGATTTCTGTAACTGAAAGTGGCAGTATAGGAGAAAATGAAAAGATATAACTACGTCTGCACGAAAAACTATGCCTGAAAAATTAAAGATAATGTGATGGTTATGGTTAGGGCTGCGCTAACCGAGTAGTTTAGGAGTCGAGTAGGAGTCGAGTAGCTTAGCGAGTACTCGAGTACTCGCGTAAAATCGAAAATACATGATTTGCAAACGTTACACGTCACATAATGCTTATTATTTGCCTCATGGCCCTCATTTAACCAAAGCAGAACATTAGATACAGTTACATATCAATTTTTCGGATATTCAAGCGTTTTCAAATTTAGTATAACAGAAGTTACAGAACAGAAACTATTTTACCGGTACTGGCAAAAAATATGAGGTCTTCACTAGAGTTGGCCCACTGTGGACAACATCTTAACTAACTGGGGCATAACGAATAAGAATAACCTAAATAAGACTGATTAATAATTATTTGTAACAAATAATGGTAGGCCAAATTTTAATTAAATTCTTTGGTTATTCTTTATTTATCTATTCTATTCTTTGTTTAGTTATTCTATGCTAGTACTCGACTCCCAAAAAATTACTCGACTCCAATTTGGAGTCGAGTGCTCGCGTTACTCGAGTTACTCGGCGTAGCCCTAGTTATGGTTCTTGACAACTTTTATAGCACCATTATTTGTTGCTAATCAGGCCCTCTGATTCTTGTAAAATTGCTCATCTGGCCCTCTAGAAAAAAATGTTGGACACTCCTGATATAAACTATTGTAAAAATTTAAACAATGTAAGCAGACACTGAAAAGCTAAATAAATCCATATTAGTTAAGTGCCCCATTTCATATCCTTAAGTATCTCTGACACCATAAATGGAATTGAATGACTGTACACAAACATCCACAAATGACTGTATGGAGCACAATGACAATACTTTAATACAACACAAGGAGAGGTACCGTAAATCTCCAGTATAGTGCACACTTTTTTAAATCGGAATTTTACATAAAGTTATGGGTGCATATTATACTCAGATAATACCAAAATTAGATAAATTTTGCCTCATTTTCCCCAAAGATTTAATTTTACCAGCACATTACTTGACGAGTATCATTTGAACGGCAAAGCAGATGGCATTAATGCAGGTGGCATTAATGCGACTTTATTGACAGCTTAGTCAATTGCTGATACAAAGTGTCTGCTGTCAGAGGGGAGAGGGAGAGAGAGAGGAGTGGGAGATGACAACTTGGAACCACAATGTGGTGGTATTAAAGACTTTATTGCTGGCTAGTGGCTACTAGCTCAGTTAAACAAAGCCAGATGTCACTGCAGTCCAACTCTACCTATAATTCATGACCATGACTAGACATTCTCCCATTCATTACAGTAACAACAGGCTCAGTAACTTCTACCAGTGAATATCTTGACATTTGCAACATTCACAGTTCAGTCAGCAATAATTAAGCTTACCAGTGGTCAAGTAAAACCACGGACATCCTTGAGTAAAACGTTACCTAGTGTGGACAATTAAGGGTGCACATTATAGTCATGAAAATTGATTTTTTTTAATCTGCGCCCGAGAAAGTCATGCGCATTATACTCCTGTGTGCATTACAGGCCTATTCAAGATTTTATGGTATATATATATATATACACATACATATATACATATACATATGTAACATTTCGAGATTTTTCTCTTTCCACTTTAAGTATGCTGAATATCTGGTAGATTACAAAATTACCAATGTAAAAAAGAAATTCCACTTATGCAAATTTATAACAAACCATTCTCAAACAACCAATTACTTGTAAGTCATATTTGTAGTTATGGGACAGCACAGTGTAACCTGACAGTTACTATGCTGACAAGTGCTTCCATAGTCTGCGGTTTGTCACAAATATTTCAAGGTTCACAATTTATCTCGGTTATTTATAGTGGCAAATGTCAAGCACAAGTACTTCTTAACTCATATAGCTATAATAAGCCACTAAGGAAAATAAGAGGTTCTGAAGAGATAGTGTGTGTGGTCATGATTAACAAGTTCAATCACCAGTAAATAGGTTGAGCACAGATGCTAACCTTTATCAGCAATAGATAGTATACAATGATTTACTATGCACTCAGTGTACCTAGTGGGGACAATGACACTATGTTCAATTTGTTAGAGTAGGGTCACTAAACACTGTCATTATCCAAGCACAGCTCCCCCCCGTGATGAATTAAAACTGCAGGTTTTTAGCTGTCTGACATGCACAGCAAAGGTCAAAATTTTTTGGTGGTAGTCAGACCCTCCACTGTCTCTCTGAAAAAATCAACCATAGATAAGAGGTCACAAATTAGTTAAAGGTTCTGCTAACCATCCAGTTTCAGAACTAAACAAAATTCAAAACTAGGCCTAAGTGCAATAAACTATGCCAGAACCTTAACTGCTGCATTATAATTACTCTTCAAAAATGTCCATGATCTCACTCATTCTGCTTAACCCATATATGCCTAACTTTTTATTTCCTCGCTATATTGAAATATTTAGTCAAATCTGCACCTAATAGCCTGGAACTAACCTATTTTCTGGAAAATTTTGACGGATCTCGAAACTATGGCCACCCAAATGTCGATCCTTTATAAAGGATGCTAGGCACTTATGGGTGCATAAATGTTAAACTAATACTTCCACGAAGCAGTGTGTGCAAGCATTGTATATTTGCAAATTGTTTGATTTTTCTTAAGAACTTCATGGAAATTTTTTTATAAACAAAAAAATGCATCAACTGAATCTTCCAAATGTCACGTGTCAGCCATCAATTAGCACCAGGAATTAGCAATAAGCGGTTAGCATCACTCTCGATGAAAGTCAATGAAGCAGTCTTTAGGTTGTAAGCCAACAAGGCCCAACATTGCACTTCAAGGCAAACAAAATGGGCCTTCTTCTTGTAAAGCTGACTTACTTTCTACTTTTCAATGTATGAAACCTGATGGTCTTTGCCATCATAACGGACACTCGACTGAACCCTTCTGTCTAGAACCATTAGCTGCCCAATCGGTCCTCTAAGTTGGAGTCTCTAAGCATAACACTTGCTATAGACTAACAATATCTCGTCTGAAGGACAGATAATTGAGGCAACAAGAAGTATCTGCAGGTGATAGTTTGTATATGTAATAAGCATTCTGAGTAGCAACATCGACCCTCTGGATAAATAGTGACCATCACACTTCTTGGACCTGAGGGAAATTCTGTAGCAGCCCACATTCTGGTCCATGCGATCCGTGCCTCCCATGTGCAGGTTGTAGTATTTGATGGTTGCTGGCTGGATAACTTCTATCACCTTCTTATGGGCTGATGACCATCTTTTCACTTTCTCAACTGGATCAATGTCATGCAAGTTGGAAGCCATGGCCACAGGCCTGTTGTCGTGCCATTGGTTGATGATGAATTTTCCGGTTGCATCATAACTGTAGTCAAAGTGTCCTCTTTCTTCTTCATGTCAGATATTGATATAAATGGGCATCTGTCCGTTCAGTTGACACACAGAGTGCCAGTTGCTCCAATATTCCTGAGTGAGGTAATGCAAGAGTCATGGCAATGTGGAAAAATTATCAAAGCACAGTCTGTAAGTTGGTCCAGGTGACAAAGATTTTGTCAAAATTATGACAACTGACCCTCCAAGACCCAGATCTTGGTGTGCCATGGAACCTTTGCTCTGGTAGAGCTCAAACTGTGATGTGATGCATGTAAATCGTGTAAGCCCTTCAGACCAATGGTTGGCGTATGCTGTATAATGTGTGACCCCGGATATGCCTAGCATCCTTTATAAAGGATCGTACAAATCTGGCGCCTAAAAAATCTTGTGCAGAAAATATGATGAAGCTGCCATTGACATGAGTAGTAATAGATGTCAAATCACATTGTTGAACTAAATTTAGCTCTTTGTGGTGAAATTTTAGAAAAATTACAATATACCTTTTGTCAGCTATAGTTACAGGTGACAAAAACAGCTTTCAACTCTGAATCAAGATTTAAAATGTGAAAATATTCAGAACCAAAACACTTTTCTTAAAAGGTCACTTATTCAGTGAAGTCAATATAGAATTGCAATGCAAAAAATCTTCATTGGCATAAATAAGTAAGTAAAAAATCAACCATCCTTTATAAAGGCTCGTAGGCATATATGGGTTAACCTAAATACTTTACAGATTAAATCCAAAATGTAAATGTACAAAAGCTGGTTCTAAATTTATGAACTGACTATTATGACAAGAGATAGACAAATGGAACACATAGTCTGAACAATGTTTTAAAAAAGTCAACAACAGTGCACACTCAATATATTCCAAAAAGTTTTAGTTGGGCAGCATGGTTGATCTTTGATCAGTGCAATTGTCTAGAAGCCATTCACAAGGCAATTTCAACAGCTGGTCCAGTTAACCCTTGGTATCATATTTCTGAAACCATAAATTATTACTCTACAATTAAGAAAATCAAATCTATAAAACACCAAAGTTATTAACCTTGGTCTTATGTAACAGATTGGAATAGTCAATTTTGCAAACAGTGATAACATAAAAAATACATTCAGCCTTCAGATCAGTAAGCAAATTCACAATGAACATAAAGTTCAAGCTTCACTTTAAATACAGAAAAAACAGATTTATGCATTTACAGAAATAAAATGAAACTGAACAAAATGTCCTAAGCCAAGACATCAAGATATATAAATGTCAAAATTAATGTAATGGCATAAAAGATTAACAGCTATTGTAAAACATAAAGAAAAAAACAGAAGTATTTATATCAATCGCACTCTATCATATCACCAGGAATGTTGGAAAAGATAAATCACACAAAACCAGTAAATTCTGAAGACAACAGAGACAAAATCTCAAAAGCAATTATTGTCACTGGAAAAACACATAACAAAGCAGTTCAAAACAACATATTATTACTACTTTGTCATCATCATCATCATCATCATCATCATCATCATCATCATCATCATCATCATCATCATCATCATCATCACCACCACCACCACCACCACCACCACCACCACCATCATCATCATCAAGTGTAGACTCAAAGTTTTGCAGTTACCATCTGTCTCCGTCTGAATCAGTCCTCAGCAGATCTTTTCATTGCACCCTAGCATCTGGGTCGGTCAAAATCTCTGCTCGATTCTCAACTACATCAGGTGTCAGACAGAGCAGACGGGCATTCTTATGCGAGGCAATGTATTTTAATGTACGCCAATTTTACTTTACACTTATAATATGTAAAGGTTGAATCATGTATAGATTATAGAAACATAAGCATAACTTCAATCTGTGGGCATTGGCGTAAACTTGGATAAAAAAGTGTAAAGGGGGAGGCATCATACCTTCCCCTCCCCTAGTACAGTCTCTCAAAAAGTGGAGGGGCTTGAGCCTAGCAGCCTAACAGAAGTTTATGCATATGTCTGTGGGTATAACACCAATTAATATTTGATGTGAACAGAAAACTTGTTTCAGATTCATCACTACATTACCAGTTTATCTGATCGAGGTACAATTGTGGACAATGCTGCTCAAAATAGAGATCGAAATTAAAGACTTTTCCTATGTTTCGTTTTAATTACACTCATCGTTGAAAAGCCAGTTTTGCACAAATAATTAAGTGGATGGAATTTTGAATAATATTTTCAAAGCAATGTCAGTCAGAGATGTTGTAAGTATCAAACATCGATTTTCAACTCATCATCACCAGCAATCTGAAGCAACTTATCTTCAATGTTAACATTCAGTTTGCTTTTCAGGGGCACAAATGGGTTTCGGTTTAGATTCTGTTTAATTATTTCAAGTTTTAAATATATAAATGTCTTGCATCTACACGACCCAGTAACTAAACCTCCATGGTCCGGCACTAGGGCTGTCATCGGGTACCCGAAGACAGTCCGGGTAACCGGGTAGTAAAAGTGGGAAGGATTACCCGTGAAAGAGCAGCTGCAGGTAGCTGCACAACTGAGGATGAGGGCAAGTCAACCGCACAGGATGTGATAACTTTATGATAAATGACTCCGGCGGCAGTAGCCTGCTTTTGCGCACTCCCCCGCCGTTTGCACTCGCATACCGCCTGTAGATGCCGGCCTGTTAAATTGTGCCGGTCGTGATTTGGCTAACACAACGAACAACTGCTGAACAACGACTGCTGTACTTTGCCTAATTCTAAAGACTACATCGAACTTAAAACAACCCCAAACAACCCCGTGGCTGCGCCACTGGAAGCATACCTTTTATTATCGTATGAAATCGGCAGCTTGTGTACGATTTGCGGCAATAACATTATGCTAATTTCCGCACGGGTACCCGTTCGAAATCTTGACGGGTACCCGGGCCGATTTTTTGAAAACAATTAAGAGCCCTATCCGGCACTGGGTCACGACCCACAGTTTAAGTAGCTCTGCTTTAAATGATTAGGCTTCAAGACATAAAATACATCTCAGATAAGATGAATGAGTTTGAGAAAGTAATGCACTCACCTTAACTACTGGGGAAGACTCTTGCCGACTAAGCTGTGTAAAATTATTCCAAGCTATTCCAGGAAAGGGAAAATTAGTTGGGTTAGAAAAAAACAAATCTAGATTTGAAGAAACGGCACTGGAAGATTCGGTTCCCTGAAAAGTCCTCGAACCATTTCCTTCAGTACCAGGTTCCTGCTTCACATCCAGAAGCTCAGCCGAGCCAGTGCTCCGCCGTTCCGTTCTATGTGAGTCCGCAGCATTGTCTTCACTGTCTGCGTAGTGCCTGGTTAAGAGTTCCCGATTAACTAACAATTCATTGAAATTTGAAGAAGTATGAAATAAAGGGTCTGAATTCTGTTGTTCTTTATAGGAGTCGCTTGTAGGGCGGTCCTCCCTATCGCCACTCTCTGAAAATCTCCTTTTCAGATTTGGACGCAGGCCGCCCTGCTCAGGTGCTTCGGGGCTCTGGCGATTACATTCGGTCGCGTTTCTTCCTCTGACTTGCACGGAAGGCAACGTTGCATCGCAAGGAGCGTTGGAAGACGAATCATCATAAACCTCATGGTGTCGCTGTTCCCAGTTCTCTGTCTGATGATCTGATGATGAAATGCCTCTGATATGTCTCTGTTTGCTGAGGTCAGGAGGACTGCTGTTGCCGTCCGAATTGCAAGTCGCTGGTCGTACAGTTTCCTTAATACTGACCAAAAAGACGTCGTCTTCATCTAGAGTAATGCCGATCAGTGCCTCGATAGAAAACCCTGATTTAAAATGCAGTCCATTCTTACATAAAAGTGTTATTGTTTCTGTGAGCAGAGTTTTTACCCTCTGTCTATCGGCTGAAGGAACCATTATTGAATGTCACTTAAGTTCGGTAATTCCAATACTTTCTCAACCTGCACATCAATAAATATCAGAGCATATCATCAATTATAAATGTATTACAAGGACTAGCCTTAGAAGTCAGTGTGACCATAATATTCAGCATGTATTCTTATTGCCAAATTTCTAAAACATTAAGCATCGATCAATGCCTCTCAAACAACATTATTTGAAGATAAGAAGATCAGGTCAAGAGGTCAGCACCAGAGATACTCAACATGTAGTAAGAATCCATTTATAAGTAAACCATAGAATCTGCCATCATAGAGAAACAGTTTTAATCTAGATCTGAAGTTGCTCAGTGAACCAACTGACAAGTTTAGTTGCTGGTCATTGATAGAAAAAGTTGTCTTATTTAATTCAGAAGTTCTTGGATTGTCCAGAAATGGACTAGAAAATCATTACAAAGGTCTAAGCCATGGGAACTCAAACCGTGGCCTGTGGTCCACAGTCCGGACTGCAAGACTGGTTCCCTGTAGATCGCCACAGCTCTTTGAATGTGTTTGAAAAATTCTCACCCTGAATCTCAGTGGCTTTCAACACAGGAAAACCCCTACTAAACCACTTAATAAAATACAGTTATTATTATAAATATTAGCTTACTTACTGCTGTCACTGCAATCATACGCTGATGTATTTCCATTTCTGACTTCATTCTATTCCTGCTTTATTACATCTTTTGGTCACTCCGTGATAAATCAGGACAAAAGTCTTATAATTAATCAATAGAGCTCACCATCTATGACTAATATTACTAAATTTCTGCGACTGGGGTTCTGTCCCAGACCCCACTATGAGAACTAATGACCTTGAAAACATTGTACAGGTAGGTGCAATATCCTGTCATTAAGTCTAAAATGTATTATTTGCATTTTGGCTTTAGTCATTGTTATCTGTTGCCTTTGGTGCACTTATAACAGTATATTAAGAGGACTCATAGTTACCTTACTATGCCATGGTAGGCATAAAAATAACAGGACCTCCATCGTAACTAATGGACCCTCACAAACAATGGAAGACGGAATGTGGACTGGCTTTAAAAAAGTTTTAGTACCCCTCGTTTAAGGCATCTGAGCACATCATTCATGTAGTGCCTTGAAAATATTTTGCAAACAAAATATTGGTTTAACTTTAATCCTCTTCTAAGTAAGTAAGTAAGTAAAATCTTGTGGATTTCTATAGTGCCTTGGAAAGCAGCACAACAGTAGCTGCTTATTCTTAGGTGCTCAGCCTCTCTTAAAATAGCTATGGGAAAGGTATATTATCAGCCAGGCAATAGTCAACATCCATCTACAGGTAATTAATCATGGAAGATTTATGAATTCATGTAAAACGATTATGGTCAGGAGTCCTGGAGATGGCTCTAGCAATTAAATCTTCAATTCTGTGTTTGCAAGTTATTTTGGATGTGCCATTATACAAAATTTGCAAAAAGTACAGTTGTAGCCTGTTTTAAATCTCATACTTATCACAAAACAGTTCCAAGTATGTGCAGAGACGTGTTGTTTGTGACAATTACGTCATTGAAATGCTGACAAATAGCTGGCAAACAGTCCACTACTAGTATTGCCTTGGTAACTTATTTTAAACTTGACTTGCATCCATAAATCTTCAATAGTTTCAGTCTCAATTTCTCTGCGAATAGCGAATGGATTCGTTTGCATGAATGCTAAACACATGATCATAGAAGCCATTGCTGAGCTGAATAGGGCTGTGAGTTTAGTGCGATTATGCAATCTCATATTAAACAAATCTTTAAATTCACCATATTATCAGCAGTTTTCTCTGCACATGCAATTTCTGCACAAATATGCGGCAATTTTATACGCATTTTGGCTATTTTCGCCACATATATAGCACTATTTTGCAACTTTCCACAATATATGCTTAGATTTACAGGTGATCAGCGCCTATCTGGATGACCTTTTTTGCTCGTTAGCCCTCCAAATATTAAAATCTAGTTTAAATCTAGTTTTCCCTATATTTACATTTGAAGAATTTTGAGTAATTTCCTTAATTAGACAACGGTACAGCAGAAATAATCTAACGCAATAATTAACGCAATGCTACGAAAGTTCAAAAATCATACAGAACACTAAATTATCTAAATCGTCGTCCATGTGTACAGAATGTGTGGTTCTCGTGAATCCACCACAGACGCGCTTCTGGAAGCTCGCCCAATAGCGGCGCTAAATAAATGTCTCGTTACTTCAAGACGCTACATTAGTGCTCATTCGTTAGCTCTGCAAATTTGCATCGTACAATTGCAATTGTACATAAATGCTTGACGATTGAAAAAGATTTTAAATATCAAATGAGCAAATGTCCGCCTATACTACCTATAGAGAGCACAACTATTACGATATTGTCTAGTAAACACAGATCCTACCTTTAACAACTGAAAACAATTAACTTCCACAGACAATAGATCAACAACTAGTACTGGCCATTGTCACACTAATATCACGACCGCCATTTATATTGATAGGTAAGATTTCAAATTAAAATATACAACGTCTTCTAGTTCAACTCATAACCATGCCTACGGTGTTATCAGTTTGCAATGTAGCTGTGATTTTATCTAGTCTTTTGTTCTTGACCACACACAAGTAAGATATAGATACAAGTGCCCCGAAAGCGCATTTAATAGATAATAATAATAATTATTATTATTAACTATGCACTTCTAATCTATATATAGCGCCATCTCTAATACGTAATACCCATGCAAGGGTGTCAGCAGGGAGTGGTATCAGTCAACGGTACTTCAAATCCATCCGCAAAAGACCAGGTCATTTCAGAGACAAGTAAGAGGGAAACACACACAGAGAGAGAGAGAGAGAGAGAGAGAGAGAGAGAGAGAGAGAGAGAGAGAGAGAGAGACAGACAGACAGACAGACAGACAGACAGACAGACAGAGACGGAGACGGAGACAGAGACAGATAGGCCTACACAGAGACAGACAGAGAAGGAGAGGGAGAGAAAATGAGAGAGATTATTTTTCACATGTCTATTGACGAGGAGTCAGAGCCGTAGCGTGAGTGTCCGGCGCCGGGCGCCCGGGGCAAAAGATACTGATGGCGTCCCTCAACTTCCGAAAAACCCTGACAAGCAAAAAAGAAAGTCGTCACACATATTTCGTGGGCACTTGAGCGCTGAGGAGACACGTTATTTACTAATATTTAGTAGGAAGTATTGGGAAGTATTGACTTTTTTGCTTTTCTGCCATCCTAAACTCGATTTTTGCGCCTTCCAACGTCGGCGCCCTGAGCGGGCTGCCCCTGCCATCCTCGCTAAGGCTCTGTGAAGAGTGTAGGCCTTATGCTAATAAGTGACTGCACATTAAATACGTCAATAAATTATGGGGAGGGGTTTGAAAAGTTTGACAGTTGTTGACAGGGGGTCAAGAGAAGTTGACGTCAACAATTTCATTTTTTTACAAATGATAAAAATAGGAAATTTCATGGAATACTATTTGTTACAATGGAAAAAGCCTGACAAGCAAAAAACACGGCCATATCATCAACACATTAATTATGACACTTGATGAACAACAGAAAGAGAAAAATGGCCATCGCCGCAAAATAATAACCTCCTAATTAACTTTTTAGAGAGACCCTTCACTGATCTTAATAGTGGGGGGGGTCAACAGTTCTGACATAATTATAGGGGGTCACTGAAAGTTGACAGTTGTTGACAAAAGAGAGGGGCCAAAAATTGCCCAAAAATTGTTGACATAATTAATGGACATGCAGCGCCTATAATGACCCTATTAAATTGGATTAATTAATGACCATGCACGAACGCACCTTTGGCTATAGGCTCTAGCTACTTTATACTAAGATTAAGTGCCTAGGAATAAAGAACTACTTTGGTGCTGCTTCTTAAAGCGCTCTAGAAATTAACGAGAATTTACATTACATTACACGGAGGAAATGATTTTTTGAAGAGAAATGCTATGAGTTTGGCTTGATAAACTTGAATAGATGTTGCAGGTAGTAAATAAGCGACTAGGAACAAGCAGCAGAGGTCGCAAGAAGAGCAGCAAGAGCTCTAGATCAACTGATGGCAATGGATAAGATCTGGAAAAGCAAATCAATAAGCACTGAAACAAAAAGAAAATACAGATTAATCATAAACCTTTAAAATAAATATCTTCAGCAGCTTTTTATATGGATGCTTGTAGTTCGGGCGTTTTCTGAAACATGGACCATCACCAAAGACCTGGAAAGAAAAATACTAGCTTGATGTGAGACTCTTTGAAAGAAAATGTTATAGAAAAATACTACGAATCGGATGGGTCAGAAAAAATCACAAATGAAGAACTATACAGGAGAATTCAGCCCAAACAAACCATGCTGGAAAGAGTAAAACAAAGGTCAGAACATTAAAAACTCCAACTTTTCGGACACATATGCAGAATGAAAGAGATGACAGAAAAGATCTAAAATTTGAAAACCTTGCTCATTGTGTTAAAATGTTTTAGCCTGAAGAATAAACCGTGATTGTGTTTTGCTCCTCCTGGTGGTGCCCATGGCTGTAACCCAACTTAATAAGAGGGAGATCCTAGTAAATCAGGCAGAGGATCAATAATTTTCATAATTTTGTTGGTGATCAATAATTGATTGGCTGATATTTTATTGAAAGTGCCGTTAGCATATATTTTTAGCATTAGAATGGTCAAGTTCTCATTTACCCTTCTCAAATGCCCTGACAACCAAATAAATTGTCATCATCCAAACATCTCCAAAAAAGCAGCCCCCATCCTGAATTTCCCTCTCCCAGAGAAGGTCTAGAATAAACACTATCACAAGTTCGATCTTGCTTTGTAAGTTGTATGCTGACTATGTTTGTCATCGATTTAAAAAAATTAATATGTTTTAGAAGTGAAGGGTGTGAGAGTTTATATATGGTAGGATGGTGCAGATGCTCTGAAGGCCGGATACAGATAACTGAGGGCCCTTTGATGGCCGGGCATGTAGGGCCTTTATAGGACCAATTTGCAAAATCTATGAGGGCCCACTGCAGATATGAACTGAGGGCCCGACATGCAGGGCCAACCAATTTGCAAAATCTATGAGGGCCCACTGCAGATATGAACTGAGGGCCCAGGGCCGACATGAATGGCATTATTAATGGACCATTTTTGGGTAATTGCTTCACACCAATTTGCAAAATCTTCGAGGCCCACTGCAGAAAAATAGCAATTATTGACATTGGCCCCTCAAAAAAATTCATTGGCCATATGATAGAGCCAACAAACTGTGTTGATTGGGAGAGCAACGGACAGGAAAGAATGGCAGAAAACTGTGGAGATGGCATTATACACCAACGGGCGATGAGCCCACGGTTAATGATGATGATGATGATGAACAAGCAGCTACTACGACACCTGCTTTCCATCGCGCTATAGAAATACACGAGAGGTTACTTACTTACTTACGTGCATATATTTGTAAGTATGGCGCTATATAATCATAATCAATTGTAGAGTTTCCATTTCCAACATAGATTTATTATAATACACTGGATCAGTCCAAAGCATAATGGATTATGGTCCAAAGTATGTACAACTTTGGATCAGTCTGGATGCCGTCTATCTATGGCAAAGTCAGGCCGAAGTTGAAGCCAGTTTGCACTTTACATGGATGGTGTGTCAAGAAATGTTTACCCCGCAGATATCTTGAAGACCTCATAATTCTTTAGCGCTATTTTATTTATTTGAGTGCAGCGCCTACTTAGATATGGACGACGTCACCGCTTTAATATGGTGTACCATAGTTAAGTAAGTAAGTAAGTAAAATCTCGTTAATTTCTAAAGCTCTTCCAAAAGATGCACCGAAGTAGCTCCTTATTCCTATGCGCTCAATCTCAAATGAAGTAGCTATAGCCAAAGGTGGGTCATTCATGCCGGGTCATTTAATCAAAAGGGCGAGTGGGCAGGACGCTATAGCTATGGAGGAAATGATTTTATAAAGAGAAATGATTTTAGTTTGGAAAGAAAAACATGAGGAGATGTTGCAAGAAGGGGAGAAAATTGTGACTCAGAGTTTGTTATTTGGCTTTGATATAGACAACGAAGGGATATTGGAATTGAGTTCCAAAGCTCAGGTGCCGCATATGAAAAAGCACGATTGCAAATTTTGAGAGATGATTGATTCAGAGGTCGAAGGAGAGTTACATGAGAAGAGGATCTAGTAGATCCAGGTTGTTGTGGAATTAAGAGATTTCTTAGGTAGACTGGTTTTGATGTATGGAGTGAGTTATAAGTCATCGATATTATTTTATATTCAATGCGTTCTGTTATCTTGAGCCAGTGGAGAGATTTGAGTAATGGTGTAATGTGGCAAAACTTAGGCGATTTAGTTACTGCACGAGCTAAGGCATTTTGAATCGATTGGAGTTTACATATGGAAGCCTTTGGAAGATTGTGAAACAGTGAGTTGCAGTAGTCTAACTTAGAGTGAACTATTGAAGTGGCAATAGTGGAAGCAGTTTTAATATCAAGGTAGGGGCGAAGGCGACGTAGATCACGAATGTGAGCATAACAGGTTTTTGATAGTTGAGATATGTGAGCTTCAAAATTTAGGGAGGAGTCAAAAGTAAATCCAAGATTTTTTGCAGTTGGAACAGGGGTTATTATTGTATCTGGGGCTAAAATCAGTGTGGGATTTTCAATTTTTTTCAGTTGTTGTGGCAGTCCAAATAAGAGAAATTCTGTTTTGGAGGGATTGAGAGCAAGGAGATTAGCTGACATCCACGATGAGATTGACAAAAATGCTGATTCTAGTTCAGAGATTGATGCCTTAAAGGAAGATGGAGTAAACGAAAGAAATAATTGAGTGTCGTCTGCATAAAGTTGATGATTCAATTTGAGAGAGTTGATTAAGGATGACAGTGGGGTAGTGTAGAGACTGAACAAAACCGGTCCAAGGACAGATCCTTGTGGTACTCCATATTATAGATAGGAGGGTGTTGAAGTTTGATTCTGGCATGAAACTTGAAAGGATCTAGATTGGAGATAGGATTGGAACCAGCGGTGAGCTACAGAAGATATTCCAAACCAGAGGGAAAGGCGTTTCAGTAGGATTTTGTGATCTATAGTATCAAAGGCAGCAGAAAGATCAAGGAGACAGAGACCAGTAACTCGTTGAGATCCAATGGCAGTGAGGAGTTTGTCATAAATGTATGTGAGGACGGTTTCTGTTGAATGATGTTTTGTATAAGCGGATTGGTGAGTGTTGTATAAGGTGTTTTTGACAAATGCTCAGTTAGTCTGGAAAGAACGATTTTCTCTGTGAGTTTGGAGAGGACAGACAGGTTTGAAATGGGGCGATAGTTGTTGAGATCTTCTCTGTCAAGGTTTGGTTTTTAAGAAGTGGAGTTACGAGGAATTTTTAAATGAGGATGGGAATGTGCCTGTGGAAAGAGATAAATTGATAATTTATTTAATAGTTGGTACTAGGACAGAGGCACACTGTTTGAGAAGAGAGGTTGGTATTGGATCAAGACTGCATTGCTTGTTTGGAAAGGACTGCAGGAGTTTAGATACTTCTTCCTCAGTCACAGGAGTGAAGCAGGAAAAATTGGAAGGAGCTTCTGGTGGTGATGGGTGATGTGGAGATGTATTTTGATTGGTCATGGTAGATTTTAGATTGGTGCGGATCTTAGAGATTTTTCCAGAAAAAAATTAGCAAATGATTCAGCAAGTTGCGAAATGGATTGAGGAAGAGGCTTTGCTTTATTGCGGTGGAATAGACAATTCACAGTGTTCCAAAGTTTACGAGGATTTGAGCTGTTGGATGCAATTAAGTTAGAATAATATTTTTTTGGCAGATATGAGAAGGTTGTGGTAGTGATTTGTTGCAGAACGGAGGTTTTTAAGGTCAATAGCAGAATGTGTTCGGTTGTAAATTCTTTCTAGACGTCTTCTAAATGACTTATAAGAATGGATGAAGGAATTGTACCAAGGGTTGTTACCATGAGATGATAGTGGCCGTGTGATTATGGGAGCATGTTTGTCGAGTAGGGCAGATAGGACAGAATTATATTTGTCAATTAGTGATTGTAGGGTGATTGTGGGTTGAATGGCGAGGTCAGATGATTCAATGTCTTCACAAAAGGTGGATATGTCAATTTTATTGAGACGGCGGAATGAGTAGGTACCACGAGGTGGAGGGGTGGTGGGCAGACGTTTAGGATAGTGAAAATGGGAAATGATCTGATGGTGAGCATGGGCTGACTGATGAACAAGGGGATAGTGATGAAGAAGATAGGGTGATTAATAGGTCTAAGGTGTGGCCAAAAGTGTGAGTTGGAAAGGAAATGTGCTGTGTGAGATTTGCTTGTGTTAGGAGCTGTTTGAATTGAGTAGAATTTGGGTCGTTGTTCTTGTCAACATGTATGTTGAAATCTCCAGTTATTACGAATTCATGCGGGGTTGTTGCTGCTGAGCCTAGAAAGATAGTGAATTCATCGAGGAATTTTCCAAAAGCAGTTGAATATTTTGACGATAATGGAGGACGGTAAACATTGAAAATGGTTAATTTCGTGTATGGGAGTTTTAGAGTAACTGATGAGCATTCAAATGATGAAAATTGTGTTGATGATGAACTAGTTATTTGAATGTGATCACGTATGAGGAAGGCTGTGCCTCCTCCGAGGTTGGAAGAAGAGTTGGTGGATTTGGCTATTCTAGGAAAGCTTATTAGGGTGAAGCCAGGCGGGGTGGCTTCTATCAATTGAGATGCAGTTGTTGATGATGATACCCAGGTTTCAGTCAATGCGATTACATCAGTTGTTGAGGGTTGTGTGTGTTTTGAGAGTAATGTGTGGTTTGAAAACAGGGAGTTGCTTTAAATGTGTTCCGTTTGATCTTTTACTCATCTTTTCCACAATTCTTATTCGTGCCAATTGATTTCCGAATATAAATACTATAATCGTATCGTAAAAGTAGATTTTTAGGTCGACTATTAGTTGAGTTTGAAGCCGTTTTGTGCAATGCTGATTTATACGACTATAAGCCTATGTTACTATGTGACCTATGTCTGTGTAATTTTCGAAGGCTTATTTGCGGCAGCGACTGCGCAACGTCGCGGCTATTCGCATAAATCAGACGATCAATTACACAACTAGTGTAAACAACTAGTCCACATTAAATAAGTTAAACGGCTAAACGATATCCGTTCCAACAGTGTACCAAATTTTCAAGATTTCAGCGGGGTAAACATTTCTTGACACACCATCCATGCAAACTGGCCTCACTTTCTGATACCATAGACTCTGTCTTGTGATATTAAAGTCTATGATTTACAATTCCAAACTTTCCTTCCATCTTTCCATGGAGTTATTATTAGAGGAGACGGCATTACGTCATTTGGCTGAAGCCAACTATTTGGGAAATTCCCAAACGGCAGCCACATTGGTAGACTCAAAACATCATCAGCTGAGCCATGGGGAATAGCTGCGGAAATGTTTTACTAATGTTCTAAGAACTTTTTATTAGTATATATTAAAAATGGCGATTCAGATCAGTGGAGGCTCCAGGATTTGGCAAGTGGAGGGCCGTTGGGGTGACAACTTCTAATCATGGGGCCTACCGTTTGTTGTTAGGTATGTAGTATTAAGTATAGGGTACCAACAGGGGGCCACTAGGGGGTCAGACACTCTATAGGAGGCACGGACCACCCTGGACCCAATGGCGGTTCCAGGATTTGGCAAGTGTGGGGGCCGTTTGGGGTGGCAACTTTTAATCAGAGGGGCTACCGTTTGTTGTTAGGTATGTAGTATTTAGTAGAGGGTCCCAACAGAAGGGCCATTGGGGGCCAGACACTCAATAGGGGCACAGACCCCCTAGGCCCAGTGGCGGCTCCAGGTTTTGGCAAGTGGGGGGCCGTTGGGGTGGCAACTTCTAATCAAGGGGGCCTACCGTTTGTTGTTAGGTATGTAGTATTAAATATTAAGTATATGATCCCAACAAGGGGGTCACCGGGGGCCAGGCACTCAATAGGGGCACGGACACCCCCGGCCCCCTGTGGAGCCGCCACTGATTAAGGTGCTATTGTTCGACATTTGTGTTTGAAAAATAGCAAGTGGACAGTATATTGGATGACATCAATTTTGTTTTCAATAAGGCATGGGGGCTGTCCATTAATTAGGCTATGTCAACAATTTTGGGGCAATTTTTGACCCCCTCCCTCCTTGTCATCAACTGTCGACTTTCAGTTACCCCCACCTCCCAATAATTATGTCGAAAACTTTTGCCCCCTCAAGATGAATGACAGGTACCAATAACAAAGTTACTATTTATAAAAAAAATTAAAAAGGAATTATATAACTCTGACTTAATACTTCTGTTTTCGTCCGATTCAACCACAATGGCCACTAACAATGGAGGTACTATTTTTAGCCTACGCGCTACTAGCTTCACGCAGTCTGGTTAGAAATGACGTAATGCCGTCTCCTCTAATAATAACTCCATTTTTCCTATGTCTGTGATAAATTATATAATATTTTTATGTGATTATAATCAAGGTTGCCAGTGTGGGTTATTTTTTACCCAATCTGGTTTTTTTGGGCCTCGTCTGGTTATTTGGTAATTTTTTGGCGGAATCTGGTTATTTTTTAAATCTGCGAAAATTAAAAAAATTGCCTGATTTACGCAGTGAGAGTGAGAAAAAATTAGGAGTTTTCAGATTTCAGCACGTTGAAAACTCTTTTGCTTTTTTTGCTTGCAAAAAGTTTAGAAGTTTAAAGTTTACCTCTTTACCTTGCTTGACGACCTTTTTTTTGCTCGTCAAGACTTTCTGGAGACGTTGTACTATAAAATTTTCCCAAAAATTTTCAGGTTTGTCGCAATTATTATGAATTTTATCATCTTTTTCGACCTTTTTGGGAACCTGGTTATTTCTGGTTATTTTCAAAGGCACGATCTGTTTTTTTCTCAAAATGTTCACTGGCAACACTGATTATAATAAATCTATGCTTTGATCGGTTGATTGGTATCTTAAATATTTTGTCTTTATTGTTAAATTCTTGTTAAATCTTAGATTAATAATATTAAATAATTAGGCATTATTAATAGGATGTGTGACTTTGAGCGTGACTGTTAGGTTTTCGTGTTTTACTATCGATAGATGCCTTGGCGCATTATTATTATTACTTCGGTCTTATGTTGATCAGATGCCCGCCCTATTCTTTGCAGCCACTTTACCCTCCTTTTGGGCTCTATTAATCTTCAGGTGTCTCTCCGCTCAGTGACACAAGACCTCTTCAGTGTGACCCACAAAGGCATGCATCCTTTTGTCAGAAATATTATTTTCCCTCAGTCAGTCTCATCAGCTGGAATGCAGTCAGTGTGACTATCTATGAATTAGCCGATGCTGATTTCCTGGCACGTTATAAGTTTTATTTGCATTGTTGCTTGTTGCTATTGACTTGAATTGTAAACTTGTAAAACTTTTGTATATTTGTTTTGTTTAGACTGTATGTAATGTAATGTGGCATTTGTATAGCGCCTCTTATATTTCTACTCAGAGGCGCTCCAGGCATTGGAGTCGCAGGGTAAAGTAGTGAGACTTTAGCTTTCGCATTGAGCACTGTGAGCAGAGCGAGGGAGTAAGAAGTGATTCTCGAATGAATGGGTTCAAGGCATTCCAGAGGGAGGGTCCAGTCACTGACTCACTGCAAAAACCTGACGCTGACTAAGAGCAGTGCATGATCTGGAGACATAAACATTCTTCTGATCAGTGGAGCGGAGCAGGTGATAAGCAGTGGAAGCAGGTGATTTGAAAAGCTCAGTAATGTAAGACGGCGCCTGACCTCGAAGTGCTGCAAAAACAATAATTACTTGTTTGAATTTAATGTGGTCAGAAATTGGAAGCCAGTGTTCATAAATATAGTGTATGTTCATAAAGCGTCTTGAAAGATTTCATAATATGTGCACAGAACAAAACAGTCTGATGATTAAGTACAATTATTTATGCTTCTTTTAATTTGCAGACAGCCTCACTGAGATTGCACTGATAAGAAGTTGCAGAAATGGGAGATATAAAGCAGTTTTTGTATGCATGGTGTGGCAAGAAGAAAGTTGCACCAAGTTACGATTTTCGTCCTTCTGGATCAAAAAATCGACAAAGATTTATTTGTGAGGTGAGTGCTTTGTACAAGATAAAAACTTGTACAGCAATATTATTGATGGTTTGATTTCATTGTGTTTCTTTCAATTATTATTTACATGCTGTTGATGATTCAAGATTGTAGCATTTTATGATATGGAGTGTTATTGGATTTATTAAATATCTTGAGTTGAGAATATTGGACGTTGACTATTTGCTGAAGGTATCAAATCAGTTAGTATTAGGCTGTTAATAATGCTATCTTAGAATGAATTGGACTATCAGATGTCCTGTTGTAGTGCCGTATTCCAGGGTATAACTACGCAGCAGTGGGAAATTCCACAAGTAAAAAAGATGCACAGTCAAATGCAGCCAAAGACATGGTCCAGTATCTTGTTAGAATCGGTGATATGGAGCAGTCACTAGTGCCAGATGCAGAAGCAAGTGTTAATAATCAATCTCATTCTCTTGAATGTATTCTTGTTTATATGTTCTCTAAGAATAGTTGCTTAATATAGACACTGCAATGCAGTTTTGGTTCATAGAATGGAAGCCATCCAAATAATGAAGGCTTTATTTTAACAAATTGGTATTGTCTAGAGTTTTGATGTCTTAAAAGCCTTTTGTGAATTTGCAGACATTATTTGGTCCTTTTTGATAACAGCAAAATTTCCTCATTATTTCTTAAAGTATGAGCCATTTAATTTGTTTATTTTATTATGATTTTTCAGATTTTATGTTGGTTTGTTTAGGCTGCTTGGTTAATATTTATTGATGGCAATTAATGATCTGAAGTGCCTTTTACTGATTGATTCATCTGTGAGTTGATATAAGCTGCAATAACTTACACTTCATCTGTATCCCTGTCATGTGTGTGCATCATCACCTGTGTCATCATCATCATCATCATCATCATCATCATCATCATCATCATCATCATCATCATCATCATCATCCTGCCACTATGCCACACTGGTGCTGGGCACAAAGACATGGGTTAACTGCCTTCATGAACTCCTGTCTTGTGTGGCTCAATGTGCTTCTGGTACTGTCATAAAGGTTCTTTCTGTGATGTTATTCATTTAAGTCATTCTGGGTGTTTCTCTGCTTCTTTGTCCTTCTGTGATGCCATGCATTACGGACTTTTCTATGGTGTTTCACCAGTGTAGAATGCGTAAAACAATTGTTTGGCCTTTAGGTTTGTTATTTTTGATTTGATATGGTTGTTCTTTTGTGTACGTAGACTCTTGCAAATAAAGGGGCAGAGGACAGTGTTGATGGTTCGTCCAGACATTTACCAGGAAATGTTGCTCCACCTCCGCACATGTCTCTTGGATTGACTGGTAGATATTCTTGTCATTCTTTTTCTATGGATTTTATTATCTGTCATGCCTGTGTAGCCTTCAGATATCCAGTTTGCAGAATGTAATAGCAACACAGTATATACTATAAGTTGATACAAATTGCAGTTAACTTTTAGCATTCAAAAGAGGTTCCTTTCAATTTCGTTCATTCTTTGTGAGCTATTTGAAATGTGTTTGTGATGTGCATTTTTCTTTGTTGACTGCAGCTGCTCCACCAGCGCCAGCGCCACCTGGTGGCGGTAATTTGTTTGCTGGTCAGCAGCCAGCACCATACCAAAGAGGACCACCTCAAGATTACATGGAAGCCATTACGAACAAGCGTCTGTTGGAGGAGGTATTTGACTCGCCTCTTCTCTGTTTGAAACTGAATGGAAACATTTAATTTTGCTGACGCCGGGAAAACCGTGTGAACTTTGCTCGTGTTTCCAAATTTTGTTGATTGCTGCTCATTATTTGTTCAGATGCAAATTCTGCATTATGACCAGAAATAGTCGGTTCAGCTGTTTTTGGCGCTTGGGTTAGTAAGGCATTTGTAAAATTGTTTCGTTGATGCTTTTGTACACGAATAAACGTCTGACAGGCAGAGGAAGCAGATTTCACTGCCGAACTGCACGGAAACTGGACGCTTGAGAATGCCAAAGGTCGTCTGCATCAGTTCATTCAGACAAACAAGATTAGAACAGACTATAAGTACACTATGGTTGGTCCAGACCATAACAGGTATGATCGTGTGGCTGCGGTTGTGCAATTTAATGATTCTAATTATTTTGCCTAAGAATTTTCCATCAAAGATAAATTTCTCACTGTGTGATTTATGAGACATAAGTGGCATGTGCATCTTCACGTGTGTGAGTGTATCACAAAGTGTATAGTACATCTGTTGCCATGACTTAAGAGACTTGTCATCTTGTACATGACAAGCATGATGCCAGTTGAACTGCACCATTTGATTTTGTTGCAAACGTAAAAGAAAACAGCTTGGCATTATGTTAAATGTAATGATGCGCTGCTGTTGAAAAATGTGTTCTATTCAAATCCGATGGTTTCACTGCTCAGTGCCGTATTTTCTGTAGAAGATGAGTTTTTGTAAATTCATTGCTATTCCTATATTCTATTTCTATTCACTGATATTCTCGTAGCGGATTAACGATTTTTTAAGTAGAAACGAGCAATGAAGCAATTTGGATTTTAACCAGTTCTTTAAAACGTAAATCCAGCGACTGATACACAACAATGATTGATAATTGTTGTGTTACAGTTATTGGATTTACAGATGATGGTGAAAACTGGTGCAGTTCAATTGACGTCATGTCTTTGTCTTTGGCAACAGATGTTATAGTATCTTGTTACTTGCACTTTGCCTACGTTTCATCCTTACTTCCAGTTGATCAATGGTTTGAAGAACATATAAGGTGTGTTTCTGTTATTTATTAAGAAAGTATTTTGATATAAAAGTTAACTGAATTTATAGAATGCTATTTGTTTGCCTGTGAAACACTATACTGTCGTGCAAGCAGGCATCCTTATTTCAGAGCTGGCTCTTATATAATGATTGAAGCTTTTATGGACATTCGATTGGAAGTAACCCATAGACGGATCAGGCCAGATTTCATCTTGCTGCCAATGTGATGCAGCAATGGTTACAAGACCTGCAGGCAAATGGTGAAACATGCTGGATGACTTGAGATGTTGTGGAACAGGAGTTATCATTGGTCTGTTTTCAGCACCGAAACGCTTGAGAACCGATGGTTGCTTTCATTTTGCACTACTGGATGATTAACAAAATTATATCTGTTCTAAATAAATAAGTTGACCAAGTAAATATGTGCTGTTAGCACTGGCATAGCCTGCGTTTCAGAATAGAAGGTGCACCAAGGTGCCTAGAGACCAACATTTCCAGTTTCAACTGTGGGGCATGGGGTATTAGCTCCCCAATGGGGTCTGAGCAGAGCCACAGATGAAAAATTCTGGGTAATATTAGATTCAATCTAGAGATTCAAAGCATATTTGAGATCAAATGACAGCATTTTACTATCACTTCACCAACTAATTAAATTTTCTTATTGGATTTGCACATATGCCACTTTACTGATATAGATTTTTGATTCTATATGCTAGTCTTTTAAAGCATAGCTAATATGATAGTGTGGTTGGAAGCAATTGATTATCACTCCTTTTAATATAATGCTTTTACTAGTCCTTATATTAGGACAATTCGGACGCTTATTTGCTATTAAATTCTATTTGTTCAGCTCCTGTTATTTCCACTTTTGCTTAATGGCACACAATTTAAACAGTACTTTAAATGTGGCATGTATGGAGTTGCAGTACTTTTTGCAGTTACAATTTACCTTTGAAATGTAGTAATTTCTAGTACTTACTGCATCGTAGGTCTTTTAGAGAGCTTCTGGAGAGACTTCGTGAAGCGGTAGTTGTGTTTTTTGATTTGTAGGAGCTTCATTGCAGAGATGACCTTTTACGTAAATAAGCTTAAAAGAAGTGAGTCATTTTAAAATGGTTTACAAAAATACTGGGAGCTGGATTTTTATCAACTTTTTATTTAACTTTATTTCCTCTCTAAATTGCATTTTAAAAAATTAGTATGATGCTTAGTTTGTCCTTGCTCCTCTGACTATGGTGTGTAATAAATTTGCAGAATAATAATAATAATAATAATAATAATAATAATAATAATAATCCTTTAAATCTTAGATCCATTTGTTTGGGCGAGACATGTTAATGTGAACATTTAATATATACATGTTATACTTTTTGATTATAATTCTTTTTGAATTCTAACAATGTTTTGCCATCTTTCTCATGTGTGCACAGTAGGATTCCTTCATAAGTGGCTTTGGTGAACTCACAGATCTACCGGTAGTTGATTGTATTTAGGTAACTTTGCCTGTTCTCCACACTAGAATATTTAGAGTGTGAAGGGCAGTTTCATGAAGTTGGTGACGCACTTCCAGAGGTTGAATGTAATTATGTCCAAGTCCTCTTCTTAACCGTTTCTTGGCCTCTTTTGGTACTGATTGCTTTGGTCAGTAGTGGCTAATTGGTGTTAGTTTTGGAGTCTGGTTGGCCACGGTTGCCTCTACATTGGCATCAGAAGATGTGGACCTAGAGGAGACATTCAGGGTGTTACTCAGGGATGTTGTTTTTTTCAGTGGAATTTTTTGGAGGTCTGATTTGTAGATGGTGGATAACTTGGGACAATTTTGTTATATTTAGGTACCCTATTTGAGTATTTATAATTAGTGCTTATTGTGTGTGACTGACTGGTGTGATTGAACAGTAAGACTGTCTATGAATTCTAAACAGCTATACTGTTTATTTGTATTTTGAAGACATTTTTGCACGGGAGCATGGATCTAACAAAGCTGTTTCATCGAAATCATGTGCATTGTCTCTTGTTCGGCAGCTTTTCCATCTCGGAGTAATTGAAGCCTTTACTGGAGTCAAGAAGAAAAAGAAGGAAATTGAGGTTGATTTGCAACCTTTTGAGGAAGTTTAGCTATTTAAAAAAATTTTCCAACTTTTTCTATGGAAATTTTGTGCATTCAATGCATGTCTGACATTGACATTGAGTTGGTCAGATAATATTACCAAATAGTGCTGTTTTCAGTTACCAGATTTAATGTAATCACTGAACAGTTTATTAGAAATGTTGGATGATATTGCAATATAGTCATGATGATGAGGCTATGGTGTTGGACATGTTGTGGTTGACTGTGTCAGCTGATGTATTTTCAGTTGCCTCCATATGAAGTTACCCTAAACTCAGATGTAGAGTCACAGTTGACATTGGTCTTAGAACAACTGGCTATTACTCCAATTGAACCACAGGTCGGTGGATTTTGCCTTTGTGTAGAAACTTTTGCTCTACATGCAGAAAATATTAATTGGTTTCTTTGGTAGATTTTGAATAGAATATTGGGAGTTATATGCTTGCTAAAACAAAGGGTTTGGCATTATTATGGAACCAGTGTCATTATTGAAAGCTCTGATGAAGTGTTTGAATTATAAGTGATTTGTGTAAATTTGGTCATGTATTTTTATAGCATTTTCCTGTTCTTTTGTTTAACTTTGTAAAGCATATGTGCGCCAACTTCAGCTCTATATGTAAAGAAGTACAGCCTATTTGCTGCAATATTTATTTATGTACTAACAGAATGGAACCAAAGAAGAGTCAGTTTCGCTTCTTGTTCCTGAAAACACTTTGGTTCAGGCCGAAGAATCCGAATTTGGTCATCGCATGCGACCGGGTGTTGTATCTTGGTCTCCACCGCAGCCAAACTGGAATCCTTGGACCAACTGCAACATTGACGAAGGGCCTCTGGCTTCTGTAAGGAGTTGACAAGTTATTATGATGCAATTGATTTTGAATAAGTGCATTGATTATATTGACCAATGGCATTTGCTGTCAAGTTCTTTTTGAATAGTGTGAAAATAGTTTATATTTTAACTTGATTTTAATTTTCTTCTCTTGAGCACAGTATTGAACTGTTTTCGGTTTGTAATTTCATCACTGTTGTTGCAATTGTACTTGTAGTCTTCATGCTCGGTTTGTACTTTTTAATTTATGCCTAGAATTTGATATGAGAACTTTTGTTAAATAATTTTTTTCTAAATGTCTGCTTTGTTCAGCATAACAGTATGGTGACAGTTTAACTTCATGTTTGCTCTTATGCCTGTCTTTGATTTCCACTTTTATTAACAGCTTTATGTGTTCAGAATGTTAAAAAATCTCTTTGCTTTTAGGCTACAATGGAACAGATAAGTGATGATCTGCTGAATGGATATCGGATGCAGTACGAAAACAATGCAGCCCTGCAGAAGGTAGACAGAAGATTCTTATTGTTACAGTACTCGATTGATTAACAATTCTATGACCTTTGAAGTTTTCCTGACATTGTTTTGGTGGCAAAATCTTAGGTATTATTAAGCTGATAATAAAACTGAGGAGGATAATTATGGACCTATGTCTCTCCTATGTGTATTATCTAATTTCTTTCAGAAACCATGACAGACTCATGAACTTTGTAACTAAGTATACAATCTCTGCTACAATTTCTTAAGATTGCAGTATTCCACTGCACTTTCTCATCTGAATGCCATTATAAAAATGCTGCTGTGAATAAATTTAAATTTCCTATTGGTGTGTTCTTTATTTAATTAAGGAGCTTTTTATGGTAAATCATGGGCTTCTTGTCTAAAAATTGGCTATTTTATGGAATTAGAGATCTATCCTTAAAATGGCTTAGCGACTGTTTCATCAATATAAAACTGAACAATTGGATCGGTAGCTATTATCTGATTTCATGCCAAACTCCGGTCACTGAGGTCTTGAATGTCTGTGAACAAGTTAATGAAGCTGGAATCTTGCATTGCCCCAGGTTCCTCGTCTTTCCTCGACCTTTCCCAATTTTCCCTCCTTTCAACTTTTCCCACTTTTTTAAAACTTATTTTTTCCAAGAACTTTCTTTCAGTTTTCACTTTCCCACAATGTTTCTTTTAAGATTTCATGGCTCTCATAACTTTCTCTTTTGAGTTTCTTATCCTCAATTCATCCCTTCTCAACTTTCTCTCTAGTTTCACCTCTGAACTACTTTACTGCTGTGAGGTTGTTTCAAGCCTGGTGTTTGTGTCTTCATATTCACTTTCAATTTAACCTCTTAACCGTGTATTTAACTGTAACTCAATGTAAAATGGACGGATATATCCGGGATCCCCAGTTAAGGGGTTAAGTATGGAAGTTTGATTTTTGGGTTTCTATGTCGGTGATTAGCATGAATTTAATATTCTAGAAGTTTTAGTTTTTCAAGCTTCTATTGCCGTTGCTTCTTAGTTCTTTGTTTCTGATCAAACAAATTCACATTTTGGGAATCATGTATTTTCAGGTTTTGAAGGAGCGACATCTGCTGCCCATTGCTGAAGCTCGTGAAGAAATACTTCACGCAATTGAAAGAAGTCCAGTAGTGTTGATTCGTGGAGAGACAGGAAGTGGTAAAACAACTCAGGTGAGAATAACTGAATGTGCAATTCTGAAATTGTCATTGTACTTTATGTTATGGTTATTGCTTGAGATAGTCTCATATATAAATATACATATATAGTTCAACCTGATTTTGTATAACTTCTGATTTTGTTATTTTGATTTCATTTGTAGGCATATTTAAATTTTTTTATATTTTAAAATGTTCAATCTTGACTAAAACGAAACATGTGAGATTGTTCTTTAGAGTTGTGTTGTGTATGGTCTTAGGTTCCACAATTTATTTTGGACTATTTTATTGAGCGAAAAATGGGAGCTTACTGCAACATTGTGGTTACTCAGGTATATTGAGAACTATTTCTTTTCATGCAAGTTATTATTAATAATGTCTTCTCTTAATTAATGTGGAACTGACTCCATTTCTGTTCATTCATGAATTATAGGGAATGTTGGCATGTTTAATTTCTTAATTTCTTTTGGATATTTTTGCCAACATAGGACATGATTTTCTGCTGTTTTGACTGTGCAATTTTGTTTTAGTAAGTTAAATTGACTTACTTGCCAAATTATTCTTGGTATTATGCTTTGGTTTTGATTTTACTGTGAAATATATTGCAGCCAAGAAGAATCAGCGCGGTGTCTATAGCCGAGCGGGTGGCTGAGGAGCGTTGTGAGAACCTCGGCCTTTCTGCTGGCTATAGCGTTCGCTTTGAGTCTGTGTTTCCAAGGCCTTATGGAGGCCTTATGTACTGCACTGTTGGTACGTCTCTCAATCAGTTTTCAGCACTTTTCCTTTGTGATGAAAACGTTTTGCCATATTTGTGTGTATGTTTGTATGTTTATATACTCTTTACATGAATATGAGCTGTGCACAGTTTTACTAAGCAAAGAAGAGATATGAGAAATTTTTTGTTTTTTTGCTGTCTGAATCATTTTTAAATTTCTTTTCTTTGTTTTAAGTAATTTATGTATGTTTTAACTAACTAACTAACTTTATGTAATTTATGTATGCTTTAACTAATTGATCTTGAAAATTTTAATTGTGTCTAATAAATTTGATTTATAGTTTTCTTTTTCTAAAAGTTGTGACTGATCCTGAGAGTTTTAATGCATTTAAATTGGACTGAAATATTGACTTATTTTCTGTGTATGTGCCTGCACTAGGAACTCTCTTGCGAAAGCTCGAAAATGGTCTGCGGGGCATGTCTCATGTGATTGTTGATGAAATCCACGAAAGAGACATCAATGTAGGTTTTCCTGGGTGCTTTAAATTAAATCTAATGTGTTTATTTTCACTTTAAGTTTATTTTTGAAGGGACAAATTATATATGATTGTTGCTGAAAGGACTAGTTGATCCAAATGTTAAAACAATGATTTTGGAATGTATTATCACTTGTTCACAATAGAACTGTGACTACACTCTTCTTGACATTGAGACTTTGACTTATTCGAAATGATGAATGAACTATCTAGTAATTGTTTAGTGTTGGTGTTGTCATCAAAGGGTTAAATTTTTGCATGGTATTTGTCATGCCTGATAAACTGATTTCACCTTGTCAATAATAATTTTTAAGATCCAGTGAAGTGTGAATGTGATGTGTCCAATCTCGCATCTGGAAATATTGTGTACATTATACATGCAGATCTACATTGTATCGCTTTTGAAACATGGGTAGTAGAATATATTTTATTGTTGAACTTACTTGATCTTTAAATAAGACGAGTTGTAAGAAAATTTACTTTCATGTTGGTTTAAATTTACAGACAGATTTTCTGTTGATACTTCTTCGAGACATGCTGACTGCTTTTCCAGACTTGCGAGTGATTCTGATGTCGGCAACAGTTGATACAACACTGTTTTGTGAATATTTTGGAAATTGTCAGATTGTTGAAGTGCATGGAAGAGTGCATCCTGTACAGCGTAAGATGTTCACAGTTGTCTTTTTTGTTGTTGCTTTTTTTCAATGGCTTTGACTATATTTCTTCCTCATTTGACTCTTGAGTTACATTTTTGTTATTGTAGATTATTTTCTTGAAGATGCAGTGCAGATGTTGGATTTCTTTCCTCCGCCGTCTGAGAAAAAAAGGAGAGATGAAGAAGAAGTAGTTGATGATGGAGATGATGATAAAACTGCCAGAGAGGTAGGCGTAAGTTGGTTTGGTTGATAATGTGGTGATAGCAAGCGTGCTGTTATACAATATTTAAATTTTTACTGTATGCATTACAAAAAATTTCATGGCAGAATTTATTTTATTGTGCCTTTTATGTTGGTGCTGAGTTGATATTTGCTTTTTGAAAAATTTTGTAACCATTCAGTAAAATATTTGGATTTGATACAGAATTTGATAATATTAGGGAACATAGTGAATATTAATGATCATATCCTATGATCTGTGTATTTCTCTTGTACTGAAATTTGGTTGTGTTGCTGTAGCATTGTAACATTTTTTTATGTGAGCAGCAAGAGAACTGCAACTTGCTTGTGAGCACTGAATACAATGAGAAAACTCGCAGAGCCATGGCACTTTTGAGTGAAAAGGAACACTCATTCGAACTAATTGAGGTTAGATTGGATTGGATTTACACTTGTTCTGTTAAATTCTATCGTTATGGTTTCTGATAGCTTAAAAGAACCATAATTTCTTAAATGTAAATCATAACATAAAACACCATTAGATTTAGGGTGAATTACGTTGAGTAATATTTCAGAACTATGTTATATCCATCACATCAATATTTTTGAATGCAACTCAGCTGTAAATGATTAGGCATCAGTTGGCCATGTCCTTTTATCCCTGTACAATATTTCTTTAAGGTTATGGAGGAGAGAGATGAGTGCTTTATGTTTGATATGGACATTTGCTGTGTTTTAAAAATAGACCTACTTGTATATTTGATGGTTAAATTATTGCTTTATTGCTGTTGCATTACTAGTTTAAATTTCTGACTAATGTTAAAACTTTTATAGAATTTTTTTATTAGTAAAAATGTTTGCTTAGGCATTGATCAAGTACATAAGTGAACTTGGAATAGAAGGTGCCATTTTGGTTTTCCTTTCTGGTTGGAACATCATCTTTGCCTTGAACAGACATTTATCTCAGCATCCTGTTTTTGGTCAGTGTCTCTAAAAGCAAATCCTGCTCGTTTCAAAATTTACTGTGACAGTTTCTTGTTTTGTTTTGTGCAAATAGACTTTATTTGGTGTTGGCCATCTAATGAAACAATTGTTTGTGTTAAGACTGTACACTGATTTCTTGTATATGAGCAATTGAGCATTCTTTACCGAGCAATTCTTATGTCTTATGTTAGTCTAGGTAACACTGGTACTATTCCTATAATAATTGTGTGAATTGAAATTTTCATGGTCTATTCAGGTAATGCACAATTTAGAATCTTTCCTCTGCATTCCCAAATCCCTCGAGAAGAACAGCACAGAGTTTTTGAACCTGTGCCTCACGGTGTCACAAAGGTATGACTTGTATTTCATTTTGTAAATAAATAGTCTCGTAGCGTGTAGTATTCCTTTCTTCTTCGCTTGGATTTAAGAGTGTTGAGTGCAACGTGAACTTCTTTGCTTGTATGAAACTCTGCTGTAGGTGATAAATAATGTTTTTGTGACGTGATCTTGTTTCTTTCAGATTATTCTGTCTACTAACATTGCTGAATCAAGTGTCACCATTAATGATGTTGTCTTTGTAATTGATGCATGCAAGTAAGTTGCATTTTTGCTATGATTACTGTTTAATCTTGTAAATTTTGATTGCATTTTGTGATGAAGAAATTTCAAGTTATGTAAAATGAAAAAATAATGTTTTGATACCTTCAAAGTTGTGGAAGAAAATGGTTTGCTATGCAGGATTTTAGGCAGGAATATGTTTATTTTTCTAAACTTTGTGTTGAGCCTTTATTGGATCATGATCTCATGTTAGAATTACTACAGTGTTTTGTCTCTCTTTGTCAGACTTGACCATTTTACTAGACTTGTGAAAATATTCTTCTAAGCAGTTGATGATCTATAAATTTAACTACTGCAAATGTGAATGTCTAATAAGAAACTTAGAAATTTGCTATTATTGAACTCCTGCATAAAATAGGTTTAATGACTGGATATAAGAAGAGGAAACTAAATTGAGACATGTTCCCCATGATGTTATGCTGCTTTGTCAGAAATGCTTTTGAAACTTTATTCTATTGTAAATTTTCTATGTTTAAAAAATTTCAGAGCAAAAATGAAGTTGTTTACATCACATAACAACATGACGAACTACGCTACTGTTTGGTGTTCAAAAACAAACCTTGAACAACGTCGCGGCAGAGCGGGTCGTGTTCGTCCTGGATTCTGTTTCCATCTCTGCAGCCGAGCTAGATATGACAGGTCTGATTATTTGCAGTGGTGCAAACTTCGGCAGAGCTGTAGCTTGGGTATTCAGCGCCCGGGGCAAGGTATCAATTTTTCGCCCCAAATAATCTAAAAACTGGTAATGACCTTTATTGCTTATCAGACTTTCAGCAACGTTAGTGTTAAAAATGCAGGTAATGGCCTTTTTTCCTTGTCATTTTGGCAATACCGTCGTGAATAAAATCAACCATGGTTCCTGGCACCCTCACCCCCGAACGACACCCAGAGCAGCTTGCTCCACCCCTTAGGTACGGCTCTGAACTAGGGATTCTGTTGCATCATCCAAGTGTTATGCATGAAATTTGCCGAGTTGGTACAGCACAAAATTTGCAATTAAATGCGTAGCATAGATAAAATGTTGTGCTCTTGTTTCAGCATTAGGACATTGTGACCACTCTTTTATGTTATTAGAATTCATGATTTTTTATTACTACTGGGATTTCTTTATACTTGTATAGTCGAGCACAATTAATGTTACACCTCTTAGCCTAGCTGTGAACCATAGTCACTATCCATGAATGTTGAGTTTCAGTCATTTCCCCAACTTGTGCCTGACACAACATTAAACCTTTCCAGCCAATCTCAAACATTTGTATAACTTTTTTAACAATTACCATTATCTTTAAGCAGTTTGATTCTAAACTAAGTTATGTGAGTGATTCACTTTTTCTTGTGTACAGATTAGACCAGCATACTACTCCTGAAATATTTCGAACACCACTGCACGAGTTGTGTCTGTCGATAAAACTGCTGCGTCTTGGTCCAATCGGCCCTTTCTTGGCCAAAGCTGTTGAACCGCCTCCAATCGATGCTGTCATTGAAGCCGAGGCTTTATTGAGAGGTAATTTTTCAATCCTGCAATCAGAATACATGTGCAGTCGAGCACACTTAATTCTACACCTCTCAGCCTAGCTGCATTTGTGAGCCATAGTCGCCATCCTTTATGTGACTTTAACCAGGTTGTGCTGTAAGGCACTTGAACTGCGGCATCTAGTTTTGTATGATTCATTTTCAGTTGCTTAGGTTTCTTGCCTTTTTTGAAGCAGGTTTTTATTTGATTTTAGAGATGAAGGCTCTTGACAAAAGTGATGAGTTAACTTCACTTGGAAGAGTACTTGCCCGACTTCCCATAGAACCTCGTTTAGGGAAAATGATCATATATGGCTGCATTTTTTTGTGAGTTCAAGATGGTTGTTCATGTCATCATTGAATTGTATTGTTATAGAAGTTGATCTATTAAATTCTCCACACTTTTCAATTGAGACCAGTTCAAGCAATGCAAAATAAAATAAATATTTATTTTGTGCACAGAAGCTGTACCAAGGTCTCTTTGCAAATTTGGAAAATCTTGCGTCTTTTGCGATGCTAATGATGGTTAAGTGTCTGGTCATATATTCCTCATTTAGCTGTTTTATTTGCAAATGTTTGTGTGGTACAACTGAAGTGGACATGGACGTAAACTTCTATTAGGCCTGTAGGCTTGATCCCCGCCCCATATTTTGAGAGGCTGGCATAGGGAAAGGGGAAGGTATATAGGTTGGACCCCTTCATTTTTTTCATCCAAGTTTATGTCAATGGAAGTGGATGTGTTGTTCTTGCATGTTTTTGCAGCTGTGGTGATGCACTCTGTACCATTGCTGCAAGTACAACCTTCTCAGAACCTTTCATTACTCCAATGGACCGACGCAGACTTGGTTGGGTTCATAAAAGCCTGGCTGGAACGCGATGCAGTGACCACGTGGCACTTCTCAATGCGTTTCAAGCTTGGGAAGAAGCTCGGTAAAGAATGATCTGTTGCTCTTGGTCTGCTATATGCTTTCAATGTTGTTTATAGTTGGCTTTAATTTTCCAGTTGAATCAGGATGGTTATTTGATTCATGTGCCAATAGGAATGCAGTGATGAATGACTTTGTTGATCTTTTGCTAATTATATTATTATTATTATTATTATTATTATTGCTCATTTATGTTGTACTTGTTGAATCTTAGCTGAGAATGGTGTAGCTTTTAAAGTCTACTTGCCAAAATAGGTAAATTCTTTTAAATAGTTACTCCATAGTCCATTGGAATTTTGTTCATGCCTGTGGTTTTAACTTTAAACCAAATTTTAAGAAACAGAAAAATGTGGTCATGTCTGATATTCAAAATTTAAACCAAACTAGTGTTTCTGTAAGTTTAATATGTCCAAAAAAACTCATTGCACTTCCTGGTTATGCTTAACCCATAAACCACCAGAACTGAGTATGCTCAGTTACATTGCATATAGTTACAAAGTATCTGGCGGTTTAAGGGTTAAGTATTTCCTTGTATCCAAAGGAAAGACTTTATTCAGTGATGGTTTTATAAGTTTAAAATTGCATGTCCAAAAGTTGTGTTCTTTTTTCTAAGCTTTCACGTTAATTAAAAGATTATTTGAAAATTTGTAATTTGTTGGTTGTTGTAGGATGAATGGGGAACAGTATGAATATAATTTCTGTGAAACAAAGTCATTGTCAGTTCCAATCCTTAGGATGACAAGTGAAGCAAAGGTTGATATAATTTTCATTTTCATGTGCATACATTTGATGAAAATTATTTATTTACTAGTAGAAACAGTTGTGTTTAGTTAAAAATATGTAATCTTGAGTTAATATTGATTGTGGGTTTTAAAGACCATTCGTACCATATTTTTGCGCACATTGTCTGCACCTGATGATAGTCTGCACCCTCCCATTGCTTGCATGCCTGGCCATGGTCTTTAATCAGTCGTCTTTGGTCTACCAACCATGGTAGCCTTAAGCATCATTTCTATTTCCTGTACTTTCTTTGTATATCATTCTGCCATCAGATTAGATGGGCTTCAACTGCCCGGGGATGGTCAGCTGCCTGGGAATTGTCCGCTGCTCGGGTTCCGTGTTGACCGCCCAATAGTTATGCCACTGCTGCGGGAGATGTTATCCCATTAGAGTCTGTTATAAGGCTGTGGACAGCTGCAAACATTCCTGGCAGGTTAGGATGTGAAAGGTGATCAGACCACCTGTCCCAACCCACCTGCCTTCGTCCGGGGCTCTGTTGGGGCTTGCTTCCACCAAAGAGAATCAACCATGCATGATTTTCCTGCATCAGGAGATACAATAATGCCTTCTTTAGTGCATTTGCCTGTTAAGCACCATTTGTAGGGTAATTGGAGATGGAGTAGTGGAAAGGAAATGGGCGGAAACGGTATGAGGAGTTGCAGTGGAAGGAGCTGCGTTCTGTTGACACAATTTCTGTAGAATTCGATCAAGTTTGCCTGCACCTCCACATTGCTTGCATCCAGCATTTTTGTTTGTAAAAAATCCTATTGCCTGCGGGCAATGTGTGCAAAAATACGGTATATGTACTGATTTCAGCCTTGATACAGTAGTTTATGTTCATATTTTTCTAAGTAATGAGTATTATTCTGTCAGATATTATTTAAACACAAGGAGAAAAACAGGTGTTGCTATGAATAAATTTGAGAGGAAAAGTACATGAAAGTGTGTTAGTTACTTTAGTTTTCAATCTCACAAGTTGCTCTTCTCATTTTTAGCTAGATTTTTCCAGTTCTCAGGCTTGTCTACAGATTATTTATAATTTCTAACTTTAGGAAATATTTGTGTTTATTTTGACATATTTTGTCTAAATATGCTTGTGTTTATTTGTATTTTAATAAAATTTGGTGTTTGGTTTATCTCTGATTTTATGATAAGCAAATATTCAGAGTTACAAGGAGAGTAAATTTATGTGATATTTATATAACATTTGACATTTTTTACTAAGTTACTCGAAGAGCTGTATATACAGTGATATTATTAAATCAAGTGTGAATGAAGTGGGTGTTTTTTAAAAAACAGAATCAACTGCGTGCCATCCTGTTGAATACTGGCTTTCCTGAGGAGTGTCTGCTGCCGCAGGCTTTCAACTTTCGTGGACCCGATGCAAAGTTAGATGTGGTATGTTGATGTAACTAAATGAACAGGTGCAAAAAACTTTGCACTTCGTTGTCTATATTTTGATGACATTTGGTTGGGTTTTGATATGGGAATTAGACAATTAAATGTCATAATTATAAAGAATTTAGTATTTCTTTACTCTTCCTTCAGATTTTATCTGCTTTATTTAATGACAGAGTTCTGTTACACAGTGATTAAATCAAGCATTTTATGGTGTGGTGGTTCCATAGTGAACTTAAATGATCAGTGGCCAACAAAGTTTTTGTTTTCTTTAAAATTTCTTATGTGCTGGGTAGATTTATTACACCATTCACAGAAATAACTAAAACATTTTTCTTGTAATTTCAGGTTTTTGAGATATGGTCAAATTTTTAAATATAATTTGCAAAAGTTTATAATTTGGAGTATTTTGCATAGTGTTGTGTGCTCATGTTTAGCTGTCTGCCAGTAACTCATTATCTTTGTTAGGTCAAGATTATTGTTTTACAGCTAAAACCAATGCAATTTATACTATAAACTCACTCAGCTGAAATAGGTAAATGGATAAAGATCTTGAAGGGTCTAAGGGTTTGGTTTATAACCGGATTTTTTCAATCTATGCATTGAGGGAATTTTTGAATTGATCACGGATCTGGAGGGAATAAAAATTGGAGGAAACAATATCAACAACGTAAGATTTGCCGATGATGCAGCACTATTAGCATTCTCAGAAAAAGAGCTGCAGAAATTAGTAGACAAACTGGCAGAAGCAATTGAAGGCAAAGGACTTAAAACCAATACAAGAAAGACTTTTACTATGGTAGTCACCAAAAACAAAGAAGTGCCCAAATGCAGAATGTTGTTTCTAACTTTCATAGCAACTATAAAGCACCAGATTATGTTGAACTTGTTGAAGGTCTGCTCCTGGCACACAGGTTGATAACCTTCTGCTTGTCACTGAGGATAAACAAAAGGTAAAGGTAGTCCCGTACTCGAGTGAGAGTATGGTTTCTGGTCTGATCTCCGGTACTAGGCAAGCAGCAACGCAGGTGGCTTACGCCTTTAGTCTGGAGTAGGTTGCTAGTACTTTCTCTAGACCTGCGTTTTACCTTCGCAGCTTAGCACTGAGGATACTCTTTCTTTATTCTCACCGGCGCGTTTTCCAAAGAAACTTTGGCACCATAAGTGGCAGACATGATGAAAGGCTTCACTGAGACATTGCTAACCCAAGCCAATGCAGATCATGGGAAAATAGAGTCCTTCTAGGAGCAATACTATTGTTTGACACTTATCTGTAATTTGACTTCAAATGAAAAATTGTCGACAATATTGCCTATGCTGCCCTACTGTTGCATAAAAGTCTGTGCCACTGAAACTGTTATTTACTGAAAAACTGTGTTGCATAAATTTCAGATGCATGTTCATTTTCATTTTGAACTTTATTGGTTTCACCAAAAATTGTGGTAGAAACAACATTTTAAAAATAAAATAAGTGCAGAGCAAATCAAAGGTGAGCAACTTGCCCAAAGTCACTACTCAGTGGTTTGGGTCAGATTCAAACCTTTTTTGCATGCCCAGAATCCTACAACTGCCCTGCTGTGCCCCTAAGATATTTATTTTTATATAATCTGTTTTGCCAACTTTTGTTCATAACCAGAACACGTTATATTGTATTTTTTCAGACCATCACATTGCTGACAATGGGATTATATCCAAATGTCTGTTATCACAAAGAAAAAAGAAAAGTTTTGACAACAGAGAGCAAAGCTGCTCTTGTTCACAAATCTTCTGTCAACTGTTCCAACCAAGCAGTCCATTTCCAATCTCCTTTCTTTGTTTTTGGTGAAAAGGTAGCAGGATTGACATTGCATGCTCACACTACCAACTAATTTATCAACTAATTTAAATGCTATATTTTCTTAAAATTGCTGGAAATTGAAAGATCATATGAAATTATTTATACTGTACAGTGAAACATTTTGATATATGCCAAAGCGCTCTTCATAGGCCTTAGCCTTGTTTACTGAGCTTGAGAAATTGTCTGTAAATAGATAAATAAATTTAGTTTAAATGTACCGGTAATGCTGTCCTGTCAAGGACTGTGAGTTTGATGCATATTTTAAAAAATTTTATGTGCCACATTTTCAGCCATTTTCTCCGCATATGCGACTTCTGTACAAATATGCAACAATTTTATCAACATTTTTAGCTATTTTCATTGCATATATAGCACTTTTTGCACTTTTCCTAATATAGGCATAGATTTAATAGGATATACAGTGGAATCAGCACCTATCTGGATGACCTTTATTGCTCCTCAGCCTTTTTCACTGAAAAACACTGCAGCTTCCACAAATATGAGCAGATAAATGGGAACTTTGGGTGCATAAATAGGAAATTTCCACATTTTCCCACATCTCCCTTGCATATTTAGGACCTTTGAGTCCCGCATATTTCTCAAAAAATCGCCACAAGGTCACAGCCCTGCCAGTCATATTGGCAATTTAAATGTCTTCAATCTTCATATGTCATGAATTTCTCACTCTCTCCTTCTTTTATGCATTAATTTTTAGCATAATTTCATTTAAAATAATTTTAGTTCAAATTGTCTTGGACAACTCTTACTGCAAAAGAAAATTTCGGTCTTGGACTGTAATGATGGGGCTACTTATTGTGGGAGACTGTTTTATCTGAATGTTAACCTTGATATTGCAGATCAGAACACGTGCTGTATCATGCAAGCAAATGACTATGGTAACACCAGTTCAGTTGTTGTTGTGTGGCAGCAGATCAGTTCGACATGATGGAGAATTTGTGGTAATGGATGGATGGTTAGTTCTTGTGAAGAACATTATAGAAATTTAGTGGTGATGGGAGCTTATATATACATATAAAATTATTAATAATATTATATACATATATAATTATTATTAATATTACATACATATATATAATATTAATAATAATTATTAATAAAGTAATTAATAATGTATATATAGACTTTTTAGAATTCATTTCCTTGCTGGATATTGAACTTGCCTTTTAGTGATTGTTTCCCTGATTTATAGTTTTCAAAGTTTTCAACTTATCCACTAGAGAGTGTCAGTTTATTTTGGCCCAAAAATGTGACCTTTTGAACTTTCATATTCTTAACCCATTCTTGTCATGCTGATTCCCAGAGGCGTAGCGTCCCAATGGCTTGAGCCACGGGCGGCACATGTGGAGGGGCGGCAAATTGAGCAGTGATGACCTTTTTTTGCTTGTCAGGCATAAGAACAGCAGGTTGGGGGCAGCATTTTTTTCAGGAGCCATGGGCGGCACAAGACCACGCTGCTCCACTGCTGATTCCCACTATCATTTAAACATGTGCAGTGAACCGTTTAGTAAAATTTTTTTGTGTTACATTTAAAATAGTACAAGAGTTTACTGATAACAGTTTTATTTTTGCTGATTACCAGTACAGCACAAAGCCTATCATTTCAACTCTCCAGAAATGGCTTTCTCATACCATAAACCTGTCATTAAATAGTTCAATGGATTGATTTGTAAGATGTTATTGCTATAATGTTAACTTATTATAAGTAAAGCCTTTGAAACATGACTTACTGTTTAGAGCATCATTTTCTAAATTGCAGGAGCAGTTTAGCAAAGTTTGGTAATTCTTTTGATGTACTGCTTGCATCAGTTTTCTTCGTACATTTTAGGATAAACTTAAGCATGAATGGAAGCACTGCTGCAAAGATTGTGGCACTGAGACCTGCTCTTGAATGTCTTATCAAGAGAGTTCTGGACAACCCAGAAGGACTTATGGAAACGAACCAGAGTGATTCAGACCTCATGGGTGTTGTTCGTGCTCTCTCAAGACCTAATGTAGCAAAATTTGGAGCAAGGATGGAAGAAGGAGAAGAGTAAGTTTTTGCGGTCTTGATCCTTGCAAGACTGTTGCATGTTAAACTTGAGGCATTAACTGTTGTAATCATTGTCATCATCTCTGATCATGGGAACTGAATTTTGGACATGTTGAGAACTTTTGTGTTATTAATTACTGTCAATTTTTAGATATTTTTTCTTTATGTTTATATTTTAGATTACCAGCGAAGGTGCCAAGACTTGTAGACTTCGATGGAAGAAGAGGCACCTATGGCGGCCATCACAGAGGATTTTCTGGTGGATATGGAGGAGGTGGCCTCTTTGCAGGATATGGACAGCATCGAGGAAGATCAGATTTCAGAGGAAGGAATTTTGGAGGTTCTGACGGGTTTGGTCGTGGCTCTGGTGGAGGATACAGAGGGTCTCAAGCTGGTCAAAGCAGATTTGGAGGCAGTGATGGTCGTTCTGGAGGGTTCGGTTACAACAGTGGAGGGTTTGGTGGTGTTAGTAGAAGGTTTGAAAGCTTTGCAGGATCTAGTGGTAGTAGTGGGGGGTTTGATAGCTTTGGAGGATCAGGTGGATTTGGAGGCCCTAGTAGAGGTGCTGAAGAATCAGGTAATAACAGTAAAGGGATTGGTAAGGGTGCAGGTGGATTTGGCTATGATGGTGGAAAACCTGGACAGTTTGGAGATGATTTTATTGGTTTTGGTTCAGGATAGTTTTAAGACATTATGGATAATTAGACTGTGACAAATATACCGGTAGTAACAGGCTACTTACAAGCTCTAGGTGATTCCATCAGCCTTTCATTGGCAATTGTGTCTGTTTTGAGTGTGTTGGTTCTGGACAAGTTATTTGTAGATTTATTTCTAATGAACATTTGGCCAAACTAGCTAAATTCCTTAAGATGTATAATGAAAATGTGATGTGGGCGCTTCCATCATAATAAAATAAATGCCCCAAAGGCACAAAGTCATCGAGTTCATTTCACAGTTGGAGTGTTGATACTTAGACGAGTCTCTTTTTAAAACCTTGGTGTTCTATACTGTACTTTAAATTGCAGTGGTAATTAAGACGTCTGATCAGCACACATTCCTTTGGTTCATTTATCACTACTGTGCAACCAACTATGACGTTCAAAAATACATACTCCTTATAATTTGTCCTTGTCTTTATCCATTCACTTTTCCAACTCACATTTCAGGCTACAGTGTATTATCTTATGTAATGTTGCGGTAAACTTGTCAAAAGAGTGTGGAAGGCTGTTTCATTATGCACAAATCACAAAATAAGACAATAAATTAAAAGAGGTTGCTAGACAAACTACAAAATACTGTGTGAAAATAGACTGGCAGCATTAAATAGTAAGTAATTGAATACTCGTCATAAAACATATCAGAACTGTGATTGATAATGTCACTAATTCTGATACATATAGACCAATCGATGGACTCCACTCATAATTAAAGGTTAGGTCAATTCAAGAGCTCAGTACAGGTTGGAAACAGCAAAGATAGGTTATGGATGAGAAAGGGCCAGTTCAAAGAAATGCTTTAAATCTAGATTTGGAAGGTCTCCACTCTTCCTTCATTGGACAATCTGAAGGGCAGATGGAAAGAGTGCCGACTTTTTTGGACCAGCAGCAGACACCAATTTTAGTTATAGGTCTACTGTAGTTCTACGTACATTTTTAAAGCCTTGCACGTGACGAGAGCGTGAGACGGAGTCTCCACAGCATGCTAGAAAATTAAGAGCATTGGTATAGCCACTGGGGGTCTGAGGCTCTGAGCCTCCCTATTCTGGTTGGACCCGTCGTGGAATTTAAGCAAAACCGTTTAGAAATGTGAGGGAATTTGTGAAATAGCTGTTTTTGCTCGTCGGAAATGTCGATGTGAGGGAATGTGTGAAAAACGACAAGCTGTTTTTGTTCGCCGAAAATGTCGATGTGCCACCTAATTCCGGAACCCTGGCTACCTCAGTAAGTTAGTAACGTACCCCACTGATCAAGAGACCAGAGATGCATGCTGCGTGACAAGATGGTTAAATTTTCTTAATAAATTAATTCACGAACAATTTTGGCATTGGTCTTTGAAAATCTCCGTCTCTTGGCAAACAAAAAGATAACCATCGACCCTCAAATTGGCTGCGAAGTCTAGTAGTTAAGTTAGTTAACAATATACTTAACCTCACCCTTATGGTCAACGCAAAATTAATGTTTGGCCTTTCTTGAAACCAAAGCAGTGAATAGACATGGGGCATTGGGGCTGTCCTGTCCATTAATTACGTCAACAATTTAAGGGGGGTTTGAAAAAGTTTGACAGAGGGGAGGGGGTCAAGAGAAGTTGACGTCAACAATTTCACTTTTTACAAATAACCAAAAAATAGGAAATTTCATGGAATACTACTTATTACAATGAAAAAAGCATGGAAAAAAGGTTGTCACCATCACATTTTGACACTCGATGAGGAAAAAAGGGAAAAAATGGTCATCACCACAAAAATAATAACCTTTTTAGTGGGACCTGTCATTGACCTTGGGGGATCAAAAGTTTTTGACGTAATTATGGGGGGTTTACGTGAAAGTTGACAGTGGCTGACAAGGGGGAAGGGTCAAAAATTGTTGACATAATTAATGGACAGCCCCCATCGACTTTGCCACTTTGGCCTCTTCTCAGAGCCCAGCAGCTTTGATTCTTCAACGACCTTCCGGGGGGGGGTTACCCTCGTTTCCCCCCTTACCCCTGTTCTGTCGTATATGTCCGCGGTTCCCACCCTGAATCTATTAGAAGATGTGCACAAGACGCATGAGTTTCAAACACGTAAATATAATCTGATCGCAACACACATACAATCAACATACAACACTCTCACCTTATCCTTTCCGCTGCTCCGTCGTCCCCTTTCCTTTCGCTCCCTTGCTCTCCACATCCAGTCTCCGCTTCGCAATCCTCCTCTCTTCTCCTTCTTCTCTCGCGCTCCTTCTTTATATATCCCGCTCTCCGGCGTCCTCCTCTCCTCCTGGCTCTCCCTTTCCCTTGCGTCAGCCTTTCCGTCGTCTGCTGCCTTCCTCTCTCTCTCTCTCTCTCTCTCTCTCTCTCTCTCTCTCTCTCTCTCTCTCTATCTATATCTATCTATATATATATATATATATATATATATATATATATATATCGTTCAAATTCCTTTGAATTTGACAATGTAAATGCTGCGTGAATAAATCGCTAATGATGTTTCCGAATATCTTTTCTCTTGTAATCACACTGCCAGAGCCAATCGACCAACAATGTTCGTCGGATTTAGTGAATATTGGAGTTGCATAGCGACACTTTTTATTAGTATCAAATGCATTAGATCTTACTTACTTGACATTAAAGTCTAAGAGGAGGTTTAACGAAAGAGGCGTTTATCTAATTTTGGCGTTATCTCACTTAAAATGATAAGAATTTATCGCGATTGGATCGTTGTGTTTGTGTTTGGTAAACAGACAACTTGACCGAGTACTATTACCAGAGGATTTTAAATTGAAGGCGAAATAAGTAAACGAGTGTATGGTTTTGACTAGCCAGCTATCGATGGATGAGACTGGACATCGTCAATGGAGGTCATTGAAATCTCACGATGAATGTTCAGCTCTTTGCCGTTAAAATCGTTCATCATTCATCTGTTGTGAATGGGAGGCGGATGAATTGGTTCTTCGCAACTGCTCCATTGCGTCGTCAGTTGTAAAACCGTCGAGAATTTTGGAAAATTTCGCCTTCAGTTTCGCGTTTAGCGCTCTTGGCAAGATACGATCATATGACTCAGTCCTGGTTTCGTGGATCATCTTACTGACAGGACCTCGTTCTTGCTTGAACATACGGTTTTTAAGCAAACTGAGACTGATTAGTGCCGTTTGATGGCTTTATAGCTCAGAATGGAGATGCGATTCATTATTTTGAAGACTGAACAGATTTTCTGCACCTAATTATGCTAGACTTCATATACAATTTTTAAATTGACACTTGCAAGCTTTGCTTCCAGTGATGAGAAAAGTGTTTTCACTGTTTATTAATGTCTAGAAATTAATGGTTGGTCTTTGGTAAACTTATGCTAAAGAAACACTTGATTGGAAAATTAGAAGCAGAACAATGGACAGCCATCAAAGTTCTCAAGGGTGCTTGTCATCAGTAGTAGATGAAGTGATCTCAATCCCTGCTGAGGATGAAATTCAACTTCTTGCTAAGCTGCAGATGGCAAATAGGTTCAGTTTGCTTTATTGATGCTAAATATAGAGGAGTGCAATTATTTTGAATTTGATAATATATCAGTTTACTTGTAATATAGAGATATGAATGGCTTTATTCAATTTACAATATTTAGAGATTGTGGGTACAGTGGTTCTCACACAGGGCAGTTCCTACTGAACCACTTTAAACCTTGTTATATTATTATTATTATTATTATTATTATTATTATTATTATTATATTGTATTATATTATATTAGAATAGGAGGAAGGTTATTACATGTTCAGTTGTTGAAGTGAACATGTGCACAATTGTTCACGTAGTAATCTTGAAAATCTGCAGATAACTTGTTTGATTGTTTGTATCTTTGCGCTACTTGTTTATCTCAAAGTCATTGAACTTTGTGCCTGTGCACAGTTCAGTTATCTTAATGCGTTCAATGCTCACAAATAGAGTAAAGTGTTTCACTGCAACTGTTGATCTCAACTTCTACAGTTGAAATGAATAAAATTGCAATACAGCAGCATTGAGGTAATGTAATGTGTTTCCGTAGCGTATTCATTTGTTGCACAGAATGTTGGAGGCCGATTCTCGATCTTTGCGGTCGCTGAGTCCTCATCCACAAAGTAAGGCTATTACGAGTAATTCTTCTGAAACAGACATTTCAAAGAGGGGACTTTCTCGCCAAAGTTCGATGTCTAGTGTTATATCGAGCACATCTGGATGCAGTAATGGGAGCAGCATCACATACGATGATGGTTAGAGTTGTGTTTTCTTATTAGAGTTTTCACAATGTTACATTCAGTTTGAAGTATAGGTACCATACTGTATTTTACTGTATTGCCGCACAAATACTATATGGATCAGAAACATGGATCTTAAAATGAGCAGATGAAAGCAGACTATTAACTACAGAAATTAGCTGATTGTGAAAGATCTTGGAAGTAAGCAGACTACAAAGAATAAGAGATGAAGACATCAGAAAAAGACTGGGATGCAAGATGCAATAATAGATAAAATCAGAAGAAGACTTAGATGGTATGGACGTGTAAATAAATGAAAAACAACAGACTCCCATATAAAGCACTCTACACATACAAAGAAGGCAAGAGAGGAAGAGGAAGGCCCAGGAAAAAGTGGATGGATAACATCAAAGAAGACTTTGAAATATACCAGATATCAGTAATCAATGGAAAGAGACTAATAACAAAAAAAGATAAATTTATGGAGAAGTTTCGTGTCTAGCTATTGACGCTAATGAGCTGGCAGAAAGCTACTATGATGATGATGATGATGATGCTGACGACGAAGACGACGACGATGACGATGATGATGATGGTGATGATGATGACTGTATTTTCAGTTGAATGAGATGTGCTTATTTGTGATATAGTCCGTATGTTAAGTGACATTCTTGGTCATATTCAATAGTTGGTTGATGTATTAACACGTTGAGCGCTAGGGACGTCAACTGACGTCCTTATTTTGGTTTCTCAGGGCGCTAGGGACGTCATATGACGTCCTTAGTTCAATGCAAACTATTTTAGCTTATGCGGATCTTGGAATCATTCTTCTGCTTCCTTTAGCTACTAGAATGAGTGATCAATCAAAAAGGCATATTCTATGGAAGATGTATGAATATTTGGCCTATAAACGTTTGTTCAAAAAACCACAATATACTCAACCACAGCCTCGTAATTATAATCCTCCCTGATGCGTACACCCTGAGAATTCCTGCTACGATGTAATTACGTGGCTTGCATTGTCAAGTCTTCCATCCAGTGAAGCGGACAATGTGAGGGAGGCATTTGGACCAGATAATAAAGGCTGGAATTTAAATTGAAATTGTTTCCATTTTATGGCAGTAATTTCTCCACTCGCCATTGTTGAGCTAACTATTGTTCCTCACCTTACAGGACACCGTCACCTTACAGGGCACCGGCATTTTTCCTATTGGTGCATACCTGAGTAAAGTGAACATGATACTAGTAACAGATGGCTTCTAAACACATCTGCTGCAAAATATTTTCCTTTATAGTCGTTTAACGTGATTGTGTCTTGAAAATAATCTAGCGGTATTCACGTTGGTCACACATGAACGCATTCGACACCAGCCGAGCAACAGTCAACGTGTTAATACTCTGGCAAGACTATTTTAAACACCTGACTGGTTCTAATCTGACTTGCAAAGCACCAGAGGGGGAGGGAATTATGCTACTATGTCCCTAGTACAGATGTTTTGATGACAATCATTGCTGAGTTTTTGTTTTGCATCATAATTTGTGTTACTGGGTAGAGTTTTGCAGTTAAACTGTTGACTTGTATTCAACAGGATGTTGAGAAATAAACTTATTTGATTGATTGATTGATTGATTGATTGATTGATTGATTGATTGATTGATTGATTGATTGATTGATTGATTGATTGATTGATTGATTGATTGATCATATGGAACATGACATTCAGATTTTGACTTTAATGAATTGATTTTATGTTTTGCTTTGAAAATTAATACATGAAAGTTTTTTGCTTCTAATGATGTTAAGAAATTAATTTAGCCATGTTTTATGACCAAAAGTTTTCTGTAAGAGAACAATGAAAAATCTTAGTTTTGAATTTTTCTGCTTTTTCATTTTCTGATGTTTTTGGACTGATCAAAGATTTGTTCATTTGCTGCTTTTATTTATCAGTTGATTATCTTAAAAAAGAATTTTTTTGTGATGGCTTCAGGTAATCAGGACAACATCTGGGCAATGTGGGGAAATATTGTTTCTGATTGGGAAAATTTGTTCAAAAGGAAGAGCAGCTATATTAAGGTATTTAATGATAGCATTTTCTTTTGAAAGACTTTGATCTTGATATTATTAATACAAGGTAATGTAAAAAATATTTGTGGCTCTTAAGGTTGTTAAAGCCACTGATATAAAGAACCAGTTAACCATTAAAAAACCGGTTAATTAATTAACCCTTAACCGGCTCTCTCAAGTATTGAGAATACTCATCCATTTTGCATTATGTTAAGAACAAGGGCGTCAAACACAGGGGATGGTCCCCCCAATAATTAGTAGGAGGGGATAGAGCATCATTTATCCCCCCCAATGTTTTGTGCTTATGGTAGAAAATTTATATCCTCGCCCCCATGCTGTTGATGCCAGGATAAAACTGACCAACCGCATTATTCACCAATTCGGGTGACCTTTTTTTGCTTGTCAGGGTATTTGGAGAGGGGAAAATATAAGGATGACGCTTTTTTTGCTCGTCAATACTTTTTGGGAGATAAAAAGGGGTCTGACCTGACTTTATGGACGATTCTATCCCCTCCCCAATGTTGACACCAGGTTTACGCCCTTGGTTACAAATAAATGGCCGGTTAAGGGGTTAACTGGTCGTTAATGGGTGTTTTTCCCATGATTAGCCTTGAAGTAGGCCATCATTACAGACTGAAGGATGGATAGAGACAGTCGACCTACTGTATTATCTGGACTTGTATAATGCAGATGTCAGAATGTCAGATTACAGCAGACCTTCAGGGGCTACATGGGTCATGATATGGCATTGCAATCTGCTTGCCTCTAGTGCTATTGGTACTCACACCCTATGGCACTAATTGAAATTAGGGTTAACGGGTCAAGGTTAAGAGGACCAAACTATGCTCTTAGGACCAGTTAGTTGGTTAACCACTAACAACCTTAATAGTTCAACTTATGAGAAGTCACTCAGCATGTTAGCTTTCATTGGAATAACCCTAGATCATAAAAATAAGGGTCTATATTTAGAAATGAGTGCGTTTTTGTTGTGTGGTCAAAATTGCGACCAAATTGAAATTGGAATTGCGACTGCAATGACCGTGAAAGAGTTAAGAAAGGAGGAGCCAGATGCCCATTTTCCATTGATGGATGTGTCTTTAACCGTTTAATGGCTGTGTGCCCTAAAAGGAAAAGTCTCTGACGTTTTTGCGCATTTTCACAGAATATTATATAGTTTTAAACCTGTAAATTGCTCAGGTTCTACGAAAGCTAAAAAGATGAGGTATTTCTAATTTTTTTGCATTTTTATTCCTCTTTCTAACCATCCATGCAAAGATAAATAGAATTTGGGAGGGGTCCACTCTTTGGCCTAAAGCATTACCCCTCCAAAAAAAAATCAAAATTTGTTTGTAGAGCTCTGCAGCTAACATTTTAACATTTTGAGTGGTAACCTGCTTTCTGTGAGTGGCAAAGCTGTAGGGAAATGTATTTGGAAAAGATAAATAAAAAAATTTGAAAATTGGATCACACTTGGCCGAGAAATAGCTTTTGTAATCCTTGCACCCTTGGTCAGAGAAAGTCTGTTTCGATCAATGTCAAACAGAGCTCATATATTCTTATTGTTATAATGCATGTATACACTGATTCTGTTTAAAATTACAATCACTTGAAAAGGAACAGAAGGCAAACAAAAAGCGATTAAGTGATGTGTGTACCAATGTAGGATTTCGTCCGCAGAGGAATTCCAAATCCATTCCGTGGAATTGTCTGGCAACTATTATGCAGTGCAAGTGAGTGTCCAGAGAAAGAACGCTATGCGGAATACCTCAAAATGACGTCTCCTTTTGAGAAGACGATCAGCCGCGATATAACACGAACGTTTCCAGGACACGACCTGTTCAAGGAAAAGGACGGCCTCGGACAGGAGAGTCTTTTCAATGTCATGAAGGTAAATTGCGCTCGGACATGGTTTATGTCACAATTAAGGGACTTCAAGTTATGTGATTAGACAGATTTAGCATAGAAATAGTAGTTGGATATACAGTGATGACAGAGACAGGGAATTACAAATGATGTAGCATTTAGAGGATTAATATTAATTAAGAGGATTCAATTGTATCTTGCCTTGGTTTTAGTTAGCGTTTTCAGCACTGATTGAGACATCATGTTGCTAAGATTTCATTCTTATGTAATCTTTGTACTGCAATATATGTGTTGTATATTGTCTGTTTCAGGCATATTCATTGTATGATAGAGAGGTTGGCTACTGCCAAGGCAGCAGTTTCATCGTTGGTCTGCTTCTTATGCATGTAAGAATATTTTGCTGATGTCCTTTTCATATTTTTCCAACGACCATATATCTTGTATAATATTCATCAGTTTAATCAGGTTTTGCAGTTATCTTTAAATCTATTTATAAAAATACATTTCATGAATTTTTTATATCTTTCTTTAATGGTCTTTTAGTCCCATTTTATTATTGGGGTATTTAACTGTTTAAAATTTTGTAAACTTGCTGACATATCTGACTATATGAACCTTTGTTATGGAACAAATAGGTAATTATTTGTCTATGGCACCATAAATTGACTAGTTTTAATTGAATAAGTCCCTTAGCTTAGTGCCTTTATTCTGTTGCACGAGACAGATGCCTGAAGAAGAGGCCTTTGCAGTTCTTGTAAGAATCATGAACTCTTTCAACCTGCGTGAGCTTTTTAAGCCATCAATGGCAGAGCTTGGTCTTTGTATGTTTCAACTGGAAGCAATGATTCAAGTAAGAAAAAAGCCTTTTGACTTGTGGACTTATTTATTGGAATGATAAAATGATTGTCTTTGACTTAATTAGCGTATAATTGCTTATATATTTGTTGGCTATCTTGCTAACAGACAGATTCAAATCCCAAGAAGCAAAATGGATTATGCTAAAGTTTTTCATGTGATGTTGGATCAGTAATGTTAAGTGTTGAAGACATTTCTCTGCCCTTTTTATTACATTTATATTCCATCATTAAAAAAATTATCATTATTAGTTGGTATCATGAAGACCATTTGATTCTCTATGCTGGAAAAAGCATGATGGAAGAAAGTCTTTAGTCAAATAGGCAGAGTGGGAGCTTTTGTTCAGTTTGAGTGTTGTTTGATGTCTCCAAGTACCGGTAATGCATACACTCATATTACACATGGAAATCATGTAGAGATAACATTATTGTTTTTTTTGCATATGATTTGTTCAATAAGAGCTCTTATATAACCAAAGCTTAGCTCCTATGACTGCATATTCTTTGTATTTGCAGAATGTTTTGTGCAAATGAGTGTTAATGGATTATGTGAGATTTTTAATTAAAAATATCCTCCCTGATATGCGTCGGCTGCATTCTTTTCATCATGAAGTAATGTGGCCGATGGGATTGTAGATGTGTTGTCCCTTTATAGTTCTGCATTCATGTTAATTACTTTTATATCCAGAATTACGATGGTCTAAATAGATCTGCTGTTTAATTAAAAATATTTAACGGTGCATAGGACCAGTTACCAGAGCTGCACAGCCATTTCCAAATGCACGGAGTGGCGACATCTATGTTTGCATCTTCTTGGTTCCTTGCCCTCTTCACCACCATCTTGCCGATTCCGCTAGCATGCAGAGTTTTTGATGTCTTTTTATCAGAGGTAAGTCATGTCTTCAGATCAAAATGTAAAACCTTCCTGTTTCTAAAATCATTTTCTCTATAGCTATGACCACTCTGTCTCACAGTCCTACAGATATATCGACCGTCACCTGACTGACCATTTCTTCTCGGCTATAGCTATTTCAAAGATAGATTAAGCTCCTAAGAATAAGCAGCTACTAAAGTATTACTTGAAAGGCATAATATAAAGTCATGAGATTTTACTTTATTTACTTATTTAATATGTCATTTCTTTTGCATCACTTTAAGTATCAGGGAAGTAACCTTGGCATGGTTTGTGCTTGTTATCTGCTGCAGTGAACCACTTCTGCTGAGCTATAATAATTAATTATTTGCTGAAATAGATTGGTTCCTTTTTGAAAGATAATATATACATTATACATGTACCTGCAAACTATAAAACTGGGTTTTGATGGTTGTGGGTTTGGAATTATTGATCTGGTCAATTTGTGAAAATTAATATGAACTTTGTGCCTTGTAATTATTTTTGTAATTTGGTTTGCTACTTCCCTGGTATCTTATTATTTATTACTTGACTGAAGCAGAAATAGGTATTTTGCAAAAGTGTTATTTATTAACTGGTTAAGAAGAGGACTTTACACAACATGATTTTTATTATTGTCATTGTCTTTTATGTCAACTGCACCATTGATATAGTTCAGATGGATTTTGTCCATTGTGCTGTTTTCAGGGAGTAGAAGTTATCTTTAGGGTGGGAATTGCAATTCTACAACTGAACATGGAAGACATTTTGGCTCTTGACATGGAGGAGACTGTCAAAGTGGGTTCTAGTATAACGGATGATTATGGTTGATAATAATATTTTAATTCTGCAACAGTGAAAATTAGTGATGATTATCATATATGTCATTATGATCTCATCTTTTGTGATGATTGCTTGCATAATAGCATTCATGCTGGCATTCCATTTTCAGCCTTTACCTTGGTTTAACCATTTCCTTATAAATATTGGGTTTTGTGTTTGTTATTGCTTATTGCTTAAATTGCTGATTTCCTGGCCACACATGAGCCCAGTTTGACAAGTAACTATTGAAAATTCTTTATCACGTTAGTCATATTATGCAGTTTTATGCCCACTGAGGTGTGGAACATTAAATCTTTACCTTTATTTCTTAAAAAGTGGTGTTTTGGGATACAGAACCTTGTAATTTTAATGTGATGTAGTATTAACTTGTTGATTTGTTTAACTGAGTAGTTCCTGCAGAAAGATCTTGCTCTCAAAGTTGAATCCGATCCAGATCTGTTACTGAACATTGCCTTCCAAGTCAGATACAATGCTCGAAAGCTGAAGAAGTAAGTTTTCCTTTCAATGTCATTGTTATTTTATTTTGTAAAAGACTTGATGAGAATACAGGCAGCTAATGTCATAGTAGTGATAAATGTATAGCAAAATAAATAAAAAGAAATAGAGTATGCTGTATGTAGGTATATATTCAGTGCTATTATCTTTAGTTTTTTTGCCAAAGGCATTCTACTCCGTTGTGCTAATTAACTGTGATGCCTGATTCTTACGGTGTCATTTATTCTAATGGAGTCCAATATTCCAAGAGAACTTATTTCAAGTATGAATGATAAAAATTTTCAATTGTCAAACCTCTATTTGTACCTCTCACCCCAAGTCTGGCAATTTTATCTTAACCCTTAAACCGACTGAACCGAGTATACTCGGTTGCATTGCATTTAGTTACAAAGTATCTGGCAGTTTAAGGGTTAACTTCCTGAAGAAGACACTTCATGGGACAAAGAATTTATGAAAGAAGTAGATTGATGGATGGAAGATTTCAACTGAGCATGCATACTGCATAGACTGGTTCTGATATTGGAACCTGGAATGTGGTATTGTTACCTGCTTGTGGGAGCTATACTTTATCAGGGTTCTATTGTATGAGTATGCTATTTGTGACACAGGTTAGAAAAAGAGTACAATGCGCTTAAGGCTAAAGAACAAGAAGAACAGGTTGAACTGCGGGTACGTTCAGACGCTGTGTTTATTGTTGTTGATCTGGTGCTGGAGTTGTGCTGGCTAATGCTATGCTACTTCAGTAATTGCCTGCACGTAATTTTATTGTGATGATACTTTTGAGTTATTCTGTTATGTGCAGGTGAAAACTCTTTTAAACTGTAATTGCCAAATCTTTTTGGCACTATTTAGTAATAACCTAATTATTCTTTATACAGAAATGTAACATGATTACATTATACAATGTTGATTATGTACATCCTGTAGATCTGCAGGTATTACATTCATTGGTAAAAATATTCTACCAACATTAATATTTAATTACAGTAAGGCACCATTTGTCAAGCTTCAGGGACCAGAAAGCAGCATCCATACCAATCGAAAGACTGTGCTGTCTGTGTACATTCTGCAGAAACTTTTGAGGCTTAGATATTTGAGATAAAAAGTCTGTGTTAGTGGAGCATCCTTGGTATCCTAGTCAATGTCATCAGGGTTTTACTATGTATGAGACAGTGTCACTGATCGTGCGGTCAGTTATATCAAGCATCTGATTCATTGTTATGAATGAAAATATGGTATTTTTATATGATGTTCTGTTGACATAAATTGTGATAAGTTATTTTAATTCAATTTGAGTTTTGTAATATATTTGTTTATTTCAGCGCTTGAGAAGTGAAAATAAATTACTGCAACAGCGAATCAACAATCTAGAACAGGTCAGTTGTAAGGTAATCAGCGTAATTTCTGTAGTGCTTTTTCTCATCCTACTACTGCTTCACTGTCATCACCCCCAACCTTTCAGAGCATAGCAAATCTTGATACATTACACAGGCCATTTTAACTTCCGCTCAATGCTGGCATACCTGAGAGATAGTCTCTGACTGCCCAGGTATTGAACCTGGGCTGATAGAACAGCACTTGGTTTCAAAGCTGATGCTCTACCAAGTGAGACACTGAGGTAGACAGACACAGTTGAGTGTGATGTCATTCTTGAAAAAATTGTTAGGAATTGTTTTATTTATCTCTGATAAATTCTGAATTCTGTCCTAATTTTTATGCAAGGCTACAGCATTGTTTTATTTCTAGTCACTGACCAGTGGGGAGATTAATAGTTTGAGTATTTCTAGGTAATCTGACTGAGCTTAAGAAATTGATTCCTGATTAAATTGTTCAGTTTTGTGACTGTTATTTGCTGTTTTCTGTTGAAATTTGATATTTTATATATATAACTAGAAAGATGCTCGCTTCGCTCGCGCTCACTTCGCTCGCAGTTCAGGATAATACTAATCCAATACCTATACCTAATAGCCAATCATTGAATTCATGCTGAACAACATTTCAATGATCACCACCTAGCCCAGCTCTGCGCCACGTAATAATTAGGCCAATGTACGTTAAAATCACGCAACTGTGGCCATTTGTGACGCTGTACACGTATTTTTTGTGTACGTTAAAATGCACGTTAAGATCCTCAAGCTCACGAACAATTGTTACCAATAGCAACGTCGTCACACGCCCACCCCTCTGACGCTGCAATGACTCGACTAAACCGTGTTAAACTACGATTCTACGAACAATTGTTACCAATAGCAACGTCGTCTTGAACATCGCCCACCAATGCATCGCGACGTAAAGGACTAAACCGTCTACCAATAGTCAACGCCGCCCACCAACGCATCGCGACGTAAGGACTAAACGGTCTAAACCGTCTACCAATAGTCAACCAATCAGAACGCTTGAAGGTAACAGACAGAGAGACATACAGATAAGGATCTTAATATTTTATATATATATATATATATATATATATATATATTAGATAAGTGAATAATTTGATTTTTGTTTATTCAGGAGACAGAAACATTGGCTGATAGATTAATTCACGACCAGGTTAAGTGTGCTCAGCAGGAAGAGGAAATCTGCATTCTCAGGCGTCAAGTCATTGCCGCTGATAAAGAACTCAAAAAAGAGGTTAGAATAATTGTTGGCTGTCGTATCTGGTTTTTCATCAATTTATGTTTTAATTATGAGTTTTGAATGGCATTTATTGTTGTTATTGCCATTTACTATGTTTCCATTTCTTCTGGTTGAAAATTCATGTAGTAATTTTGGCTATGAAATATATATATATATATATATATATATATATATATATATATATATATATATATATATATATATATATATATATACACACACCACGTTATTTAGTACAGATATGACATCACTTGTAGCTGTTATTGCGATCATAACAGTTGAAATTGACATGTAATACTGAGATGGACTTTTTGTAAGTTTGTTAGCACTGAAACCTAGTACTTCAATTGTTATAGTCTCATAGGCTGAGTTCCCCAGCATCATCTCCGTCACTTTCAACTGAATCTCCTTCACTGGTGAAGGCCCCGCGACCATCTGTTCTGTGGCAGACGCTCAGCAATTCAAAAGACAAAGACACAAGAATCGAACAGCTGCAGAAGGAACTCGACGAAACTAACGCAGCTCTTGTCCGTCTGCATCACAAAGTCAATCAACTAGAGAACGTAAATGCCGTTAAGATGTTCTTTGTTTTAAGTAAGGGATTAAGTCCTGATTTGTGTGAACAGATAATTTTAGGAATTGAAATTACTTTTTATTGGTGTTTGTTGATGCATTGAAGTTGGTAATTAAACATGACTAATTAAACATATCGACATATATTATCTTCTTTTTATCCTTGAATGGAAATAAAGGACAATTGTGATTGTAAATTTACTAAATACGTAATCATTGAAGTGTGATGTCATTGAACGTTGAGTTTCATTTATTTAAATTATTTTGAGGACAATTCTTAGAGATTCTCTTTAGGTTTTGTACTGTAATGAAAATACTGTTGTTTCTTAAAAAATTAGAAGCGTAAGCATTTATCTTTGATTGAAAATTACAGTAGATGGTGCATAAACGACTGGCCCGTTTAAGTGTTTGATCCTGGGTGCTGGATGATTTGTTCAATTACATGTTTTATTTAGAGATAAATGTTGTTAATCCAAACGAATCTATGAACAATGTTAATAGCTTCTCATCCACAATTCCTGAGAGTGCTGACATTTTCCTGACTGAAATACAGTATTAATTTGTGAATGTTCTGATTTGTTATACGTCTGTTATTCTATGCTGAGTTCATCAAATACGTTTAGTTAGGATTGTATGTGGTTTTCATGGTTTTTTGGTGTAGGAAACCATTTGCCTGATTGAAATCATGATTTGCTTTCGATTATTTGATTATTCCCAGGAAAGTTTGCAGCCGCCACAGCAGAACGACTCTAATCTTGACTCGCGTCTCCTGCAAGAAGATCTGATAGCGTGTAAACTGCGGGAAGCCGAGGCAAACATGGCGATCAAGGAGCTGCAGCACCAGGTCTTTGAAATGGAAAAACACTGGCAGGTATCACAATCATCACGTACATTAATATCTAGCATTTGTGTAATCTCAGTCTCGGTGAAATTTATGGAGGAAATAGTTGTTCTTAATTAATGACAGTTGATGTGAATGGTCATTTTTAGATTATCTAGGTCATCCTCCTGAAGAGCTTGTCTCTTGGAGTATGGTCATTTGTGCAAATTGCTTCTGTAGCACGTTTCTTTATAGCACTGTTTTGCAGCAGATTTATATATAGTCATATATTGTACTTATATATTAACATAATATATTAATGAATAGGCTATAGAATATGTTTAATGCAGCATTTTGCAATGAAACTGTTAAGCACCTTTTGACAATGTTTTGTGTTTAATGGCCAAAACACCAATTATATTTGTCAGTTTAAAGGCTGAAACTTACCAGATTTGTTTTGAATGCAAATTTGCTACAATTAAGAAATTTCGAGAGCGCAATCGTCAGAGCTGTGACGAAAAGTCGTCTTCGTCCGGAGGATTAAAAATACAGCAGCTAAACGAGAGTTTAATGGCTGGACAGATACGAGAGGCCGTATTAGTATCGGAGATGACTGATCTGAAACAGAGACTTGTTTGCCTGGAACAGCAGGTAAAATTATTTTTCAGCTGTGTAACATTTTTTTTACACTGAGCATGAACCTGCAAGTGGAAATCTGTAATTCTCGTTTGACTCTTTGATCTGACGTAATCACGAATGACGGATATTTTTTTGTCATGTAAAAATTAATTTACACAATTTGCTTCGAGTGCACGCCACATGATCTATTACCTATGCATTTGAAAAACTTTGCAGGACTACAAAGTCAGAACAGTAATTTTTTCAGAGAACTTGGTATGTTGTAGGATATTAAGCATGCTTTTACCGCTTTTTTCATACATTTGAGCAAATTATTTACCAGTTTGCAGCTTTGCATGATTGCCGATATCAAACTAAGTTTTCCATATCCTCAGACACAGAGATATGTGATCCATTTTCCATTTGATACTTAACTAGATCATTACACATGCTATTCTCATGATGCCTATTAGAATCTTGTTAATGCTCAGATTGCCTATCGTTACCATACGCTTTTCATTTCCTTTTGCCTTGGCCAATATTTTGTGCGCACAGAATCACACGAATGAACTTCGACTGTGTCGTTCACAAGAGGAAACAAGTTCACTGAGGAAAATCTTGGCAGAAAGGGAGAAGGAATGCTCCGGAATTAGGAGTGACCTGGATTGCATCCGTGCCAAGGTTCTACACACGAGCTAATAATGCTTCTTTCCTTTGACTGCATTTAATAGAATGCATTAGTTTGATGCACTTATATTTTTCATTGGATTTGTTGAGTATTTAGGTTTTATCGGCATGTATTTGATGTGTAAAGGATTATTTCAAATTATGGTTTAAAAATTCCTGGAATTGTATAAAATGGCTTTGGTTTAATTGCAAGTCTTACAGTAACTCTTATTGCTCGGAGTAATAAACTTATGAGGTTTATGTATTTTATTGAACTGAGTTGGTTGAGAATCATTGATATTTCACCAATATGGACATATATGAATAGTGGTTGCTGCATTCATTTGTTTCCTATTAGTTCATTGTACATATTATGCATGCTTAGTCTTTGCAGTAATGTTGAAAGGCATTGTTGGATTAATTGCATTACTTAAGGAACATATTTACATCTCTGCTTCTGTGTTAGCCAATCTGGTGATTTAATTGCCCTTATAGAAGTGCATTTGATACTGCAACTGGCTCCCATTAGAGCACTGAAGTTAGGTAGCACTGAATGTGGCCTGGTAGCGCTTGAGTGACTGTTTTGGAATTGAGCTGCGGTGCCAGTGGCCAACTCTAATGTTTATCGCATAGACTTTAGACATAGATAATGATAACTTTACAAAATCCACTTCAATGGAGTGTGCACTTTCCTCCATTTGAGCAATTGAGTCCAACTACTACTACCCTCACCGGTCAAAACAGCCAAGTTCGGGGACAGATCGGTGTCATGAGGCAACCCAATCTTATGGAATGCCCTACCTGACTTCGTAACCAAAGTTGAAACAACAGCGTCATTCGTAAAAGCTAAATACTCATCTGTTCCAACATTCTTATGGGTGACTTATATCAAAGTGTCCTTGACTTTGGTCTACCATGCATATGGTGCTATAGAAGTTGTCTAATAATAATAATAATAATAATAATAATAATAATAATAATAATAATAATAATGCATGAGTAAATGCAGGTTTTGAAAAAGCAATAGGACAAGCCATGTTCATTATTAGGATTGAAGTATGAGGTGGTCTTCATTGTTTGACTATCCTTCATTCAAAATAGTTCGAATCTGTCTTTTGTATTTCCAATTATCATGATGAATCTGAACTTGTGTGTGACTTGTCAACATTTGTCCACATCAGAACAGCGTGTCTGAATGGCTTCATAAGAGTAATCCCTAAAATAATACCTCTAGCATAAATTGTTCAAGAAAAACAGTACTAACGAAATTGTCTGATGCATAACATATTCTTGTGTCAATAATATGCATGAAGGTAGCATTAAATTTTGGCTAAATGCCGACTTACTGCAAACCTTAATTTATTTGCAAACTGATTGTTAAATTGGCTTGAAATTTTTATAAAAAGTAATTTTGCTCATCAATCAAACTTGAAGATGAAATGCTTTAGCCTGTAGAACTGGGGAAAGGAAAATTACTGTTTATTCGGATATATAATCCCAATGATCCTTTCACTTTTATCGTTAGTGTTACATTCAGCCTGTATATTGTAGTAAAATTTTATTAGCTACTGCTTCGACATGAGAACCAATCTTCTATGACGGCAATGAAAATTTTGTGTAGTCCTGTTTTATTAAGATATTTTCCATCAAAAATATAAAGCATACTCGTCTTATCTCTTTTTCTTTATGAGCATTTCTGCCAGAGGATATTTTGATAAGATGCTGAAGAAACAGTAAAACTAGCTGAAGAGAAAATCTGATTCTCGCAATGTTGTTAATTTTGAAAGACTGTTGCTTGAAATTTTAATGTCACACTTTTAGACCACTTCATTGTTATTTATGTAGAAGCAAGATTTAAGCATCTATGCTGGCCAACCATCATGTCTTGACAGATCTGAAATAATTGAATTGTCGGTTTTTGCATTTGAACAGCAAAAGGAAGATGTTATGGTGGTGAAACTGAAAGAAGCTGAACTATCTCAGCTTGTGACTGAATTGAGACGAAAAATTGCTGAACTTGAATTGCAGGTTTGTTTTAGATTGATATGTAGTTGACATGGGAAGACTGGAGGGGGGTCACGGCAAGTGGTGATTTTTTAATTTATATTTGCTTTAAAATGAGAGACACAAGGATTGTGAAATAATAGTCAAAAGTATTTGTGGATTTTTAAAAGCGCAGTTTGATCTGGTGATTCTTTCCTGGTTTTTTTCCTGTTTTCTTTCCTGCATTTATATAGATCTAATCATGTCTTGCTGTGCTGTTATAATAATACAGTGGTAGCTGATCAATTGCTTTTAAGGTCATATTATGAAGTCAAAATACTGTTTCCACTGTTTGGCATCTTGATATTGTGCTGTAATTCTTAAGAATATTATGCATAGGTCCTACTTGGCATTATATGGCAAGACCCTTGTTAGAATGCTGAAATTAGCATTGTTAAGCATGATTTGGTACTTGGATGGGTGACTGTGCTGGGGGGATCAGGCTATGCTGGAGGCTAGCTTAGTCATTCATCAACTGAACATCGATAAATGAGTAGCTGTGTGAGAAACCAAGAAGGTAAGATACTGGTGTAAAAGTCAAAGCATTCTTGAATATGTGTGTAAGCTGTTTGTTGAAACTGGAGAGCAGCGCATCAGTGCTAGGCTTTGAGAATAGGATGACATTGACCTTTTGTTGTCAGTTTAGTTAGTTTGTGAAGCCAGTGGTGCATCGTTGCGCAGCCTTGAAACTATTTCCCCAGAAAATGGCACGTCGCCAGATTTGAGGTTTGAAGGATGTTGTCCTGTCGGAGCTGGTTGATCCATCTTTCTTGGCCAACCCCAGAGGTGCTTTCAGGAGGGTCAGGGAAATTACCAGATGGCGAGATTTCATCATGAAGTCCTTGGCTTGCCTTGAGGAGGACGTACATACACACCAAACGATGGTGAAGGATTTAATGTGCAAGTATCATTAATGATAATAATAATAATAATTGTTAGAATTCTGCTTGAAATTCAGTTTTTATCTGTTAATGTAGAATTCTGATCTAGCTGCCAGACTTGAAAGCTGTCGTAATTCTGAAGATAACAGAAATGAAGGCTTCCCAAATGAAGTACGTTGTATCATATATTTCGTCTTGTGAAAGCATTTTGTAAATTTACAATATTATATAAACATTTTTGTTCCCATAATTTGATCTTGGTAGTCACCTTTTGTCATGTTAGTGTTAACTTTGTTGATTTGACATCTTGTCATTAACCTGTCTTTGAGTGTGTCTGATGTCAATTTGTCATGAATTCATTTGTTAATTTGATATGGTTTCATACTCGAACCTATCAATATAAATGTAGAAGTCTTAATACTATCACTGACTGTGTGACTTTTGTAAAACTGACTAATTTAAATCTACCCTCCATGCAACAGACTGAATAATAAATCTTGGTGTTTGTATGTAGTCTGCATTATCCAACAAATTGTCTGCAAGCAAAGTCTACTTAAGACCCAATGGACAACCAAGCTTTGGTGGCCACGGTGGTGGAGCTTTGCGTGTGAAGCCAATGGCAGCAGTTACTGCAAATGCTTTGCGAGCTCCCGAGCCTGACATTGATGCAGATCGCACCCCAACAAATGATTCATTCAATGTGGATGCATTCATAAATGAAAATCAGCAGACGGTGATGCCAAATAGGAAATTTCAAACCAGACGTCTGCAGAATGGAAATCGTCCAACAACATAATTTCATCACAAGTTATTTGTAAATTCCTTAGAGCTTAGTTTTTTCATTACCTTGGCAACTCAGTTTATAATCTGTTAACTGAAATCATTCCAGTAGACATCGTTTCTTTTTTTTTTTTTTTATTAAGGGACCTTCTTTTATGGCTTGAAGATTTTAATATGCCATTACTTCTTATTCCATATTCTTGGTACTAGTTATTCATTTATAATTCCATTAATTTGACACAGTCCATATTTTGGATATATTTGCAATTTATTGTTGTGTAATTTGAATATTTTAGTTGTGGGACGTACAGTAATCTTTAAAATAGATGCACTGGTATTTTTTGGTGAATTTCCATATATGCATAATTGTTGTTATATACTGTGACATTGTAGTAAGTGCATATATATAATTGATTAAAAACTGTTAATGTCTCAAAAGGGCCTGCAGACATCACCCATATAACAGGGCTTGATGCAATTCTATACAAAATAGAGTAAATACATATGGTTTTTAATGAAACTGGTTACAATACTGTATATGAATTTAGTACCAATATTTGAAGAAATTAATAAGCACAAAAGCTTAAATTTCAGCTGATACCAAGCAGAGAATGTACATTTTAACTGTACATATGTGATCAAGTTTGGAGCACTAAATATATCAACCACTATATGGAATCTTGTTCTGTTGTATCATGTGGATTAGCAACACAGTGATTTCCAAATGTTAATTCTTCACGGTACACTGTAATTAGTGGCAATGCCAATTTTATAGCTTTTTAAATAAATCTTTCAAGAGAAACTTTACTTACAAATTTACTTGTTCAATATTTATTTTATTCTTGATGCACCTGCTAAATTGCTGGTTAAGTGAAATTCAATGCTGTCAATGACCCCAGAACCTGGAGAAAACTATGATTCTAGCTGGTTAAGTTTACAGATGATGATGATGATGATGATGTGAAAGTCAATAGTCAGAATGCACGAGTAAAGAAATTGACTACTCTGCATACTTTTCACCTATATTAAATAAATCACAAGTCAAATATAATAGTCAAAATGTATTTTAATTAAGTCATTACAAATGAAGTTCTAACATTCTAAAAGCATTTTAAAATAAGGAAACACTTAAGAAGCCATGATCCTATTTAGAGCAACATTGAATCTCTACACAAGAATTGCAGGATGCACGCATACTTGGAAGTCATTAACAACGATAGTGTCAATGATGTATTTACGAATCAAGCAGGATGTGTACACTGATGTATCTTGGCTATGAATACCACTGATACTCAAATTACAGAGGAACAACTAGCTATAAACTGCATTCTACATCGTCTCTTGCTGCTTGACAAATTTATCATAGCTGATAGCATTGGCTGAAATCGCCATTTGCAAGAAATGAAGTGTTATGCATAACACCAGTGTAAGGAGTAAAATTAAGAGTAAATAGCACACCTACTAATCTAAAATAAAGGCTTATATATAATTTGTTTTGAGGCATCAATCTGTTGCCTGATCTCTCTTAGTTGCATATTTCCAACTATAATATAGAAAGCAACAGTTATTTGTAATGGTATGGTATTCTGCGTGTTTACCGGTAGTGACATTTCAAAACTGAGCATTTGCAACCACATGCAATGGAACCGGTAGCAAGCATTTAAAGTGTGTGTTACAGTATATATATATATATATATATATATATATATATATACTGACTCAATAAAAAAAGATGCCGCTGTATATTTATCCATAACTTTGGCAAATGTGAACCGATTTTCAAAATGTTGTCACTGTTTGACTCAGAAATATGCATTTGAATTGCAACCTTAGAAGTGTTCAGCTATTCTGAATAAAATTTGCTCAATGCAATATTGAGCTGTGAAATAAATAAACAAATAAATACGTTATAATGGGCAGGTGTGGATAATTGATCACTATCGTATCAATTAAATGTCATGTAATTGGAATAGCAACATGTTGACTGCAATTATTGACTCTTCCTATACTAATTACTTTGAGTTTGTTAACATATAACATTTATATCACAGGTTATAAAAAGTAGCCCCTGATTTTTTAACACACAAGTGGCAAAGCAACTACTGGTAGACAAATCATACCTAATTTCTACTCGGTTGCCAAGAAACAAAATGTAAAAATTTAGACTCAACAAACAGAGCTTAGTTTAGTTAATTCAGTGGTTCTTAACCTTTTTGTGATTATGTCCCTCTGAAACAAGTATAAGAGAGCGAAGTACCCCCTATCAGCCTAGGGGTCACCCATAAATGACGTAATGTGATTTTAGCACTTTTTGACCCCTTGTAGCGCGACGTAACAAAAAGTCAGACCCTAAAATATGACGTAACAACGGGCCAACCCCCTTTTCGTCTTCCAAAGTCTTGGCAAGCAAAAAGTCATCCTTTTCCCTTACCAAGCTCTCCAAATACCCTGACAAGCACAAAAAAGTCATCACCTTAAAAAAATTTTTGCGTTACGTCACATTTTCTGAACCCCTCGTCACACTTTGTAACAATGTCCGGACCCCCTAAGAGCGTTACGTCATTTGTGGATGGCCCCATAAAGTACCTTATCTGAGGACAAAAGTTTACGCTCCATAGTATATTGAAAAATTATAAACTGCAATGTACTTCTGTCACAGATTGTGCACAAGCCAGAAAGTGGATTTTTCATTTTACAATTTCAAATTGATTATCTAATGTATCTGTACAGCGTAGTAAAAGTCTTTAGAACAAACTTTTATTTCCGGAACATTCTGCATACCCCCACAACGTCCCTCAAGTACCCCCAAGAGGTACAAGTACCCCCGGTTAAGAACCACTGGGTTACCGGTAATTGGACTTCCAAGCAGCAGATTTCTAAATGATTGTGCATGCAACATCTACATGTCAACTTAATTCTGAGCTGGCAGTTTCATGGTTTTATAGCACACAGGGATGATGGGAATTACAAAACATCACTTTGCATATTTCATACTTTTAACATAATCTGCAATGCCTTGCGATAGTACGCACCCTAATACTTACAGCTGTACCTATGTAAAGTTGTTTTACAACATTTGCAATAACAATTCCACAATGTGGTCAGCTACTCCGCAGTGAAATGACACGTCCAGTTATTCAAACACAAGCTGCACAACTGATAAAAATATTAGTTGTGCTGCTTAAATTTGTTGAATACACCATTTTTCTCTAAACAATGTAAATAAGCGGAACCTTTTTCATGATTTTGGTGTGTGTGTGTGTGCACAGTATTTTGAAACTAATTTTCTGTTTTGGAATAATGATTAACAAATAGAAAATGCCACAGATGCTTTTTTGATAAATAATGCTACTTAAAATTGCCAAGAATGATGACTGAACAAGCATACACTAAGCAACAAAGCTTTTCGTTTCATACAAGACACAACAGAACGACGGGTAACAGTAACTCAGCAGGATTACATCTCATTTTTCCTTAAATCTGTTCCTTCAAAATAAATAAAATGCTAGAGTAAGGAAATACCTTAAACAGAACTCTTTAACAACATCCAACATTCAGTCGAAGCAACAAAACAAAGACAGGAGTTGATGAAGCACACAAGTCATAATAAGCAAGTGACTACGATGCCACAAAAATCAAGCAGACAACACAAAACAAAGCGAAATATATGCTCTCATGATCTCTACAGTTTATTCAGCGTTCCTTCTAGAAAAGTCTCTAGCTATGGATCGGAAAATCGTGAACCTAACATTACCCTAGAGCTATGCTCGGGTGTTTTTCCTAAGCAGTGCAAAATGTACCAGAGTTTCTTTATAAGCCTCAAGTCATAACTGCAAATCAATCATCGAACAGGTTCCTCTAGAAATAACCACATGACAAAGCTTATTCTTAACATCAGCCGATAATCTCCAGTCACTGCAGCATCTTATATAGATTATCTGTAATATACATGATTAACACGATAAAGTGAATTGGCTACGCTTAGAAAAACCAATCGGCTTTACTCAGATGCATGAAAATTTATATAACATGATGATGCAAACTTCACAAATCTCAATGCTTTCACATCTATACATACGATGTTCCGTTACAAACCTTCAGTGTACTGTAACAACGTAAATAAAATAGAAATACAAAGACCAGAAGAGCTCATCAAACTCGGTTCTATTTGTAAACTGCAAGAGAAGCAACACTGTTGACACATAATGAAGCAATAGGTGAAGTTAAAGTACAAGACTAGAGCAAGTTAAAGAGAAAAGATATTCTGGCATCACTTGAAAACACTGACTGTGAAATGACAAGCCACACAGCAATTGATCTACAGAGACAAATACTCGCTCGCTTTGTGGCTGTTTCACCATCACCTGTCCTCCTGTAGAGCAGCAAGTGACTGGGGTAGATGCATGTGAGAGATCGGGGATAACTGGAAGCCTCTGTCAACCATGATTCGTTCCAAGTTCTTGCTATATTGCTGCTGCCTAAAATTATTTCGAAACAATTCTGTTCAACTTCAAAATAGAAGTCCGAAGAAACCCTATTAAGCTAAAATATCACAGATGCAGAACATAAAACTAGAAAAACTAGCAATAACACCTCACTTTCTCAAATTTCTGCATGCATAGATGTGCTTAAAGTCATCTTTAATAAAGGCAACAACCTTCATGTATGCAATGTAGCATAACATAGCATTTGTATAGCACCTCTTATATTTGTATGCAACAAATGCACCAAAAGCAGTAATAGCCTAAGCAACTGATTCAAGATGTTCTGATTGGATTACATGACACTCTGTTTTAAGGCCCTCTTGTTTGTTATTGTGAAGGTGATCACCAACAGAAAACTGTATGAATGGTCAGCAGCAGAAACGGCTTGGAACTGAAAATATCGCAGATGCAGTTAAGGAGAAACAGAACAAGATGTCTTGAACATATAAAGTGGAAAGAGTCTAAAGATTAGATCAAGGTTTGCACTCACCAAACACAGGTCAGAATGACCGAGCAAATGCAATGAACTGAAGATTAAATAAAGATATGAAGAAGCTGAAATTAAAGATGCATTATGCTTAAGAAGGACAAAGACAGAGACCTCTGATACCTCGTAAGCCTGCTGACCTGGATACAAATAGGGAACTGGATGGATAATGTCTTTTGTTGGTCAGCACCAGCAAAAAAGTGGCGTGCGTGCATGCGCATGTGTGCATCTCATGCGGGCAATACCAGTAAGGAGCAATTACGGCTTAATCGTTTTATCAGCCAAATTCAAGTGTAAAAAGTAAAACTATTACATAATTACTTCATCAAAGTCATGGATTCTCTATCTGCATGAAGCTCCAAGATACAAATGATCTAGCAATTGCTCACATAATTTGTGAATAAAATTCATTTAGTATCAAATGACATATTAACCCCTTAACTGGGTATTTAACTGTAACTCAATGTAAAATGAACGGATATATCCGGGGTCCCCAGTTAAGGGGTTAATGATGTTATAATCTGGGTCTGGATCCATGTCAGATGTTCAACATGTAACTTAGCCTTGTGTTATTGGGTACCTAAGACAAAATACCTATGGATCGCTGAAACAATTGGCAGGAGAAATATTGGAAAATTTTTAACTGTAAATGTTGTTTGGATCAACATCTCTGTGGAACTCTGCCGAAGAACGTGACAATTGTGACCTCCCCTGATCTGTTTATCAAGTGCCTTAAGATGCATATGTTTAATATCTATAACATTAAAATCGTTATCTGTATGTCTGTTGCCTTCGAGCGTTCTGATTGGTTGGCTGTGTGAGCGTTCTGATTGGTTGCGTTCGAGCGTTCTGATTGTTTGGCTGTGTGAGCGTTCTGATTGGTTGGCTGTGTGAGCGTTCTGATTGGTTACCTTCAAGCGTTCTGATTGGTTGGCTGAGTGAGCGTTCTGATTGGTCATTCTGGAATTGGAATTGGATTGGTCGTTGCCTCGAGCGAAGCGAAGCGACGCGAAGCGAGCCTCATGCGAGCGAAGCTCACGCGAGCGAAGCGAGCCTTCGAGTTCTAGTATCTTATAATGTTCATTGTTAAGCGCTTTTGACTTTAGTCTTCACTATGCTTACTGCGCTCTATAAATTGTCTTAATAATAATAATAATAATAATAATAATATCCATCAAACTGTAAAACAAAGCTTAATATAACCCAACAGAAAAGATTCCCACAGTTTTATATATTTTTTTCTTAAATCAATGTTTATGATGCAGTCAACTTGATTCCAAGAAGTGTGGCCCAAAATTTTTCTTATCTACTTAAACAGAATAGGATTTTGCAAAAGTGAACTTTCATTAATGCATTTCTGATACATTCCTTTAATCCAAAACAGAGAAAACTCTACAAAAAGCAGTGAAAACTTGTTACACGGTTAAATTTGTTAAGTAAATATTACCGGTAATCCATAAATCCAAAAGTACGTTACAGAACAGAAATAATGGAGACAACAAACCTTATGCGGTCTTCGTCTAGCAGCACAACAAGAGCATCTCTCTGTTCCACAACTTCCATCAGCTCTTGAAGAATTCTTTGTTCCTCTTCTTCTAATGATTCTGTTTTTTGAGATTCTCAAAACGTAAAAGACGTTTAAACATTAAAAACTTCATAGCTAGTTTTCCTATTTATAAAACTTTACATACATATGAGTATAGATCACCAAAAGCTATTACCAATATTATCTATTGCTCTTTGATTCAGCGCAGATACCGGTATGTGAACAGTAGGCAAAGCTCATCGCTGTCCTATCACTTCAAGTATTTTATAATGTATTTTTACATCAGTCGTCCTAACAGAACTTTACCATCATTCAAAAAATTACTTAGAAACGTAAATAGCAAGGCGCCATAATAAAATCTATTTAAGCAACTGACCAGCATGTGGAATTCTTTCTCGAAGTTGTATTTCCAACCGACTCTGACGGTCTTCCAACTCAAGTTCTCTCGCCCTGTTCGACATATACCATCTCATAATCATGTATCGTAAAGTGTGACATATATATCCTACAAACTATCTATCTTGCATGTACTTCTTTTCCGGACACTATTCTGAAATCCTGATTATTCTATTTATTCAAGATAAATACCTACTCTGAACATACCACATGCCATATTTATATAACAATCAATTTATTTTTATAAACCTAATTCTATGCAATGATTATCCTGGTAGGACTGTACTGCTATATATTCATACGAGTGGAGCTGCATTAAAGTAAAATTCACATGTTGATGACAATGGACTTGAATAAAGAACGAGGACCTTATTACTGTGAGCATTGAGCATTTGCTGGATCCTATGTTCTCATTTAACAGAGGTAACATTCTATGAGAGAAAAAGTTAAACTTACTGCACCATAAGCTCTGACTCGTATCGCGCAAGTACATTGCGTTCATAAACAATGTCAAACCATTGCTGTACAAGACTGGTTTCATCACGAGGTTTGTCTAAACAGAGCAGTTTACAACTGAACGTGAAGAATTCCATATGAAGCAAATATATTCCAGTTCTGCTAAAACACAAATCTTACATTTTAAAATACAGTGATTACAGTGATAAACTCAAGAGATCATCCAGTAAAATTTAATCAAATAAGATTCTGAAATACTTTGATTTTTGCAGCATCCCGAGATTAATGGACAATGTATCAGCCTTAAGCACCAAGCAAGCAGACCCTGCTGGCATTAGCTCCACATCAATAGGCATGTGGAGGCCCAAAATACAGCATCTTCAAACGCCAACTCCCAGAACTGAAACCTAGTTGATAGACTAGCTGTGCTCTTTATCAACTGACGCCTCAAGATATCTAGGTCACCCTCATCATGTAACAAAATTCTACTCTGCCTAATTGCACGTCTGCTTCTCATATTGTCGGCCCAATCATTTCTATGCAAACTAAGCACAGAGCTATCACTGGAACTGCCAAAGATGAGCACATTACACCAATTCTAAAATCACTTCATTGGCTGCCTGTCAAACAAAGGATCAAATTCAAGATAAGTCTCATTGTGCATAAGACGCTCCACACAAATCAACCAATCTACCTCCGATCCTTACTCATTGCTCAAAATAACAAGCACTTAACTAGGTCGCCTGACGCTCATACTCTTTACATACCCTATTGCAAAACCACTACTGGGAAACATGCTCTATCTGTTGCCATACACAGACTTTGGAACTCTCTGCCGGTACAGGTCCACCAGACTGAATGTCTTACTACCTTCAGGTCTAGACTAAAAACACATCTATTCCTGATTGCATATCCTCCTTAGCTGGAATCTGGAAGAATGGACTGACCTCTGGATTTCAATCTCGAATCACCACGGACAAGATCATGACTATGATTTTTACTGAAGTGACCCTCAACCGGTGATGATGTACTACTACAATGGCGCTACTACTGCTGCTGCACTACTACTGCTGTGCTGCTACTACCACCACCACCACCACCACCACCACCACCACCACCACCACCACCACCACCACTAATCAGAACACCCACACTACACATTGTAGCTTAGCTATCACTAGTTAGATAGGAGTATGGTGCATGATTTTGAAATGGGGATAAAGTCTGATAACTCTTCTTGCCATGGTACTGATGAGCAGAAAGCTCCTTACCAATCCAATGCCATATCTAACACCAGTATGGAAATAAGAAGCCCAAAATATAAGGGTTAAGCATCAATCATTAAACAAGACATATCAAGCTAATTATTATCATGCATTTAGTTGTAATTTACCAGCATCCTCTCCGTTCAGGGCTTTCTCAATCTCAACTCCTAATCGTTCGATTTCTCTTTGCCTCATTTCCACCTCCTCCAGCTTCTGCTGAATTTCTTGAGCTGCGTGAAGCCTCTTCACTTCCTTCTCACGCTGTTTTCTTTTAGCCGCCTTCTGCTGTCTCTTTTTCAGCTTTGCAACTTCCTCCTCTGATAACAGATGCATCTGCAATATTAATTACAACAGATACAAATAAAACTACAAAATATGGCAACACAAGCAATTCATTTTTCACTCTTTCAAAAATCCTGTAGCATCAGAACAGCAGAACAACAAATTCTGTAACCAATGTACACATAATTAACAACCATACAGTTACAAACAGACCTAAAATCGTTAATTAATGACTGGTGAGTTATGAATTGCACGTATCTATGACAAAAAAACAAAAATAGAAAATTTTAGATATGTTTTAAAGGATGAAGCATACTGTAGTGCAGGAAATTTTAAAAACCACAATACTGACCATAACTTTATTTGTTATTTTTTTATACTAAATAAAAAAATCAAGGTGACACTACAGACTATGTTTCCTTTCATTATTTATGCATATCAATAAATACAGTATGTTATGCATCCAATATGAATACCACTTGGATCCAAGTCTAGAAAAATGGCGTAGTTGCTTGTCTAATATTTTCATGGTGGAAAATTAAAGACAATCATGTCTGCTCATCCCATTGTCTGATTTGACTATGTAATACAAAGTGATGCAATAGAATATTTATTCAGTTCTGAAAAATCACTAAGAAGAGTTCCCAATACAATTACTGCATATTGATAAGATGTATTTATGGTTTTCTTTCAAGTAGAAATTTAGATAATTGAAATTGGTTGTGAAACAATGTTGACTGATTAAGGTCAAAAGTCCACAGACTGACCTAGTTTGTTTGTGGACACACTGCTAAGAATCTTGGATATTCTGTCTATAAGAATCCGATGCAGAATTTTAATATCATCATATCAGATAGACAAAATACCTGAGATTGGAAGCTGCGAAGTGATAGTCGGTCATCTCCAAATTCACTTTCTGTTTCAAAGTCTTCAGCTGTTCATAAGAACAAATTTCACCCATTTAAACATAAAGATTTTACACTGTATTCAAAGTTTTAGACAGTGAGACCTAGAAAACTCTAGAAATCATCACTGCAAATTCTACATTCATATATAAAAATATTGGAACTCAGGAAATAATACAATTTTTATCAAATTTGTTGGCTATAATTGGTTCTGCTAATGTCCAGAATTGAGAAAATTCAATTTAAAATAAAACAGTTTGACACAAACTATCTGGTATGGATATTAATTTAATATTTTCACGGATTCTGTTTTATTAACCAAAATCAATAGACAGTGATAGCAAATTTCAGTAAGTGGGAATAAGGGAAAATGTACTTCAAACATTCACTGTGGAAATTAAATGTTCAATGTTCTCAAAAAATTATGAGGCAGCGACCTTTTTTGTTTGCAGACCTTACTGCAAAGACACTTATTGAGTGGATATGCAATGTAACAATAGGAATATTATTTACTGACAAGAATGGTAAATTTCATCATTTCCATATTAGTCTGGTAAAAGCATTCCTTCTAAGAAAAACTCTGGAAAGAACTTCATAATTCTGAACTGAAACTGTGCCTAATAAAGGTCATACAATTATAATGCTCGCTCTTCTTCTGAAGAGGTTTTCATATCAATAAAAACAGATACAATATAGAGAAAAAAACTTACTGTCAGCTTTAGGAGGCAGTAGAACAGTGTATGGTGCTTTGGCAGGAGGCGGTGCAACAGCCTCTATTCGATCTCTAATGCTGATCTTATCTCTGTTTCTCTTCTCAACTTTCTTAATGCCCTCCATAATTCCAGCCATCTCTTTGTAGATACCATGTCCAGTCTCAGGTGGTTCCTCAGCGGTCTTTCCACTCCTAGATTTCACTTTACCTTTTGATTTTTCCCCCATTAGTTTTTTTGACTCTATCATCGATGGAAGCTGCTTTTTCTCCAGAGGCAAAGACTTTGTTTTTTCCCTAACAGCAGCCATACTGACAGCATCTGTACGCTTTGACGCTGGCTGATGTTGCTGTGACTTGCTTTGCAATGTCGGGCTCTTTGTTGATTTCTCTTTCTTGTCCAAACTTCGCGACGGAATAAGAATTGCCAATAATGATTTCCTTTTATCCTTTTTATCATGACCTTCCTTACTCACAGGAGCGGCCGAATCTTTACCTTTGCTTTTCAGTTGGTAGAGATTTTTTAAACGGCTCTCTTTATCCTTCACAGCAATGCTTGGACTCATTTCCTCTGTACTGGCTCCATCCGATTGAGCATGACTCACCTCAGTTCCACGCACAGGTGATCCAGATTTCTGTCCCGACCGAAGAGGATTTTGCTTGGCAGATATGGGTCGGCCAAGTCCAAATGAAGCCCCTCTACCCTTTGATTTCAAACTCTCTTCTGTACCTACAAAGGCTGAATTTGGCCTTATCTTCTCCTTCGAACCTGGCTTTTTCATTCTCAAGTCCGACTCTTGAACTTTGAATTTCCCCGAAATTGACGAACTAGTTGCCGGCAATGCAGCAGACGCATCAACTGTCGAAATTGGCTGCGGAGACTGAGCGGATGGCACTGCTGGCAGCACTATCTTCTGTTCCTGTGAGGCAGTTGTTTCAACTTGAGTTCCAGGTACTGAAGCACCCTGGGAAGAATCAGTTAAGCTTCCAACAAAAGATCCACCCTCAATCCCAGTTTCTGACCCAGAACTGAGCACAGAAAGATCACGTCCAACACAGATGATATCTTTCTGACAAGATATTGAATCAGATTCTGCAGAAATCACTGAAGATTCTTCTCCAGTTACTTCTCTCGCTACGGCTGGCTGATTGGCAGAAGGAATGTCTTTGATTACTTGGCGAGGGTCAATTCTCACTGGTTGAGGAAGATCAAAGAAAAACTTTCTTTTAGCGTCCATTATTCTATTTGGAGACAAAACTGCAGCTGCAATGCTGCTGCTGCCAGTAGCTGCACCTTCCACTGCTGTCAAATCTCGGCACTCGCTGATTTGTATTTCTAGCCGTTTATTAGGCATTCGATTACCACTGACTGCTTCTTTTGACCGGATGTTATCTTCAACTTTGGTTAATGCTTTCCTTCCAGCGTTTGTTTCAACTGCATTTTCCAACGCAAGAATACTCTCCTTCACACTGCCAGTAGACAACTGATCAGCAGATGAATTATTGTCAGGAGACAGTTCATGTCGAAAGTCTCCTGACCCACCGGCGATAGAAGCATTACAGATGGAAGAGTCTGACCAAACTTCATTCCCACCAGGCTTTTGCAATATTTGCTCAGTAAATTCTAAAGATCTTGATTTCTCTAATACATCATTAGTTCTATCATAATGAGCAGTTTCACAGTTAATTCCATTGTTCACTAAGACCTGGCTATTTGGCCTACTTTTTCTACTGTCTTCACCCTCCGGACTGCTTTTCAATGTGTGTGAATGTGCTTCCTGCTCAGTTTCAACTTCTGGACGGCTGTCAGGAATGCCCAATTTGCTTACTGAAAGACTTTCAAGTAGTAAGTTTATTCTCGACAGTGGATCGAGTGTCTTCTGTCCTCCATGATTACTTCCAGATAAATCAGTATCTAATGTGTTTACATCATACTGTGCATGGTGTTCAGAATGCAGTTGTTTTAACAATGTTTTATCATCGATTCTAGCTACGGAGTCACAGGTTACATTTCGGTGTGAAGGCTCAATGCATAGCGCATCGCAAGCCCTGGCCTGAACCTCAGTTTCATCAATCACAGTCGCAGACTTTAATGGAAAGTTGGTGCTTTCTTCTACATCTGGAAGATGTCCTATTACTTCTTCACCCACTGCATTCAAATTTTCTTCAGATGTAACTTTTATCCCATTTGGCTTCAACTGACTCTGTAAAACAGTGCAACTGCTCAAATGAATGGCTGAGTTATCAAGAACCTCCGATGTTTTCACAGGAAATGTCTGCCTGGTTTCCATACCTTCCAGATTTTCCACAGCTTCGATCCAAGGATGACAGTTTTCTTCTTCAGGTACCATCAATGAATTATCTGGCTTGCCTTTATCAAAATAATCTCCATTTTGACATGCTGCATTATCAAAATGCAGGCTCTCTTTCTCATCAATGTCTCTTCCATCATCCAATCGCCTCACTTGAATCTCAGTATATTCTTTGTCTGATCCATCAGTCACCAATTCCTCATAAGGAGTGAACTTTCCACCTTCACCGTGAGCAATGTGCTCCTCCAACGTCACATACTCGTGTTCTGGTTTCTGGTCATCATCTGTTTCATGGTCGCTGTGATCTTCAAGCACACCTTTCTTTGTAATCCTAAGCTCCTCAAGTTGCTCAGACTTCTCACCAGACAGACTTAAGTCATGAGCAGTGGCACCGTCCTGCAGATCAGCCATTCTTCTACTTGACTGCAATGCACGATCTCCGTTCTCAACGACAGACGACTCCAACACAACAGCTGCAGACGTTTTGTTTTCGTGCACCGGTTCTTCGCATAATGTTTCACGAAGTGGATTTAAGTCCTCATCTGACTCGGAATACTGCAGAGTCTGTGAATTTTCTGATGTAGATTTCGACTGGCTGCTTCCATCTTCTGCCAAATGGCGATCGTCTGATATGTCCTGCTTCTTAAACTCTTCTCTCTCTTCCAACATTTTCTCATCTTCCTTCTCTGCTGCATCATCCTCTGAGCAGCTATCTCTTGGTTTTGATACCAAATTTTCCTTAGACACAACTGCCACCATCTCCATATCACACTGCTCGTCACTGCTAGTGGCACCTGATATGGCCACAACAGGGACTGCCTCGTGCATCGTTGATAGCTTTGTGGACCCTACGTTTGCAGTAACACGACTCTTTTCTTCCTTCTTGCGCCGCTTTGTTCGTTTTTTGGCTTTCTGGATCACAGGTTTCTTTTCTGTCCGCCTCTTCAGAGGTCTCTCTTCAATTCCATTCTCGGGTGGCTTAATCTGCTGCAAAGCCCCATTTGATTCTTTAGTATCTTCAGCTTTAAAATTCTCTCCATGCTGATCTTTCCTTTCTGATTCGATGATATTCTCCTCACCCTGCAGAGACTTGTCTTCCTCCACAAGAGGCGGAGGTGCAAGGCCTAGAAACGCACGTGCATCGATTCTAACAGGCTGTGAAACTGTGCTGAAAAATGCCATTTTATTTCTCATAATTTCTACTGAAGTTGGTGACGGCTTGGTTTCAAGGCGAATGTTCTGCCTTGGACTGAGACTCAAGAGACGCTTTGAAAATTCATCACGGCTGCCACGCTGTTTCACACCAAATCCTCTAGAGGCACCAAAGTCACTCTCTGTTTAAAAATCAAAATATGATTAAAATCAATGATATTCATATAACCCTGACAATAAATGAAGCAAAACTAGTCTAACAATCGATGAGTCAGACATGATATGTTTGTGATGCACAGAGAGAAATAATTGCCCTAAAACTACACATATATGTTAATCATTTGAGATTAAGATATCTGAAACAAAGAACCAAATCACTAGCTAACTATGTCAATTAACAGAGACACGTTCTTCAAACAGTTTTTATATAACAAACATAAGAACACTTCAGATGGGCTAGCAATTTTTAACCAGCCCTTTCTAACAATTCAAACTGTTTTTCATCACATTCATCTGCTACTCAGTAGATCTTGAAAGGGTTCCAGCTGATTTTGCCTAAAATTGTAGATTTTGTACTGTCCTATGAGATAACTCTTCTCTAACATAGTGTAAAACATTTTAGATTGCTGAACCATTATTTTGAAATAAGCCACCACTTTTCTTTTATTCTTCCCTTTGACGTGAATTTGAAAGGTCACTAGATGGTGATTATAAACTCACTCCCTTTTTAAAATGACTTCTGAAACAGAATAGCTTCTGAAGAGTAATACAATATGCACTGTACATATTTATCATTCATTACATTATACTAGTAGCCACTAAAGTATACTAACTGGGTTCCTAAGTTTTAACTAAATCTCATTTGAATAAACATTATTCTACAGAACTCTCAGTTAGTACAGTGTATGTACACAAAAAATAAATCTTGAGTCACCATCTCACTCTCAATATGCTATAATAACAGACTGAAATAAATCACACCAGAGGCGGACCGAGGGTAAGCGGCACCCGGGGACAAAGTGCACCGTTGACACCCCTAACATTGCTGACGAGCAAAAAAAGGTCGTCACATCGTTCTCGGCGCCCCTCAGCTCTTACGGTGCCCCCTCTTCATTTAGTGCTGACAAGAAAAAAAAGGTCATCACACGTGTTTCTTCTTCTTTATTGTGCGTTTCACTTACCCAAATACCTGATTTTGGCGCCCCTCACCTCGGCGCCCGGGGACATATGTCCCCCTGCCCCCCTCGGTCTGCCTCTGAATCACACATAATATGTTGCAAAATCCTTGCTTAATCTTGTAATTGATCAAATGGAACAGCTATACAGAGTCTTTTAGATTTTCAAATAACAAATACTCTCTAATCAAACCTTCAGTAACATTTTCCTTGTCTGTATTAGAATCTGTTTCCCAATCAGCATCACTTGCTCCCTCAACGGTTTCAGTTTCAGACCCCGAGCTAGCCGATGATGTCCGCTTCTGTGGTGGCCTCGGCAATTTTGTCTTGGACAGCTGGTCACCATACTTTCTTGCAAGTTCAGCCCAAGTCAAATCTGGCTGTTCATCTGATGCTTCTTCATCCGAAAAATGCAGTTCATCTTCTGAAGAAGAGCTGAAATCAATAAAAGAATTTGTAATGCAAAAGATGTTACAGATCTACTGCTAATAGCACACTTGTATGCATCAATGTTACAGACCAGACATGTAAAGTAATAAATCTAATGAAATTAAGCATTGCTTAACAATATCTTAACCCTTTGAACCTGACAAGCCACAAAAGCGGCTTGCCGGATAGACATATATACCCAGTACTTGAGAATCCGCTAAAGTGGCTTACCCCTCAACCATCATAGCCTGTCAGACATTTATAGTGGCTTGCAGTATATATTGATTACAAATCAATGCAGGGCTATATTTAGCTTGATTTTCTCCAGTCAGCAGCAAAGCAGCCAGGCTTAGCCAGCAGCCAGAATGCTATTGCACAGTGCACTAGGCCCAGTACTGTACTGGCGGTTGCACTGACAGTTTGTCCAAAGGTTGACAATTTCCTGAATAGTTTGTACATGCAAATTCTTTATAAGGATCAAATAGAAACAACAGATGCGTGGCGTGCCTAGAGAAGTGCACGCAGGCTAAGAGAGCGAATCCAAAAATAGTCAGAAACACAATGGTGAGGCTCAGGATATAGAGCCGAATCTAGCCGAGCGGCTAGGGTTCAAAGAGTTAAAAAGACATCTGCAAGCTGCACTTTGTCACCACCACAAAAACTAGTTACAATGTACTGTCTCAAGAAAATTTGTATTTTAAATTGGAGTGATATTGTTATGTGTCTAGGCAACACAGGAACATTCTGTTTTCAGTAGCAACTTGTTACTCATTGGTAAAGATAACACAATCAATTGGAATGCAATGTTTACTAACAGTAATTGCAACAATGACTAAGCAATTTTGTCTATTTTTTCAATTCCACCTGAGATAAAATAAAGCTAACACAATTGTAAAAACAGAAAAATTATATATATATATATATATTATGTTCATGGGTATATAACTGTATACACACACACACACACACACACACACACACACACACACACACACACACACACGTAAAGGAAATACATTTGCTGCAATTCTTTGAACATCGTTTGGAAATAGAGACATTGGATAGGTTTCAAAAACCTCAAAATCTGTGGCCACAATGCTGCCAACAAGAGATGAATAACTGGTTGAGCAAGAATGTCAGCATTGAACATAACAACAGCATCCAGTAATGAATCAGCAGTGTGTGTATGTGTGCATGTGTGTGTTAAAGACAGACAAAAAATAGAACTGAAAGAAAATAAATCACCATCTGCAAGCAAATAACTTGTCGTGTATTGATCAGTCAATTCGGTAAACGGTGTTGATATTAAATTGGATTGCCTTAATGTGAGTTAACATTGTAAAGTCATGCAAAAGCAGTTACTATCAAATAAAATAAAAGTAAGGAGCACACAGGATATTTTTAACATTCATTCATTACATGGCAATGCACAGTACAGAAACACATGTTCCAAATGCAACAATATTCACGTAATTGTTGGCCTGACTGGCATGAACTAAAGAAATGCTAAATCTAAAAATAGCTTTCGAAAACAAAATGACATAACAGCCAAAAAGCAAATTATATGTCACAACCATATTGAACACATTACCGTATTTTTGCATATATTAGATGCACCAAATTATACGACACAGGTTTTGATTAATTATTTGTGTAAACAAAATTATGGATAAGACACCCCACCCCCATATATAAGACCCAGTAACCTGGTTAATTACAATCCAATTTCACTTGGAAGTGGTTGCCTGTGGAAAGAAAGACAGACAAGGGTAGATAGAGGATGGAGGGAGAGAGTGCCTTGAATTTGAAGAGGTTCTGCAGATGTCCATTATGCAAAATAGACCTACATCAATTGTCCTCTATTCAGTAACCTGGTCAATTGCAATCCTCTGTCATTTGAATGTGGCTGTGGATAGATTAAAAGAGAGGGGAGAGAAAGAGGGAGAGAGAGAGTGCCTTGAATTGGAAGGGCTCCCCCCCCCATTGTTGATGTCATATAACGTCTACAATCTACATATAAGTTGCTTAACTATCAACTCTATTAGGAATCTCTATTAAGAAACCTGATTATCATATATATGCACGATTATTACCCACGGGTAATATAAAAAAAATTACAAACTGCAGCACCCCATTGCGGAGTATAATCGTATGCGGGTTATACTGGAAACATGAAACAAAGAATTTAAAAACACTGTTCTAAACTAGAAGTTCTATTAGTAAGTCACAGAAAATGCAGTACAAAACTAGGAGACGAAATTTCAAGATTGTTTTGATGGATATCTAACCAATAAGTTGCTTAATATTGTACCCAAGCCGGTTTGGTGCCTTCTGGTTGTCTTGCACGTGTGCGCAAAAAAAACGGATTATATTAAATGCAAACCTGAATGTGACTAGTCCGTTTCTTTGTGCCCCCTGTAGATTTGAACAAAATTACTTTCTCACGGTCAAACAAAGGGTCCCGGCCCCCAAGTACGTATTGTTCCCATGGTTATTAAATAATTGGCTGGTATTTAATATTAGACTAGATTGGATTAAATAGGCTAGATTTACCGAACATAATAGCGTCGAAACTTTCAAATATCTGAAGACTAGCATATGCGCCTATGCGGGTTATATTCGTGTACGGCTTATGCTGGGACGTTGGAACATAATCCGTAATTTTCCACAGGTTATACATGTATGCGGGTTATATACGTGTGCAGGTAATAATCGTGCAAATACAGTAATCACAATCCTCATTCACATAAATTTGGCTGTTGGCAGAGAGTGAGAGAGAGAGAAAGAGAGAGAAAGACAGACTGACAGACAGACTGCCTTGAACTGGAAGGATTTCCCTCCACCATCGACAGTTCTAATGCCATAAGAGGTATACATTAATTGTTTAAGTATAAAATAGAACCTCTATTCAGTAACCTCAGCAATCACAATCATTAAATTTTTGTCCACTTCTGCTTCAAATTAGGTACTGAATATAGTGCATTATTGCTACTCCTTATCAGGCAGTTTCACATGAAGGCATCCGCTAATTACTGGGTATGGTAATTTTGTAACCTATTGATGTCTTAACAGCGTCACTGTGTATGTTGACTGATCGGCCATTAGGCGTTCAACTTATTGAGCATCAGATGTATCTGAAGAGCGTCTACTTGCAGTCTTGGATTTATTTATTGATGACATGGAAGTCAGTTCTTTGTGTTCTAAAAAATTTAGATAAGACAACCCTGATTATAAGGTGCACCCATGGTGTGTGACATGTAAAATTTCGTATAAGATGCATCCTCTATACAAGAAAATACAGTAAATATTTCCAAAAATCAGAATTAATGAAAGCAGGTGGAAGAACTGCCACAATGTAAAATAACATTTAAGCATCCCACAATTGTTAAAAACTTACTGAAGCCATTTTCCATTAACAAAAGAAATGCTTTATTAACAGTCTATATCAATCACTAAGACACAATATGATTAAATTAGCTACTAATAACCATGTAATACTAACAACTATGTCGATAAAGTTTGCAAAAGAAGAATAACTTGGTTTGGTCATGTTAACAGAATAGCAAACAACAGATGGACCTACAAAGCACTACATGCATATAACATAGAAGGAAACAGAGGGCGAGGAAGACTAAGAAAAAGATGGATAGATGGATAGATCAAAGAATAAAAGAAGACCTGAAACTAAAGAATTTGACAATTGTAGAAGGAAGCAGATTAACACAAGACCGAGTGACGTGGAATGGTTTCATATCAACAGCAACTATCTCTGCCATGCAGGCAGAAAGTGAAAATGATGATGATGATGATGATGATGATGATGATGATGATGACACTGATCAAAACTAACAACTATGCAAGTACACTGGAATAAAACATGTAGACAATTCATTAACAAAGAACTTTTGTTAGATAAAAGATTGCTGAAAGCGTTCAGTTCTAAAAAATAGCCTTAGGACATTAGCAACATATTAGACATTCATAAAAACCCATTCACATAAAAATTATGTATAAAATTCAGCTTCTCAATGAAGTCACATTTATTCATAACTTTATATGCAGAGTTAAATGCAATCAAAGGCATCACAGAGCATAGGGCAAAGTAAACATCAGCTGATATAAAACTAGAAAACACATTAGTCCCAAGTCCAGACATAATGAATACTTTAAAACCTTTGTTAGAGAGAAAACGAAATAACAAGACTAAAACAAGGGCTGCACAAAAATCATCATACCGAAAACAAATTTTCATGGGTTCTTCATTTAACTCCCTGTTCATAAAAATTGTATTTACAATATTAATATTTCACCTGAAAGTCCAACAACTATCTATTCTGCTATAGAGCTTCAACATTAACAGATACAAATCAGAGAATACAGTTCTTTATGGGATCGATAATTACACATATAAAACATAAACAAATCTATAGCAATAAGCAAACATAAAACAAAACGAAAACCTCACAACAACTGATTTTTAAAAAAGACAAATTTTAATGGAATTTAGCCAGTCATGTCTAATGCATGATTATATAAGGCAGGAAAATAAGACAAATACTATAAAACTCAGTTATGGTACAAGAGTAATAACCGATGTTTAAAATCAATGCACATTATGATCAGCTATAATTATTGTGGACTTCTATCATTTAATATTGTGCCTGACTGACAACAGTTTCACAGACAACTTTTGGATTTGATTAGATTTCAATGTTATGGCTCCCAGATATTTAATTTTAGAGCAAGATGGGACAATTGTGCAGAAAAGAACTTCCACTTTGCAAAACTAATAATATCAAAGACAAGAACCATTGGAAGATGAAACAGGAAACCTCAAGAGCTGGCAACAGATAAGAGAAAATCTAAAAGAGATAATGTCAGAAACAATGATCTTAGGATAACAACGTGACCTCCCCTAAATTGCTTTATCAAAATAGAAGAAACTGTACAAAAATATTTGACCTTAACATCAACCGTCTCAGTCAAAATGTGATTCAAAAATTTTTGCTACATTTGAGATCAAGTAAAAATGAACTAAGAAATTTTTCCCCACCGATTCAGAATAGATCACTTCAATCTAGCACCTAGCACACAGCTGCATACACATGGACACCAAACCAGTGACTAAATCAGCCAATTATACTAATATACTACTTTCTTTATAAAAAAGCAAATAATAAAAATAAGACCAAATACATATAAGCCATTAGTATCCAGCGCACTCTCAGTTAAAAAATCTCTATTCTATCACACTCTCTTAACACATATTTAGTTGCAATGAAACCACTATTTACCTTTTGAAAGTTTATAAATTCGGGAAACTGACAATAAGTGTTCTACGTGATATTAAACGTATGTTTCTCATTTTCAAAAGTATGACTGACAGGTAGCTTCACTGCCTACCTGTCTGAGTCACTAAATGCCGATGGTCTGAGGACGCTGCAGAGATTGTGCTTTGTCTGTTCATACTCGCTCTCTTCTACTTCGCTTTCCGTAACATACTCAACACGCTCAGAAGTTCTCTTTGTTGTCGGGTCTTTGCCTGGACAATAATAATTAAAATCCGTTTTTTTAAATGGACACAAAGGTCACTTATATGAAGGTATTAAAAGAAGTATACTGCACAGTCATGTTTAAATGATAACAAATACTTAATGTAATGTAACAAAATATTTGTACAGCGACTCTTCTGAAGAATCACTCAGAAGTGCTCCTGCTGCAATTACTGCATATTCACAAAGAGATAACTTTTAAGTCGCTTAAATAAGAGGGCCATAGAATTAGGAGTTGCTAAGTCACGCATACATGTACTGGCATCAAATTAAATTCAAACAAGTAATTATTGTTTCTGCAGCATTTCAAGGTCAGGCACCATCTTACATTACTGAGCTTTTCAAATCACCCTCTTCTGCTGCTCATCGCCTGCTCTGCTCCACTGATCAGAAGAATGATTATGTCCTCAGATCATGCACTGCTCTTACTCAGCGTCGGGCTTTTGCAGTGACTGGACCCTCCCTCTGGAATGCCTTGAACCCATCCATTCGGGAATCACTTCTTACTCCCTCGCTCCGCTCAATGCAAAACTTAACGTATCACTATTTTACCCTGCGATTCCAATGCCAGGAACGCCTCTGAGTAGAAATAGAAGAGGCACTATATAAATGCCACATTACATTACATCAAGAGCATTCCAAAGAATAGGGCCAACTGATTCAAAACCTCGTTTCAGGAACAAGGAGGTTCGTGCTTGGGGCACACTGAGAAGACCATGGGTTGTGGACCGAAGATATGGCCAACCAGGGATAGAGCTAAGAGGATGGAGTAGCTCTGAAAGGTAAGATGGAGTGGCACCAAAAAGAGAGAGTGCAATGTTCACATTATGATAATTAATCAATAATTTGAACAAATAAATGCCTATCTAATATAAATGGGTAAAGAGTCAAAAAGGCCATACAGAAAATTCTGAGAAACTTCTACAAATCCTGTCTCACTATTACACTTTTGCTTCAAAGCTATGAGTCATAAGTTTGGTCAAAATTGTCAGACACTTTTGTTAATAAAAAAGTCAAAGTCAAAGTTTCTCAAAACCCTAGGGTTTGTAAATGATGCTGATCTCCGTTTCTATAACCCTCAGCCAGGTGTGCAATACCACGGATACTGGGCTAGAGCACCACATAGTGCACCTGTTTGACTTTTTGCTGCTTTTTACCACTGCTCCTCATGTTACCACCGCCCTCTAGTGAATAAGGATGAGTTGATCCTAAGGCTCCTGTGGGTCTTGAACACACAACCTTCTGCTCTATCATACAATGTTGTTACTACTCTGTTAACTTAAAAATTTGCTGCAACTATTTGCACACATTTACCATTCACATTAGATTCCTGATGTTCACCAAAATATTTTATACACATATCAAACTACAGCATTTGGTAAAATTGCTAATTATTTCATAAAAGTCTAGCACTTAACAAAAAAACAAATAACAGTAATTGTAACATTAAAAAATATCAACACAACATCCATAAATGAAGCATAACATAAAAAACAAGTCTCAAAATGAAACATAACATAACACAAAGTCTCTACAGCTGTGCCATTCGAATATAAACCTCTATTGTAGTTAAGTTATTGGTATTCTATAAAGAATCAATGAAATTTGGCCTTCATATCATGGTCAGAGAAATCTCATGTGTTGTAGGACAATTAATTCAGATATGAGATTCCTCAACAGCAAGAACATTGATACCTGATATGATGGACATCTTTGACGATGGCACTGTAAGTCTTGCAACAGATGTGTCTTTACTTGAGGTTAATTTTGTGCGATCAGAAGAGGAAGTCTGTGCTGAACGCTGCAGACCATGATGTTGAACACAGTAGAATTTCCCTTCAAAGTTGCAAAAGAGAACATCATGTAGTCATAATAAATATTTTCAACAAGTGTTATACAGCAATTCAGCTGAACAAATCAAAGAATAGCTTAAGAAAGGATTTGACAAGGCAAAGAAAGCGTATCCAGAAACTTTTCAAGCCTGAATTTTATACAAAAATATGAAATACATATTCATGGAACAATAATCAAAAAATATCTAATTCACTTGATTTACCAAAAATCAATTTCAGTTTCATCTCAACTATAAAATTTAATGCATCAGTACATCACAGAATATGACAGCCTTTGCTGCTAAACTTTGTTCTTTAACTAAATAATCACCATATTTTATTTACAAGAAGGCCCAAAACTGATAATTAACCAAAACCTAGAATCAGAACAAACAATATCACATCTTTTAATTAATAATTACTAAGCAATACAGTTTACCTTCACCGTTTCCTGTTTCCTTAAATGAATAGTAACTGATACGCAGTGAGCTGCCACAATAGTCACACCGGAAACATTCACGGTGAAAGAACAACCCCTCTGCTGTATACCGTTCAACTGTGTACACACGACCCTTGCAGAAATAACAGCTGTCTGATGGTTGTGTTTTTCTACTGACCTGCGGTGTAGTAAAGTTTGAGGCACATAATACAAAAAAACTAATTCAAAGCGATCAAAATGAATCTGAATAACTGCATAAAATCTACCTCAAAACTAAATTCCAAATTGTCATCAGCCAATGAAAGAACTAGAGTCACGTGCACAAGAATGTCGAAATGCAGAATAAGGATAGATGATTAGAACAAAAAAAACTTGAGGACAGTTCTCAAAATACTCATTACTCAGTCTTCGTATATCCTCAACTTGTGAAAACGTTTAAGACCAAAAACACCACAGACACAAATAATCATCAAAATATCAGCTTGAAATGTTATTACCACTTTTTGTTCATCATCATCCATTAATAATGGCAAGTGCAGGTTTTTGTTCTTTTTTATTGACACTTAAGCATACACACACATACAATACAATGCTGCTGTTATGGACCAGCACACAGAAGCATCTACACCAATCCAAATCAGCACCAAAGTCAAGCAGGATCACCAGGTGTTAATCTTCTCCAAAGCATATTAATTTAGACATAATGGCCTTTAATAAAAGTTTCTTCACATATTTACTTATTACTTCCAACTTCCACTGAGGTTAAGTATGGTCCTCCCCTGTCATGTTACAATGATATGCAAACACTGATCTATGGACATCAGTTTCCTTCCCCTCTTTTGGCACAAATTTCAATTTTAAAAAATTAAAGACTGGTCACGATAACCCCCAAATTAGAATCTCTGTCAAAAGAGACATCTGAAACTATCTAAAGCACCCTATAATAAAGCACTGGGAATTGGTCAACTATTGCTTAGAAGTGAGTAAAAAATCATGATCCGCGGTGGTGCAAAATAAAGTTTGAAGTCAGGCTGATATAGGCCGGTTCTAGTTAGGAAGACACACATAGAAAAAAATGAGCATAAGTCTAGAATCTAGATCTCAAGGACGCAAGATAATCAGACAATATCAATGATGCCAGAAATGAAATCCAGACGTTTAGATTTTGCACATGTATCAATAGCAATACCAATGCATTGGTATAGCCTTTTAATTGAAAAAGCATCAGAACTACCTAAGTTCTAATTATAAACATCCTAATTTTTGGCAGAAAACAGTTTATCACATAATGTTTATTGTCTATCATTTAAATGAAATACTAAATAAACTTTCAATAGAACAATTGTTACCACTGCAGATTCTCCAGCAAGTCTGTTGGCCTCGCCACTTAACTTCGAAGCTAGATCTTTAGCAAGGACACTGACTTTATTTTGACCTCTTATACCATGACCAAGAAGCCTCAGATCTTTCTGCAAATTTGCGTATTTGGACATTTCATCAAAGGTGACGAGGTTCTCAAACTTCCCATATGCACTTAAAATGGACTAAAATTTTAAAAAATCAACAGCACATCAAATATAATGTTTGAACTGGAAATATAACAAATTAAAAACAATTGCACAAATGTCACAAAATTATAGAAACATAATGAAAAGAAATTTAAATGAAATAACAAAATATTTATTACATTTAACATATTATATTAAAATTTGCATAAATTGTGTAAAAACAATTAATCTAAGACAAGCACGATTAACTGAATATGCTTGAATTTCTCAGTGGACTTTTGGGATTTCTGAAAGTCAGTGAAAACCTGCTGTTTTACGTTATAATGCAATTATTTAGAAAAAAATAACATTATAAATGAGAGGCTTGTACAACAACATCACTGTTAATAAAAGCATTATAACAATATTTTGATCTGGCATACGTTTCCATCAGACAACTCCTTTACTCGTTTGCTCGGAACGTCACAGCTAAGAGGGTCCTGGAATCGTTTCAGAGAACTTAATTCGCTACTTTCCATTTCTTCCTGTATTAAGATAATACATGTTTTGGGAATAAATGTTAGTCAAAACTTAATCTAAATCCAGTTTCCACTATTTTACTATGCATAAAAACAAAAAATCAGGTTAAGGCACTTTTCTGTCATATGTACATTGCCTTAGAATAGTAAAACAGCCTCAAAGCAGCACCATCAATGCCATAATTATTCAAAAAATTATTCATACCTCAATAAACACCAATTTCATCTAAGTATACAAAATCCATTAATTTTATGCTCTAAGATCATAAATACCATTAACAACAAAAAGACCTCAAGTCAGCAATGACCCAAATCACACACACACACACACACACACACACACACACACACACACACACACACACACACACACACACACACAGATACATAATGAAAATAGTAGGTTCATTAGAATAAGCATGATGATAGGTAAGAGCACTGAGAGCACTCTTGACTGAAAACTATTTAAGTATTTATCTTAATTATGGATTGATCATGAGAGGTACAATGCTGACAGATTATCAAATGTTTTATCTACGACAGGTTATCTAAAGCAACAACAAAGATAACATAGATATAAATACAACACGTTACACTTCTTTGAATACAAGTTATTGAAGTAGACAGCGACACTTGCTATCGGACACCCCTGATCTTGACGTTCTTAATTCAGAGACGAGAGGATATGAGATTTTCAAAATGAATTATGCTAATAAAATCCTGGGGCATTTACTACAGCAATACAGTAGCAATAAACACAGTGACATAGAACATTTACACACAGAATGATAATATGATACGTCCATTACACTAAACTTTTATTTCAGCCATAATGTAACCAAACATCATCATCAAAAGGTACAAATTCTGTGAGCCATAAAACCAAACACTCTTCATTCTGGCAATAACTGTGTCAAATTTTGACCAAGTTTCATGACACTCTGTAGCAATATAGTTGAGGGAATTTCAAACACATCTGTGTACAGAATGCTCACTACATTTACATTTATTATCTGCAACAGCTGTACTTTACAAAACAAAACTACAACGTAAAATTATGCATTTACACGATATACATGTAGCAACAATAACCATAGGGTTAGTGGCAAATATGCATGGACAGAAAAAACCAGCCAAACTTTCAAAATACAATGTCTTAGCTAACAACCAACAATGTCACAATGCCATAACATGTGCTCAAAGTGCCTGCCTTCGGCTGATACAAACAAGCGGAGGCGTTTGCGCCACTCATCAGCAGACTTGTCACTGCGACATTGCAGACCAAGCGTCAATCAATCGCTACTGCCGCTCGCACACATCCTTCATTTGTGACTTGTACACCTGCTCCTGCATACAAGTCCAGATCTTGTAATCAACTGGGTTCAAAGCTGGGTCATTGCGAGGCCACAGATCTGAACCAATGAATCTGGGTGTCTCTCAGGAAAGCAGGGCATAGTTTCACCGATGCTCTGTCCTGCTGAAAGATTAACAATTCACTGGCAATTGAGCGGCAGGCAGAAAGCATCTCCTGCAGCAACACATCACGGTAGTAGGTGCCATGCACCTTGACATCCGGCTCAACTTTTAGCTTATAAGCCTCATCCGCTACCACAGCAACAACATGTAGACTGATTCCCAACCCTGGCACTGTTCCAAATCAAGTATACATAAGTAAGTAAGATTCTAAATTTCTTCAGCTACATAATTTCCAAGTTTTATCAAGCTTGGTCAAAATTTTACAAAGCTATTACCAAAAACAAGAAGGTTCTTTTAACAATAAAGTTCAAACGTCGTACCCGTCGTTGCTGAATAAGATTACCAATCTTCGTCAATGATATTTCACTGGACTTTACTGCAGTTTCGCTGTTGTTTTCAGATACTAGAGATAAATTGAATACAAAATAAATAAACTGTATAATCAAAGATTACTCTATAAGACATGAACATTCATATCACAAAATAATAGATGAAACCCTACATAATATCAGAAACAAATAAGATTTTAACCCTTAAACCTCTGGAACCGAGTATACTCAGTCCAATTACATATAGTTACAAAGTATTTGGCAATTTACGGTTCAAGGCTATCATTGTCAATATGTCAATATGTCAACTTATATAGCGCTTATTTAAAGTCAAAGCGGCGTTCACACATTACACTTATACGAGATCTTAAATAAGTGTGTCTTTAGTCTCGTTGCAAACGAATCAGGCTTCGTTTCTTTAGTTACTTCGTCTGGTAACAAGTTCCATAAAATTGGATTCCCACGGTGACGGATCTTTCTCCAAATTTGGCCGTCTTTGACGAAGGGGGGAGGAACCGCCAGGTGGACCCAGTATGACCTCAGCTGAAGGCGACGCTCTGTTAGCATGATCCTATGGAGAAGTTCGGTTAAATAGCCCGGCAAGTATGGTCGTTGAGTACGCGAAAAGTCATCCAACATCGTTTGTAGGTGATTCGCTCTGTAACATAACCAGTGGAGCTTGTCTTTTAGCAAGGGGTGACATGGTCACCCCATAAGCTCTGAGATCATACGAGCAGGCAGCGTTCAGAATCATCTGCAGGCGGTTCAGTTGTACTTCGGGAGGCCGAGGAGAATACTGTTACAGTAATCTACCCGAGTAAGAACGAAGGATCGGACGAGTTGAATCACTGCTGTCAATGGAAGGTATCGCCGGATCGCTCTAATCCGCCGGAGCTGATAGAAGGATGTACGAGTAACATTCCCGATGTGCGATAAACGAAACCCCAGTACACCAAGAAGGCGCACTTCATTGGCGAACGATGAGAGCACCGCCTATTTGGAACGGTGCATGACTGATCAAATGCCTCCTCCTGGGGGTCACGATCCACAGAAACTCCGCCTTGCTGGGGTTCAAGGCTGCGGTTGGCTTCAGTCCAATGATTGATCTTGGTTATGCAATCGCTGACACGGACTCGTGAGCCGATCCATGTCAGCAGGAAGGCATGAGGAATGTATCTGAACATCACGCCAGCCCAAAAGACCTGATGATTTCTCCTATGTCAGCGAGCATAACAGAAGCGGTCCGACACTGACCCTCGCGGTACGCCACTGTGGACCGGTTGAGGAACAGACATTTCACCATTCCAGCTAACTGATTGCGTTGTTGAGCACACAGAAATTACAACATAAATTCTAAAAGCAGCCATATGGAAATAGTACCGACCACCTCAACATATCCAAAAGGCATTTTTAAAAAAACCAGACACAACCTTTTGCAGCATTAGCAGTTTCCCTCCGCAAGACGCTGCACACACGTGACAAGTATGAAGCCATTGCCAGTTTGTCAGGAGCTTCACACTGCGCCATCTCCAGCCCAGTCATAACCGGCGAAACACCAAATTCCCTCTCAATCACATCAAATGCCTGCATTTAAAAAAAATAGCAGTAGTTATTAACTACAGTCACATGCCTAAATATAACACGACAATAACCTCTAGGAATTTTTTCTTCAACAACATTTTTATGAAAAACTTTATTGTCCTATTTGTTACAGGACACAAATGTGTGATTATAAAGACTTTATAGCTGCTTCATTTGATAAACAGTAATTTATTTTGAAGTAACTAGACCCCATTAACTTAACAAACTACAGTCTCACACATTATCATAATTTTATTCAATTCTGAAGCTTGTTTCTAAAAAGCAAGAAAGCTAACATGCATTCAAGAAGCTTGATTATATTTTTACCAATTGATTGTTGGTCTCAACACAGTTTGGGTCAAGGGAATAAATATCTCTGAAAAATAAAATCACATAAACTACTTAAATAATCACAAATCACAAAATTCATTGCACTTCTGGGCTCTAGACTCTACTTCATCCTAGTATATATATATATATATATACAATATACATACACCGGTACATATATACCGGTATTTATATTCAAAATTCAAAAAATCATTGACTTTTATAATGGTATGATAAGGCTCCAGTTGTCACCGAATCCATTTCAAAAGACTGACTGCTTCATACAGAATCTGAAGGAACCTTATAGTATATATAAATACTATACGGTTATATCCAAAAAACAGTACATAACATCTACTGGTATATACATCTTTTTAAGAGCCAAGCAGCAAGCAAGCTCCTAGTTACATTCATTACTCAAGAAAGGATTACTATTACGAATTTAATCAATTTCACTTCAACAGACCATTATAAAATACACATGCCATCATTACAGGAGAAGAGAAAGCATTTGGGTCTACAGAACTCACAATCTAGTAACATCAGCAATGAAGCTGATAAAAGTGAAAGATGAATTTTAAATGAAATCCATGAAATTGGTTAAGCAACTAACATTTGCATAAGCATTATAGCACAAAAACTAATGACCATACACTAATCCATGGGCACTATAAACAGAATTACTAAGCCAACTAACACAACAAAATATCATAAAAACTTCACAATCAAACACTTTCTGGCTAATCAACTAACAGGAGTTCAGGTCTGTGGTGATGAATGAGCGCGCAAAGAGCTAATCCAGAGCGCCATGAATTCGAAAAATCGTTGACTTTTATAATGGTATGATAGGGCTCCAGTTGTCGCTGAATCCATTTCAAAAGATTGTGACTGTCTCGTACAGAATCTGGAGGAAAAAAACATGCAAGACCAGTAAGACAGTTCTACAGAAACAAAATTACATTTTCACCAATATACATAATAATAAGATTTATGGCTGCAACAAACAAGGCAGTGCAGGGCAATATTCTTCAGAGATGCTAAAATAGGGCGCACATACATAACGGCGCAAGACAAAACGGCGCAGACAGAACGGCGCAAAGAAAATTGAGAAAAAGACGGACAAAAGGGTGCAAAATAAGAGACAAATCGGCGCAGACAAAACGGCGCAAAGTTAGGTAGAGATAGGTAGTAGGTAGCTAACCCTAACCCTTACCTTACCCTAACCCTAACACTAACCCTATTGTTCATATTTGTCTTAGCTAACTCAATTGATGGCCAATCTCAATCATGCGCCGTTTTGTCTGTGCCGTTCTGTCTGCGCCGTTTTGTCTTGCACTATTTTGACCGGATACCTAAAATAAACCGGTTCATATTTGATGTGCCAAAATAAAACCTTGTCAAATAAAAACTGAGGAGAGAAAACACACACTGTATTTTACTGCTAATAGCTCTTATTGCTACAAAAAATGTCATGCCATTAATGCTTTACCATGATAATTTAGGCGTCTAGTTGCATTTTCATTGCGCCTTACCACCTTTGAAGTACATTTAAGTACAATGAACGCTGAAGACATTTCTCTTTTCAACCCATTATTGGCCAATATGTGTACAGCGGGCAAGAAGTTAGCATAGTGGTTGAGATCTGAAGGTTGCGGGTATCGAACCCGCCAGAGCCCTAAGGTTGACTTGGCCTTCGCTCACTAGAGGGCCTTGACAAAATGAGTAGCAGTAGCGATACTGCACAGTCAAACAGGCACACTACACAACAGGCTAGTCCTACATCCATGGTATTGCATGCCGGCTGAAGGGCAATAGCAGTGGTTCTCAAACTGGGGTCCACAGTCCCCTAGGCGACTGCAACAGGGTTTCAGAGGGACAGTGAAGGGATTACTTTCTCAAAACTCATCGACACCTCAGAACACAAAACACATCACTGGATCAAAGGGCAATGATTCTGATTTAATTTAAATTTGATGACTAAAACTTGCATTTTTTAAAATTAAATTTGATTAAATTGTTTGTTAAAACAAAGTAGCCTATGTGCTAACTGGTTAACTTAAATTTTATACGGTCCATCAGCCATAAAAAAATGTGCGGGACAGGACTGCCACACAAGAAATCCTAAAAAGTTTGAGAACTACTGGGATATCTGGGATATAGCAACGAAGATCAGCGTCGTCCTATGAGTTCTGCAAGTTTGGGAAGGACGTTGACTTTCTTTTATATGTACAGCACTCAGGGAAACCTTTTTCCAATAGCACTATAAAAATTATCAGCATAACAATAATAATAATGTCAAAATCATCAAAATCAAAGCAACAAAAAAACAGAAACACCCGGCAAAGACGGCACAAGAGTAAAATGCAATCGTTAAGTGAAAATCAACTCCGTTTAACAAGAATGGGTGAGTGAGAAACAAACAAGACTGGGTGAGTGAGAAACATACCATAGCGATTGCTTTGTTGCACAGCTTGTCTAACAATTTCATTCAGATATTCTTTGTCATGTCCATCATACTGAGATGCAACTTGATGCGGCTTATAGTATCGAGTATTGAGATTAAGATATCTAGCATTAAAAACAGTATTCTTAGAAATCTTCATTCATATACATCTGTTGTAAGCTAAATATCTCAAACATTGTGCTTTCTTGGAAATATTAGGCTACAGTACTAATAATGAAGAACAAACCAATTTCTCTCTGGAACGCGTTACCAGACAGTGTCACCAACACGACCAACTGGAAACATTCACTAAGAGACTAAAAACTCACTTGTTCGGACACTCCTTTAATGCAATGTAAAGCACTCTTGACTCTAGCCTGCTAGGACAATAGCGCTATATAAATCAGCCTATAACTAACTAACTAACTAAACCAGATAAACCATAAATATCCTAAACAAATTCATACAAAAATATATCAGAAGTAAAACAACAATGAAACCTTAAGTAACGTTACTTTATATTCCAATCAACAGGGTGTTCACCTTGTGTTCGGATCAATTGTATATTGTAGATAGTTTTTGCTTAAATTTTCTGGTGTTGTCTGCGATAGCAATTGGTAGATGCTCTCCCGCTCGGCGATAACTTCAAGTGGAGTCATTTTTCCAGAAGACCAACTGCGTATCATCCAAGCAGTGTCAAATGCTCCAAGAAAACCACGTGCACACCCGGATCCAGTTGGCCAAAAGGGCTGCAACCAAATATGATTTTATGATTACTTAACCCTTAAACTGCCAGAACCGAGTACACTCAGTTCCCATTGCATATAAAACCAAAGTATGTGAGCCAGTTAAATGGCTAAGGAACATTACTAAATATTACAAAGCTCATGACAGTTTGTTAGTCTAATCAACTAAATTTCAACAAAGGCCACCATCTGTCATTTTAATTTACTAGATTTCTTTGTAATCAGAAAAATGTAGCCATTAAAAGTAACCTCGAAAACCAGCACAGTGAAATCAAATCAGTCAATACCACAGTCTGAAAATATCTTGGTAACATTAAAAAATTCAATGTCACTTGGCAGCAGTAACTGGAACCAAGCATCACCTCCAAAAGTGTGTCTCCAACCAGTGCGACTAAAAGCTTGTATCCCTGCCTCTCAACCACACGACATGCATGTTCTGCAGCAAACATAGAAGTGAAATCGAACATTGCGACATCCGGCTGACCATAGTGATTGTGAGCAAAGTCAAGGTTTGGAAGCCGATGTTGAGTGGACATATCAGCAGCTTGGCGAGCATAGTCAAACAATGCTTGCTGATCCACGTTCTCTTTTGACAGGAGTATTTCTGGATCATCATAATCCTGGACAGATATTAAGGAAAAAGCTAGTCATTACAGCAGCTGGCAAAAACTACCAATGAGTTGCATTTCTTCATGCAATTACTTTAAAAAGCTTGTCTTCTGACACTTTTCACAAAAATGGGACAAAATTGTTTGCCTCTAACATTAAAATGACAACAAAAGAAATAATAAACTGAGGCATAAAGAAAACGTGCAATTTATTAAAGAACAAAAAAGATGTGAAACTATGAAATCAGTTGCAAAATTCAATCACCTGCAAAAGGACACCCTTGCTCAGCAGGCTTTGCTTCTTAGCAGTCATCACAAAGTAATGTGTTTCGTCTTTGTAATAGACAATGTTTTCCAGGTCTATTCCAGCATGATGGTTAAGATCCTTGAAGAACTTCTGATTGAATATGTATGCGACACCACTGATCTCCTCAACGCTAGCCTCGGCCTTTGTCCTGCGGTTAATGAAATTGGCTGTGATTGCAATTGCCAGCTTTCCACGAAACTCCTTTCTTTTAAATTCTATTAAAACAAATACTGTAAACTATAAACAAGACTATGGCCAAATCGTTGGTTCGTCAGATGGACGTCAAGAAATGAATGAAGATTAAATTAATTTTACTCCTTGACAAGGTTCTGCTCCTTTGCAAGAGACAACATGACTAATTCAACATCATCAATTATTATCGATGGACAAAATATGCAGTGTGCCACATTTGGCACAGACTGACATTGAAATGCTCAGAGGTAGCTGGTGAAACAACTGAAGAAAATATCATCAGCAAATTAATAATCTGAGAGATAAAAGAATATTAAAAGAGAAAGTTGAAGGCATCCAAAGAATAATAAAAGTCTAGGTACAGATATAATAACAAAAGAGATGATTGAAAGTAGAGGTGAAATCCTTGCTAATGAAATGCACAATTTATGGCATGGAACACAGCAAAGGCATCAGCTAAGTGGATAAAATCAGTTTCAGTCAAGATATATGAGAAAGGGAGTATGATGGAATGCAAGGACTATGGAACAAAGCACTGCTAAGCCATCCACGGAAAGCACTCACACTAATACAAGCTTGAAAGAGAAAAGCCAAACGAAAACACAATGTGCACAGGTTTAAATATGAAGTCAAAGTTAGTAGTCACTTCAAATTTAAATTCATCTGGCTTGTCCAATCATTGTCCCTTTCCCAAGTTCTTTAAAATAGCTTTGAGCTCTCAGAAGTAGGAGTCATGTATTTTTGAAGTAGGCTAATTAATTAATACCAAAGATCAATCCATACACTAATATTTTTAAATTTTTCACATGCAGTCAGATGCAAATGCATAACAAGAGAAACAAAATAAGTGCACTTATCCTATGTATATGTATGTATATATATATATATATATATATATATATATATATATATATATATACAATACATATATGTATATATGTATAATAGTATATACATACAGTACATATTTATATAAGTTAACAGCACACCAATAAATCATTAACATGCTGAAGGATATTGCAATGTTCAGTTCTCTGTTATTATTATTATTATTATTATTATTATTATTATTATTATTATTATTATTATTAAACTGATAGTTTCTTGTGCGTCATATTACCAAAATGTCAAGAGCAAAGGCACACTAAAGAGTCCAAAAATAAATAAAATAACAGTCATCAAAAAAAGAATGGAAAACAATCTAAGGCAGAAGAGAATAAGATTTTCTAAACAAATAAGTCTTTAGACTTTTCTCTTGCTATGCCTTTTTGGCAAAAACACTAAATAAATTATCATTAAAATAAATAAATAGAATAAAAGGCCTAAATTGCATTTCAACAATCAATAAAATTAAAGAGTATAATAAAGGGTAGCAAATTTCATAAGACTTCAATGCATTCATTGATAGAAAAAGCTTTAGAACATGATTTCAAAATAGCAAAAAAATATACACCAACCCGTCATTGTATTTCGTCTGCCATCAGCACTTACACAAACATCAAATACAAATTCAGATGCAGGATGATCCTCCGGACTTACTTTGGCACGCCAGCCGATTGCTACAGAACATAAAGTAAATGCTCCAATATTCCTTATATTGTCATACATAAAATCATAGCCTCACTGTAATGCATCATCAAATGTAACTGACTGCTCTAGCATAAATAAAATGCAAATAATGTGATGTAGAATAACAAACACTGTATTTAAATAATAATGACTGCTTCTGTTGAACACAGAAGAACAATTACAACCATTCTGTAATATGAGTCAAATGCCTTAAAGAAAGCTGGATAATTCGTTTTTTCATTAACTTTCTTCTTCCCAGAATTAATTTCAACATCCTTCTAAGTCCTTGGCACCATTCAACAGTTGGATTGCTTAACAGAACCTTGTGAATTTTACATTAATCACTTCTATAACTTTTACCACAGTGTCATTGTGTGGAGAATGTCAACATTTCTACCACTGATGTTAATTTTCAAGAGGTTTTTACCACCTGGCCAATAATCCACACTGTAATTAATTACTTACTGTTTATAGTCATAGGGAAATATAAGAGATAAGAGTCTATGTGGTAATTCAACAAAGATTTAAGCTGACTAATATGCTGCCAATGAACTCAACACACTGCAATGAGGGACACTTGAGTGTGCAAGTACAAACTTCAATCATTTCTTCCCTTTGAAAGAAAACAGAATTTGCACCAACAACTTAAATATACAACTGTACTCAATCAAGATAATAAGCCCAATAGTAATATGTGCTCACTATCCACTGTCTGGTTCGAAGGAGGCTCCAAAAGTCCTTCAAATGCGACACCTGAATGAACTTCCACACCAACTAGAAGAGCAACCTTGAGGAGAATGCATTGCAGGGCACGAATACCTAATAACAACAAGAAATATGAACAAAATTAAATTAGTAATGGTCAATTATTATATTCTACAGATGAAAGCATACACAATCTGCATAAGTATGCATTCTTAATAATTCAACGCAGTAGTGAAGTCATTCATTTCTTTCATCTCAAATCGACAAAGTAACTTACACTCAGCAGAATTACCTCCACAAAAGAAATGAATATGTAAGTTTTTAAATTTTTGCTTCAATTTTTCCCCAAATGAAGGTAATTCAAAATTCGGCACATGATGTAGAATCATAACACTTACATGCAACATCTCAAATTTTCCAGCATCTACACACATGATAGTTATGTTGGAATTTAGTCTGTGAGGCACAGAGAGTATCAGTACTTACTTTTATTAGAGCGACCACGGTCATTTGAGGTGAGAAATTGTGTTGACACAACACTAATTACCGGTACCTTGAAACTGAATTGATAGTGCCATATGCAGTATTCGGCAAGAGATCAATGACACATGAGAATCCTATTCTGTGGAATATGCTACCGAGTGATATTACCACAGAGATTGACTCTGAACGGTTTCTGCGGAAACTCAAAACATTCTTTTTTCAAAAATCATTTGGACTGTAAAGCGCTTTTGATTTTGAACTACTGTATATTCATGTTTACTGCCCTATATAAATTGGCTTGTTTAATAATAATAATAATAATATTTTGCTTTTTTGTTGTTTGCATAATCGTGAAAGATGCTGAAATTTATTGCATTCAAACAAATGACAAGAAAACGAAACTCAGAAACCAACTCACTGATATGGTCAATGGCACCGGCACAGAACTTGCCGAAGAATTTCTTGGCTCCCAGAGCTTTCAGGTCGTGAATAAGGAAAGGCCAGAGATGGAGAACATTGTTACGAGAGAATCCTTCGCGTTTCTCAACTACGACAACTTTTCCACCGAGAAGCGCAATTTCAATGGCAACCCGAAGACCACACGGACCACAACCAATGACCAGGGCCTACAACAATTCACACACACACACACATCTCAATTTGCCAACAAAGTAAATGTTCCGTGCAATAATTACATTCAAAAATATCTTCAGTAGTCAATTAATAAATACGCTCTCAGTTATTAGGTTACTATTAAATTCTAGTGTGTTCATTGCAATCACACTGGTTTCAAATCCATCCGTCTGTAATAATATAAATGAAATGACTCACAGATCCTAAGAGAACTTTCTGAATCTTGTGAAACTGACCCTGGTTTTGTTGCACACCGTGCCCTTCTTGTATTCTATGTTGGTCGACCTTTTGTCCAGTTTAGACCAAAGAGACTGAGCCTTCCACGAAAGAAGCCGTGCCTTGAGCTGCCTGTAGAATATCTGATGGTCAACCGGATGCAGACCAACCACATGGCACATCTGCTGGAATGTATCCATAATACCCTGGAAAGTATTGGCACTACAGAACTGGTCAAAAAGTTGAGAAGCCATATCGTTTTCACCAGCTCCTGGAAAAGAACTGGACTGTTTGAACTGCTGCCTTGGCAGTCCCATCAACGGCTGTGCCATCCTTTGCCTTGCAGCCTGTCATAACAATAAAGAAACCGGATTTACCAAGTCAAATGAATCCACAAACCCCGCCATCAAATGATACTATATTGAGCAATATGATGCCAAGGTAAACAACCTTTCACATAAATTGAGCATGAATATTCAATATAATGTTTTAGATACCATTCTCTCCACTTCCATCAACCCATCATTTACATTCAGGGAATTTTCAGCACTATAGCCTTTACTCTACATCTGCATCACTGGTGCTTACCAGCGACCAGCTGTGCTTGTTTTGTTTAGCTTGCAAGGGATTATATCCAAAAATACCAGCAAACAAGTAACCATCATCAGTGTGTCATTTGGTGAAAGGTCTGAACACAAACCTTTTCATCAGCCATCAGCATTCAACAAATTTTCAAGTATTTCCACATATGCCGTAATAACAAACATTAGATAAGAATGAGTAAATTTTATAGCAAAAGGCATATGCATTGATTTAATAGAAAATGCTTTTGGTTGTAAAATAAAGGAAAGGACTGGAAGAAAGAGATAAGGACAAGATTTATAAATTCATCAACAGCGAACATTAACAACTATGTTCCATGTCAGCACCTGATAAATATCACGGAATTTCATTTAACAATTGTACCAAATATCCTTTACAAGTTACTTTATTTTGACACTCAACAATTTTAAAAACCCATACCTAATGAGCTTCTGATCTACTTGCTGTATATGGGTATTTTAAGACTTCAATAATATATAATAATAATATTAATAATACTAATCATCATAACAGTCATAACAATAATTATAGTCATGATGATGATGATGATGATGATGATGATGATGATGATGATGATGATGATGATGATGATGATGATGATTATGGTGGTGGCGATGAACTGACAATGATAGACCATTCAAAGCATAATCTAACAAAGCAAGTGGTTCAGGAATATAAAACAAATATTTAAAAAAGTCAGATCAGAAAGAACAAACAGTTTTTTATAGCACAGAAGATGTCAGAGGAAATGAAACCAGCTGAAGCATTTAAACATCAAGTTTCTCAAGGCAAACAAAATGTCATTTTTAAACCAATTACATGCATACTAATCACACCACAAACACAATTCAAGTATTTCAGCCAAATTATTGTCACCATATTTGTCCTCATTTGCAAACTGTACATTGAAGCACCGTTCAAAATTACCCATAATGAACAGCATAACAGCTGATGACTGACTGCACTGTATGCACATTCAAAGTAAATATGACCAATGCCGGCAACCTTTCACCATATTATCCTGGGCAAGGTTGAATCAGACTGCTTTGCTAATGTTATATTAAACTTCAAATTACAATTTAAGGGTCTGGTAGATATGGATGACCTGCACCTATCAGCTTTATCCCAATGCCTCCAAATAACCTCAAAGTTCTATTCTCTAATTACCGGTAGGAATTTCTTACAAAACAGTGTAGTAGCCATTTGCTGCTGAGAAAAGTTTGCACCTCGGAGATAGCCAGTAGTTCTTTTATCTATTAAAGGCAAAGTAACTCTAGAAGTCATAAATGTACCCTATTTCTACAATTTACTGCAGGCATTCCAAAACACTCAAAACACTTCAATATTATGAAGAATACATATCTTTAAGCTCATTCAGCATTTCAAACCTGAGGCGACAAACCTTCAATTTCTATTCATGTGTGTGTGTGTGTGTGTGTGTGAGTGTGAGTGCCTGCACATGGACACACACACACACACACACACACACACACACACACACACACACACACACACACATATATTCATCTGCAGATAGGTCTGCCAAGTTATCTAGATCCTACCAGTTGCTACTTGTTTGTGACTGCAAGTGATATTGTCTAAAATGTTTGAATCCTGCAGCCTGATTCCGCTGCTCTGTCATGTGACTGAATCATTCAGTATGGCACATTAATCTAGTTATTCAATACAATTACTGGTGTTCTGCAATCTGTAGACATCCCTTGCACCAAATATTGACCTAATCAACTTAATAAATTACACAGAAAAGGTCTTAGATTTAGCAAAAGAATTTATCCTCCCAAAGACCCCCTGCTGCTATATCACACTAATATTTTTCCTAAAAACAAAAAAGAACAAAATTCTACTTCAAAATATCTTCCAATGTAATTGGCCTGCTCATCAAGGCTCACTAAAAGACGTCGGGTCACTCAGTGATATCTTTCTCTTTGTCTGTGTTTGTTTGTCTCATTGTTTGTCTGTCATGTAAATCCTGAAAGATCTATTGAATAATTTCAATTTTTCCAAATATAACCAAAGCACATATCCACGTCAATATCAAATCTATTCAGGTGAAATTGTTAGTCTAACAGAACTTCTCACTGACTATGCATATACAAAGTAAATATCAACAATGAATATACAAAATAAATATCAGCTTTAGTCATACCATAGAATGACTGGAATTAATTACTCTCTGGTCTCTGTTATCTCCTTCAGCTGCACCACAAAGGCTCAATGCATACTGTTGGAAAGAACATTCTCAGTAAAGGTCACATTTCAGCCAAAATTAAACCACTACCACAGGTTAAACAATAATTTCTAACTATAACCCCTTTGATGCAACTGACAGACCCAAGATTACTGTAGATGTGTACAGGAATTGGTATAGGGGAGGGATGCTACTAAAACAGCGCCCCAGCTGTATTACATGTCATGCTCAGTGCAACTAAAACCTTTGAAGAACAGGTCAACTGACCAACATTCATTAAGCCACTAACAGCAAAGAATGTCCAATATGAAATGCATGGAATCTACAATGAAATGGCTCATGCCATACCAACCAGAGGTAATTTATCAAACAAAAATGTATGCCAGGTTTTTGGTGTGACACTACGCCTAATAGACTAGAAGAGATAGGGAGATAGGGGAGACAGAGGAGAGAGAAGAGAGGAGAGAGAGAGAGAGACTTAAAAGCCTCCCAAATTAAATGAACACTAATGGTGCATATGAAAATATGTAGTAAAGCAGAGATCGTACTCTTTTCCTTCTTTAGGTGCCCTGTATCACTATGTCTCAACCATGTCATTTGTAGATTGTATTAGTTCCACTGCTGATGTTATATCTTTCATATCACATAGCAAGCTGTTGATAAAAGTCATTTTTGCTTCCCTCTTGCTTTTTCCCTCCACCATTCCAGTCTTAACGAGGTTTCCCAGACCATTTTTCCTCATTATGTGACCGACAAATAGTTGCCTTTTACTAATACCGGTAGTTTGCATCAGTTTTCATCGTGTATTTGCCATTATCAGAATTTCTTAGTTTTTTTCTGTCCAACCAAGGTATCTTCATCCTCCTCCTCAAGAACCACATTTCCTCTCTCTCTCTCTCTCTCTCTCTCTCTCTCTCTCTCTCTCTCTCTCTCTCTCTCTCTCTCTCTCTCTCTCTCTCTCTCTCTCTCTCTCTCTCTCTCTCTCTCTCTCTCTCTCTCTCTCTCTCTCTCTCTCTCTCTCTCTCTCTCTCTCTCTCTCTCTCTATCTCTCTCTCTCTCTCTCTATGGTGGCATTACCCCTAAATATATTCATATCTCTAATTCCAACACTGCAATAGACTCCAGAAGTCCAAATATTTACGGTATTATCTCACGTCTCACGTATAAGATGCACTTTTTTCCATTAAAAGATCGGTACAAGGTGTAAGTGTGTATTATACACAAATAAATTTTATGTACATAGCATACATATTTTTAATTTAGCTGTATTTTTGTGCATATAACATGCATGCTATACGAGTTTTTACCTACACGGTCGGTGGTGGAGAAAAGCTTCAATTTTCAAAAAGAATTTGTCAGAAAATTGTGATTGTTTAGGTTACTCAATAGACATTCTGTCATTGATAGCTTAAAAAAATGATGTAGGCTTATTGTTTTATGGCATAATGACGGCCGCCGGTGAGGGGGAAACTGTTTACTCTTCCAATTTTAAGCAGAATTTGAAAGACAGTTGTGATTATCCAGGTTAATTAAAGGAGATTCTCATAGGAAATTTTGGGTGTGTATTATACATAGATATTAGCATTTTTACATTATGATAACTCTAGAAACTAAGGGTGCATATTATACATAGGTGCATATTATACCAGAGATAATACAGTACAAATATTTACAAGATCAGACGTATGATAAAAGCGTACAAGGGTTTTTACCATAATTTACACTTCTACATTTTGTCACTCATCTTATATCCAGTCATTCAGTCACTTGGTAATGCATAATAACACTGGTCAACAACAACAAAATTTTGATGTGTGCTGAGTGGCTGCATGTATTCTACAATTAATGGAGTATGCAGACTCCAAATCCAAAGTCAGACTTTGTCTTGGATGTCCAGTAATTATCAAGTTATCAACACATTTGCAAAAATTACACATTTATAATATGCATATTATGATTAAGATACTGGTTTGGTCACAAAACTGTTTAAATGTGCACTTGTGTATTAATGTTAACAAATCACATTGTCATTAAAGAGAATATGAAGCATTGGTTAAAAAAGGAACCCGAAATTCACTCATTAATTACTGCACAAAATGCTGCAAGTACTTACCTCGGTGTATGTATGTGGTTGTCATGTCTCATTGCAAAAGCAAGCAGTAATCTCCCAACATGTTGGGATTGCAGTTGCCTGTATATCTTCTCTCTATGACTGAAATGTCTTGATGGAATCCCTCCCCATGTTCATCACTCACATCACCCAAATTCATAGGGAAAAATTCTAGATGTGAATGCAGAAAATGCATTTTCAGTGACATCCTGCAGCAAAGTTTCAGGTATGCTGTGATCATGTTGCCTATGAGTTCAACATAGTTTTCAGCTCGTTTGTTCTCAAAAAAGCATTGCACAAATGCATCCCAGGCAGCAAGCACAAGTGGATTCATATTTGTCCTGAATGTTGTCACGAATCAAGTCAGTCCATGTCAGTTTCATGTCCAACAAAATTCCTGCTTTCAGTTTAGCATAAGCTTTCACTCTCCCAAACTTCTTCTTGAGACACTGAAATGCATCTCCATTTCTATTCATTGACATTAAACAAATTTCATAAGGCCCAGCTTAATTTATGAAGTGGTGGTAGATAGGACTTTTACGTGGATCAACCAGTGCTTCGTGCTGCACACTGTACCGGCTAACAGAGTGCTCCACTCTGGGAGGCCAGTGTTTGATTTTGTAATGATGGCCTTTATCACTACTGTTCCACAAACACAGAAAGCACATAAGCTGTGTATAGCCCAACTGTAATCCAAGAAGAAGTACTACAGGCTTTCAGGTCTCCACAGATGTTCCAGTTATGTGCCAAGTAGTTGATCAGTTTCAAAATTAGCCGCATTGATTCATATGACTCTTTGAGCTGCCGGGCATAAACAACAGGAACAGAGGGTTTCTCAAAGCCATTGTGCCACAGCACAGCCTTCAAGCTTTCTTTTCCGGAATCTATGAATAGTCTCCACTGATCGGGCATGTATTCGCAATCTGACTTGTGCATTAGGCCTTTAGGCCATTTACATCAGTGGAAAAACACACTATTTTCCAATGCATAGTGTGCAGCTAACACTTTGTGGTGTGGTAACAAAAATTTGAAGTTGTGGCACATGGTTGTAACAGATTCCACTCCTCGAATCTTCAAGCTAACAGTTCAGACTTCTGTTTTGACAAAGAAAAGTTCCGCACTAGGTCATCTAAATCAGATTGGATTAGCAAGTGCAGCCTTCATCTTCACTTTTATGATCATACATATCACCAGCAGCGACATCTTCTGCGTGATGCAGAAGATGTCATGCCGAAGATGATTAACAGAAGATGTCATAACCAGCACTGTCAGTTTCAGAAAAAACCACATGGAGGGGTAGTGCCACAAAATTATCATCATGCAGCACTGGTCTAAGAGCAGATTTGCAATCAGGGTAAACAATTTTTAACTTGTTTTTCTTGGAGAACCATGCAATTTTAGTCATACAAAAATAACAATTTGAATGGTGATTTTTCTGTTCACACCACACTATAGGTACAGCAAAATGCACTGCACTCCTTTTGCCATTCAGCCACTGTTCCCTGCTGTGTAACACACAGTACAGCAGATAAGAGGCGTCCAACTTTGCCAATTTGACAATTAAAATAATACTTGTACAAATGTAACAAACAACTACGCCTATTCATCTTTAACACTGTCACCCTTACAATTAAACACAGCTTTGCTCACTGTCTCATTCAGCTTATATAGGCCTAGTTACTGCTGATGTAAACACAAAGTTCGGACCTCTCATCTACCTGCCCAAGCATGTCTGATTACTGCTGATGTAAGCATGTATCCAGGAGTAGGATACTCCAAATGAGTGTCCAGCAAGCAAAGCACATGTTAAAGGCAATATCAGTAGTTTCATATGCATTAATGCTTGTAACTTAATAACTGGACATGCTAGGAAAATTGTGACATAAGATTTGGAAACAGCATGCTAAATTTACTATAGAGCACATGCTTTACTCCCAGCAGCAAATTCATCATTACTCAGTGTAATGGATTTGAAAGTTTTCAATCTGTTTCATAACCCGTTGTTCAATGCAAGATTTTCCAGAACTGATTATGTAAATAAATGTAATGTCATTCTACGAAGTGACAAAATAACTGTGAGCACTAATAAATCAATGAAGCATTGTAACAATTGTCAGCCTTTAATTTGGCCTCATTTCACTGTTACACACAGAGGACCACTTGCTCTTTTGATAAGAACTATCAAAAGACTGCTATCACTATCAAGCATCTTATGGCATAATTAAAGCTGGCAATATCCTGTCAAGCAGTCATTTTCACACCAGAAGACACCACTGGCTTTCTATTAGACAACATCTATTAAATCAACCTTCAATGCCAAACAGTAGGAAGTGTAAATATTCCAGACAAGATATTTAAGTACACAAAGCTAGGAGCTACAAAAAATAAATCTTTATGTAGAGCAGTGCTTCTCAAACTGTTGGTCGACCTAGTGTCAGGCCCCAGAGGCTTAGTTACTGGGTCGTGTAGATGTAAAAAATTTATTTTGAAATTTGAGATAATTAAGCTTTCTGAAAATTATGCAAAGTTGTCCGCCCTAGTACCGGTAATCTTGCCAAAACATTTACCGGTCCAAAGCATCAGAAAGTTTTAGAAGCACTGGCGTAGAGCACATAAGAATAATACTGCCACCCAGTACTCAATGTCCCATGTCAACTGCCCCAATAATTCAGTGGTGTAGGGGTTTTGGTGATATAATGTATGACTGTGGAGGATAAAATCTGACCCCATAGGCTGAGAAGTTGCTCAGTGTTTCCAGACAAATTGTTAACCCCTTAATTGTCTGGCAATTATTACAGACTGAAGTCCAAGGCATTGCTATCATGACACCAAGTATCAGAGCCCCAAAAATCAACTCCCCCTCTCTCTCCTCTCTCTCTCTCTATCTCTATCTCTATCTCTATCTCTCTCTCTCTCTCTCTCTCTCTCTCTCTCTCTCTCTCTCTCTCTCTCTCTCTCTCTCTCTCTCTCTCTCTCTCTCTCTCTCTCTCCCCCCCATTATCACAATGTAACGAAAGCCACACAAAATATATGTACTGGCCCAACAAATTCACTTCAGCCTACAGAATAATTAAAACCGAGTGTGACAGAAACCCAGTCATTGAGCAGATGATAACATGAAGAAAGAGAACAGTAGCAGACAACTGCTCCAATGCTTCTCTGAATCAATCTGGCTCAAGCTGCTGGTTTAAATTACAGTTAGCCCACTTTCCCAAATCACAGCTAGTTAAGCCAATCCTGTTTGGTAGTACTTGGTAGGCAGTTTCACTTTCCTTCATCATCTGCAGATATATTCAACTGAAACTTTCATGGAAAACATGAAAGGTCATGTTATGAGTCAAATATGAGATTTCTACACTTTATAGTCTATAATGAAATTCTACAATTTCAAATAACAACCAAGTTTCCTCTTATACATAACAATATACAATACAAAGAGTCAACAAAGAACTGAGAAACCATACACAAATCATGCATTAAAAATCAACAAAGTACAAATGATAAGGTACCATTAAATCATTAAATGCATTCAGCTGTATGCCTATTACCATCATAAAAGGCAATTAATCAATGGAGAATATTGTTGTCTTGAAATTGCAGACCATGCATAAAATATTGAATTTCTATTTATGAAATAAACTGGAAAGACATAAAAGTACTTCAAAAACTTAAATTCCCATAAAAATGCAATCATGTCATCAGCAACATATGACACTTAAATCCTCCATCATTGTCGTTGTCATCATCATCATCATCATCATCATCATCATCATCATCATCATCATCATCATCATGTGCCATCTTCGAGTCGAAGGTTGGTAGTCACAAGTTGTCGCCACTTTTGTTTCCAAAACGCCTCTTTAGCCTTAGCCTTTATGTCTCATTCACATAGACCATCTTCAGTTACTGTATATAACTTCTAAGATACTTGTATTCTTTTACTTGTTTCAATTATGTTTTCTATCAGGATGTTGTGTTTTATATTCCTTTGCCTGTTTATGACCATTGTTTTTGTTTTCATTAAATTTAATTTGCATGCTGGGTCATTCCATGTCAACTCAACCAAAATGGGAATTCGTCCCCACCTCACCATCTCAGAATTGCATGAAATTTTCACCATATGTTTATATATCTATTTGATGGGAAAATACCAAGTTTTACTGAAATATTCACTGTAGTTTGAAAGTTATGTGCCCTTTTGTAATAGGCCAGCGAACGTCATTTGCGAATCTGACTGCAACGTGATGTTTACATGCTAATAATATTTGAACTGTGAGGGCTTGGAGGCTGAAATTTGTTGAGCTTGTACAGTTTTTCACACTGATTCTCAGCATATAATAATGTCACACATAGTGGATCACATTCTTTAGTTAGAAAGTGTCAAAGATGGCTTTTCAGATCGAAATTTAGAAAAATCTGCCACTTTGAAGCTTTATAACTTCAAAAGTATTTTGTATTTTGTTTTGATATAAACAATGTTTATTCTACATATAACAGTTATTTCACATACAAATTTGTAACTGTCTATTCCTTTAAATGCATTGTATACTGACTTCCAAAGATGGTGCAGTTCGACAACGGTCCCCACTTGGGACCACAGTACAAAAAAAGTGTTAAATATTTTTCTATTTTTTTGTGATTTTGCATAGATCACATATCAAATAATAACTGATAAAAAAATTGTGATGGCCTTTTTGGTTTTAAGAACTTTATTAAGTGTCAAAATTAGTCGATTTTGCTACTCGCCGTGCACTGACACGAGATATAAGCTCATTAGCTGTTCTTTTTGACATATCAGCTCATAATGTATTTACTTTATCAAAATCATAGTTCAGTTGGCTTTGACACCGAAAACATATTTTAACTAATTATCAAACCATTTATAAGTAGTTTTTCTGAAGAAAACTCTGAAATTGGACCAGAACGTGTTCCATTGCAGACTTGTCAAAATCGTAATGACGAGCACTGCTGCCACATGCTTCAGGTGCAGGCATAATAGTGATAATGTGCTGAAATGGCACCCAGCAAATATCATCATTTGTAGGTATTGGCTCTCCTAATATTCCCATCATCTTTTTCAGTGTACGTGCTTGTTTCACCATATGCCATGCAGTGTTGAATTCAGTGGCAGTAACGTCAATTGTCCAGCTGTCAGGTACTAATGTTAGAATCTGGATCTTTTGTATTTTTGGTGCTTGTCTGAACTTTACTTTCATATCTGCTATCAGCTTGTCAAGATCTTTGCACTTCTCACAACACTTCTCCAGTTCCTCGGAACAAATGACTAGTACGTCAACCTTTGCTAGTTTAGCTGCTCTTTTGTCAACATTATTGAAGCTTGCTTGACTTTTCGCTTCAAATATGGAACTGCATCTCGTTGGCTGACTTTTTGCACCTTTAACAGAGAGCATCCCACTCCAGTTAGGCTACTGTTTAAAGATTCTTCAAATATGATGTCTGGTTCAGAATCCTCAGAAGAAAGTGTAGTTTCACTGATCCTGCAGCGTCGTCAGGCTGGCTGCTGAACATCATTAAACGGCAAGATGTGCAAAGTTTTTGACCGGGTTTGATACCTATCTGTGTTGCCTGTCCAGAAGAAACTGGACATAGACCTGTCTTAACAATTTTTTGCTGTGCCGTTTTAATGGATCACAACATTTCATCTGCAACAGTTCGTACTTTGTTAGAAATATTGCCTCATGATGCATACATAAAGTCGGATTTTCAATGGTGTCCATCAGTGCACCAATTTGCCACAACAATAGTGCCTGGTTTTCAGATATACAGTCTCTTATAAACTTCAAACCAGTTAATTTTCCACTATGCACAGTTTTATTGCAGTTTGAGTCATCCATCAAAACTTGTCCAATACTGCAGGTCATTTCTGTAAAATCACGTCAAATTGTTTAAATTGATAATCAGGAACCAACTTTTTACATAGCTCAAATTTAAAGATACAGAGGCTGAATAGTCAACTGTAATTAGCGCTATTGTACACTTAAAACAAACATTTATTTTTGCTTTCAATTGCACCAACGTTTGCAGAAAACAAAATGGCTGAATGTAGTTTGCTACACTGCTAATTATTCGACTGCAAAGAATATGAAAACAAGATTCAATAATATAATTACCAGTATTTAAGGCATCATAGTTTAAGTTTTATTTGGGATTTCTACACGATATATTTAATCACTAGCATAAAATTAAGTTTATTGGCTATTAGTAATGATCCAAATACTTTAAGATTGAACCATTAGCTTCAACAAATGTTTAAAGAATCACTAAATCAGCAACATTCGTCTTGCATGTATTTCGCGAATAGCAAAAACGACTAATTTTGACACTTAATAAAGTTCTTAAAACCAAAAAGGCCATCACAATTTTTTTATCAGTTATTATTTGATATGTGATCTATGCAAAATCACAAAAAAATTAGAAAAATATTTAACACTTTTTTGCACACTGTGGTCCCAGTGGGGACCGTTGTCGAACTGCACCATCTTTGGAAGTCAGTATACAATGCATTTAAAGGAATAGACAGTTACAAATTTGTATGTGAAATAACTGTTATATGTAGAATAAACATTGTTTATATCAAAACAAAATACAAAATACTTTTGAAGTTATAAAGCTTCAAAGTGGCAGATTTTTCTAAATTTCGATCTGAAAAGCCATCTTTGACACTTTCTAACTAAAGAATGTGATTCACTATGTGTGACATTATTATATGCTGAGAATCAGTGTGAAAAACTGTACAAGCTCAACAAATTTCAGCCTCCTAGCCCTCACAGTTCAAATATTATTAGCATGTAAACATCACGTTGCAGTCAGATTCGCGAAATGACGTTCTGCGGGCCTATTACAAAAGGGCACATAACTTTCAAACTACAGTGAATATTTCAGTAAAACTTGGTATTTTCCCATCAAATAGATATATAAACATATGGTGAAAATTTCATGCAATTCTGAGATGGTGAGGTGGGGACCATTGGTTGAGTTGACACGGAATGACCCTGCTGTATTCTTTACTTTTACTGTTTACTTTATTTAATTACATTTTGTAAGTCTTTCTCACTTTTGGTGGATATTACTGTCATCTGCATATCTTAATATATTGTATACTATTCCATTTATTTTTATGCCTGGGGTTTCTTCCAATGCTTCCTTTATTGGGAATTCTGTAGGCTTACATAGGTTGAATGGGGGGGGGGTAAACTACAGCCTTGTCCAACACCTCTTTTCATTCTGATTTTTGCTGTCTCCTCATTTTGGATGGTCACTGTAGCAAACTGATTATGATATAAACTGACCAGTAATCTTGTTTCCATGGTTGGTATTTCTGCCCATTTGAGTATCTCTATTAGTTTTGTATGGTTCACCATGTCAAAAGCTTTTTATAATCAATGAAACTTATGTATATATTTTTTCCTATTCTTCATGCATTTTCACATATGAGTCTTAGTTGGTAAATGGCATCTCTTGTTCCCTTGCCTTTTCTGAAGCCAGTTGGTTTGCTGAAAATAATCTTTCTGTTATTGGCATTAACCTGCTTTTCATTATGTATAATAAAATTTTGGACATGTGAGAAATCAAGCTATTGGTTCTATAGTCTTCACATTCCAGTGCCTTGTTTTTCTTTGGTATTGTAGTTGCCTTCATTCCTTCATCTCCTAGGTTCTGTATAAGTTCTGCAATCTGCTGGTATCCCGTCTTTTCCTGCTGCTTTTTTCTTTGGGAGTTGCTGTATTGCTTGTCTTACTTCTTCAGTTGTTAAGGGATCTTCTTTTGTCCAGTCATTTGTTGTCATCTGTTTCCTGGTATCATTGTATATAGAATTCTTCAACATATTTTTTTCCATCTGTCTAATATTTCATCCTTTTGCATTAATAACTTTCCATTTTTGTCTTTTATTGACATAGGTATGTTATTTGTTTTCCTGTTCAGGTCACTGACTTTTTTATACATCAGAGGGTTATATCTTTTATCAAGTTCTTCTATTTCTTTGCATTTTTCATTATAGTAATCATCCTTAGCTTTCCTATACATGCTCTGTATTTCATGCTTTAATTTTAAATCCTCCATAGAGACAGAGAGAACCAGTTAACTAAAGCAGTGTTTCCCAAACTGTGGGTGTGACCCAAAAGTGGGTCTCAGAGCAGTCCAATAGATCACAAGGTAGTGTGAAATTAGATTCAAAAATTGTCATTTTCTAACCAACACCATAGAGTCACTAGTCTTGCAAAGCTGCAAGTACCTTTTGGTTTAAGAAATGTATATACCTGCAATCTATTCAAGGTCAATATTAAAATGATTAGTGTTTTATCCACTTTTAGTTGACACAAACTTTTTCAGGGCTACCACACATTAAAAACTGCAGAAGTGGGTCATGGTCTAAAAAAGTTTGGGAAACTAAAGGATCAGAAAAGTTTCCTCCTATTCTAATACTAAACAATGTGTCAGTAACTGGTGTGTTTGGTACTGAAGTGTGAGCAAATAGTACATCTAATGGCTTAGCAGCTTGGTTACAAGTGACCAGGGACCTCAGTGATTGCTCAGTTAATCTGAACAAGAGCCTACAGCACAATTATAACATAATAGGACTCTGGCAAGAATTTTACAATTATTGCCAGCATAAGAATTAGAAAGTCTGAGCCCATTTAGATAATGGATGATGATGATGAGTTCTCTGCCCCAAGGCAAGTTCAGTTGGCAGTGCACCACTGGGAGACCATGGAGGTAGATTTATAATGCCTGTTTCACAGTCACAGACAATTATGAGTGAGCAGCATGTCCCAGGTCACCACATGGCAACTAGGGTCAAACTCTGAACACATCCAGCTAATCTAATCTAATCTAAAACTTCTATAGCGCCACTTCATAATGCACAAGAGCATCAACCGATGACACACCAAATCCAAATCATTAAAGATCCAGGTCAAATCCAGGGTATCCGGCCGGCCAGCTGCATGGCACGAACCATAATCACTACACAAATGAACCGGTAATGTGCAATATTCCTTACATATAAAGCTTTGTATGGCTTATAATATTATCTATATGGTTGGTAGCAGTAATAATAATAAAAGTAAATGACTTGAGTATAAAGTTCAAGACATAATTCTTTGTCAGTCATCTCTTGCCTCAACAGATAAGCAAATAGAACACTTGGTCCACTTTGAAGACATGGCTCAATCTTGGTCAAATCTTACAGTGGCTTCAGTGAATGCACAATGGACAGATATCTGCAGAATTATTATGAGGGGATGAGGGGAAATGACTCGAGTACTACAGACACTATAAACCACAGCAATGAGAGTACCTTAGGTCAACATTCAACACTATCACATACATTCACTTTTAAATGCACCCTTCAACTCATATTCACACTTTTATGTAACTAAGCCATAGTGAAAGCATGGCTCCTTTTTATTGACCAATATGTAGGCACTACTGCCTGCAACTGTAGCAGACATTGAGAAGCAGGATTGGTTCAGCCAGCTTATAATAAAAAAGTTTAGTTACACTCATCTAAATAACAGTAATGCAGTTTTACATATTATTTGAACTCAACATTGCAAATATTAAGACGATCTAATATTGCTTTCTGTCATATTCAAATTGATTGATTAACAAGTACAGACTGCTGATCAATGCTAACTGCTTAACCACCCTGTGTAATTATTCCGGTAAAATAAAAATCTTCTAATCTAATCTAATCTTAAACTTCTATAGCGCCACTTCATAATGCACAAGATGCACCAATGGCACACCAAATCCAAATCATTAAAGATCCATGTCAAATCCAGGGTATCCGGCCGGACAAACTGGTGACGGTCTATCGTGGATAAGCCGAGTCAAAAAAATGAGTTTATAATCTTGTTCTAAAAATCTGTAATGAATTTGAAATGTGCACCTGCTGAGGCACTGAGTTCCAGAGTCTGGGGACGGCCACTGAGAAGGTACGAGAACCAAGAACTGTCCGAGTATGGTAGGGGGAGAGAACTATTGCAGACAAGGATCTGGTCGACTATTTGTTTGTACAGAAAGTTTAGAAGAAGGTAACTAGGTTCCCTATAATAAAGTGTTTTGTAAATATTGCTGAAACATTCCCATTGACATGCTTGTAATGCCTGGAGTGGGGAATTATTATTTCTTGGCCCATACAATAATGATGCATACAATGATGAAATTTTCATGTAGCAAAAAGAATATTTGCGTATATGGTAACTAACGGGCTAAATGCAATTAAGAAAGCAGTGAGTACACGCAGCCAGTTTTAGCAAAGTGTCATTTGACCAATGATAACATCATCAAAACCAGAGTTATGGTAATATATAAAAAAGCAAATATATATATATATATATATATATTAAAAATTTTATATCACAACTATTTGGTCAATATTTTTAGACTTATAATGTTAATTAAGATTCAGACACATGGCAACATAAAAAGACATGGTATGGTAAAAGACATTCCCTGGAACCAAGAGGAAGCACCTATGTGGCTCATGAGTGCAAAATGGATAAAAATTCTAATTATTACATTGGATCATGATAGTATACTGTAGAGTCAGACCGAAGCTGCAATTTACAGTTTCGGCCGAAGCCGAACCGGAGCCGAATCTGCAGTCCTTAGCTTCGGCCGAAGCCGAAGCTAAGCCGAAGCTGTCTGCAATAGATTCGGCCGAAGCCGAATATATTGACATGTAGTCCTAAAAGTTAGTGACCAGTGACATTTTAAGTCGGAGCTGAAAAATACACACATGAATAATATAAAATATGAGCAGAAGTTACTTTCTCACCTGTTAACTTACACGTTGCCTTACTGGCATCAGACTCGACTTAGTTTTTAAAAAAATCCAAATTGTATTTGTTTGCGACATTTCTACTGTCGAGTATTACCTCTCACGACCACTGCAACTGAAATGTAATGCTATCGTTCAACATTGCCTACGACAGCTATTAATCATTAATCAAATGAGGGGTTCTATTCGGGGGGCGTCGCAAGCCCCTTGGTTCTATTGATTCAGACGCTGTTGTTCCTATAACAAAGCATTGAAGTCATACCTCCTTTGATACATAAAACCGTCTTCATCAGTTCGCAAACCCGATTGTGGCCGTTGTGACCACCCCCACCGTTTTTGATCTTGTGCAGCTTCAAATGCCTATATAAGATGTTAATCCGCAGTCACAAGATATTTGCTTAAGACCGTTGAAACTAAAGGATTCAAGGCATTGGAATAGGGAATCGAAATTGATAAATGAGGGTTATATAGTCACTTGCTTTGAACCATCCACTGTAAGCCCACCCCTTAATCCCCTATTGCCTCCAATAACATTTATGATATTATGATATATGCGAACTCGCAAAGCAAATGCTATAATGGCTCTATTGTTCCTTATTTGTTAGACTACTTAGTCTTCCAACCTTTGAAGCAGAATTCAAGAGAGTATACATCAGTGATGGGTAATTCAATTTCTAATTCTAATTAATTAGCTAATGAATTAGCTATCTGTCTAATTCTAATTCTAATCAATTACTTCCAAAATATTGCTAATTCTAATTCTAATTCTAATGAATAGCTTGCTAATTGTAATTGAAAAGAACAATTAGTTGCCTAATTAGCACACTTGCTTGTGACAAGTGCTTTGGAACCAGGATTCAAACTCAAGTGGATAGAGAGTGCTGAGGAAAGATATTTTGTTTAAGGACAAATTAAACGTCAAGTAAATTCAGTCTCAAAGCAGATAAACAATACACCTTTGACACCAGCTATGGACAATGACAAATCAGTCACACCTCAAATTAAGTCCCACAACAATCTATTTGGATATATGGAAGAAACTTTGCTGACGTCAACAGAAACTGAAGAGCTCCAAAGTTACTTATATACTCCAACCAATATGAACACTAATTGTATTTCTTTTTGGGAGGACCATAAATTGAACTTTCCCTGTTTATACCAGCTACATTTGCAGCATCATATTGTACCGGCCACATCTGCTGCTATTGAAAGATCATTTAGTGCAGTGGATTTATTCTTAATGATAGGAGAAAATGAAATCGATTAGATGATACTTTGTTTGAGTCACTTTTACTTGCAAAATGCAATTCTGATATAATCTAGATTACGGAGGATGACATTAATTTTCGTCGTTACATTAAAATGCATCGCAATTTTTATCAGTGCACTTCTAATTGCTAATTCTAATTAAATTAGAAGGTATCTAATTCTAATTCTAATTAATTGGTTGTGAAATTTTGCTAATTCTAATTCTAATTGTAATTGTAAAATTTCAACTAATTCTAATTCTAATTAATTAGATAAAAAAGGGCAATTACCCATCACTGGTATACATACACATCATAATCAAGATTCATTACTTGATAACAACAAATGACTTTTACAGTCATCAATTACTGTATATGACAGAAAGTTCGGCTTATGGCCAATACCATACTTAGTTAAGGCCGAAGCCGAAGCCGAAGCCGAAGCCGAATATTATGAAATCGATTAGGCCGAAGCCGAATATGGCAGATTTCTTAGATTCCGTGCCGAAGCCGAACTTCAGTCTGACTCTAGTATACTGCCAAATGTTCTTATTGGCTTTTATTTTTCACCAGAGAGCAAATCTTAGGTTTCAATTGATGTAAGATGATCTTCCATTACAGAAAGTTAGTAAGATCAAACTGCATTGCAACAAAAAGAAATGTATACAATCATTTGCAACAATGGGCTAAATTCAGATGATTAATTTCTGAATAAAATTACATCATTTCTTCTCTCATCTACTACAAAACATGTTCTAAACAATAGAACACAATCGCTACATATCACACTCTAAATACCATACTACTCCCCAGACAATCATTTCCCATTAGTTTTAAACCATGGATGTAGTCCTCAAGATCGTGAGCTTTATCTCAAGAGCACTCAAGACAGATTCTTTGTGGTCTTGGTCTTGTCTTGGTCTCGACAGCTAAGGCCTTGGTCTTGGTAACGTCGGTCTTGGTCTCGGTCTTGATGAATTGGTCTCTGAAATTGTCCAAGACCACTATATATTATAAATATAAATTATCAGATTGTACAAATTTCATTTAGGGTTTCACACAGCTTATTGTCAGTCAGCAGCCAGCCATGAACGATGGTTCTAACAACCCATCATCAAACACCACTCTCAAGGCCATCCTTGACAATGATCAGTTCAAGCCACTGCATCCATTTATTTGCTCTATTAACTGCATTCCGGCTACACCTGCCCAGTGGAACGTGTTTTCATCCATGGAGGAATCTTCATGCGCCCCCACAGGGCATGCATTAGTGACAGTGCTCTGCGATTTGGTGTTTGCAAAGTGCAATGCTCACATTACTCAGTTATAAATTGCAGGTTTGGAATGATTGTGTTGACCAATTGTCAACTGAACGTAGCTCTGATGACATGTGAAACAACTATGATAACATTTCTGTAAAGTTTATACCATATCCGGCTGCTTATTGTTTAGTTAGACAAAAATGTATACAGTAATTGAGTGGGTAAATTGTTTGCATGGTGCATTCGATGGCCTTGGTCTTGGATGGCCGGTGTTGGTTTTGGTCTTGATAGTAGTGGCCTTGGTCTTGGTCTTGCCAACTATGGTCTTGGTATTGATGGTAGAGGTCTTAGTCTTGGTCTTGCAACTTTTGGTCTTGACTACATCCCTGGTTTTAACCCTTGTCCAGCATAGCTTCTCTTAAAATCACAATTTCAAACAATCTCTTGAATATGAAATCAACAAAAAGCCATAATTTACCAACCACAGAGATTAACAAGTTTCTTGCATTGGTGACGCCAGATATAGGCTAGTCCTCTCAAAATAATGCTCTGCCTTCCAAGAATGTGCAGTAGGTTATTTAGAGGCATGTTTTATCACCGTATATATATATATACATAATATATATATATATATATATATATATATATATACATAATATATATATGCGTTCAATGTAAACGCCTGAAAACCAGCGAAATCAACGGAGGTCTCTAACCTTGTTTTACACGCGGCCTGAGACCCACTGGCGACCAAGCGACGCCTAAAACGACGTAAATCCTTTCGATCTTCGAAACTTCCCGTGAGATTATTTGTTAATTTTATGATTACTTGGATTTTATGAAATAATTATTCCTCTCTCTTGCTGTTCTGCCATCCGCACTCAGTCTTTCGCCGTCGCCATTTACGCTCTGCGTCGACATCTGTCGACGCTCCGCGGAAAACACGTCCCTCGAAATTTACTTGGCGCCACTCTTAGAATTTTTCAAACTGTTAAAATCAAAATGTGGAGTACGCATTCAAATGACTCGTCCACAAATTCGAATTTGACATTTGATAATCAAAATTTGTATGGTTGGATTCTTTTTTTCGGTCTCTTGAAGTACCGGTCCCTCGCTTGGTTGCGCCTCCTTCTTTGTGAAGGAGCTTGACAGAGGTGGCTTCACGCCATGAAGTTATTATACCTCCATACTTCACGCGCTCCCAGCCACGCAGGAGCTATCTCGGGGAGCGCTTTTGCCACAACGTCACATTTCTATATAACTATGCTGAGGACATGAAGACTCCGAGATGCAATCAAATCGTCTTACTATTAAGCACTGGAAATACAAATTATCTAGCGTTTGATTAGGCGGCGACTCTCCAGGCCTAATCACTGTTCACATCAATCCCTGATTCCCTTCTACCACCTTTTCACTCTGTTGGTTCTTGATTAGTTAAGGGTCGACATCCGGTGATCCGGGTATGCCATTCCTCGTTCCTGACCTGTATCTACTGTATCACTTCCGCAGACTACGTTAGAATTAAGTTTAACTGAGCACGCACTTCCTGCCTGTAACATGATCCTTCAGTGTTTATTCTAGCCACCTAGACAATGGGGGGGGGAGTTCAACATGTTTGGGGGTACAAAGTTTCTCATGTTTGACATGCAAAAAAGGTTAAACTTATTCATTTTTCCTTTTCAAAATACCTGACAATCAAAAAAGGTTATCATTGTATTTTTCCCTTTCAAAATGCCTCAAAAATTAAAAAGGTCATCCATATATTTTCCCCTCTCCATGTGCAAACCCCCCATCGTCAAATTGACCCTCAAGCCAAAATATAAAAATTGTTGAGGGAAATTTCTAACTTGGGGGGGTTTCCCCAGATGGAGGCGGGGTTGCCACCAGAGTCCTAGAATTGATCCTTCCACTTGTCTAATCCAGATTCAGTTGTACATCAATTCACTATACTGTACACGAGTCTGCAGAATATTGGTCTGTGGGCCCAACATTTAAGGTCTTAAACAACTACAGTCGGCTCAAGGTCTGATTGACTATGAGCTACTGAATGATCATTCAGAAGCAGTGGAGGTTTAGACCTGGAGATTAACAGGAGAAAAGCAATGGCAGGATCTACATTCAACAGGCTACATACCAACGTTTTCAAAAGACATGACATTGGATGATTGGAATGAAAACAAAAATATGAATTCTCAACACTTGTGTCAACACCAATACTAACTCAGTACACTGTATATGGAAGTGAATCTTGGACCATAAAAAAAGAATTGGAAAAAAATTACATCAACAGAAAATACCGTAAATGGCTAAGAAGAATAGTAAGGATTGGATACGAAGAACATATAACAAATGAAGAAGTCAGAGAGAGAACACTGCAACCGAATATCATTGAAGTAATCAGAAAGAGAAGAATGAAATGAACCGGACACATGGAAGAAATAAGAAACCCAAAACAAATTTTCAACTACAAACCAGAGGGGAAATGATCTAAAGCAGTGGTTCCCAACGTGGGGCATACGCCCCACCGGAGGCAATTTCATTATTTTGGGGGCAATTTCAATGTTTAACATTTTTAGAACAGGATAATTAAAATGACAATTGCTAAAGAACTTATGGAATATAGATTCATAGAAGAAGCTTTCACTACTAAATGAGTAACATATCTGCTTTGCATGTTTTGTATCTGTCGTTGCTGCTTTTCATATAATTTCATGTTATTCCGATAATACAATTTCTGTGATTGCTTCTGTGCGTGTGTCACGGGGACATAAGAATTTTAAAACGACTTTGGTGTGGCGTGGCCTAAAAAAGGTTGGAACCACTGATCTAAAGGAAGACCGAAAATATGACAGGTGGACGTATTGGAAGAGGATCTCAACATGGCAAGGCTGAATTTCAACAGAAAAACTGATAGAAGACACCAAATGACATCTGAAAAAATAGCAAAGGACAGAGAACTTTGGATTGAAGTGAAGAAGTCGGTAGCTGGACACAGCTGGAGGACAAAGTCCTGACCTGACAAAAGTAAATTTTGCAAGCATCCAATGAAATTTTAAGGCACAACATAGAGAATTAAACATAACCAGTCTTCATGGTAAAATCATATTTTATATTTTGACAAAATAACTGTAACTTTCTCAAATATTTAGTGCAATGTCCATCTTACATAAAGATATTCCACTTGTTTTCTTCATCAAAATTGAACAGAGCCAAGAAAGCCATCTACTGCGTAATCATAGATGATGCTCTGGAGCTAGTAATTAAAAGAATTAATAATAACCAACACAACAACACACCAAATGACTGGTGTTATTCAATTACCGGTATTCTTGTCAAATGAATTTAAGATAAGTAATTAATAGTATTAACTGAAAAACATTAAATCATTACCAGATATATTTAAAAAGCACAAATAGTAGGACACAGATTGCCTGCCTTCTCATAATTGTGAAGTGAAAAAGCAATTGTCAAGACCTTCCTCATGGGTACAGCCTATTTTGTGCTCACTATTTAAATGCCACCTCTATACAGAAACCAACAGGTAAACCACCATGTCGTATTACAGTATGCTAAATGCTTTAGGAGTTGTGTCACAAGAGATCTAGATTAAAATTTTAAATCCTTTACTGTATGTACCAGTAGATCTGGATAGGATCAATAAATTTGTTGGTCCTACAAGTTACACTAAAAATTAGCACAGACGGACATAATGCAAACTTGTCAGTAGATTGGATGGCGATACAATCACTTAGAGCACATAAACATTTACTGCTCATCGGAAACCAGTCTAAGCTAAACAGGTTTCACAATCAACTAATTTTAATTTGTCAAGATATAGTCACCAAATATAATAAAAACTAGATTGCGTTTATTTATTACAAATCATTATGCTGACAGTATTTAGAAATCTGCTGCCTGAAAAGATATTTTCAAATTTTATTTTAACTCACATTCTGAATGTTGTACAAATTAACTTCAATTTAGCTGTGCAATGTGATTAATCCAGATATGAGGCTTGCACATAATTTTATATCTACTTTACTTTATATCTTTTAGACAATATATAGTGCATATGCTCCCTTTATGTAATTTTCACATCACTTTATCAAAAGACGGATGCCTTTAAAATGTAAAGGATTTCGAAGCTTGGAAATTTAAAATGTTCGGTATCTTTTTAATAGCCACTGTAAGATTAAATTTGAGAAAACAGCGAATATAACTATAGAAACAGTGTAACACAAGATACTTAATCTTGGCAATATGAAAAAAATTAATACATAAAATTGAAACTGAAATCACATAAATGTTTTGTCACTGTGCACATATAAATCCATTCTCAAAGTAATAACTACAATTTTGCATCAAGCCTAATGCAGATGTCATTACAGTAGAAAATCTAAATGTTTTATGTCAATATGTACATATTACGCTGTCTACAAAGTAATAACTACAAGTCTGCACCAACCTTTATGCAGATATCACTACAGTAGGAAAATCTACTGGTGATAATGGAATAAACTATGGCCAGAGGAAATTGATAGAAAGAACATTATACGTAATTTTAGAAGCAATGAAAATTTTGTTATAATAACTGCTTATCTCCTTTGCTCATTACTTCCCTATGCTCATTCATTATTCCACATTCAAATCTAGGATACAATTCAGAAGCAAAACGATCAATGCATATAGTCATTTGAAATAAAATTAATATTCAAACATATGCACAGAAATGTTTTGCAGACTTGTACAAGCCAAAAACGGGTCAATGAGATAAAATCAAAACTGAGCTGGAAACTTATTGGTCATCATATGCAAACATGAATATAATTATAGTGACATTTTCTTCTGTCAAAAATAGAAACCCTTTAATAAACCGATACATTTAAATTGCAGTTCTAAAATCTGTAATGAGAACACACCAAGACTGCTACATATTAAAGTACAATGACATGAAGATCAATATAACACAGAAGGGATGCACAACCCACAGGCCCGATCCAACAACGTATTCTGTCCGGCCCTCGGAGCAAATTAAAACAGCAGAGAAAACTCTGGTCGGAGAACAGTAATTTAGCTGTAGAAATTATATATCAACTGACTGGGCTGCCCATATCAATTGGGCTACTACTACTCTTTGTGCCAAGCAGCAATTCACTGCAACATTTATTACATTTCATTTTGCCCGAGTTGCAAATTTATGTATAATATACTATAAATTGTAGAACATGCATTTCGAGATAGCAGCTCCCAAGCAAACTGAGAATATTCAATTTTGCCCTTGACCTAAAAAGGTTGTGCACCCCTGTGATACAGGATAACATAATATTCTGTTCAAAATTTTATTTTACCACATGTATTTCACATTCACTGTCAAAATTTTGCCAAGAATGGGTTTGGCAGCAAAGGCTCATCCCAAGCGGCTGAACTTGTCCGTTTATTAAATCTTGGCTTCTTCTTTCTAAAGACGTCGTTAAGATCAAGCGCATATATCGATCCAAATGTTTTCTCTGTATCAGGCGGATGAGTAAATTGGCTGAGCAGCAACGACTTGAGCTGAATGCCTACAAAAACAAAAATATCTGTTTCAAATTCATCATCAACAACATCATCCTGCAGCTCCACTGCAATGGCACTGGTTGGCAAATTGGGTTAACGGTCTCCACAAAAAGTCCTGTCTTGTGCAGCTCAATAGACTTCTGGTGTTGTCATAAAAGTCCATTCTGCGATGTTCTTCAACCAGGAAGTTCTTGGGCATCCTCTGTTCAAACACATGAATTCCTCTGTTCAAACTACTTATTTCATTTATTTAATTCGTAGAATCTTTTGCTGAATTATAAACAAAAACAGACCCTGAGCCCAAAGAGGAATTTTCTTCCTCGGCTTCGATTCGTCATCAGTTGAATCATCAGATTTCAGATCTGTGATGTCGTAATTTTCATCTGTGGCGGTTCTTATAATTTTCTTCACAGGGCTCATTTCATAACTGAAAAGAAAAAGCAGGCAGAAACAATTAAAAATTCTGCCATCGTGTTTAACATCCGACATATCGTGGCATTAAAAGGCCCACAACAAAATATTGTAAAACTTCCTAGCATGAAAAATTCATCCAACGACTTCCATAATCATTAATCTTTTTATTTGCTTCAACCTTCTTGACAATGCTGAACATCGAAAATAACAAAAACAGAGCTGAACAACATCGAAAACAACAAAAACAGACGATACAGCACTTCGTCTACCTCCTCGAATTGTTAAAAATAAAAGTTAAAATTCAACAAACTATCAAATTACGCAAACAATGCAGCAGCTATTCAACATATTCAAAGATCAAATTTTAAATTAAAACCCAACGCAGAGAATGATCAATCTTAACAGTGCATAGACATACGATTCTGAATTTGTTGAAACAGTCAACGAAGATGGTGCAGGTTTAGATGTTGAAGGAATTGCAGTAGGTTTTGAACCTGATGCAGGACAACCATATATTCCAGTAGCAACTTTCACTGTAGAACCGTTAGTATTGCCTGGAACACGTGTAGCTGACGTGCATGCATTGGTCGGATTAGATTTAACAGCAGACGTGTAGATCGAAGCAACGGTGTTATTACTGGCAGCGGCGTTATTTCTCAAATTGTGGGCGTATTTTTCAAGATGTCGCTGAAGATTTTTCTCTTTAGCAGTTTGTTCCTCCTCTGCTCTTTTCTGCAACAGTCGCTGTTTCTCCTGCAGAAACGAAAACGAGTGATATAATATTCTATTCATCTGCTGCAAGAAACAATTAAACTGCATTTTCAAAACCAACATAGCAATATGCTCGGAGCAACATGTGTTCTTCTCACATTTGGATATTTAGATTCTGATCTGGTACACATCACTTTTGCCACGAATGCTCATAGATCTTGTTGTAGGGAATGTCAGTGGAACAAAATAAATCAAAAATTTTGAAAATCAGACCACATTTGGTAGAGATATATTATGTCTAACTCGAACAGCCCTTGGTTTTCTCAGCGGTATTTTCTACACCCCGGTCCTAAAGAGTACACATCACTTAGGGCATAGAGCCCCAATGACACTAAAAGAGGTGTCATCTATCGAATGGATGGATAGATACTAAAGCGATTTCTGGCATAAAATGTATCTGATACGTTGACCCACTATTGAGGAACAACTAGGAAGCCTACAGGACAGGTCCCGGACTTTGGGCCCAATAACAACAGAGGTATCCCAGACGTCATCCCCGATTAAGAGGTTAACAAACTGTTCTATAGTGCTAACAATTTTGTTTCTTAAAAAAAGATGCTGAAAAATAAATTTTAAATAGGAATAGAAAGCAGAATTCCATTAGTTAGAAAAATGTACCGTAATGTAAATGTACTCTGCCAGCAACATACACAATGTATAGTAATCATATTTAAATTATAATTACTATAAATTTATTGTATGTTTGCAAGATTTCCTCCTAAATATGCAGAAAATATTCTGCATATAAAAAATCACGCATATGCAAATATATATCTATAGACTAAATTATATGGAATTTATACATACCCGGTAATCCTGGTACAAAAACTGCCATTGCTAAACAATGAAACTTATGTTAGAAGATATGCTGTTATGTACACTCTGAATTATTCAAGCCTGAGATGCCATAACCACATATAAACCATGCTCACTTTATCACATTATACAGATAATTGACATCACAAAACTCAATATTACTCTTCTGCAAATAACAAAACCACAAACAATTTGAAATCCAGTTAGAAATCCAGAAAAATGAGTCATTTAGAAAATGAGACTCATACCACATCCTTCATTTTCTCAATTTCAATTTCCTTCTGTCGTTCCCGATCTCGCTGACGTTCAATTTCAAGTTTATCTCGTTCTTCTTTTTCTTTCCTCTCACTCCAAAACCAAAGCATCATAAAATTATGACAGGTACAAAAACCAGTCACCTGAATTAGTCTTTCAAAGTATTATGGAAGTATAGATACACAATTAAAATAATGCAAGCAATGGAAATCTGAGATTTCAAATGATCACATAAAATTCGAAATGCAGATCGATGCCAATAATTAACGAATGAAAGCTTAATTATGCTTTCAACGACTACACAACGCCATTTGTAAATGCCGCTGCCGCCACCATCACCCTTTTTTAAACCCAAGGTACCCCTCAAATGGAAAAGTCCAAGACGACCACAGAATTTTTTTCAAAAAAGTCCCTGAGTAACAGCATTTTTGCGTATCTTCATGTAATATTGGATTTTTTTCAACTTGCAATAATGCCCAAGTTCTTTGAAAGCTAAAAAGACAAGGCATACAGCAGTGTTTTGCATTTTTATTCCTCTTTCTAACCATCCGTGCAAAAAATTTAAAAATTTGGGATGAGGGTCCACTATCTGGCCTAAAACAACACCCGCTCCAAAAACAATATCTTTTTCAGGCTGAGCAGATAAAATTTTTGAGTGGTAACCTAACTTTGGTGAGGAAATGCAAGTGGAACAAAGTAAATCAAAAATTTTAAAACCAGATATTATTTAGTTGAGATATAGTTTTCCTACCCGAAGCACCCTCAGTTGGATAACTGTCATTTCGATCAGTTTCGAACAAAGCTTATATTTTTTATACTTTGCCATATCCCAGACTATATGGAAGCTAAAAGATGAGGTATACACCATAGTCTTGCATTTTAATTCCTCTTTCTAACCATCTGTGCAAACATATATAGAATTTGTGAGGGGTTCTCTCTCTCCAACCTAAAACAGCACCCCTCAAAAATAAAAAATTGTTGTTTGAAGCTCTGCAGCTAAAATTTTGAAGGGTAAGCTATCTTTGGTGAATGGCAAAGGTGTAGGGAAATGTAATTGGAACGAAATAAATCAAGAATTTTGTAATTCGGACAATATTTAGGGGAGATACATCATTTCTTGTCAGTGCACCCTTCTTTCGCTTCAACGTTCCAAAGTTATAAAGAAATGTGGTTTCATACAAAAAAGAGCTACATGAGGTTAAGTGAAGCCTTTTCTCAGTTCTTGCATGTTATTCATTGATGTTTCTATGATGGGGCAAAGTTTAATTCCTTAAAAAATATTGGTTATTCACGCAAGTGATGAATCTAAAAAGACCAATTTAAATGGTCGCTAATTTTAGCTATGACATCATTGATGCAAATACCCATGGAATTCCAGAGACTTTGACCGTCACTTGTATTTACGATCGCTAGAACATAGATGCTACATTTGTCCTAAAAGATCATTTTAAATACTTTCATTTGACTTGCTGTTTACACATGCAGCAAATTTAAATATCCTGATTTAAAGGGAGGATTTTTTAAATATTAGATTCAACTACTTTTGTGTCAGGTAACTTTGGAAAACTTGAGGAAACTACCTCCTACACATAAGTCTCCCAACGGGAATTCCATAGGTATTACATTTAGCGAGATAAGACATCGAAAATTAAGGTAGTGCTTGTTGGCACGTTTGGCACTTTGGGACGTAAAGGGTTAAGAGAAAAAAGGGCCACTACCGTTCTTCCTTCTGACGCTGTCGTTCAAGAAGCTCTTTCTGCTTCTGTTCTTCTTGCGTTCGCAAGCGTTCCTGCTCAGCCAGGCGCTCCTGCTCCATTTGCTTCCGGCGATCTTCATCCTGACGGCGCTGTTCAGCAATTTTCTGCTGTCGACAGATTTCGTCTGCTTCACGATTCTTGCGCTGCTGCTCTTCGATCACCTGACGGTCACGCTCCTAAAATCAACATCACGACATATTTCGTCATTTTTTAGCCAACCAATTGATGATTTCAGAGCCATCTCTAACCAGAAAATAAGGTCAATGAAAAAGTTAAAGAACATGCTATTGAACCAGGGTTTAATCTGGTCCATTTCCGGAGGGGAAAATTGCCCTTCCCCCCGGAAATTTCAAAATCCCCCCGGAAATTTTGGCATACTACATCAACTAACAGCAGCCTCCTAGCAGAATTCTCCCCGGCTTTGTCAGTTCCCCCTGGCTTTGTCAGTTTTCCTCCTGAGTTCGGGAGTCTAGATTAAACACTGTATTGAACAGTTGTCACACAGTGATAATGCATTCAAAACAGCTACATGTGTGTGTGTGTGATCTCTATGCTTTATCCCAAGCTAATCTTGAGTCTTTTCAACCAAAGGACTGCACCAATTGACACAATAAACTTTAAAACAGAACAATAAATGATTAATTTAATCAAACAAAAATAAAACAAATCCACAAACCATTTGCAAAGCAACTTGCTTACGAGACTCTTCTTCTAGCTTTCTACGTCGCTCAGCTTCTGCCATCCTCTTCTCTCTGCAAAAAGTAGCGTGTTGGTCAGAAAGACATCGAATTCAGTGAGAAAGCATTCCTAAATCCAACACTGAATAAAATCCTGTCCAACGGCATTTTCACAAGTTAAGCTGATTGCCCATACCCATTTATAACAACACACGTCAATATTTTTTTATCATAGAACATGTACATATATACCAAGTGAGCTTTATAAACCACTAGATTATATAAAACCATGTATGAAAAAGAAAATTTCTGAGTCATCAATATCACAAAACTACACAGGATTCTTGCCTTAATTTCTGCTTTTCTCTTTCTTCCCGCACTTTTTCTTCCATTGCCCGACTTGAAGCCTTTGCCGTTTCCTCCAACTTCTGCATCATTTCCTGCTTCTGATCGATTTCCTTTTGCTGTCGCTCCAAACGACGCTTCATCACGAGCTGCTCACGTTCTTCGCGCTGCCTAAAATATGGCAATAAAAGGACACAAAAGAAATCATCTGCAGTTTTACATTCTGATCTGACCACAGATTTTATGGTAAAGTGCATCTACTAAAGCAAATATTATTAAAAGAGCAAACACGGAAAAGCAAAAGGACCAACTAAAACCCAATGCAGAATACGCAGCACCACAACAAAATCTCACAGCCATATCCAGTGGCGGCTCCACCGGGGGGACCAGGGGGGCCCGTGCCCCCCCTATTGACTGCCTGGCCCCCCAGTTGGGACCCTATACTTAATGCTACATACATTAAACAACAAATGGTTGGCCCCCCAAGATTAGAAGTTGCCCCCCCCCCAACGGCCCCCCCACTTGCCAAATCCTAGAGCCGCCACTGGCCATATCTAAGGAAAATTCAATAATAAAATTTGTGGCATGATTTTTATGGAAAACCATAAGGTCCTCAATCAAAATGCATTACGTAAAATCCCTCTCAGACTCACAATATTGAACGTTATACACACACACACCCACACACACACACCCCACACACACACATTCAGCACATTGGCAATGCATGCAAACTGTATGGAACTATCAACAGACAACAGAACACAAAAAACCGATGTATATACATGTATGTGAAGTTTCATTGCAAAATGCAACTAAAGTTGTTTGTTTGCTAAGTTCACAGTAACCTAGATCAGACCATTGCAAATTAATAAAGTACTCTATGCATGCAAAACATTTAACTAAACTGTGATAAAATTTCCACTTCACTACAATAAATTTCAAAATCCATAGAAATACCTCTTTAATTCTTCGGCTTTCTTCAACCGCCTTTCCTGCTTTCTTTGTTCGGCTTCTTCTAGCTTTTTATTCTTGACTTCAAGATCCTTCCTCTTCTGCTCTTCTTGCTCCTGTGTTTAGACAAAATTAAAGCATCGAAACTAGACACATTCCTTGATGTTCTTTTTCAAAATCACAAGTTTCATAACATAAAAACAAACAAAAAGGTAACAAGTTGACAATACTTTCAACTTTGAAAATCCATTGTTAGGGATGCAACAATAGTACTTTCTTCTGCCTGTATAAACCCTTTAATGATAATAACAGCTGAACAGTGTGCAATTATATAATCCAGTATGCAATAACTAGGCTTGCTTTCAGATATTTGTGAATTTGTCATAATTGAGTTTCTTACATCAAGATTCCAGTGCATCATCTAATATGCTTAAAAGGATAACATTTTCAGTGTTCTATCTTCTCCTAAGATATTCAGCAACAAGAAACCAATTCAGTCTAATATTGTTTATTTACTTACATGACAATGAAGCATATTCAGCTGCTAAATAAAACACTGAAGTTGAGCAGTTGCTAAAAAACACAGTTAAAGAAAAATTCTGGATCAAAAGATCCAGGATTGGTATGAAGCTATTGTCAACAAAACATTAAAAACTAAATGCAAACACTAACAAAAATCCACAAGAATTTTTTTTAACACACCTCATGTGATAACTTCACTGGAGTGTTACTAGGAACAAATGACTTAATAGAATATACTAAATTCGAAGGTGGCTTCTTTGAAAGCATATTTAAAGATGAACTGGGATGTACTGGAGTCTAAAAATCAGATATATAACACAAATCAAGCCAATCTCATAAAACTGAACTAGTTTAACAACTATTAAAACTCCTGTCAATTACACTAGAATGACTCGACTACACAAATGTCAAGGTTACTAAAGCATGTAGTCTTTGTGCAAAATATTACTGTAAAGTTCGAATATCATCTTTAAATGTTTCCATTTCAAAATCAAAATGTACATGCGATGCAACATAAGAAGTGACAAAAATATCTTAACACCAATACCTTGACAACTGAGGTATTTGTCACAGCTGAAAAAAATTACAGTAAGCTGATAAAATAACTGTAAAAATAAAGCATTTTAAGCTGCAAAATAAGAACAAACAAAAAACTTATAAATACTTAATTTTAACAAATTCCAGAAAATACAGCCTAGAAATCAATTATTGGCAAAATTTAATAAAATTATCTTCACACTAAGTGTTTTACATAAAGACCAAAGCAAAATGCTCTTAATAATTAATTCTTATCCTGCACTTTTTCAGAAAAAGAACTATATTTTCTGTCAATTTTTGTTAAATAACTATTAATGAGTACACATACCGGTAATATAAGAATTTATTCACATATTACTGGATATGAAAGAAATAAAAATCTCCCAGATAACTTGTAAAACAAAAGTTGTGTCCAAAACACTCACCTAAAGGACTGCTTCTACTGTCGTCCAAATCTACATGTCGAGAACCTTTGGTCTAAAACCAGTAAATAATGTATTTTGCAAACTGAACACTGCAAATGAAAAAAGCTAAGAGAGAAAGTAGGCCTACACCTATAATCATCGCTCATATATTTCCATATAATGTCCTCAAACTCATCTAATATAAACGAATAAATACAATACCATTTATGCATTTGAATGGCGAATTCTAGTAAAGCACTTAGAATTTAACCTGTTGAAGTTTGGCCGTCTTCTTCATGGAGACCCTTCTCTGAGCAGCCGACCAAAGCCCAAGCTTTTTGGGTTCGTGTCTGGTACCGCTTGACGCGCTGCTTCCGTTGCTGGCAATGCTGGTGTTGCTCTTTCTTTTGCAGCTCTTCTTAGTCGAAGCCTGGATGATCATGTCTTGCAACATCTTGATTCGAGAACTGGATAGAATATCACCAAAATTTGCTCTTCATTAAAAAGGAGTAGCAAATATATTAAAAGCATTGAGCACAATTATCGTACATCACAAAGCCCGGCATCATTTTAAAAAATTATACAAATTTTTAGCCTCTGGATCTGGTTTTCAGTCAAAAGATATAGAAAGCTATGTACATCTTTATTACTTAGATTCACATTTACACCAAGACTAATTAGTTAAAGACTGAATTCCAGGACAACAAAGGAAACAGTCCAATAGACAGAAATAAATTTCAATGAAAATTCACCCTAGATGTCGCGTCTGCTTGACAGCTGATGAAACCTGCAGCTCCTGGCAAACTGGCTTTGATGATGATGATGATGCAGTGCCAAAATCATCAGTTGATGCAGACACTGGTTTTACACCTGTACGATCAACTGCTGCACCTTTAGTTTTTTCTGTTGGTTTACTTGGTGCTTGAATAAGTTTCAATTTAGTTTTTGAAACTTGCACAGGTGGAGTGCCACACACAGCATCATCATCTTCGTCGTCATCATCGTAGTCAAGACCTTTTTCAGCAAATTTTGAAGATGCTTCTTTAGTATAACATGGCTGCTGCTTGTTGACACAGGCGGTAGAAGATTCGGCTGTGACAACATCCATCTGCTTCTCACAAGAAGTCCCAGTTTCCAATTCGGCCTCATTTTGAACCGTGCTGCTTCCTTTGCCAGGCGTTCGACTCAGCTGTTCCACAGACACCACATAACATGTATTTCACAAATGTATTTAGAATCATTTTGGACCAAAACAAAGTAGAACAGCATATATGTCTTATTTAAAAGCATATTTTAAACACTCCAGAAAACTATGATACAGCAATACTGTGTATTTTGAAGTCACTATTTGACTTCTGTGTTCTTTACTTCTTAGATTTCTTGGGGGTGGTTACATCCAGTCAATGCCAGCACTACATGCAAAAGTAAATGCCTTGCAGAAAGGGTTTACACTGTGACACTCAAGCAATAAGAATAAAATCACAAACTCATCTTGGTCAGTCAGAGAAAGAAAATGATTTCAAAATATGATAAAAACCGCAAATTTGACAAAGTCCTTTATAGGTAATACTGTACATCAATTACTGACAAATAACAACGTAAGACCGTCCATGCTTGGGCAATTACACAACGTGACAGCTTATAAAAGTTGCTCAACATGACTGCAAATTTAAAACTTCTCAAACTAAAAATTGTATTTCACTATAAATATAGCACTCGTTCCAAAGAAATAAAATTCAAATTTATTTAGCTCTAGACTCTACGACTGATTTAATTGCACAGGACACCATTGACAAGACCTGAAATTTCTGCTCGTGATCAAGACTTATTACTTTTCCCTTAGCCTTATAATGCCTAAAGAAATGAGACCAAATAATTCTCACCGTTCTTTTCAGTGCTGTCATGAAGCGTGTTGAAATTCTAGACTTGGAATTGTTGGCTGGTGTTTTCGTTTTAGCAGCAAATCCAGATGATCTGCGGTTGGCAATGCTTAACCTTGGCCGAACTGAAGATCGTCTGAGGCGAGATTTCCTAGCCTTTGATAGTCGCTTTGGTTTGCCACTAGCTTTAAAACCTGATTCGGATGTATCAATGTTCTCATTTTCCATGGATGGTTCTTGTAGAACTTTTTGCAAGGCTGATCTATAAAGTAAGTAATTCCATCACAATTTAACTACAGTAAAGCATCCTAAGACAATTTTAAATTTCACACAATTTTATCACTCCAAAAGCCCACAGGTCAGGTCAGGTATTTGTCCTCCAGCTGTGTCCAGCTATTGACTTCTCCATGACATCACTCCAAAGTTCTCTGTCCTTTGCTATCTCTTCCAAATTCATTCAGTGTCTTCCATCAGTTTTTCCATTGAGATTCAGTCCTGCCATGTGCAGATCCTCTTCCAATCCGTCCACCTATCATCTTTTCGGTCTTCCTTTAGATCTTCTTCTCTCTGACTTGTAGTTGAAAATTCGTTTTGGGTATCTTATTTCATCCATTCTGAGTATGTGTCCAGTCCATTTCATTCTTCTCTTTCTGATGACTTCCATGATGCTCGGTTGGAGTGTTCTCTCTAACTTCTTCATTTGTTATATGTTCTTTGTATCCAATCCTTAGTATTCTTCTGAGCCATTTATTTTCTGCTGCTATTATTTTTTCTCCAGTTCTTTTTAATGGTCAAAAGCCCACAATTACTGTTAATATAACTCATCAACCAAATTAATAAGAATCACAAATAAAGACCTATGGGTATTAATGCCTTTATAAATTTTGTAACTGCATTTAATAAAAATTTAAAATTAATGGCCTGATTCTCAGAACAGACTAATAAAAGGTGGAATCAATACAAAATAAACCAATAAAATTAAACACACAAAACTGATTTAGTTTAATCATAGACAACTAACCCTATTGCATCAAACTCTTTAGAAGAGTTCCCCATTCCGCTCATTAGCGAGGTAGAAGAATATCCACCCTTCTCACGCAAGAGCCCGTTTTCTCGGCCCGAACAACAAACAGAATCGCTTTTCTGCAGCCCTGCTGTATTGCCACCAGAAAAGACAGATTTGGGAGAATGAGCCACGTCAGAAGGACTTTTGCTGAGTGGACTATTCATGAAAGAACCAATCTTAACTTTCATTTTACTAAAGAATCTCTTGACAGGACTAGCATTATCACCGCATTCACTCGGATGATTCTGTAAAACAAAATGAAATTCAAACAATAACTTAGAACAGTCTCCCAGCAAATACTCAATTATTACCAGTATGGACATATGACTTAAAGCAAAATTTAAACACACATCACGCATAAATTCAAAAATAAAATATAGAACAGAGCTAATATGTCTTGTAACAAATCTGTGTGCAATCATGCCTGCCAAATTTTATTCTTCACAGTATTGTTAATTACTATCAATGCTATGAAAGCAATTCCTGTAATGCCAGCCTAGCCTAATATTACATGTTTGCATCAACAGTAAATGATAAATATTTGAACCACAAAATCAAAGCCCACAAGTAAGATTAAGGGTTAGAGCCCTCAATTTTAAAATGAGAAGTGGCCAATGTATCAATTCACAAAAGCACCAACTCAATGAGCATCTGTGGAGTAAACAGTCAAAATAACTTCTGCCAAAGTTCAATTGCTACCCAATCTGACTGCGCTTCATGTAAAGCTATGAATAAACATATAAAATGATCTATATAAACTGATCTAGACATTTTGACGTTAGATCACCTCATTTTCTGAAATCTTCAAAGAGCCAGGTGAAGGAAAAAGCTTTGATTGATGCTTTGTACTATATAACAAAATCAAAATCAAATTATTTTATAATGGAAATATATATAATATAATATAAAACAGAAATAGTTAAAACATATTGAACATAATAAAAATCTTAATAAACAATGACACAAAATAAACTGAAAAAATTGATTAATTCATAATAAGTTATTATTAGCTATTACGATAAAAGAAGTATACAATTTTGACAATGTACTTCACAAATATTGCTAGTTCACAATAATTCTGTTTCCAGATGGGTAATTACAAATAAAGCCAAATACACAACATGTTAAATTATGTAGCTAACGGTCAGTTAAAGTAAAAACAGAAATGAATCAGAAATGGCTCTTTTCAGCAATTAACATTCCACAACAGAACACAAGTGAACATTTTTGCCTTTGCATGACCAAGGAACATTGGCAATGCAGTAAGCAGACTCCTGTTTTATAAAAAATGTCTAGTGATGAAAACAGTTACAGAAATGTTAAGACATTCTCTGCTATGTTACTGTAATTTCAGAGAAATAAAGCTGAATAATTTGTATGGCTATTGTGAAAATTTAATGACAAATAAGAACCCAAAGTAAGCATCAAATTTAGGACATCTAAAAACCTGAGATTTAAAACAAAAAATACAGAATTTCTTTTCAAATAAGGGGAATAACTCACACACAACTTCAAAATTACCTTAAATAGTCCAACTACAACAAATCATTAAGAGAACACAGTATTTTTCTTTTCACATCATTTTGCAAAAAAATCTAAAGAAAAGAATTACTTTTACTTACATTTCAGTCAACCCTGGTTCAATCATTAGCTGTTGACCTGTCTCATTTGAATTCAACTGGTCACAAGAAGCTATTTGCACTTGGGAAGATTGGCTGCCTGCAGAGTTTGACAATTTGTCGGTATTGTCATCATCTATTTGTCCTGGTCTCAAAATTACTTTTACTGGTGAATTTGCTGAATGTTGCACAGTGTTGCCAGATGCCACATTTGATACTCCAGTCTCCAATAACAAATTTTTGGCTGCCCTGAGAAATATTCTATTTGGAGACACATCAGCTGCTGCTGCTGCGTTTGGAGAGGCAACATGATTAGCCATTAACCAATTTGATTTAATTGAAAGACCATTTTCATCAGAGTCCAAGTGAACATTGCTTTGACAAGAGTCCGTTTTATTTGCATTAAGTGAATCGTGTATAGCAATTCCTGAATTTTCATTTACAGAAGACACAGGTTCCCACGTTACAAAAGACGAACAACCAGCAGGAACTGACTTAAAACTAGACGCTACAGGCAATTCATTTGCTACTAATGCTGTTTTCTCTGAATCTTGAACCTGAGAAATGTTAATCAACTCAACAATTGATGGTATTAACAACCCTAACTCCTGTGATGTCTCAGCGGGAACAATCAAACCAGAGCATTCAGTCAGGTTGCTGGAAGACAGCGATGGTAAAGGCAAAAGAGGAACGGCTTCCAGCTGCACTTGCTGGTCGGTCGCAAGTGTCTCATCTGTACGTAATTCGTTCTGGTTTTCAACAAACACGTCATCTTCTGTGACATCCATCCGCTCAGCCACACCACCTTCAGGCGATTTTGAAACTAAAGCGTCAGGTTCACCGCCCTTAATACTTGAATCACCTGAAAATTCTTCACAGTTACTTTCACTGCCACAAGTTTTATCAGACGCTGACTTACTGCCCTGATCGACCAACTGTGAAGTATCATTCTGCTTAACAGGCTCTTCAAAATTGGTTTCTTGCTTACTCTCCTGAACTGACTTCTGCATCATCTTTGACCTTGTAACTTTACCTGTAATAACCACTTTCTTATTTTCATCACCAATAACTTCTTCAAGCTTCTTATTGCTTCCATCAATAAACTCCAGAGCAGGTGTCTCAGCGTTGGCAACTTGTTTTCTTTTCCGAGTGTTGGGCTTTCGACTTTGATTTTCTACTTCGCTTGACCCCAAGTTTGGCTGTTTTACTTTTAACTTGACCGCGTCATCTAAAAATTCTTCACACTCACTTTCACTGCCACGAGTTTTATCAGACGATGACTTACTGCCCCAATCGACCAACTGCGATGTATCATTCTGCTTAACAGGTTCTTCAAAATTGGTTTCTCGCTTATTCCCCTGAATTGATTTATTCATGGCCATTGACCTAGTAACTCTACCTGTAACAACTACCTTCACTCTCTTACTTTCATCATCAATAACTTTTTCAAGCTTTTTATCATTTCCATCAATAAACTCCAGAGCACACGTCTCAGCGTTAGCAACTTGTTTCCTTTTCCGAGTGTTGGGCTTTCGACTTTGATTTTCCACTTCGTTTGACTCCAAGTTTAGCTGTATTACTTCTAACTTGACTTCGCCGGTCGAATCTGAGTCACGTCTTGAATAAGTTCTGTTGAGACTGCTCAGAGATAACTGGCTAATGTCTGGTCTTGAATTTTCTATATCATTAGTCACATCATGGTTAAAATCTATGTTTCTGACTTCAACTTCTTTTGCACTTTCTTCATCAATGATTTCTAAATTTAACGCTGAATTTCTGCAATTACATACAAAAAAATTACATTTAAATAATAAGACCATCAGAACTTTATAATAAAATCTTAACCATGAACCAAGTGAATAAAACAAAGTAAAAAATATATAGTCTACAGTAAAATTATCAAACTCTATATGACTACAGTGCTATGCAGCTAGAAATATAGCAAAATGTACTTTTTAAACTCAAATCACCATTGTAACATTTTAATCTTAACCCTAAATAACAAATTGAAACCCTCTGTTCAAGTAACAGTAACTCAAAGTTTCATTGATTAGGCACAATATAAATAGCTAATTAAATTAAATTCAGCTGTCAATTCTAGTCAAGAAAGACATTAAACATAAATTCCTATCAATGAATAATTTCACATAATTTCAGATTTTCTAAAGCAACATGTCCAAGATTTGTAATTCAAAACTTAACTGTAACTTGATTTTAATCATTTTAACCCTTTCACTACAAATGACTCATATGAAGTCATCGCATAAACTAGCGATTTTCTAACTCCTGAATACAAGTACAAGCTATTATTTTATTTGATACATAAAATATGCCTATTCTGCCCAAAATATGTATTTTAGCATCGAGTTAGCCTCTATGATGAAAGCATTGTGCCAATTTGAAGTTACCCTATTGGCGCAAAATAGTCATTTTAAGTCCATATGGAGTCATACGCCATAAATATATAATTAATTACTTTAATTAGAAATTGTGTCTAGGTGTCTAAAAGCATCCATTTGCTACAGTTTTGACTTCAAAAAACTTTTTATTAAAAAAATTAAATTGGTATTAAAAGGGTTAATTATATGCTCCAGAGTATAATTTAAATCAAATTGAAATACAAATCTGTTTAACATTGACTACATTAATAATAAAGTAAAATGATAAAGTAAAATGATAACATAAAAGTAACTTCTGGAGCTGACCGCTGAGATGGATTTGCATCAGAGCCAATAGAATTTTCTCTCCTTTGACGGCCTGATAACCTCCTTGATTTCCTTTCAGCGCATAAACCTTGACCACTAACTCTTGCACTTGTATTTAATTTCCTCCGTGTCCTCTTTGAGGATGGTGTCTTTGGCAGCAATTCTACTTTGGCACTGAACACAGATTTATTTATATTAAAAGTTTATTTAAATAAAAACAAGTCAAATTAAAGAAACACAAAGCAGTTAATGCTACATAATCAAATATGACATTGAGGTTGATATATCAATTATACAGTATCTTAGGAGTTGCTTTAAATAAGACAATGAAATGTTTAACAACAATTTATTAGCTTACGTTTTAAGCGTCCTTTTTGCCTCTGCTATAACTTCATCGACCCAAACAAAGTTTTCATTGACACGATGACTGAAATCATTCATGACTTTAACAAACGATAAATGAACACCCCATCCAAGAGCCATCTTCTCATCTTTCGAATGAGAAGAAATCTCTGCCATTTCCCAAAATCTGAACAAATAAATAATAATAAATCAACATGGGATTTTATAACCACAAACTAAGAAGTTACACCAACTTCAGCCTGACTTGTCATCCAAATATATGGTTAATTTTCAGCTGATGGGGCAGCTTCTTTCCTTATTAAAAAAATCTAAAGCACCTGGTTAACTTTCAAGTAATGCTCTTCTTAATTATATAGTAGTGATAATTAGGGGTCTCAACGGGTACCCAGGGAACCCAGGTACCCGTTGTAGTCCTATTATCCGGGCGTCCTATTATCCGGGCAGTAAAATTGGGTACGGGTACCTGCAGAACATGACCCTTATGTCAAACTCCACTTCCGGTCCCTGCAAATAATGATTCTGTCATTAGATGCAGGGACCAGAGGGGGAGTGACATAACGGTTGAGGTGGTCTATTCAAAACAGGAAATAGACCAAAAATAGTCTGTAAATATGGAAAGAAGTTCCAACAAATGCTCCACATACATCTACAAAATAAATTGTTTTATGCACTGAACCTTGCTATGGTGCAATTTCACGCCTGATATAGTGCAATTTCATCAAATCATGAACCGCCATACTTGTACATGCAGCATTCTTTTAAAATGGTTCAAAATCATGGGTTTCGTTACTTTTAGTTGGTTTGTCACCACGTATCTCATTTTCATCAGGTTTTAATCTTAACGTATTAGAAAGACTCCAATCACATGGCGCTATAAAAAGTGGGTGCTTGTGTGAGCATGTTTGTGTGTGGGCATAGGTGCTACGATGTGCAGACTGATACAATGATACTTTGGTTCCTGTGCACAGACTAATATATTGTTTACATTATTGTCACTTGTGCTCACAATTACCTGGCAACCTTCCATATCTATTTGGAAACTATTTTTTTCCACTTCATTCCACTTTAAAGACTTCTCCTTCTCTGGAGATAGTTGGTTTTCTTCCACTTCAGGCATCTTAAAAGAGAAAGACTCCAAACACATGGGATCAATGTTCCTTCTAAATTTTGTTGAGTGTGTGGGGAAAGTATAATGCCTGAGCTGATACACTTTCAAGCCTGAGCACCTGAATTGTTTCACAGATGTCACCCAAGACAAAACACGACAAAATCAGTGTTTTGAAACTCAAAATCACTCATTCCGGCTGAAAATTGCTGCGCTCCACGTGACTGCTTGAGGTGCAAGGAAAGAGGAACATTGGCGGGATTACTTTTCTGGCGGGGACATAATGCTGTCAAATAACCAAAATATTAGTAACGAATGAAACGTCCAGAGAAGGGAACATCAAGGTAGCCAAACATCTTGGGCAAATCTCAGTCTTCAAATATGACACTGAGGTTTTATGTACCAATTATATTTTCTTAGGGGCTCACTTTAATTAAAACAAGACACTCTGGCAAATGTCATAAAGGCAAAACATCTACAAACAATGAGACCATATAAAAAGGCATGGCTTCATTTCATTGTAAGGAATTGTGAACTGTAAGACTAGCAACAGTCACTATCAGGTAGGGTTGCCAAACATCCAGCAATAGGATATGTCATCCTTTCGGGCCTCGTGTCCTCCATCCGCAGGCATTTGAGTAATTGTGGGTGGTCAATACCCGCACGCTTGTGGGTGGTCGATACCCACATGTAAACAGAAAGTAATCCGAAAGTAGTCCGCTCTTACTGAAAGAAGTTCTAACAATGACAGATCCATAGAGATCTTGAGAGGCATATTATGCTAACCAATTTCATATAACACCAATATTTTCACGATATAAGTTCACGAGAATTTAAGATGTTTATTTTCTCACAGTTTGGCAAACAGAAAATCTATCATATGTACTACGATGCGGGGACTGATACACTGGTACTTTGGTTTGATCGGTTAGAGCACGGTTTTCTACTTCCTGTTTACATGCGGGTATCGACCGTCCACAATTACCGGCATTAGCCTGAAATGAGACAATGTCCAGCATTTTTGTTCTCATCATCTACTGACTTTAATTTCTGTCTAATTGGTCATGTAATTGGCAATTGCACACTCTCATCGGCGCTCGATTGACAACGGAGAGAAACCGATTGACAGAAAATGACTTGCATGTAGTTTTAGAAATGGAAATGAAAGTTACGTTCTCTCGCTGTGTGCAAGGGCCGTTTTTTGCATGCCAAGATTTTTTAACCCGATCGATATAAGTCACGAGTTGTCAGAGGCGCGATGCCTGCTTTGACCGGGAACCGGAGCAGCCCACGTTGCGCCACTGTGCGTGCATTGTGAATTTTACGGCCCATTTCTTTTGTTCTGCTTTGTCCTCCTTTATGAAATCTGGTGTCCTTTGGACATGGAAGGAATCTGGAAACCCTACTATCAGGTTCAACATTAACGCAAACACACACAATCCAAGACAAAATATCTAAAATAAATTAGTAATACATCGCCAATAAACAAGCATATTCCTTAAAAATAACAAAATTATTATTTTTAATGCAAACTACAACCACCTTTCAATTTAATAATTTTAAAATATAGAATTTTAAAATATGACTTCCGCTAAACTTCGACCAATCAGCGTAAAAGCTTGTTTTATAGCGCTATGGGTATTTACTGGCAAACTTGATTTTAAAACCAAATCACCAAAATCCTGCCATATTTCACCATTACTCAAATCTCTACACTGGTTGGAAATAACAGAACGCATTAAATATAAAATTATATCGATCACGTATAATTCACGGACCGTTTTTGATACTCGTTTTCTGTTTTTGTTTTCAGTTCAGGATAGTAAGTAAGTAAGATCTCGTTAATTTCTATAGCGCTTTCAGTGTAATAATAATAATAATAATAATAATAATTATGCACTTCTATAGCACCATTTCTAATACCCAAGGGTATCAATCGATTGTACTTCAAATCCATCTGCAAAAGACCAGGTCATTCCAGAGATCAGTCAGAGGGAAACAGTAAGACAGACTATGGAGGAAATGCTAATTGGAAGAGATGTGTTTTAAGCCTAGATCTGAAAATGCTTAAGTTCATTGAAAGATCTGACAACCAGAGGGAGAGAGTTCCAGATTTTTGGCCCAGAAATATAAAAAGCTCTCTTACCAATTTCAGTGTTTGTTCTAGGTTTATTTAGCCTAACAATGAATCAGCAAATCTTGTTGAACGACAATGTTTCGGATGGTTTAACATAGATTTTAAATATTGAGGTTGGCCAGACTGCAGTATTTTAAAAACAATGACATCCGTCTTAAAAACAATTCTCTATTCTACCGGCAGCCAGTGTAACTTTTGAAGAACAGATTTAATGTGATCATGTTTAGGCCTACGAGTTGTTTTTAATGGCCCGGGCCACAGAATTATGAATCCCTTGAATTTTTGTATAATATTATATTTGGCCATGCCATTGTAAAGAGAATTGCAATAGTCAAGCCTACTGCTGACAAGGGCATTGGCAAGAGGAATCAGAGCAGGTTTCGGCACAAGATCACGAATTCATCGAATATCTCTGTTTTGCAAATGAGCAGCTCTGCTGACCTTATTTAGGCTATGTAACACCGAAGTAGGCCTAACTCGATCCTTAATAATCCTAGGCGCTTAATATTAGTATGAAGTAGCTATATATATAGCCAAATGTGGGGTCATTCATGCAGGGTCATTTAATCCAAAGGGTCAGTGGTTGGGACGTTTCAGCTATGGAGGAAGTGATTTGTTGAAGATAATTACTTGAGTAAGTTGAGTTTAGAGAGAAAAACGTGGATTTGTTGCAAAGGGGAGAAAATTGTCACTCAGAAATTCAGAATTTGTTATTTGACCATGGTGTAGGCCACACAACAACAGCGGAAAAGTGTTTAATTTCTAGGCCGTTTCTGTTCCAAAAAGTGTCCTTTTTCCTCGGAAATTTCAAAGCTCAACTATCGGAAATTTTGGCATACTACATGGACTACGTCGCAGCCCTACCTTGATATTAAAACGGCTTTGTCAGTTTCCCCTCGGCTTTTTTCACAGTCTCCCCAAAGGTTCAGGAGTCTAGATTAAACACTGATTCGGGGGTCTTAGCTCGTGCAGAAGGCTGGCTAAATAACATGACGAAAAACACACAGGTAGACTGATTGATATATATATATATATATATATATATATATATATATATATTCATAAATACTATAAGGTCTTCTTGCAACGGATGGTATCAACATAAAGACACCGGAAATTATAGCAGCGGCTCGTGGTCCTCATTTTCTAAATTTTTAACGACGACCGCCATCATCTTAGGGCAGCCGAAAAGAGGGGCACTTTTTGCAATAGGTCTTCACAGTGAAATTCAACATTGCTAAAATATTGTGACCACTGCATTAAAATATTCCAGGCCCCTCCTGGAAAAAAAACACAATGGTTTGCCCACGGTTACGTCACATACATTTTTCAGGATGATGGGGCATTTAGAAAAAACACATTTTAATACAGTGGTCACGGTTAATATTTTAGCAAGGTTTTCAAATTTCACTGTGAAATATTGGTATTTGCATTTCCCGGGGGCAAGTGCCCCCTGTTTCGGCTGCCCTAATGTGCAGGCGCCCATATGTCAACGTCGTCGTCGTCGTCGTTATCGTGAAGCAGGTATTGGAGGAAATGATTTTATTTCGTTTTTTCGTTTGAAACCATGAGGAGATCCGCTGGGAGAAAATTGGCTCCAGAGGTCTGCTGGCGGTCTTCCGGTGTCTTGGAATTGGAATTGCTCAGGTGCCATCCGTTGCGATGATTGATTCAGAGGTCGAAGGAGAGTTACATGAGAAGAGGATCTAGTAGATCCAGGTTATTGTAGAATTATCAGATTTCTTAGGCAGACTGGGGATGTATGGAGTGAGTTATAAGTCATCGATATTATTTTATATTCAGTTATATATCTTGACCAGTTCAATCAATGGTGTAACCTTAAAGTTTTTCATGTTATTTATATGTGATTAGGCCTATTGTGGTTTATAGGCCTATATGGTTTATATGGTTTATATATAGTTTTTTTTACCCCACCCCCTTTCCCAAATATATTTATACCCCAAATCGAATTTCTGGCTACGTCTTTGCACTTCGTGTGAATCATGTATGGTTTGCAGAGAATTGCAGTGGCCGTCTACAGATCGTCTGAGATTGAAGACTGTCGAGGTATAGACAAAATTTTCAACTTGCTCAATCTGGTTGCCTCTTACTACGACCGGCGGTAGGTTCGGATCTGTGCTCAGGTTTTGGATTTTGGTTTTTGACCAGGAAATGTGAAGGCCGAGAGGAGCGAAGAATTCTTGGAAGCTCGTGAGGCATCTTCGTCAACGTATAACCTATATACGTGCTGGCAATAATTCTGCCAAATTACAAGGTGTCGGGAGAATCAAACTCGAAGTTGGGATGTTTGCTTTGAATAATAATTATTAACTTGCTAAAAACAAACCGGTTTGTTGACGAGAAAAGGGTTGCAATCTCATTTGGCGCAAATAGAAATTCCTGATTGTTTCAACTTCATCGACAACATCTAATTTCTGAATCTCTAAAAGTGATGTCAAAAGAACCATTTTCGATATTGACCACGTCTGCAATTTATATCCCTTTATATTATTAAGTAATCTGATAATGGTAATCTTCTCTCTGTCTCGCTCTCTCTCTCTCTCTCTCTCTCTCTCTCTCTCTCTCTCTCTCTCTCTCACACACACACACACACTCTCTCTCTCTCTCTCTCCAGAGCTTCTTGGACGAAATCTACAGGATGTTTTTTGGTATTCATTTCCTATAGTGAACAATAAATTTTACTGGACAAAGCACATTTCTCTTTTCCGTGTAATTCTAGATGTTTCTTTTAAGTAAAAATGGAGTAACGTTGGGACATAGGACAGGACTCTTCGAAATATTATTTTGTCAAAATTTAGTCCCACCAGCCATTTAGGGAAAATCATTTGCCGGGCATGTGGCGAATGTAGAGTCAATTATACGGTGCATGCATAGCTAAAGAGTATTTCCTTCCTAAAGTTGATGAAATGCAAAGAATCGCGCAAGTTTTTTTCTAGAGCTGATTTATTGAAGAATACATTTATTTTTCTGATTAATAATTCTATGTTTAGGGTCTACCACTATAGTTCTAAGCATTCAATTCCGATTTTACACAATTCCGTCAACATCTGCTCTCTACTGAAATGACAAACAGTTTCATCTCTTATGTTTGACTCTCAGTTTGTCACTCATGCGCTCACTTAACTATAGAAGCTTATAAGTCACTTTCCGTGACGATTACAACGACGATGCATACGACGACGACGACGACGACGACGTTTTCTACTTCTTTTCGTAATCATTTTCGCCGTCGTTTTCTGCGTTCAGGGCTTCTGCCAGACGATACAGTCGCTCGTATTCGTCTGCGCTGCGCTTTGCACCGGGCACCATCGCCCCCCACCGACCGCCGTACGGTTCGTAACTGTACGGGTAGAACACGTTTCTCTTGACGGCGGCGGCGGCGGCGGCGGCCGACGGACCGATCGCCTCCCGGTCGCCGTCGCCGTCTTCTTCGCCGTCGTCGTCGTCGTAGTCCGGGCGGACGGGAGCCTCTATGACCAGGCGCCCATCGGCGACCTCTCCTGCTCCTCCTCCTCCTCCGATGCCGTCGTCTCCGTCTCCGTCGTCTTCGGATTCAGCTTCGGAGGAAGCGATGGCCGCCGCCAGGAGATAGTCGATCAGCTTCTCCTTGGCATCCTCTTCCGCCTTCTGCTTCACCAGTTCTCTTATCAGCTCCACCTTTTCGCTCGAAGCGTCGTACCTCGGCTCGTAGGAGTACGGAATGGCAACGGCCAAAGGTACGTCTTCTCTTTGCTCATCTCCTCATCTCCTCCTCCTCCTCCTCCGCCAACTCCTCCTCCTCCTCTGCGTCCTCGTCCTCGTTTTGTCTGTCTGCTTCTGGCAGTACAGGTACTATTGCCACCGGTCTGAAGTCGTCGTCGTCGACTTCTACCCCCCGTAAGGCGCTTTGCGTGAGTTCTCGAACAACTCTCGCAGCTCCTCGTAATCGAGATCTCGTTTGGCGCGAATCGGTCGGTTGGCAACGAATGCGACGCCGCCGCCGCCGCCGCCGCCGCCGCCGGCGACCATGTTCTCGGCGGTCATGAGCGCCGCGCGGCTCTTAGCATTGCGCTTCCTTCTGATGGTCTCCTGCTGCTGCTCACGGCCTTCGTGCCTCGGGAAATCCGTCTCTTCGGATTCCATCGGAATGCCTCCTTCGAAGCCGTTCTGATCATCTAAAGAGACGAACAACATTGACGAAAACTGGTCAAAATCGCATATTTCCCCCCACAACAGAGTGCTTGATTAATTGCAGTAGGGAACTTCGTTTTAACTTATTATAACGTAAGCTCTACTTAGCGAGTCTGTAAAATTTAGTACGTTATATCCAATGCCATCCAGAGCAGCATTGGGGACCCGGCGACCTGTAGGGGGCCCGGGTGGGTCCGCACTCCGCAGCAGAGTTATCTCATGCAATATCATTTATTATTATGAAAACTGCGGACGCGGTGGGGGGCAGGGGTCTGGTCAGTAGCGTGCAGAAGGAGGGACCGGAAGGGCGATGGCCCATGCAGGGCGCCGACAAGATGTGGGCGCCAAAATTGACTCGGCGACATTTATTTTCTCGACAAATATGATTTTTTTCTCGACTTGGCCCCCGGGCGCCCACCACTCTCTGCACGCCGCTGGGTCTGGTGAAGGCATCGCAGCATATGTCCTTTAACGTCCTGAAAAGTCTGACAAGCAAAACAGGTCATCGCCACTTTTTCACACTTGTTTTCTGTACAAAAAAAAACAAGTTTTTTGAGAATTTTTCGAGGACATTGTAAACGTTTCACAAACTTTCTTTCTAAAATGTTAGGGGCCCGTTCTGTCCAGGGGCCGGGAATTTCTCCCGACGGACCTGCGAACACAGCATCGTATTGTGTCGTTTATAGTTACGCCGACTTATTAAATTCTGACACCCCTTGAAGGGCCAGGTGATAATCTCACTGGTTGCAAGATGAAGATGGCCAGATTTCACGGGCTACCGTTCCTAGCATAAAAAATCGGAAACCTGTCGGACCCCTGTGGCATCGGGTTGATGAATTCAAAAAATAGCTGAGTCATAGTGTTATGGTTACTAATATTCAACTCTGATTTATCAAGGTTCGAAATATAAATTGAATCGGAAAAATGAATGAAACAAACAATAATTATTATTTAATCCGAACGTTTTGAGTTTAAATAAAAATGACATTGTGATTGAGAAACCTGTCTTGACAACTCTGTGACATTGGGTTATAATTGACAATGTGACATTGGGTTATAAGGCGCACAAGAAATTGTCAGTTTAATAATAATAATAATAATAATAATCAGGGCGCGATTTGCGGGGGGAAGAGGGAATCTCCCCCCACTGCCCAACTGCATTCCCCTACTGCTACATCCCCCACCACTACATCCCCCACTGCTACAGTTTCCAAAAACTACATCCCTCCAAGCTCGACATATCCCACCCCCACTGCTCCAGGTCACAAATCGCACCCTGATAATAATAATAATAATAATAATAATAATAATAATAATAATAATAATAATAATAATAATAATAATAATAATAACAGCAACAACAACATTATACACGAAGACTCTGAGAAAACCAATTGCATCATCTTCTGCTTCTTAGACGATTCATAAACTTCCAGAAAGCCAAGAGAGTTTTTTCTTCTTTAGAATTAATTAAATGCGAAAAAAATATACAAAATAGCCGACGTCAAACGGTTTTTATTAAAAGGTTTCCTGGAAATTCTGTTTCACGCCTTGTTTGGCTATACATGAATCTGCGTTTCTTTTCCGTCGAATGTCAGACATCTCTTAAGCAGAACGTCGGAAAACGCTTATATAGATTTCGGAAAAGAAAACGCTGTAATCCACAATTCTCGGTTTTGTGAATTTCGCTAATATTGACCGTTGGTAAAGCCTACTTGTGTCTATAAGTCTTTTGGTTCTCCGACAAAAGCAGCCAGATGAAGGCTGCTTCCGCTGCTCGCGAGAGAAACGTTCGATAAAAGATAAAACTTTAAAAGTGCTGCATGTCAAAGAACAATAATATCATTCGACGGGAAGGAAAAGTAGGATAAAACCGACAGAAAACGCTAAAAGCCATCATTTGGCAAATTGTCGATTAGTTTGGATCGCTAAGCGAAAAAATTTCAGATTTTGAAGCTGTATCAGATTGCCACTTCTGTAACCAAGAGCCGCTTCGAGAATTTTTCCAATAAAGGCTTTCAAATTCTCCAGAAATTATTTTCATTTCTCAGAAGTCCCTGTGTCACCTGAGTATATATATATATATATATATATATATATATATATATATATATATATATATATATATATATATACATATATATACAGTATATATACAGTATATATACAGTATATATACAGTATATATACAGTATATATATATATAAGGTGCTGTGCAAATTTTTCCCTTTCCATTACCATTACCGTTCCAGGTCATTTTCACAATGTTCTCACAAGCTGTTTGCCATTCGATGCAATCTGTAATTCTTTTAGAAATCCACTTGAATTTTCATTCTGATAGCCAATTAACATCCCCCATTTCGTCTAACGATGTCACAGAGCCACTGGTCCCAGGAACATGGGCCAAGGGGCATAGACAACAATGGCGTACTGCACTACAAAATGCGACCCTGGAAATAATTGACCTCAAGGGTCCTCAAGGGTCCACAGTTGCAACAACACTGCTCAATTTGTTTAACATTTACGCTTTGGTCTATAGTTGTGATACATTTAATTAGACTAATGTATTGTGGCACACTGACGTATACTTGGATGAAAAAGTGGGAGCAGAGGCGGATCTAGAGGAGGGCAGGGGGTACACATGTCCCCGGGCGCCGAGGTGAGGAGCGCCAAAATTGGATGTTTGGGTAAGTGAAATGGACAATAAAGTAGAAGAAACACTTGCGAGGACCTTTTTTGCTCGTCAGCACTATATGAAGAGAGATGAGGGGCGCCGAAAACGATGTGAGGACCTTTTTTGCTTGTCAGTTGTTAGGGGCGCCAACGTACACTTTGTCCCCGGGCGCCGAATACCCTAGATCCGCCTCTGAGTGGGGGTCGCCAACCTTTCCCCTTCCCTAGCATAACCTTCAAAAAATGGGAACTCGAGCCGAGCAGCCTGATAGGAGTTTATGACTATGTAATATAGCACACTGCTAATGTATTAGCCCCATATGACCATTTATTTACCAGCAAGGGGTCGTGGAAATGTTTCATCCTTCCGCGGGTCAATGCTCCCCTGCAACTTGTGCAGGAGCTCACATGGTCGCATCCCTTGAGAAGCAAATTCGCTACGGGTAAAAATTACGGGCCGAGAGAATCCATGAAATAGAATCACAACCCGTAATTTCTCGAGCTCCATTCTGTTTAATAGATGATATCCGAGACGCATGTAATGTACGAGACATCGTGATCAACAGAGGGGTGGTCCGTGGGGGAGGAGGAGGAGGAGAAGGAGGAGGGAGAGAATTAGATCAGTAATTTCGAATTGTTTCTCTATACAGTAGTAAATACAGTATTTGTAACCAACGCGACTTATCTTGAATTGTTCACTAGGAGACTAAAAACGCACTTCTCTAGCATCTCGTTTAAGTGCAATGTGTAAAGCGCTGTTGATCTTGGCCTGCAATGACTAAAACGCTATATAAGTTGGCATATAAAAACTAAGTAACTAGCTAAAACTAAGTTAGTTGAATAAGTCAATGACACCATGCAACTATTCCCACCCTCTCTATGACTACAGAGTGGACCAATGGTGAGAAAAGTCAGTAAACAGCGACCAGGAATTCCATCCCCCCACTTTCCCCTCCCCTACTAATATCACAGTGGTAATCGATTTCACCTGTACACAGTGACTGAAAGAGTTATTCTGAAGTCCATACTTAGATGAACACACCGGGAATCTGGAACATCGGGATTCAGAACACTTCAGACCAGTGGCAGCTCCACAGGGGACCGGGGGGGACCCGGGGGCCCGTGCCCCATATTGAGTGCCTGGTTCCCCAGTGGCCCCCCTGTTGGGACCCTATATTTAATACTACATACCTAACAACAAATGGTTGACCCCCATGATTAAAAGTTGCCATCCCAACTTGCCCCTAGACTTGCGACAAGTGTTGTTGGGAATGCATCGTAAGTATCGAGAGTCATTTTCAAAGAATGCGCCTATTCAGTTAGCCTACTCCCCAAAGGACACGAACAGCATAAATAAAAGTCGTCACCGACCTCCTTCTTCTTGTTCTTCGTCTTGGTTTTCAACCGGAAACAGTTGCTCTTCCGCTTCCTCGGCGCGACTGTCATTCTCTTCCGGCGGAATTGCATTGGCGTCGGTCTTTGCGGCGTCGGCGGCGGCAGCGTCGGCGGCCTTCACCTGACCTTCTTCGGCCGACGCAGCTGCCAGGGAGGCGGCCGCTCCGGGATCGGACTTCTTGACTCGAGGAGCGTTCTGGTGATTTCCGTACAAAATCTCTTCCGCTCTTTTCGCTGAAAAAGTAACGACGCTTCAACGGATGCTGCTGCTGCTGCTGCTGTCGTTTAGGGATTGACCGGATGGCTATTTTCCATCGGATACCGGATCCGGAAATTTTGGGTCAACATTTGCCGGACCAGGATCCGAATCGAATATTATCGCACAGGATTAGAATGACCCTAACTCACTGCTACTTACTACTCAGTCACCTAAGTGAACAACAAGCAGTCACTTAAGAGATAGTCACTTAATACTCACTGGGCCTACTCAGTTGCCGTATATGCAGCCTCAACTAATTCTTCTTTGTGCGACGTAGTTCCGGTAAATCCGGTTAAATTTAACTTTTTCGGGTGTGCTAATCAAATTAACTTAGATTTGCGGATGCGTTCGGAAACGGAGCAGAACAAAGGGGAATTTTGTCTTAATGCTGGAAACATTTGATCAGTGACTGAACATCGAACCAACGCTGCGTAATTCTCATACTTGTTAACAACCTTTACTATCTAAAATTAAATGAACACAGCATTGGTTATACAGCAGCCTAAACCAGTGCATTTTCATTTAAAAAGAAACGCCCAACTCGTCTTCGTGTCCGATTTTTCGCACGAAATGACAGTTGCTGACAAAGAGGGGTTAAAAATTACCTAACATTTTTTGACATAATTAATTGGGGTTCCCTCGTATGAGTTAAAAGTTTTTGACATAATTTTGGGGGTCAGCGAAAGTTTGACAGTTGTTGACAAGGAGAGAGGGACAAAAATTGCAAAAAAATTGTTGACGTCGTAATTAATGGACAGCCCCAAAGATTCTTGAGGGCTTCTTGGGTTAAACGTTTTGCGACGCAAACAGCGGATATAAAAAGAGGCAAAACGAAATGTGACAGCAGCAAATGAACGCCCACCGATATGCGACTAAGTTATAATGTATCTACCTGCAGTGGCGGCTCCACCGGGGGGCCAGATGGGCCCGTGCCCCCCATATTGAGTGCCTGGCCCCCCAGTGGCCCCCCAGTTGAGACCCTATACTTAATGCTACATACATTAAACAACAAAGGGTTGCCCCCCCAATGATTAGAATTTGCCACCCCAACGGCACCCCACTTGCCAAATCCTAGAGCCGCCTCTTCATGAATGCATTTGGGGCGGCGGATTAGCAATGAGGCAAAGGTGCACGCTACGCCAGTGGCCTAAGCATGCTGCGCTGCTGCTGCTGCTGCTGCTGCTGACCAGCGCTGGACGACTCACTTCTGGTGAGAGGCCTTTCGCCACTGAGATCCGTCTGCGATGTCGTTTTGACGACATCTTTTGAAGGCTTCGATGAAGTGGGAGCCGAATTGGCGACCAAGAACAACGCCGCACAGAGAAGAGCGCAGACTGGCATCGTCTGCCGAGGACCCATTGTCAAGGATGAACGCATCTGATCAGAAACATACAAAGTCGATCATTGTGTAGCTCGAACCTGTGGAAGGTCAGCCACATAGGCGTCCCCTGGGGCCCGGACCCTCGCACAAATTTGATTTAAGTTTTAAAAATGTCCTACAACTTTAAGCGTTAAATTGATTTGCTGTAAAATCTTTTTTGGTTTTAGAAATTGGTTTGATGTAGAATCTTTTTGGGTTTTAAAAATTGCTTTTATACAAAATCGTAGATCCTGTGTTTTGCTGGCGTGACAAATGGAAGAGCATAAATCTCTCTTTGGTTTTGAGTTTCGTTAGTATATCGACACGCTGCATCACAGCGGGAGATTACTACCGTTATATACTCGTCTAGCATACTTGCGTTAATTAGCAAAACCCTCTGCAAATTTGCGAGTAGCTTTGGCTGCAGATTTAAAACCAGACATTGCTAATGTAGTGAAAAAATAAACAATGTCACGCCTCATCAGCTTCCGCATCTACATTGACCGTCATCTAACTTTATATGTTTTCAATTTGATCTTCAGTTCATTGCCATTAGGCCTAACAAAGTTTGAAATTTAACTGTTTCTGTTAGACATGACTAGAATATGGTTTGTCTTAGCTACAACAATAGGTTGTAATCAATGTAAATAATGTAATGATTGAATGGTCTTTCAAGTTTTCGTCATTTTACTTTAGATTTTTACATAGCTCAGATTTTGGAATATAATATTGACAAACTTTTTGCATTTGGCCCGCGAGGACATGGGGACATATTGTTTGGCCCGCCGCCCAAAAAGTCTTGACACCCCTGATCTATACATTGTTGTATTGTATTGATTATAATCATTATATATATATATATACGTAACTACGTCATGTTGACAAGTGACTTCCGACTGTTGCGCTCCTGAAAATATTTTTTTTACAAAAAACCCTGTTTTGACGTATGCGTTAAATTAGAATATAGTCAATTATCAATGCCTCAAATGAAGTTCCATATCACTTAGCTAACATTTGTCTGCCAGCAGTCGATGCTATTGGGACTACAAAATATTTTAAATTTCAAACATATGTCGTCGTAAAGGACAAACACCGGTAGCCGAAACGACGACTTACGGACATCCACTGAACTGACCACCGTAATATATTTTGCCAAATAGCAGATTAATGGCCTAATTAGTGTCTCAGATGGTATCTTCTATCCTTCTGTGTCTCTAACGTGTAACGACTGTCTTCTGCTGAAGAGTCTGATTGGACCATATGTCCGGTTTTCTTAGGCGAACGTCAACAGATGTCTTCTTCTTCACTGCAACGTTCTGCGTCGGTTTGAATAAAACGCGAATCGGCGCTATATGAATTTCTCAATTACAGATACCTTTAGAACTGAACGTCGCCAGTTAAATTAAATTAAGTCATTTGAGAAAAATGGACACAACGCCTTTGTTATCTCCACTTACCTAACCGGTTGGTCCTGGAAAACAGAAAGCGACGGTACCTGCCTGGTCACTTCCTCTCCTATTATGCATTATGATATTATTATTTTGATGCCGTCCGTTCCACAGGCTCCGTGTTAGGCCGGCTCCGTCGACCGCGTCGGCGACCGAACCCTGCGCCGCCGCCGCCGTCGTCGATGGGCGCTGCCGATGCCATGCGCTGGCATCGGGGGTCGCCTGAAGACGCCACCGTCGTCCGCGTTTGACGGTGCGGCGGCGGCCGCTGGTGCCGGGGGGGGAGGGGGCCTTAGACGTTCCTGTCGCCCGCCTGGACATGCATCGGGGCCGAGTCGATCGCCCGTTCGAACGAGATCAATAACATCTCTCACTCGTCGCAGACAACGCCGCCGCCGCACTCCAAAATTCAACGGTTGCCATTTGAGCGTATACAGGCCTATACAATAAATCTCTAAGTATATATACACGGTACATGCATACATATGCGTTCGAACATACATACGCACATACTGTAGGCCTACATACATTTAGACTACACACTCTGTACATACATGCATACGTACCTACATGCATACATACATGCATGAATACATACATACATATATATATATAGTATATAGGTGTATATAGTATATAGGTATATATATATATATATATATATATATACAAATACATACATATACATACAATCTTACATGCATACCTACATGCATATATAGACATATATGCATACGTACATAGGCTATATAGATATACACATAAATAAATAAATGAATACGAATAAACGTATGTACGTGTATACATATATATATATATATATATATATATATATATGTATATATATACGTATATATATATGTATATATATGACGTAGTCAAAAGTGTTGATTTTGTCGTCCTCTTCTCTCTCTCTCTCTCTCTCTTTCTCTCAAAAGTGTTCTCTCTTTCTCTCTCTCTCTCTCTCTCTCTCTCTCTCTCTCTCTCTCTCTCTCTCTCTCTCTCTCTCTCTCTCTCTCTCTCTCTTAGGACAAGCATTTTCAGACGACAGTGGAAGTGTAAGAACGCCTGGAACACACGCAATCTATATTTCATTACAAGTTGGATCACACGGCGCTTCACTCGGGACACCGAGTCTGGCTTTTTGCCAGCAATTAACGGTTGACCGACGCGATGTGCCAGCACGTCTGTCGTGACGAGGAAGAGGAGGAGGAGGAGGAGGAGGAGGAGGAGGAGGAGGAGGAGGAGGAGGAGGAGTAGGAAGAGGATGAGGATGAGGAAGAGGAGGACGACAAAAATGATGACTGCGATAGTCGTGATGATTGTGCCAATTAGTATGTGAAATCGCCTATAAACCCTTTCCGGCGGCGTCTAATGTTCTGCAAAATAGATGAATTCTGCGGCGGCAGCACCAGTAGAACATCGCGCGGTAGATGAATGCTTTTCGCCGTTAAAAAATATACCTAAGTTCAACCAGGGAGTCTGTAAGACCAAACTACGCTTTATTATTATTATTATTATTATTTATTATTAAATTATTATTATTATTATTATTATTATTATTATTATTATTATTATTATTATTATTATTATTATTATTATTATCATCATCATCATCATCATCGTCATTTCATTTGTTTAAAAACAACCTGAAGTTACTGTTTATTGTACTCGCCATGTGACTCAGGTAGGCCTATGCTTTCCTGCAGGGTTTAATATAGGCCGTTTCCGGGGGAAATTGCCCTTTCCCCCCGGAAATTTCAAACCATACTCCCGTTTTGACCGGGACAGTCCCGGTTTAAGGTGATATGTCCCTGTGTCCCGAAAGACAAGCTCGGGACACAGAAATGTCCCGTTTTCAAAAATGTGTCCCGAAAATGGGCCCGTTCTGGACAATGGTGTCGATATGGTACAGCCATGGATGTTCGAAGAGAACTTAACAACATAAAATTAAACTTGCAAGACAGAAAAGAGCAACTGCTTTTAGGTATCGAGACTAAGAACGTTTTGAGAAAGATGGAAGCAGAAGGTGATATAAGTAAACCGTAATGTTGACGTCTTCATTATCAAAGCTGTGCCGTTTTTGGTTCTTGCCTGGATTACATTGACCTTTGGGGTCAATCACAAAATATCAGCGCATTGGACTGGGTCATGCTGGCGAAGTAATTTCCTGGGAAGAAATTGAAACAAGTTCAAACCTGGTTGTAAGAATTTCGGCCAAAGCCACGTTGTTTAATGACAGCAATGAATAATTATTGTTTAATCAAGCTACGTGCGTCAAGAACTATGTTACAGATTAGACTATTGCTCAGTGAAAAGCCGAAGAGAAAAGCGTGACTTAGGTGAAATTCTTAATTTAAGCTTGTCCAATTTGCATTAGCCGATGATTAGCGTTACACCTGGCACAAATGCTTCAGTGGAACGTGTATTCAGTCTTATGAATGATTTGCGAACAGAAGAAAAAGGTCAACTAAAGGTCGAGACAGTCAGGGCAACGCTTTTGGTGAAAGTCAACTTGGGTTTGAGCTGTGCCGAGTTTCATCAACAAATCAGAGACAATCATAGACGTCTTAATTAACTGTGTGAACAGCAGCTAGAAATACAAATGACTCAAACTGAAACACACTACATGTGCAACAGCCATCCTACCAAGTACGTCACAGTTGATTGATTAGTTGATTAATGTCCACTATATTGGCTGATAATAATATCATAATTTTACAGTACTGTACCATGCAGCTGCTATGAGCTGCATGTGTTGTCTCATTGACACTGTTTACGTTCACTTATACTACACTTGCTCTACTTGTAATAAGCCTGGAATGCCAATTCGTATAGCAGCTCGTTTTTTTATATTCCCCGGGCGTCACGATCTGGCCTGAAAAAATATGGTCACCTTGGTGTCACAAGGACACACTACACCGACGCCCTTTGACGCCCTTTTCAAAAACTGATTGCTACGCCATTGGCTATTCTCAAATGCACTTGCACTGCAGAAAGGGATTTCGACTGGTAATGTTAGTTTCAGGGGCGTAGCGACGGGGGGGTGGTATATCGGTATGTAACTATGTATGCCCCCAAAATAAGTCAATATTAAAGTTGCTTTATGTAATTTATATGTGGTTCTACAGTAGGTGGTTTATGTGGTTTATGTTAAAATTTATACTCCCCCCAATATTTATACCCCAAATCAAATTTCTGGCTACGCCTCTGGTTAGTTTCCATAGGTGCTTCGCGGCTGTTTCAAAGATCAGTTGTAAAATTTGAATAGGTAAAGAAATTGCTGAATGAAGTTCAATGAACGCCATCAAAGAATCAGCAAATTGCAGGAACTCGACAGGTAGTATGGTGGGCGGCGATGACGACGACGACGCAGAAGACAACGACGACGCTGATGATGTTGACGACGACTAGAGAGTGACACGGTAACAGTAAATCCGCGGTGACCGCGGGGGAAGGGGGTAGAGCTGAATGCTGCCCAGCATGGGATAATGAGGGGACGAAAATTGCTGGTGCGGGGATGGGGGAAGAAGAGGAAGAAGAAGAACAACAACAACAGCAACAAAGAACAACAACAAGAACAACAACAAGAACAACAAGAACAAGAAGAAAGACGAAGACAAAAAACGAAGAATTAGAAAACGGCGGAGAAGAAACCATATAGAGCGTCATTCGACGACGCAACAATTAGGCTAACTCAAATTCTCTCAATCAGAGAAGTATTCGCAATTTCAGACTCAGTCGCCGACATGAGACCGTTGCAATTTTGCGTTATTTCACTTTTCATCATCCTCCTCTTCTTCTTCTTCTCCTCTCTTCTTCTTCTTCTTCTTCTTCTTCTTCTTCTTCTTCTTCTTCTTCTCCGTCTTCGGTTTCGTCATTATGTATACGACGACAGAGTTCATCTGAAGACTCATTTCAACGCGACGTGTATCGGTGACATAATCCTGCGTCGTGACGTCAGCAGCAGCAACAGATGACGTCGTCGTCGTCGTCGTCCTCTTCGCCTCCCCCGTACTCTCTCTCTCTCTCTCTCTTTGGCTGCCTCCCCCACCCCCACTCCAGACGAGTAAACAACGGTCATGCGTCGACGTGTGGTCGGATATATTAGACGCCTGCGTCTGTCAACGCACGTCTACTCGTTCTCACGTCTTCCGTCTGCTGCGTCTGCTGCTGCAGGCGAGTTGAGGGCTCCTCCTCCTCCTCCTTCTCCTCCTGCTCCTCCTCGAGTGCGCATGTGTGAGACGAGCGCTGGTCGTGATGAATTGAGGCGGAATCGAGGCTGCAGTCGTCGTCGTCGTCGACGTCATTATTCACCTGTGAGACCGAACGTCGCTCTCTTCTTCCAGGAAATTAACAAACACAGGACGACGAATGCCGAGGCGGAGAAACACACCGGCGCTCCACTCCCGCCCCAGAGCAGGCACAAGAAATTTAGACATATGGTCAAACGCGAAGATAATGATGATGATCATGATGATGATCATGATGATTATGACGATGATCAAGACTATGATGATGATGATCAATATCATGATGATGATAATGATGATCATGATGATGATTTTAAATTTTAATATGTGGAACACCCTCGCCCAACAAATACTGTGTTTACATATACAGCAATACTTGCTGATTAATTTTCGATTACCTTTAGTTTTCGATGTCTGCGACAACAGTCAACACTTCATATCCTCGATTAGTTGTTGTTCATTTTACTACTTTGTTCAAGATTTTCCCCTATTATTTTCTGCTTATTCTCTTTTCCTCTTTCTTACTTCTCTCTCTCTCTCTCTCTCTCGTTTTGTCTACCGTCGAAGTGTTGAAGCGATTAGCTATTTGATGGCTTCCAAAAAGCAACTGTAAATCCTGAATTCTTGTGATCCTAAGATTCCCAACCGTTAGACTATGCATAAGCCTAGGGTTGCCTGATTTCCGGTTTTTAACCGGACTGCCCGGTGTTTTGCTATTTATCCAGTGAAAAAAATGAGGCTATACCGGACACATGCATGTCCGGTATCTTCTTGCAAGCTACCAAACTACAACAAGCAAGTCACTCCCAGCCCAGTGTTTAATCTAGACTCCTGGTTTTGGGGGAAACTGAAAAAGCCGGGGGGAGTCAGCTAAGGGGCTGCTGTTAGTTGATGTAGTATGCCAAAATATCCGGGGGGAATTTGAAATTTCCGGGGGGAAGGACGATTTTCCTCCGGAAACGGCCTAGAATAAACCCTGTCCCAGCCTAGTACAATGCTACATTTTTGCTATAATTCTCCTATAAATTATATCATATGTTTAGGAAAACCCAAATCCTAAGTTGTATTATTAAGCCGTCTAAATAATGGTTTCCCAAACAGTTTAGAACAGCGGCCCACTTCAACGGTTTTGTAACGTGTCGAGACCCTAATCATAGCATGTACACTTGTACAGTAATATCAAAAAATGCATTAGGCGGCATTTAGGCCGTCTGGTGAACGTTAGTTGAAAAAAGAATTTTCTGAGTATTGAATAAAAGGCAAAACAAAAGCTCCGATTCAACTCGAACAAAAATGTGGCAAATATATTAGGCAGTATTATTGACATTTTTGCCAAATATGACAAAAGGAGAAAAATGGCTATCAAAATTTCTTGAAAATTATCTTTTTTTAAAATTTGCCAGAACATACCTTTGTTACGCATCTAAAATATCCTATGAGTATGGCAAAATCGCTTGAGTTAAGTCGAGATGACCAACCATCATAGAGGTTTCCTATTGTTATTGGAGTTTCAGAGCAAAATGGTCGGAATAATATTACTTTTTAAAAGCATCGGTATTGTCAGTTGGAGTGTATAGGACTCATCTATATAGCACATAGGCAAAAAACATATTTTCAACCTTCTCCCCTCGTTGGCACACCGTACACACGTAAAACCTCCTAAATCCAACCCTCCATTCCCCTTCAGTGCGTACGTACTTATATGGTATATGGATGGACCCATGATTTCAAGAGCTTGTACGTGCTCAAATGCTATTGGCTCACGTGATCTATTGACTACGTGGAAGAGAATTAGTCAGGTGCAGTTTTTAAGTAGATTTTATACAATTGAAAAAACACAGAATAATAATAATAAAAGCAGCCGAGTCCAGTAAATAAATATATAAAGTCATGTAGGTCCCTAACAGTTTCTTTTATTTCTTTGTTTTAGACGGTACTGTTTACATACATTTAAAGAGACAGTAGCAATTTTATTGTTTTATTTACTGTACAATGCGTGTTATTTGAGGCTCTGAGGAGTGAGGACCAGAGTGGCCTAATCCAAAAACATAAAATTTTCAGAAAACGGATTTGATGTTTGGAATGAACTTAAAATCACCACGTTACAATTTATTAGCATAGACAAAACATACTGTATAATGCATAATTTTTTCCCTGGTCCATCTTGTTACGTTTGCATTTTTTCATCTACACGGGTGTCCGGTATTTTGGAGACAGGGATATGGCAACCCTACATAAGCCGATTCGTTTATCGAATCCGCATATCAATTATATTGACACAGTGGCGTAGCGTGGTCTCGTGCCGCCCATGGCTCCTGGAAAAAATGCCGCCCCAACCTGCTCCTATTATAACTGACAAGCAAAAAAGGTCGTCGCGGCCGAATTTGCCGCCCCTTCTCAATTTTGCCACCCCTTCGCTAAAACTCTTCGACAACCTGACAAGCAAAAAAACGTCATCGCCGCTCAATTTGCCGAAAAAGGTCATCGCCGGCCCCGCCGCTCATTTTGGCGCCCTCTTCATGTGTGCCGCCCATGGCTCGAGCCATAGTAGCCATTGGCACGCTACGCTACTGTATTGGCATGTACAGTATAGTCTACGGTCGATCCATGTTGGAGAAACTTGATGCAGTTCGACGACAGAGTTCTCCGCGCGTCTCTGTCTTTTGCTGTTCTGATGCAAATGATAATACAGTTATATTGTTCTCGTCCATTCCAGTGCATTTTACGAACCATATTGTCTGGCCCAGGGCGGCGCTAGGTTTTGTTGGCTGAGTGGATCTAATGCAATCTACACAACCAGGACCCGGCTCAGACTACTCCTCCCTCCCCCCAAAAAAAATCAGAATTTCTCTGTGGATTTGCACGATTTGCTCGGGTGTCCCTGCCCGACGCTGGGTGGGTCTTGACCCGCGGATCCACTCCCCTAGAGCCGCCCCTGGCCTGGCCGCACGAATTTTATTTAAATTGCATTTTAATTATACGACCCTTTACTTTAGAAATTTAAAAACTCAGTATATATGTATCCGTGGTCAAGAAGTAAGGCTAGCTATTCATGATATAATGAATTAACACCGTAGACAGGGTGTTAGTAAGACTTGGCTGTTAGTCGCCGCTGAGAGAGAATTGTATTAGAAACAACTGGTATTCTGTCGTCAGTCTATACACTGTAATGGCAAGTTCTTAAGAATTCAAATATTATGAAATTCAAAATTTTAAAAAAGCAGTGAATTTATGAATCTAAAACATGACCTGTATTTTTTTATTTTGAGCTTCAGTTCATCGCATATTAAAGGAATTTTAAAATTTCCTTAGAAAATGGCTTGAATAAATTACTCAAAAAAGTCAAACTGTTCATTTTGTAATCAAATTAATGCAATGTCAATAATTGGAATTTGGCAGTCAGCTGCAGCACTAGTCTGTCTGTGTGTCTGTGTCTGTCTGTGTGTCTGTGTCTGTCTGTGTGTCTGTGTCTGTCTGTGTGTCTGTGTCTGTCTGTGTGTCTGTGTGTGTGTGTGTCTGTCTGTCTGCAGTTCGGTAGGGTCTATTCTGAAAAGTCCGGGTATGGTTATGGTATGGTCGTCCATCCCCATTGCCAATGGCGGCTCGATATGGGGGTCTGGGAGCCCGTGCCCCCCCTATTGAATGCCTGGCCCTCCGTTGGGACCCTATGGCCTATACTTACTACTACACTGTACATACCTATCAACTAATATGCGAAAAATTTTGAGAGGTTTGTCAACTGCAGTTAGACTGCTGACAGTTACAGTGCGATTAGATACGATTGCGTTCATCAACGCGGAATGCAAAACAAATGCCTGACCTTTGCTTAAATCTTCAAAGGCGCTATAATATACAATGCTAAATTCTCGATGGGGGCTTCCACCAGCCGTCATCGAGGAGTCCGTTTGAAAGCGAAGACAGCTGGAAAGAACAGGATCGGTCCACATTTTGAGTTTCTGCTGGGAGCGACGGGCAGATGTCCCTGCTGCCCTGATTCCATAACTTTATTCCGGTGGTCGGCGGCGGCGGCGGCGGTAAATACTGACGCAGAGTTTCGACGCTGAACGGACTTAGAGATTGGTTGTAGCGCTTGTAACAAGAGGTTCGGCTCTCTTGAGAGTTCAGCACATTGTACGCATTCGCCGAATCATCGGACTTCGGTTTCTGACGAATTCCGGCACGGAAGAACGAGTTTTTGTGCTGAGTCGGCGAAGAATTATTGAGGTTGTCATCGCTGGAAGATTCCGTCACATCGACGAGCTGAAAACGACACAATTTTCTGGTCATTCTTTCGATTTCATCATACCCGACCCAGTGCTCGACGGCATCGACCTCTTCGTCTTCCGGCTGTCGGACGGCAGACTTTCTCGATATTTGCAAATCACTCGATCTCTCTTTCGGACCCCTAGCAGTCGAATCGCCATTCCGTTCGTTCCACCTGTCCCGCGTTTCTTGAAGTCGGCGACGACACTCCCTGGAAATTTCCTGGAACATTTCCAGCGTCGTTAGCCCACAATCCGTTCGCTGCTGCAAACGCACGTCGGAGCATCCGTCTGGTTCGCGTCGTCGTTCGGCTTCGTATCTCCCACCGCGGGGCGGCTGGTTTCTCTTTCGAGCGCACGTTTCGGCTGTTTCTTCTATTTCGTCTTCGGCTTCGGTCTTCCCATCGCTGCAGCAACGGCGCTCGAGCGACTTGCATGAAAACGCGGTTTTGGGCGAGTCGTTGTACGTACGGCCGTGCACGAAGTGACAACGCGGCCCGTACGTGCAGAAACCTTTCGTGTGGTAGCTCCTGCACGGCTGGGTCTTGTACTTGGGATGGTGCACGGCGTCCACCAGTTCCTCGGCTCCGTGGGCGAACTGGCATTTGTCGCGATACGGACAGCGCTTCTGGGCCACGTAATGGCGGCACAGTTCCGTCTTGTACAGCTCCTTCTTCATTGTGGTTTTCTTTGCGGAAGACATCTCTGATTCGCTACTATTTAATGGCTAGCCTTTTATAGGCTCGAGAAGAGGAAATCTTCCCCTCGCTGCCTACAACATTTCGAAAAAATATTTTCGCATTCGACAGCAGATTCTTACTATATTGTCTGATAGCTAACATGGTGAAAATTTGATGAAGCTTTAGAGGAGGATGTCTTAAATGGAACTTGAACATAGTATGAAACAGTGAGATAGTGAGAAAATTGGGAATCATTACATGAGACAACAGAGACGGCTTTGCAATCAGACCTCGTAACGAGGTCGAGTGTATAAACATATACATATATGGGGCCTACAAAATGATTCGTCGGAGCATTGAAGGTTATTGAACTGCAAACTATGGAATAATATGGATATTTGTCAAGTTATCTATCAATAATTATTTCTTCACGAGAAGAAATTTATATCACAAGAATTTTTAGAGTAAAAAATGAAAGGATGTTGACGATGATTCACAAAATTTAATTACAAATGCATGGCGTCCTTCTTTAGGGACACTTCGAATGATCACGTGCTATCGCAAATCCTATCAGTATTGTTTTATTGATTTACTAGGTGTTTACCCGTCAAAAATGACGGGGGAGATTGGCTGTTCTACCACCCGATTTTGCGCAAATACAATAGCATTTTATGACGGGGAGATTGGCTGTTTTACCACCCGAATTTGCGCAAATGCAGGAGCATTTTGCGCAATTGATTGTCCTTAACTCGCCGCCTTTTCCTTCAACCGAGTTAACGTCCATTCGCATGAATTTTCTGAAACTTGATAGTCAACGTAAGTGTAATGATTTGGCAGTGTCGAACGACATGCAGTGCTTGATTCTCTTGTTTGCTGTGCTGCTTTTGCACGCCAAGCAACAGCCTGCTCCTCATTCTCACTTGATTGTCGGAAAGCTCGTGAACGCTGGACTTTTTGTTTTGCACGGACGGTTAGAAAGAGGAATAAAAAAGCTAAACAATGGTGCAAACCTCATCTTCTTATCTCTTATATAGCCTGAGATATAGCAAATTCAAAAAAAATGGAAACTTTCTCAGAATTCAAAACTTACGCGAAATTCGCTCATAATACTTATGTTCAAACATTGGGGTCATCGAGTTAGAATTGATAGATCTTTTCCAAATGTCAACCGATTTTCAAACTTTTTGGTTTATTTTGTTCCTCTGACATCCCTTAACAACTTTTCCGCTGACCAAAGTGGGGTTACCGCTGAAAATATTTTGCTAGGGGGCTTTAAAACTTTTTCGGGGGAAGAGGGTGATATTTTAGGCCGTAAAGTGGACTCTACCACCAAATTTTTTTGTTTTGCACGGACGGTTAGAAAGAGGAATAAACAATCTAAACAATGGTGCAAACCTCATCTTTTTAGCTCCTATATAGCCTGAGATATAGCAAATTGAAAACGTTACATCAATCATTTCTGAAGAACGCTTTTCCAAAAATTAAAAAATCCCCAGTACGGTGACGGCGTCTGAAAATTTAATCCCCACTTGAGGAGTAAAATTTAAAAAACAGGTATTGAGGCTAGGAAGGAATATATATATAATATATATATATATATATATATATATATATATATATATAATAACGGGGAGCAGGGCATTGGGAGAGGGAAGGGAGATTTGGGAGGAGGAAAGTGGGTTGTACGGGTTTTCGGAGCAGCGTTGTGTAGGTTTGGAAACGGGGCTTGGGCGATTGGGGAAGGGATGGGGAGAGGGAAGGGGATGGGGAAAGGGAAGGGGAACGGGGGTTTGGGGCCGGGGCGGGAATGGGTTGGGGCCGGGGCGATTGGGAGAGGGATGGGGAGAGGGAAAAGGGATGGGGAGAGGGAAGGGGAACGGGGGTTTGGGGCCGGGGCTGGAATGGGTTGGGGCCGGGGCGATTGGGAGAGGGATGGGGAGAGGGAAAAGGGTTGGGGAGAGGGAAGAGGAACGGGGGTTTGGGGCCGGGGTCGGAATGGGTTGGGCCAGGGCGATTGGGAGGGGATGGGGAGAGGTAAGAGGGATGGGAAAAGGGAAGGGGGAAAGGGGTTTGGGGCCGGGGCGGGAAAGGGTTGGGGCCTGGGCGATTTGGAGAGGGATAGGGTGAGGGAAGGGGGACGGGGGTTTAAGCTGCAATTAAGACGCTTCGCTAAACGCTCCGTTGTTAATACATTTTTGATTAAACAATATTTGGTTGTCAATGACAACAGCGTCTTGCAATACCCGCCGTGTTGCCGTCGGACAGACAGACGCGACAGACATCGAGAATTATATATATACTAGGTGTTTACCCGTCAAAAATGACGGGGGATATTGGCTGTTTTACCACCCGATTTTGTGCAAATGCAATAGGATTTTGCGCAATTAATTAATTTCCCTAACTCGCCGCCTTTTCCTTCAACCGAGTTAACGCCCATTCGCGTGAATTTTCTGAAACTTGATAGTCAACGTAAGTGTACTGATTAGGCAGTGTCGAACGACATGCAGTGCTTGATTCTCCTGTTTGCTGTACTGCTTTTTCACTCCGACCAATAGCCTGCTCCTCATTCTCACTTTATTGTCGCAAACCTCGTGAACGCTAGACTTTTTTTGTTTTGCACGGACGGTTAGAAAGAGAAATAAAAAGGCTAAACAATGGTGCAAATCTCATCTTCTTAGCTCTTATATAGCCTGAGATATAGCAAATTCAAAAAAGTAGGAAACTAAAATTAAAATATTTAATGGAACAGAAATCGATTTAGGAATTATTCAGTCATGATCCAGCAATAGCATCAATGGGAATGGACAAAATGCCTTCGCTGGATCATGTAATTTTGATCAGAATTCTCAGAATTCAAAACTTTCGCGAAATTCACCGATAATAATTATGTTCAAACATTGGGGTCATCGGGTTAGAATTGATAGATCTTTGCCAAATGTCAACCGATTTTCAAACTTTTTGGTTTATTGTGTTCCTCTGACATACCTTTACAACTTTGCCGCTGACCAAAGTGGGGCTACCGCTGAAAATATTTTGCTAGGGGGCTATAAAAATGTTTTGGAGGAGAGGGTGATATTTTAGACCGTAAAGTGGACTCTACCCCCAAATTTTTTTGTTTTGCACGGACGGTTAGAAAGAGGAATAAACAATCTAAACAATGGTGCAAACCTCATCTTTTTAACTCCTATATAGCCTGAGATATAGCAAATTTAAAACTTTACAGCAATCATTTCTGAAGAACGCTTTTCCAAAAATCAAATCCCCAGTACGGTGACGGCGTCTGAAAATTTAATCCCCACTTGAGGGGTTAAATTTTAAAAAAATAGGTATTGAGGCTAGGAAGGAATAAATATATATAATAACGGGGGCAGGGCATTGGGAGAGGGAAGGGAGGTTTGGGAGGAGGAAAGTGGGTTGTACGGGTTTTCGGAGCAGCGTTGTGTAGGTTTGGGAACGGGGTTTGTGGCCGTAGGTTTGGGAACAGGGTTTGGGGCCGGTGGGGTAGGGCGGAGCGGTGATGGGTTGGGGTCGGGGCGATTGGGAAAGAGATGGTGAGAGGGAATGGGGGGGGGGTTGGGAGAAGGATGGTGAGAGGGAATGGGAACGGGGGTTTGGGGCCTGTGGGGTAGGCGGGACAGGTATGGGTTGGGGCCTGGGGCGATTGGGGGAGGGATGGGGAGAGGGGGAAGGGGTTGGGAGAGGGAAGGGGAACGGGGTTTGGGGCCTGTGGGGTAGGGTGGGGCAGGTATAGGTTGGGGCCTGGGCGGGGATGTGTTGGAGCCGAGGCGATTGGGAGATGGATGGGGAGAGGGAAGGCGGATTGGGAGAGAGATGGGGAGAGGGAAGGGGAACGGGGTTTGGGGCCTGTGGGGCGGGGCAGGTCGGGTATGGGTTGTGTCCTGGGCGATTGGGAGAGGGATTGGGTGAGGGAAGAGGGACGGGGGGGGGTTTAAGCTGCAATTAAGACGCTTCGTTAAACGCTCCGTTTTGATTAAACAATATTTCGTTGTCAATGACAACAGCGTCTTGCAATACCCGCCGTGTTGCCGTCGGACGTGCCGTCCGTCCGTCGGACATCGAGAATTATATATATAGAGATCATTTATTAGTCTATCTTCCCGAATGTTGCCATGCAGCATTAACTTAGCCACGGAGGAATGGGGGTCCGGACCCCACCCCCACCCACACACACACACCTCTATTCGGATCGGAACCGGTTGTGAGATTCGCCCGGTGAGTAGTCGGGTGGATAGGGGGTACTATTAGATCGAGGAAAACGCAGCAGACAGCAGACTTTACTGCGTTCGAGACGACTACCTTCTTTTTTGCTTGTCTAAGTGCCCCCTATTTTGAAATCCTGGCCACGCCACTGATTTGTGCATAATTGGTCTGTCAGCATGAAATTTCGGTAGACGAATCAATTGTGTCGCAATATTGGATGCACTCTTCCAAACAGTTTTTGATGATTTATGAGTTTTCGTTTTTTTCAACACTACAGTGTATAGTAAACGTTCATGCAGCCTATAGGTCTACTGCATGCCGTCCTTTTTAAGGACAAAGTGTTTTCGTCTAATATTTTTCACGCAGCATTAATTTTCTATAAATTGTCACTTTCACGCGGTGATATGTCAACAAAAACACAACCTTACTTCTGTGGATAGCGTTTTAAGTAACTGGCATTATGTAGCGCCAGCATAACTTCAATATTAGGTTTAATATACTTGGGTGGTCTTCTTCCCTTGCCATCTCCTCCTCTTCCGCCCTTCCACACCTAATGCTTCATATGAGTCGGATTTCGCGGAAACTAATTAATCTTTGTGTGTGGTCTTAATAATCGTAGCTATAGCTTGCATGCATCTTGTCGCTTGACTGCCTGACGTCAGGGCTAGTCCGTTGCAGCCTGATGTAAGTTATTATTAAATATACATGGGTTGACGATTGCTCGGGGCAGTCGGCCGATGATCGTTAATTAAGCATTAAACATATCAAGAACGTCTTATACATCTTTTACATCTTAATAATAGTAGGGCGATAGTGTTTGCCACTAGATTACAGCATATTTTAAAAACAATTTGACATTTCACGCATTGATGCATGGTTAAAGAAGACATACGCCTGTTACCCCAATCAAGTACGTCTGTCAGCGTAATAGAGCGTATCGAAATGAGCGCCAGAAGCAGGCAGTTAAGTGAAATGTAGGCTAATAGGCCTATTTTTAAACAGAAAGATCGCGTCTCCAATATTACAATGGAGTCTTTCACAGGGGCAATGTTTTCTCCAGACTCGAGGCCTTTCGGGGGGAAATTGATTTGGCAGGAGGGGAAGAGGCACAGTTCAATGCAAAAATTCATTGCTGCGATTGGGGGGGGGATTTGGAGGGTTTTGGGTGGAATCTCCCTTCCTAACAGGCCTGGATAAAACACTGAACCAGGGTTTCGGAATAGGCGTGTATATCGACATTTTCGGATCAAAAAGTGGCAAAGAAAAGCTTGTCAGTTATTCGCATATTCACGTAGGCCTACTATCTTCGATCATGCCACCTCTCTCTCCACCCCAACCCTATCCAAAAGTTCTAAACGGTTTTTCACAAATCCCAAGACCGGTCTGAGCCAGAATAGGGCTCGCTCCCCTTTCCCCCGTGGCTACACCAATGCTCTTTCATTGCTGAGAGGAGAAAATGTGGGGGTAGCAAATCAGACAAAATGATGAAGAGAACTTTTTAGAGAGAAGTTTGGAGAGAACTGTGTCTCGTTCAGACGAGAATCTGGAGACAAAACGTAATTAAGGCATAATGCAGCGAAAAAGTCTATGCCAAAAGCTCAATAGCTTCTCTAGTCACCTTCTAAGAAGTTTCGTTTATTGATGTTTTCTGGCGATTAGGAGATACTTTTGAGTCGACAAACCATAGTGATTCCCACAGCATAGACTCGACAGAAGAAACTGCGTTGATCGTAGACCCCTATAGGCCTAACACGCTGTCACTAAAATAGGAAGATAACAAAAACAAATGATGACGCTATTTAACAAGTCGAGATACAAAAATGTGGTCTGCAGTTTCTAAGAATTGTCGAGTCCTGCGTTCGATTTTCCAAAAATCAGTGGGTGCAGGGTTTAATCTAGGCCTTTCCGGAGGGGAAAATTGCCCTTCCCCCCGAAAATTTCAAATTCTCCCCGAAAATGTTGACATACTACATCAACTAACAGCAGCCCCTAGCAGAATTCCCCCCGGCTTTGTCAGTTCCTCCCCCCCCCCGGCTTTTTCAGTTTCCCCACGGAGTCCAGGAGTCTAGATTAAACACTGAGTGGGTGTCGGATCACTCCCGTCACAAAATTTCGACACCCGATTGGGTCGAATGACTAAGATTCAAAATTGTACGCTTCCTTTTAGACTTGGGTCTTCCTTAGCCAGTTATGACTGTTAAGCTTTAAAGGCCTCGAACAAGTAGGTAGATTTTACGAATACTTCAAAATTCAATCTGATATTTTCATCACACATCACACACTTCGACAATTCAAGTCTTCGCAAAATTCTCAGCAAGCAAAAACTAACAGAGGATTTATTATGCAAGCAGTCAAAATTAGTAGGGACTGTTATGACTAGCTAATTTTTCTCCTCGACATGAACACACTGCCCTAATCGGAATGACAAAATCAGCTATATCTGCTTTAATCTTAGATCTTCTCAACCTATATAAAGCCTATAAGTCCATTTACAGAATACATATGTCCTTCTTTTACTCGCTCGATCTGCGTTTAAAAAAATAATAAACCTGTTACCTGCATTGCTGACGTTCAGTCATAAATGACTCAACAGCTATACCAATCGAGCAGAGTTCCAGCAGCTGATGGTGGAAATCTTTATCCGACACGTGCGTTGGTATTTAGGCGTAAATTAGGCCGACAATCAGCTATTTCTAGCGGAGACAGAGATCTAGAGATTGCGTCGCCAAGCACGGAGGTCTTTTATTGGTCGGCTAGCGTCCCGGATAAACGTCTCCGTCCAATGGGATACAAGTGGGTCAGTTTTTCACCCACTAACCGCCGTTTCGGTAAAAAGTAACTGGGTCACATGTGTTGTAAACGCCGACTATGTAGAAATAACGCTATCGATGTGTGTGGAACTAGAATTTGCTGTTGTTGCCAGAGATTTCGCAGAATGAATTCTGTTCTACTGAGTAGGCATGAGGTAATTCAAGCCCCACATACACACGCTCTCCAGGTCGTCTGCGATTAAATTCAACCGATGGCCTTCCCTCCCGCGTCCCACTTAATCATATTGTGGACGGAGACTTGAGGGCATTACGAGATTTCGGTTTTAAAAACAGGTCGGAATTAAAATAGTTCTTGATACGATCACGCAGCTTTAGTTCTTTAAAAAAATCCGTTGTGCAAGGCGCGCGCGCACACAGAGAGAGAGACTCAGAGAGAGAGAGAGAGAGAGAGAGAGAGAGAGAGAGAGAGAGAGAGAGAGAGAGAGAGAGAGAGAGAGAGAGAGAGAGAGAGACTCAGAGAGAGAGAGAGAGCGAGAGAGCGAGAGAGATTTGTATACAGTGGCGTAGCGAGGCAAAGTGCCGCCCGGGACGAGAAAAAAGTGCCGCCCTCAATTCTCCGAAAAAAGTCTGACAAGCAAAAACGTTGTCAACTCTCCAAAAAAGTATCTCTCTGACTGACAAACAAAAAAACGTTATCAACTCTCGTTACTCTCCAAAAAAGTATCTCTCTTACTGACAAGCAAAAAACGTTATCAACTCTCCAAAAAAGTCTCTGACAAGCCAAAACATCTAAGAAATCTCGAAAGTGCCGCCCCTATAGAGCAAATGCCGCCTGGAGCTCTTCGCCCCTCTGACCCCCCCCCGCTACGCCACTGCTTTTATAGGCCTACGCACACATAGGCCTACACACAGAGTGTGTAAGAATATTGAACTGTAGTCAGACTCGATAGGAATATATTTTTAATGTGAAACAAAACTTGAATGCTTAACTCTTGGGGCCATCAACTTAGCGAACGAACTTTTAAACCCCGTTAACTAACAGACGATCCAGCAGGCACTATGGGTGTCAGCGAACTTCCTCTCACTAGCTAGAATATTAGTCGCCCCATGCACTGGATACGCTGCGAGTATGTCTATGCCTACATCACAGCAGTGATGAGCAACTAACTAAGAAACATTAGTTAAACTATAACTAAATTTAAACTAAGAATAAGTAGTTAAACTTTTAGTTGCAAACTAACTTTCTAAAATAGTTAACTAAACTAAAAAAATATAGTTAAACTTTTTGCAACTAATTTTACAACTATTTCCTAGGTAGGTCTATCAGGTATGTGTTCATGAAAACACAGACGATGCTCGCAACATGAACATATCAGTCAATGAACCAGGGAGATCATTAATTATTGTCTTTTTAATATTTAAGTCCTATAGTCTAGACTGCAGGAACACAAGTTTGTCAAGTTTGTTTGGAAAAAATGACCCAAAGAAGAATAGATTGAAAAGGGACTGTTATTGAGAATTCGGAACACCAACTAAAAAGTTGTAGTTAAACTATTTAGTTATTAAATTTTATATATATATCGATGCAAATTTCTAATGCCAGTCCACTGTCCACAGAATTCTCACGTTCAAGACGATTAATATGATAATTAATTGCAGTTAACAAACCAGATTTTCTTGTTGTTAAAAAGACACAAAGCTTCGTATTAAGGGAAGGGTGTAAACAGAATGGCTGTGAGTGCGTCGTCTATAACAGTAAAAATACCACCTCGAATTCGCCTCAGCAACGAATCACATATAAGCCTAAGGTATACATCTGTTAGTCGCTCGGTATGTTCAATGCGCTAAGGAAGTATGCCTACTATTAATAATTTTAATAATAGCTTATAATCGTTGAACTGCATACTTGCTTTCAATCAGTGGCGCAGCGAGAGAGCCGATGGGAGCGAACCGCCTCCGGCGGCACTTGCTCTAGGGGCGGCATTTTCCAGAAAACCCTTTTTTGCTTATGAAAAATTTTAGCAAGTTGCGATAAGGTTTTTTATCCTTGTCGATAATTTAACGAAGAGTCGGCACTTTTTTCGCTCCGGGCGACACTTTGCCTCGCTACGCCACTGCTTTCAGGCAGTTTTGTGCGCAATGCAGCTTAATCTATCGCATGTTCTGGCGAGTAATTTAAAATCCAACTATCGCATGTAAAGGCTGTCAAATAGAATAGGCCAACAAAATTCCACAAATTTAGGTCTAGGCCAGGTACGTAGCGTTCGATTTCTCTAAATTCTGTGGGTGTTTGGACTATACTCGCTGCAAAATTTTTCATCTCCGGTGGTGGGGGCTTAAGGCAAAGGTATTTCTAGAAAATACAAATAGGCCTAAAACAAAAATAAAATGGTACATGAAAGTGTCTATTAGACCCAACTTGAGCAGCGTGGTGGTTTAGACTCTCAACCCTCCCCAGCATATCGAACATTGGAATCTGCAGCCGCACGCGCCTTTGAAGTGTCCAGAGTTCTGTCTGTCGATCTGTCTGTCTGTCTGTCTGTCTGTCTGTCTGTCTCTCTGCTTGACAAGGCGCTTGAGAAAAGCTGCTCATTAGTGCGGAAATTAACGAAATAAAAGAGACTAGAAAGATGCTCGCTTCGCTCGCGCTTGCTTCTCTCGCAGTGCAGGATAATACTAATCCAATACCTATACCTAATACCCAATCATTGAATTCATGCTGAACAACATTTCAATGATCGCCACCTAGCCAAGCTCTGCGCCACGTAATAATTAGGCCTATGTACGTTAAAATCACGCAACCGTGACCATTTGTGACGCTGTACAAGTATTTTGTGAACGTTAAAATGTACGTTAAAATTGCGCAACTTCCTCAAGCTACGAACAATTGTTACCAATAGCAACGTCGTCGCACGCCCATCCCTCTGACGCTGCAATGACTCGACTAAATCGTGCTGAACGGCTTCGTCAAACGCTTTTTCGTCAACCAATGAGAACGCTTGAAGGTAACAGACATACAGAACAAGGATCTTAATATTATAGATAATAGATATGACGTTACGTTACAAGAACGAGGCGATGATCCTACATCAGTAACATGATAACATCTCAGTGGTCTATTGAAACACTGATACAACCATGCATTTCATAGTCATCTGCTGAAGCCCAGGCCTGAGGAGAGGGGGTGCAGCCGGAACATTGTTCCGGGGCCCAGGGAGCTCTAAGGAGCCCGGGTCCGGTGATGGTTAGATTAATGCCATAAAAATACTAACAAGCCAAAAAACGGCCGTCAACACATTTTTCCAACCTCCACTTGTATAGGCCTACAACGAGTACCCCGGAATTCTGTTTTGAGAAAGACCGACAAGGAAAAAAAGAAGGTCATCAACTTTTTCACACACTTGTCAAGTCATGGGCCCGTGGCCACTTTTTTTGTACCGGGGCCCGGAAATCCTCTCAGCGGCCCTGCTGAAGCCCCTCTGCCATTGAAAATGCAGTTGAATCGATATCTGCTGTTCTTGAACAGCATAAGCAGACGTGTGCCTGTGCGTGGGTTTGTGCGCGCGCGTGCATATATGGATCTGTGCAGTCCGCTGCCTTATTTTAGTTTGTTATGTTGTCCAACATTAACACTTAGGCACTATTTTTGTGTTATGTGTCGCACATCGAAAGTGTTTTACTGTTTCAATTATGCACACGATTTCAAAGTACGCCTGCCTGTTAGATCGATGAACGACTGCCTCACTTGTCTGCCAGCAGCAACAGCAACAGCAACAGCAGCAGCAACAGCAGCAGCAGAGGCGTAGCGAGGGCAGTGTTTATTCTAGGCCTTCTCTGGGGGAAATTCTCCCCCCTCCAGTTTTAAAATCCCCCAAAAATTTATGTTGGCTGGGGATGGAAATTCCCTCCCCCTCCAGTGTGGAGACTCAGACCTTGTCCCCCAAACATTTCAAAATCCCCCCAATGTCAAGGTGGCTAGAATAAACACAGAGCGAGGGTATCCGGCGCCCGGGGACAAAGTGTACCGTTGGTGCCCCTAAAAGTGCTGACGAGCAAAAAGGTCGTCGTCACATTGTTCGGCGCCCCTCAAGTCTTACGGGCGCCCCTCTTCGTGGTAGTGCTGACGAGCAAAAAAAGGGGGTCGTCGCACATGTTTCTTCTTCTTTATTATGCATTTCACTTACCCAAGTTACCCATATACCCAATTTTGGCGCCCCCACCTCGGCGCCCGGGGCCATATGCCCCCTGCCCCCTCGCTACGCCTCTGAGCAGCAGCAGCAGCAGCTGGAATGTCATTGAATTGCTGCTGCACTTGGTCCAGATTCGTCGTCGTCGTCGTCGTCGTCGTCCTGTTTAAGTGTTACGCGGGCCTCGGCGAAACAACCATCAGATTTGGATTTTGTAGCTAATTCATAGGCCTATATGCCTATGGCAGTGGATCATTGTTGCAAAACAACCCTAAAGTACACACCCACCTACACACTAGTGTCTAGTCTCTAGTCTCTAGTCTACAGGAGTGATAGGTTATAGCGGCCTGCTTGCAGTGGCGTAGCGAGGCAAAGTGCCGTCCGGGGGCGAACAAAAAATTGCCGCCTTTTCGTTAAATTCTTGACAGGCAAAAAACCTTATCGCAACTTTCAAAAATTCTTGACAAGCAAAAAAACCTTATCGCTACTTCCTAAAAAAATTCATATGCAAAAAAGGTTTTCTCGAAAATGCCGTCCCTAGAGCAAGTGCCGCGGCCGCCGCCTAGGGCGGTTCGCCCCTCCGCCCCTCTGGCTACGCCACTGCCTGCATGTCTGAAGCGTCGTAGCCGTGTGCGCTTGTGTGCTTTGTCTGTTGTCAACATCATTTGAAAGAGTGATATCACTTATATGGTATTTTTAAATGCAGTTTAGTTTCAAAACCTGTTGTCGCCAGTGGCGTCATTTCACACTTTTCTTGAGGGGGGCGAGAAATTTTTTTGCAATTTTTTCAATTTTTCAATTTTTTTTGAAAATTTTTGCAAATTTTCGACCTGTCAAGTTTCCAAAAACGTTGACGACCTTTTTTTGCTTGTCAGTCCTTTTTTACGATTAGTAGTTACTTCAGATTACTCGACATCAAGCACTCCTCTTTAGGGGCTACTGACCTTTTTTGCCTCCCCCCAAATGCAAATGACGTCCCTGCTTTCTTGTTTTTTGCACATTAATACATTATAAAATAATATTTTCATTTCCTTGGGGGGCCGTGCCCCCCCCCAGCCGCCCAATGACGCCTCTGGTTGTCGCTATTCATAGAATTTAAATCTATGCTGTGTCAAACCAATATAGATTCTTCTCCTCCTCAAAAAATTTGCCCCAAAAATGCCAAAATTTGACAAAGATTTGCCGAAAAATTATCTGGTGCCCCAAGAAAAGTGTGAGGTGACGCTACTGTTTAGAGGGTGAAGTGGAGTGTCGCTAAGTTTTTACAGGGTGTGCAACTGCGCTCTCTGCGCCCTCAGTTCCGACAAGCATAAAGTAGAGGTAAAGTCCATCCGTAGGCTCAGTGCCCGTAGGTGTCGGTGCTGATCCCCGGTTTCATGACCATCAGCCCATACTGTAGGTGGCTAAGCCATTCATCGGCGGACGGTGGCCAGTCATTCCGCCGATCCTATGGTTACCTTCGCAATGTTGCCATTGCTACTCAATTTTTGATGCTACAACCGCCATCTGGCGAATAAGACTGAGTCGACCTTAAGGTCTCCTACGGGGATTGAGCCCGTTCCGTCGACGTGCCTGCCCAGCAGTTATATTTTTACACCCCCTAACACCCCCGGGCTCTCCAACACCCTTCCAATTTGAGGTCGACACCCTCCAATTTGGTAATGTGACAATGGTATGCATACAAAATGCATACTAATTAGATCCGGACAGCCCCCAATTTGAGGTCGACGCAGCTCCCCCCCCAAAAAAAAAATTCACAATCCTAGAAATATCCCTGCTGCCCAGCGTGTAACCAGTTCTGCCATCTTCCCGCCCCTACTCTAGGTGTAATTCTTAGCATTCTTTCTAAACAAGCCAGTTCAAAGGTGAATATCCTTCTTTCATCTTCTTTTTTCATCCTCCTGCATCCAGATCCGTACACACCAGGATTGATAATAATAGGCCTGTCATTGTCTTGTGCACCATAGCTAGCGTGAAAATAGGTCGGGAAGTTAGCAGAGTGGTAACAACACTGAACGATAGAGCAGAATGTCGCGGGTTCGATACCCGCTGAAATTCTAAGGTCTGCTTGGCCTTACTCGCTAGACGGCGGTGGTAAAAGTGAGGAGCAACATTTCCCTGTGAGGTAGAGGGCAGGTGTGGGGCAAGAAATGGCAACCTAGCCCAGATTAATGGCAGCCTACCCCTCCAAAGCCGACCTGCGGCCTCTAGGCTACGCGGCGGAGGGATAAACATCTGAGTAGGTGATTGCTCGTCAGGACTATACCATCAGTAATGAAGGCTTTGGCCGAAGTATCACCTCGGCATTACGCGAGGTAGAAAGGCCTGTCGAGAACCCTGAAACGATGGCTAACACAGGCGGTCCCTCACTGGGCAACATCAGCGAGGGTATAGTGAAGATGGCGCAGTATTGGCTTGAATCAAGAAAACAGCAGCTTCACACAAAGGCAAGAGCACAGTACGAGTATTACTTGGAACTGGTCTGTCACTGCGGGATGGAAAGCCTGGTACCTACCATCCTACACTACCGAAAGCAACCAGGGGCGCCCATCCCCTGACTGCTGGAAGCAGCTTCCCCCCTTCCCTGTCCTCCCTTCTCTCTCCTACACCTAAACGGGGATCCGGCATGGATTTATCTACATCACATTATTATTATTATTATTATTATTATTATTATTATTATTATTATTATTATTATTATTATTATTATTATTATTATTATTATTATTATTATTATACGAAAAACTAGCAGTATAACACTGGACATTGGCACCCTACCGCAAATTTATGGGGAAAAGCCTGGGGTCCGGGGTATAACCCCGGAAAATTTTTGAAATCAATAGATGCTCATAGTGGGTTTCAGTGCATTTTGGACATTACATTGCACACTTTGGTGCGCCAGGATAGGTCTCATACCAGTAACTTCTAATTCTCAATTTCTGGAAAATTCCAACAGCCACAAAGGACTAATAGGTAGATGTAAGTTGAAACTAGAGAGATATCGCAGTAATTGTGCTGGCAAACTATTCAAAATTACCTGCAAATTGTCTATTTTGTTTAGTATTTAGTTTAAAAATTAGATTTCTCCAACAACCACACCTAGGCCTACATCATTTTTTAGAGGCATTAAAGCTGCATCAACTGCAAAAGGGATAACTAGACGTAAGGCAGCTGACTGTAACAAGTTATTAACAATATCTAATTGCACTGTTTCACAGTCTTGAATGGATTGTAATTTGTTGATGGAGGTCTTTGAAAGGCTATAGTGGAGGGAGTTGCAGTAGTCTAATTTTGAATGTAAACTTCATGTGAGTCTATTGGTTTATTATAAGTTACTTATATATTTCACATGAAGTTTACATTCTGCATCATTACTGATTCATTAGAATGACTGTACGTAAAAGTGACAATAATAATAAAATTTTATGAATGCCTGATAATAATGAACTTGAATTGAGTACCGGTATAAGCCTATATGAAGTTAAAAAATTGCACTGTAGTAAAACCAGTAATTTACTTGCACAGGCATTTAGGGGCTTATCGAATTAATATGCTACTCTAACGTAATACCAAAACTCAGGTGGGAATTTCCTCCCCCCCCTAAGTTTTCTAGGAAGCATTTGCTTCCTTTCCCCCCTTGTGTGGGCGCCCCTGAAAGCAACATGGATGAGAGTTTAACAATCTCATTCATGATACGGTCTACCCTCGTAGCGAGGATGGCTGAAGACAAGACGAGACGAGACAAGACCTCAGATTAATGGCTTATAAATATTGCCTTATTCCACCTACGGTGCTGATTGCCTATACTGAAGTTAAGCGACTGATCCCAACGCTCGAGTATGGGAACTAGGCTACCTTTACCTTTAATTGTATGAAATCAGGGCTGGAAAATTAAGCCTCGGTTTTTAAAAAATGAACCAGGCCCGTCGGAACGAATTCTTTTGGCAGAGGTGCATTTCGTTGGCCATTTGGTAAATTTATATCCTTTTAGCTGTTCCTCCTTTAAGTTTACTCCTCATGAATCCGATGCAAGGGGGTGAAGTGCAGCCATATAGTTTTTGCCTTCCGGAGGTGCAGTACGTGCGCCCCCTAAGTTTTTTCCATGGGGTGCAGCTGCACCCTCTGCACCCCCATACAGGCCCGACGGGCCTGAATGAAGTGTAGGCTTTTAGATTTTTAGGTGCTTAGATTTTAATGTTTGGCATGTCAACGCCCATAAACCCTTCTCTATGTTCTTGCGGTTCTTGCCACGTGTAAAAACTTTAGGCATTAATGATGAATTTTTCATTTTTCTATTTACACAGGGAAAACGTTAAAACTTAGAATTTTGACTTTTTCGAGTTTTAACTGGTTTTAAAGCCTAATTTTTAAGGAACATTTCAGCCCTGTATGAGAAGTAGGCCTAATGGCCCTGAAACAAACACCGCTTGATATATGATCCTGAAAATCCTGTAATTTGCTTAGCTGCAGCGGCAACAATAGTGTTATCGATTCTATGTTGAGTTTGTTGACAACCACGGATTTCTATTTATAACTGGATAGCGCTTGGCCTATAGCCGCCGCACGCAGCAGTGAGGTCAGCGCGCCAGCCAGAGCGGCCATATTGTTACTCGTATTCATCAGCTGACACTGCTATACTAGGAAGGTGGCGAGGCCAGTGGCGGCTCCACAGCAGCAGTGGCTCCACCGAGGGTGGGTGGGGATAAGGGAGAAGGGGTCCGTGCCCCTATTGAGTGCCTGCCCCCAGTTGGGACCTATACTTAATGCTACATACATTAAACAACAAATGGTTGGCCCCCATGATTGAAGTTGCCACCCCAACGGCCCCCTACTTGCCAAATCCTAGAGCCACCACTGCTCCACAGGGGCCCGTGCCCCTATTGAGTGTCTGGCCCCAGTGGGGGCTCTAGGATTTGGCAAGTGGGGGCCGTTGAGGGCAACTTTAATCATGGGGGCCAACCATTTGTTGTTTAATGTATGTAGCATTAAGTATAGGGTCCCAACTGGGGGGCCACTGGGGGCCAGGCTCTCAATAGGGGGGCACGGGCCCCCCTGGCCTCCCCGGTGGAGCCGCCACTGCTGGCCCCCCTGTTGGGACCCTATACTTAATACTGCATACATAACAACAAATGGTTGGCTACCATGATTAGAAGTTGCCACCCCAACGCCCCCCCCCCACTTGCCAAATCCTGGAACCGTCACTGGGCGAGGCTGGACTGATATTCTAGGGTCGTTCCTGGCACTATATTCAATTCATTTGTCAATAATTGTATCACTCATTTACATTCATTTTCTTTCACACTGCTCTTTTATCTAGAAGGCCTGAGGCGTCTTTCATTGATGAATAGCATGCAGTTGGATGTTAAGCCTTTTTACCCCATCAGACAAACATCTCTCGACAAATGGACCACAGTGTGCAGTATGCCTAAGCCTAGATGCAGGGTTATTTCTAGGATTGTGAATTTGGGGGTGTTGGGAAAATCTGGGGCGGGTGGTTATTTTTAGGATTGTAGGATTGTGAATTTGGGGTTGTCGGGAAAATCTGGAGGTGTCGGAATTTGGAAGTCTCTGCCCAGTGTTTAATCTAGACTCCTGGATTCCGGGGGGAACTGAAAAAGCCAGGGGGAAATGACAAAAGCCTTCATTCTTCTCTTTTGACTCGATTGTCGTTTAGAGAAGTATTTTCATCCTGTGCTAAATCTATCTCTGTCCTGATATATGTTGGCCTTTTCAGACAGAGACTAACACTTCTAAAACAAACATCATTACAATATATTTCCAAAAATCCTTTATTATAATATAAAAACCAAACTTAAATATTGTTTCTTTAGCCAAACAAGAAACATTGTAACATTATTTTCCATAGCAAATGTTTTAGTCTGTGACCGAAAAACTAACTGTTTTAAAATTTCACAGCCCCAAGAGTTTAACTGACACATAATTGATTGTTGATAACTGAAAGCAAAAACTAATGGTACAATTATGAAGACACCCAAAGAAGGATCATCTGTCAGGACCTAATGATTAGCAATTCTTACTAATTAAAATCTTTTATGTATACATAACAAGATTACAAAGCCATTGGAGTTTTAGATAAATACAGTAACTGAAAACTACTGACTTATATAAACTCAGCAACACATGGTCTCCAAGTGCAAATGCAAATGCATTGACAAAGGATCTAACTATAAGAATGACCAAAGATTTTAACAGAAATGGTCGATTTCTTCCTAAACTGGTTCAAAATTTCAAATTCAGTCGCTTCTGAACAACTGTTGCCTGGTGAATTATGGCATCCATTTTTCTTTTCATAGCCTTCAGACTGTCTTTGGTCACATAGGCATGGTCAGCTTCGGCTGTCGATGTAGAATGAACAGGTGATGACAAATTAACGTCAGCACAGGTTCCCGGGATGTCGATGACATCAACATCGTCAATCAATTGAAGTCTCGGCTTTGGCAGCTTTCGTGACTTGGTGACCTATAAGCAAAAGCACAACAATATGCAATCATAATAATCATCATCGTTTCAATCTAGAGACGTCTTAAAGGACTCCAGACCCTAGACGTCCACATCGTCCATGTATGCACGGGTCGGATGGGTCCCATATAAACAATCACCCCAACCCAGAGACGTGTCAAAAATACACCAAAAATCGCCTACTGTAATGTAGAATTCAACAAATAATTTACAGCAGAGCTATCCCAGACATCCACAATATTTTCATTGAAACACTACATAATGTTGTCATCCCCAACTTCACACAGTGTTACCAATCGCATGACATGTGGCACAGTTCATTAACATATTTTACTTAAATTCAGACTAAATATTTCACATGACCCAACCCATTTCAATTACGTACAGACCGTAGCAGCCCCAATTATGACCGGCCCCTGGCTTATCTAGTAATTCAAATTTTACATATTCTCAACATAATAGTCAGACATTGATTGGTTTTAATTTACTGTACAATTTGTGAACATGCTGAACATGGTCCGGTCTGCAGCCTTTGGGTCTTGTATCCATCCCCTTTTTGGTCCTAAAGTTCACCAACAGCTTATTTCTCACAAACTTTGTTAGAAGTATTCCACTAGGCTAGATACAATGTGCTACTTGGCTTCATCTAATCCTAAATGCAATGAAAATGAACGTGAAAAATGTATGTAACCCTACGGCTGAGAGGACCATACAAAATGCTAGTTGAGAACAAAGAAGATACAGTACATTGCTAAATAACGAGATCAAACATATAAGCTGACCTTAACAAGATGCTGAGCACTATAGCTCTATAGAAGCAGATCTGACCACTAGACGTCTACCGGGTATATCTCCGCTGATCTGACCCTCCCTCTCCCGGCCGCTGATCTGATCACTAAGCGTCTATATCAAATTGAGATCAGCGGATCATCTTAGCTCAGCGGATCAGCTCAGATCAACGGATTATTATTACCCGCCACTTCGGTGCTAATTTTGAAAGCGCTATAGAAATTAACGAGATTTCACATTACATTTCGTCACATTAAATTTCAGAGTGAATAGACAGACATAGAAACCTTTACTTACGCGTGAAATGATTGCTTTGCTCCTTTAAATTGTTGTTTCGAACAGTTAATCGCCGCACAACTCGGCATCTTCCACGATTGACTATGATTAGTTCACAACACTACGAGCTACAAGATGGTGGCTAGTTGACCTCAGGCTGTAAGCTAGTATCCTACATCCAGGTCTATAAATAGAAATCCGTGTTGACAACTTGACATAAAAACTTGCCACTGCCAAGCTTTCTATCATTGCTTTCTAGTTTCTACCAATATATCTGCATCTGTTCATGCTACTAGTCATTTGATCAATTGATTGCGATTAAAATTTGTCTCACACTATAGACTATATAGACACTATATACAGTAGTCTTTTCTATAGTGTGAGACAAATTTTAATCGCAATCAATTGATCAAATGACTAGTAGCATGAACGGTAAAACAGACTGGAAGGGGTTCAGATGGCGTCCCACGGTTTTACCCGTCATGTCTGCACTGGGATGATCTGTCTACCCGAGTTCGATTCCCATGCGTCGGGGGTTTCGTTTTATGTTATTGATATTACATTACAAAACATGTTGGAATCCACAGGTTAACAAATACTGGTAGATCATAGATGCAAAAAAACTTTCAACAGAAGCCAATAAGGCTGCCTTCACAGACAAGCATCTCTTCCAGAGTGTCACGTCCTCCCACATCAGTTTCTGTAATTCTGGCCATTTGGTAAATTGATATGCTTTTAAGTAAAGTAAAGTAAAATCTCGTGAATTTCTATAGCGCCTTGGGAAGCAGCACAACAGTAGCTGCTTATTCTTAGGCGCCCAGCCTCTCTTAACCTTTTAAAAGGGGAATTAAATTTTTAAAGTCATCCCGCGTCGGGGGAATTAATTTTTGGAAAAGGCGTTCGTATGAAAACGTGAACATATATGTTATAAACTGACTATATTTCAGGCTATATAGAAGCTAGAAAGATGCGGTTTGCACCGTTGTTGAGCATTTTTATTGCTCTTTCTATCCATCCGTGCCAAAAGAAAAAAGTTGGGGGTAGGGACCACTCTACACCCCAAAATCGGACCCCTCCCCAACATTTTGTTTAAATTTTGATCGAAGGTCAATAGCAAAACGTCTTCAGCGGTAAACCCCCAAATGTGAGTGATAGAGTTCTAGAGGAGTGTAATTGGAACAGAATGGTGCAAAAATTTTGAAGATCGGACCATATTTGGGGTAATTATGGAGTTTCATACCCAAGTACCAATTGCTTGCTGAAATGACAATTACGCGAACGGATTTTCAATGTGAAAAACCGAACAACTCGGTATATTTCAGGCTATATAGAAGCTAGAAAGATGCGGTTTGCACCATTGTTGAGCATTTTTATTGGGCTTTCGAACCATCCGTGCAAAAAAAAATTTTGGGGGTAGGGTCCACTCTACACCCCAAAATCGGACCATCTCCGACAAAAATTTTTCAAAGCTCAATAAAAAAATTTTTTCAGCGGTGACCCCTCAACTGTGAGCGGGAAAGTTGTTGGGAGGTGTAATTGGAACAGAATAGTGCAAACATTTTGAAGATCGGACCATATTCGGCATAGTTATGGCCATTCTAGCCTCCGGCTGAATATTTTTCCTATACATTTTCCAGCCTTGGTCAGTCTACAGTCAATATCCCTTGCATATATAGTCAGTATTATCGAAAACGGTGCTGCCGCCTATTGAATGGATGTGAGCTAACTCGGTTGCCGCGTTGGAATTTTGAAAATCGTGCAGGTCCGCAGTACACAGTCGCTTATATAGCGCGCCGTTTATAGACGGCTAATCCCGTATCGTGATGGTTTTCCGCCGCCGTCTTTAAACGGCTAACCCGAGCAAAAGGTTAAAATAGCTATGGGGAATGCCGGTATATTATCAGCCAGGCAATAGTCAACATCCCCCATGTCATTCAGCTGTGATTCAGAACACAATGCGAGCTGCCCGATTTTGTGACCAACGAGACTAGTCTTGAAATGTTCGCTACCAGACTAAAGACGCACTTGTTTAGCATCTCATTTAAGTGCAATGTGTAAAGCGCTCTTGATCTTGGCCTGCTGTGACTATAGCGCTATATAAATTGGCTTATTAACTAACTAACTAACTATAATGAGATGTTCAGCAGACAACTTCAAGATACTGGAATTAACATCAGTGGATATATGATCAACAACCTGCGATACACTGATGATGTCATTCTGATTACAACTTTGCCAAATTCATTGCAGGAACTGATAGACAAAGTGAATTTTGCATCAAGGGAACTTGACCTTGAAATTAGCATTAAAAAACAAAGGTAATGTTAACTGAAGACAAAAGGATCAAAATCAATGTCACATGTCATGGACATCCTCTTGAGCAAGTGGAAACCTTCCGTTATCTTGGTTCATTAATTACAAAGGACAAAGACTGCAGCTCTGAAATAAGGCTTGGCATGGGGCTTTCAACCATAAAGACATGACCATTCTCATATGGAAGGATCAGTCACTCAGTTTGCAGATAAAGAGGCACCTTATGGAAGCACTGGTCTGGCCCATTTCAACGTAGGGAACTGAAGCTTGGACAGTGAAGAAGGCAGACCAGGAAAGAATCACTGCTTTTGAGATGACAGCTTTCAGAAGAATGATATCCATCAGCTGGAAAGAACATAGAACAAAAGCCTCAATTATAGAATAACTTGGGGGAAATAGGCATCTATACTCAGTTATTCAACTTTGGAAACTGAAATACTTTGGTCACATAGTACGAGCAGACAATCTATATACAACGATATTGCATGGCAGACTAAAGGCAGGAAAAGAGAGGCATGGGCGTCCACAGAAATTTTTCCAGGGGGTACAAAACAATGTCTTGTGAATAAAAAAAATTCTAGCATGTGCAAAACAGGGTCATATGATGAAAGAAACAAAAAGTACTGTACAAGACTCAAGATCTATTAGACTAATTATAAATACTTAGTGCTACAAGAAAGTTCATCGGATTCTTATATAAATTCATATTTTAACTTACTTACCATAGGTTCTTTAAAATAATTTTACTTTTTTGATAGCTTCACTAAATTTTCCAGGGAGTGCAATTGCACCCCCTTGAGCCCTCCTCTGGACACCCATGAAGAGAGACCGGCCTCGTAGATGATGGACAGATGATATTGTGAAATGGACAAAACAACCAATTATCAATTGCATCAGAACTGCAAAAGACAGAGTCATGTGGAGTACCTTGTTGTCAACCTGCATAACATCCGACCCTCAGCAACGAGGATGGACAACCATACATACATAAGGCAAAGATGATTAGAAGCAATCTTGAATAGGAAGAGTTTCTTGAACAGAACCAAGGAAATCTTTTCCTTGAGACTGAAGGGTTTGCTGGACTGTCATGCTGGTGCTAGTTGCTAATGATGAAAGTGCCAATCTTTCCTCTTCCAGAGCTGTGTTCGATAATTTCTCTGCATATGAAGTCATTTACCTGCAGTAATTGGAGAATGCTTGTAGAAAATAACTACTGCACTCAATGGGCCTATCATAGTCAGCCTGGCTGTAGATCCAATGGGCTTATTTAGGTCATATGATAATCATGGCAACAATTTGCCAGTGTCACCAGCTGCTGGTAACGTTTGCAAAGACTAAATGAAGATACTTTGAGCAATATGTCACATAAAAACAATACTAGCATTCTTTATGTAACTCTTGACTGACATTTGTAACTTGTCTATGATTTTACTACAGTTTTTCACTGAAGTGACATGCCAGTAACAACACAGAATCACTTAGTATGACATAAATAAATCAGAATTTGTTAAATTCATAAGATAAAGTATTCAGGATTGTGTATACAGTAACCAATAAAATTTTGTCTGCCTTATAGTAGAAGTAGAAGAGACACTATAAAAATTGTATTGCATTACAAAGTTACATGAAGAGACTAATATTTATATTATATTTTTAGACATTGCTTATATAATCATAATGATGATTATGACTACATTATCAAGTGTGTTATTTATTTATTTTGTTAAAAGTGTTGTATTTTCTGAAGAGCCATATTTCTGAAGCTTCAAGGTTTTTCCTCAAGACTTTAGAAATTGTTCAAGTTCAGCTCCATATAGCTTGGTTGGCCAAACATAGAATTCCATAACCTTTATCCTTGTTTTATAGTTTAACCCCTTAACTGGGGACCCCGGATATATCCGTCCATTTTACATTGAGTTACAGTTAAATACACGGTTAAGGGGTTAAAATAGGCATACACTGTATATGTTTTAGTGTTTCATATCAGATTTGGTTAATTATCTACATGTTCTGCAGGAAAGATGCTGAAACTATGGTGGATTTTATAATAACCATCCAACTGTCCAGTGATTTCTTGGCTCTGAGGCATTCCTGATAATGATTTCATTCCTCGTTAATGCAGTCCTGAGTATAGTCTCTTTTTATGCTTTGTGATTCATAGATTGTTTATTATTAACCTTTTGAGCACGTGACTTGTTTGTGAAAAATGTGATTAAAGTTATGGCATTTTTAATGTATAAATATAATACATGTACCGGTAATCATATTTGTGTAATTTTAAAATCTCATTACATCTATTATTGTTTTAAAGTTTCAAGGCATCTATCTATAAAACAGTTATAATAAAAGGCGAATAACAGTTTGGAAAAGACTAAATGAGCATAATATACTGTAGGCCTAATTATGCCCAATCTGATATGATCCTGCAAATTGTCATGACTATTGTATTGATGCTTTTGAAATGCTGCTGTTTTATTGAATAAAGACACTGTTATCATCACATTCATATGTTTAGAATTCATGAAACATTTTCAAAATAAGAGTCTAAGACTCCAACTTTTGTCACTTAAATATAATTTGGTAAGGTAAAAAATAAATATTTTGCGAGGGTAGCCACATATCCAAGACACCTCGATACAAATATGGACCTATTGAAGAAAAATTGATAACTTCAATGACTGCAGTTTTGAAAGTCACTAAAAATAATTATCTCGTGGTTTCTCTTGACCTTTTCCGTAGCCTATGTTGTAGTCTTACTTACTTAGACTTAGTTCCTCCTGTTCCCTCTGGAACATTGGGCGACGAGTCTTCTCCAACCTGTACGATCATTGGCAACTTCTCTTGCTTTGTTTATCTCTAGCCCCATATCTTTCATGTCTTCAGCAAAAAAGTGTCTTGCCATGTTATCCTCGGTCTTCCTCTGCCTCTTCTCCCATTCTCTGGTCTCCAGTTCATTGTTTGTTGGGTCTTGACGGTGGCATTCGTAAGATGTGCCCGATGTATTGCGTCTGCGCTCGTCTACTATACAATGTAGCGGGTCCATGCCAGTTAGTTGCATCACTACCTCATTTGATCTTTCCAAGTCACTCCTAAGATCTGACGGAGACATTCGGTGAAAAACGTCTAATCTCCGTTGAGTTTTCTTCGTCCTCTTCCACGTTTCACTTGCATACAGAGCAGTCGTGGAGAGTATAGACGCAGCTTGGTACTCTTGCTGATAGAGCTGCACCTCCATATTTTGTTGAGACGTCGTAAATACTGCTGACGCCTTCCCAATTCTTACATTTACATCAGGGTCAACATCACCATTGTTGGAAAGATTGCTGCCAAGATATATGAACGGCGACGCGTTCAATTTGGTTTCCATCGACAGTGAGTGGTGTTACTTGTGAGTCTCCATGCACTACCATCTCTTTTCGTTTTTTCACAGCTGATTTTTAGCCCAACTTTTGCTCCGTTTTCATAAAGCGCATCTGTCATTTCTTGTAGGATATCCTGTCTTTCACTTATCAAGGTAATGTCATCGGCAAAGTCCAGGTCTGCCAGCCTGTGTTGGCCCCATTTTACGCCAAAGTTTGGACCATCTATCGTCTTCTTCATGATGAAGTCCATAACAATAAGAAACAGGAAAGGTGAAAGGATGCATCCTTGCCTCACGCCAGTCAGAATGTCAAACATCTTTGTGTGACCATTTCTTGTTCTTTGCAACATGTAGAGTTTCTGTATAAAATATTCTGAAATATTTATCTGGGATGCCATAAATCTTTAGTATTTTCCATATAGCGTATCTCGATGTATGCTATCAAAAGCCTTCTTGAAGTCTATGTAATTGACCTAGGGGCTTCTTCCAGTTCTGGCATTGTTCAATGATGTTCCTTAGTGTTAGGATGTGACTGCAGGATCTTTGCGGAATCCAGCTTGTTCCTCACGAAGTGTCTGTTCTATCACTTTTCTTTAGTCTGTGCAACAGCACACTACAGAATACTTTGCCAGGTACTGACAGCAGTGTCACTCCACGCCAGTTGTTGCAGTCGCTCAGGTTTCCTTTCTTTGGTAATGGAACAATGACTCCCTGCCTCCACTCCGTCGGAACGTCCTCCGTTTTCCAAATGAGATTGCATAGCTGGAGGGTTGAGTTGTATGTTGTAGTACCATTTTATTAATTATGAAATAATTTGTTAACAAATGCAAGCACAACTATAGCATATGCGAAAATGGTTATCTTACATACTATTGTAAGTTAGAAGTTCAAATGGTCGTCTTTTTATGGTGTGATACGATTACGGTTAGGAATGACATAGGCCTAATGGCCTAAGTTACCACAGTTGTTAATTAAATTTGACTACAAAAGTACCTTTTCCGTATCCAATGTTGTACTACCATCTTATTAATTATGAAATAATTTCTTAACTAACACAAGAACAAATACAGCATATGCGAAAATTGTAGCTTCGATACCCACTGAACAGCCAGCAAACAACTATTGTATTCTAAATTTGGGACTGCTGCAGAGTGCTAGTTAGAAAACGTCCTTGTGCTAATAATGTCATTGCTTAGACAATGAAAATGTAGTTCTATCGCACAGGATGATAGGAGGGTATCACATTATAGCCGCCCCAGCTATGACCGCTCCAGTTATGACCGCCCCAGGTGGTATCCGCCCCAGCTATGACCGCCCCCGTTATAACCGCCCCAGCTATGGCTGCCGTCAGTATCGTTTAGGGTTAGTGTTTCGTGTCCGGTTTATGGTGTGGGTAATGATTATATGACCCCGTACTGATGCAATACACTGCTTTTCGTCAAAGCCCATAGAGCAGCGGTTCTCAACCTGTGGGTCGCGACTCCCAAGGGGGTCGAATGACGATTTGCCAGGGGTCGCCCGAGACCATCAGAAAAATGGGGTTGTCTCTTTTCTTGTTATTGTACAAAATTTCATCAGTGGCAGTTACGACGTGGTAGTTGTCTTACTATAATTGTCATTCGAGGATAGACATGGAGACAATTAAATAATAACGATTTCGAACATTTTTATTGTCGTAGGCTCGTAGCATCATTATTTTTAGCAGTTAACATTGTGAACGAAAATAATTTAACCGTTGGGGGTCGCCACATTATGGGTAATTGAATTAAAAGGGTCGCGGCACTATAAAGGTTGAGAACCGCTGCCATAGAGTAACAGTGGCGGCTCTAGGATTTGGCAAGTGGGGGGGCCGTTGGGGTGGCAACTTCTAATCATGAAGGGGCCAACCATTTGTTGTTTAATGTATGTAGCATTAAGTATAGGGTCCCAACTGGGGGGCACTGGGGGGCAGACACTCAATAGGGGGCACGGGCCCCCCTGGCCCCTCCGGTGGAGCCGCCACTGTAGAGTAACCGAGGCGGTCATAACTGGGGCGGCCAATGCCGGCCATAGCTGAGGCGGCTACCACCTGTAACCGATAGGAGAGGCAAACTCATTTAAGATTAAACTTTAGTTATCAAGTTTTCGAGATATTATGCAAAATAATGTCGCCATCGTCATTATCATCGTAGATACATAACATTAGGCAAAACATTCATTTGTGTTATTTAGCTGTTTTTGTCCAAAAATTGATCAAAACTTTGGATCAAAATTAGCACCGTGGACAGACGTGTACGCAGAGCCACCTTAACCATTAGGCAGTTTAGGCACTGCCTAGGGGCGAACATTTTGTAGGGGCGAAATAAAACGGAGATGAAATTTTTTATGAGCGAATAACGTTTTTTTTGCTCGTCATGTTATTTCGGGGAGCTGATAAGCTTTTTTTGCTCGTCAGACTTTTTCGGGGAGCCGACAAGCTTTTTTGCTCGTCAGACTTTTTCCGTATGTGATGTGAATGGGCGAAAATTTCCGAAAATGAAAATCTGTCTAGGGCGCCCAAAATTCTAAAGATGGTCCTGCGTGTACGGCTCATGTGACAATGCATTCGTCTCGAAAATCTGTACAGTGGTTTGGTCTATGCCCTGTTCATATTGATTTTCAATGAACTTTGATCTTGCAGCTTTAAACATGTTTAAGGTTGAGCAATAATAAATCTAAACACTATAATAATGTGATTTTAAGTGGTTTAGGAGGCTAAGTAAGCCTGTGTGAAAACCACTGAAAACACTAATACCATTATTTTGAATATTTTATATGCTACAAAAACAAAGCGCTATAAGAATTGAGAACATTAGGGGCTTAGATAACATCATCATAATGCGCTCCATACGACAGCACAAATTCCACGTTCGAAGTGCTTTAGATAAGGGTGGTGTGTGCGTGTGTGCTTGTTTCAAATTCCTTGTGTTCGGCATTCTAAAATATCCGGGAGGCACAGGGTTTCCACCCTCAGAAACACAAGTGGACTCATCCTTGGGTATACGTCTTTGTTGGACGCGATCGTTTCCTTGCGTGCAGATAGTTGTGAAGCCTTTCACCCCTTGACGCTAAATTGGACGTATCCACGTATGCGTCGATCGACCAAGGCGTTGGGCCGACTAGGGTTTGGTCGGGTTGACCATGAATGCGTCGGAGGAGTGGCGTAAACGAATCGGTATGAGCTTCATTCTAGAGACTAAAGAAAAATCCAAACCAAACCGCCGGATAGGAGTTCTAATGCTTAACTATAGACACTTCTGCTATTTTATCAACTCTTGGTCATGACAAACGGTATTATAAACTTTGTGGTACATAGATAATTCTAATAGGATCGACCCTTGCAGATTAGAAGATACTGTACAGTGCTCAAGCAATGTCCCATAACGAACTGGATCCGAAGACAGGTCGAGTAAAACAATTGTCTGATGAATGCGTGTGCTCGAAGTAACATTTCAACACTGCGATCTTACTAATGTGTGGGTGAAAGTGTCGACTTGGATTTCTCAAAATCCTGTGATTTTCAGCCAGGTAAAATGGCGGACAGGACAACAGCTGCCCGATAAATTATGTTAATGGTAGACCAATGTGGCAAAATCGCATCTGAACCAAACTCCTTGTAAAATATTTACTGTTTTATGGGCTTTATGTTATAACCACTCTTTCTGGACTCGGAAAATTTCACATCCCTTGCATGCACGGTTTTAATTGTGACTAGCTCACTGTGTCGAGGGGAGATAGGTTGTTGGTTATTTTGCAAGTCACTGTTGGCCAGAAAGTGCCTCTAACGATCTGCTTTGTGATAACAGCTATTGTTTGAGCAGGATGTTTCGCAAAAGAACATGGCAACGAACCAACAATGACTGCTCGTAGACTTGATGGAAATGTCCAATGAAAATCGTAATGCAAAAAATGATGCGAAGCCGCACATATAATTTCCGATATTTTGCGCAGTGCGGCCCGACTGACCGACTCTCAAGAATCGAAACACGGAATTGTATTTTTAACCACTGTTTATTTGCTGAATGGCAAAATGAATCTAGATGAAAGGTCAGATTTTGACAAATTGATGGCCGAGTCTGCGCGGCTAATCGACCACCTACTTCTTGTTAGCTTAATACGACTAGGAATTTTCAATTTAGTCATTACTTCGGATTGATAGTTTACTCAACGACGTGCTTGAGCAAAAACGGTCGATGGCACGCCTTTAAAAACACGTTACAAGTTAACCCCTTAACCGGGCATTTATTTGTAACTCAATGTAAAATGGACGGATATATCCGTCACGCCCGTTTGAGGGGTTAACGGAACAGTTAACCGTTGCCGTGTTGATATGCACAACATGCTAATCATTCCATGATGAAATTGGGTACTACGATTGTAGATCTGTCTTAGACGACCTTGAGTGGACCTTGAATTGTAATTGATATGGTTTACGTGATTGCGTCTTAAGCAGTGGTTTGATTTAAGTTGATGAATGTGGAGTTTAACTAGCCAAGAGGCCGCAATAATAAATACTCAGTAAAATGATCGCACACAAATATGTGAAGCGGTCGGTAAAATGCTTGCAGAACGCTAAACTGAAAAGTATATATTTGCGGTTGAAAAGCGCTGGGGAAAACGCACCAATGGTCTAACACAGAGGTATAACAGACTGGTTAAAACTTAACTGTTGACAACTTGACACCTTTGGGTCAGAATCGTCAAATTAGACATGTTGTATATATCCAATGAAACGTTATGCTATTTATGTTCAGTTTATGACTTAGCTTTCTCATTATTGAACCACTTGTGCATTTGTTCATAAAGGAAAATGGAAATTGACATCAGATCGACGAGCCACGTTCCATGATTCTCATTTGATATTTTGATATACTTTATTAAAAGATCCTATATTTGATATATACACTATTGATAGTATTAACATTAATGTGATAAATCGTCATGATGTAGTTCTGACAATGATTTAATCTGAAATGTCGTAATTCGTGAAATGGAGTTTTGAATGAAAGTCAAACTAAAATCCATCATGGCCGACTAACCGTCTTCTCATTATGCAAATTTATGATTTTTGCATGCATAACATGCTGCATCCTGTCACCCCTTTACGGACAGATCCATTATAGGGTCTGGCTGTAGCTGAATAAGGCTTAACACAAGAGTGTCTATAACAAGGACAACTAGGCATTGACGTACGAGTGGTCTACGTGCTGAAAGGATTGAGGCTTGGCTACCGCAGCAGAGCGCCGAGAGCGGTCAGCTCCCTGGAGCTACTGTGAATGCGGGTCTCAGTGGTACACCAAATGCAATTAAAGGGTCAGTTTAATAGACTTTGAATGAATAGTAACCACATCGAATTCATTTGAGAAGTTTTTGTTTGTCAGAAATAAGAAAATTAGAAATGTTCCCCAATATTTTCCAGTCACCACAAAACCAATGATGCTAACAATTAGCCTACTCTATTGGCCAAATATCTTCATAAAAATGCTGTAACTGTGTTCTATGTGGCAATAAAGATGAGAGTATAATATAACTGTAAGAATTGGTGTAGTCTTGTCCAGACTTAAGTATCATAGCTCTTACTTCATTCGTTAGATAGGATTTTGAATTTTTGTGAGGTGTATATGATAGAGGTATAAAACTGAGAGACGTCCAGCAAAAGGAGGGCATGTCCTTTTAAACTCGACCTTCCGGCAGGCACTGACCTGGTATGTAAAAGTGACGAGTTTCTGCTTTCGTCACTCAGTGATTTAAAGCTCATTATGACAGTCCAATTGCACTCATCATTGTTGTTTTTACATTTTAAGTCCAGAATTTGTTCATAATAACTATCAGAAGTTATATCACTGTAATCCCAGATGGATGAGCATATTTTCATCAGTTGAGAGTATGCTGCAATTAATCCCAGCATTCAAGGGCATTTAGGCAGACTTTTAGAGCAAAGTCAACCACCAATATTGATCAAGAATATTTTTATGACAGTTTGTCCAGAATTTATTTGTGGTTTTTGTAGTTTTCAAAGTCTTTCCAGGCATTATGGTCAAATGCATTATATTCTTTGTTCACCTTTGTTGTTCTTTTTGACCTTCGAGGCCCTCTTTGTATATGCAGGTATCTGGTAACCCTGATCTATGCAAATAAAAATTTCCGGTACTTTCCCGTTATCCGGACCCCAGTGAAGAGATACTAAGAAATGCTTAGGGTTAGTGTTAGGGTAAGGGTTAAGGTTAGGGTTATGGTTAGGCTAAAACTCTAATACTCACCCTAACCCTAATATCTCTTCACTGGGGTCCAGATAATGGGAAAGTACCAAATTTCCATCTAAAATCCAAACCATGATTTTTCTGAGAGTGCACTTGTGATAAAAATTTCATCACTTTTGTTCATGAAAATCTTAATGCCATTTTCTGTCTGTATGCCATTTAAGGTCTCAGAGTTTGCTTGGTATTTCTATGAGATCAGCTATACAGATTTATCAAACTCACTCTGCTTACCTGTAGTCAATACTTTATTTTCCCAGTGCTAGGATGTGTTTATATATCTTTCTATAATAATCTTTATTCGTGACAAGCACAGCAGCAAATAGTACACCAACAAATCAACTATGTTCTTCATTGGCATAACCACCAGGGGCGTGGGACCGGGCCTCCAGGCTGGAAATGTCATGGGATTTGTGCAAAACCAATGAGAAAATATTTTTTATTGGAGTGGGGAGAGTAGGGTGATTGTGTGATTGTAGACATAATCGATAAGCTTAGTTGTATTGCAGATTGTGGGCACTCTATAATAATAATACAATTAAAATCTTGAAAGTATGCACCATAGTTCATAGTTTAACTGTAATATTATTAAAAGGTTTTGTTTTGGGGTAGGGCCTCATGCTCCATGGGGGCTCACAACAGTCCCTCAGACCCTCTAGTCGGGCTAAATGAGATTTGTGTATAAAAGGCACCTCCTGCATTCACTGCATTCCCTGTCTCTGCTTATGTTATAATCGTTGTTATTCAAGGCCATATCGTTTTTACTATTGTGAACAAACCCATGCAAAATGGTAGTTAAGGCTTAATACTAAGAAATTCTCATATTTTGAAAATAATTACTTGATTGAATAATGCCGCAAATTGTGGAAAAGATATCTGTAACGTCTTACTATAAGGGTCCAGATCTTAATAAGGTTAGCATGACATCCAAGGAATTTTTAATCGCATTTGTATCAGCATTTTTGGAACACCTTGTCTCTTTATCATGTTAACCATAAAATTGTGTGTAAAAGTAATTAAATGATATATGTCAAGGCGTTCTTGTCATAAGCCTTAACCTTGTTTATTGCGCTGGAGAAATTGTCTGGAAATAATAATAATAATAATAATAATAATAATAATAATAATAATAATAGTAATAGTAATAGTAGTAGTAGTAGTAGTAGTAGTAGTAGTAGTAGTAGTAGTAGTAGTAGTAGTTGTAGTAGTAGTAGTAGTAGTAGTAGTAGTAGTAGTAGTAGTAGTAATAATAATAATAATAATAAAGTATTATCAAATGTGTTTTCCCATGGCATTTAGAGATAACGTCAAAATCGCTGTTTGTCTTTGATAGTTGACCAAATATTAGAATAATAGAATAGTACCAAATGTAATGTTCAGTGCAACAAGGTCCAGTTAATTCAAAGGGCACCATGTGTGGGACAGTGTATTTACAGTAGAAGATATTTGGAAATTTAGAAGTGAAAGTTTAAGTTTAGACTGAAAGGCTAGAGGAGATGTTGCAGGAGTTTAAGGAAATGGGGAATCTGAATTTGCTGTTGCTTGTGATTAAGAACTGGAGGACTCTCTGATATTGTCTAGATGCTGTGGATGAAAGAGTCTGATCGCTGTCTAATGGGCATAAAAGAGTGCATTGATCGATTAAGGACATTGTTGTGTTATCAGTTTGCAAGAGTAGACTGGTTTGATCATTGAAGTGAATTAAGAGTCTGTGATTTGAATTTCTACTTACAGAGGTGGCCAAATTATTAGACTAAAACCAGAAAACATCAAATTGTGACCTCAAACTGTTATTACGATCCATACCATCACAGCAGCTACTGTCTTCAACTTCATTTTATAAAGACCAGACATAGTTGTCTTATTTTATTAAAATGAGTGAACAATAATGAACATTATCTAATAGTCTGGAGGCCTACTTTTAACTGTAAAAATCACTTAGCAAAAATGTATTATATTAACTCTATAAGTCTCTATAAGGCACATGCCAATGCCTATTACAACAAAAAATTTCACACACTGTCTTCACACAATGTCTACAAGCACTTGTACAATGTTAGTATCATTCCAATTTATATATAAAAATACATGTCAAAAACGTTTAGTGGTAATATTCAAACAGCTTTAGTTATCTTGTCTGCTGTTGATCTTGCCTGCAAAAAATATTTTTTATTCCACAAATATTATTGTGTGTACTGATAATTGAATAATTAAAGATATTTCTAGAGTTTTTCAATGTAAAACAACATCTACACCTGCTCATTTCCAGTTTATTCAATATGTTTGAATATTTGCAAATTTGAGCTTTGGTCTAATAATTTGGCCACCTCTGTAATTGAGTTTGGTTATTTTCAGCTCATGTAACCAGCTTTTGTGCACTTATCACCTTCCTTGTTGATCTCACATGGAATTTAATATTAAACATCATTCACTGGTTGCCAGTTCATCAGTAGGATCAGTTAAAAATACTGTCTTTTATTACCAAATATATGAAATGCCAGAGATATGCTACAGGATGCTCTTCAGATTCAGCACCCTACATGTTTGATTTCAAGTCTTAGAAATTTACCATTGCATTCTGCAGGCAATTTTGATTACTGGTCCCCAAAACCAAGCTTATGCTGTTGTTCTTTGACTATGGAGCAGCAGGAATGAATGCAAGTCACAGAAATGCCTTATTATTCATATCTCTTTTGAATTCATGCAAGCAGTACTGCCAAACATTTTGAAAGGATCTACCGGTATATATATTTTCATTCCATTACTTTAAATTTTGGTATCAATGGTAAAAATAAAATAAAGCATGGCTACTTGGCACAGTGGTTGTTCTAGGGTGGAGCTGGGGGCTGTAGCTCTCTGATTTCTGCTGTGCCCCTCTCAGATAATATATAGTATTAGATGACCTTATTTTTTGCTCATCAGTTATATTTTCTGGGGTTGTTTAAGGGTGGTGTGCAATATGGTGGATGACCTTTGTTTTTTCGTCAGACTTTTTCCAGTCATTGATTGAGGGAAGGGCATCCCCTCGTTTTTTCCAGCTAGAACCACTACTGACTTGGCATTGTGAGACCGGTAATGTCAGAACACAGAAGTTAAGCAACATCGAGCGCTACTCGTACTTGGCTGGGTGACCATCCCGGTATCAAGTCTTAGTGCCAGTGGCCAATCAAGCCATTCATCACTTAGGTGTGTATAAATGGGCAACATCATTGAGATGTGAAGGTAAAATGCAGGTTTAGAGAAAGAAATGGCAAATTACTCTAGATTAATAGTGTGAGTCACCTGCATCTCTGCTTGTCTAGTACACAGAGATCAGTGCTGGACCCTGTGCTCGTTTATGCTCGAATACGGGGCTGCCTTTTTCTACAATAAAACAAGATTGCAACGTGAGCAAAACAGGTTTTAACAGTTGAGGTAAGTTGGTATGAAATGTTAAGTAGGAAGAATGGGCCTGGTGAAAATAAGTAGCTTGGGGGTGTTGGGTTTTCAAACTGTGTTGAGTTTATTGGTAAATAGCGTATGTCATTTTTTAAAATTCAAGTTCATTGCTTAAGACAATGACTGTCTTCTACTCAGTTATATGGATTTCTGAATGTCAAAGTTATTAAAATTTTGGTATGCAATATCTACAGGATAACTCTCTGTGTAAACATTAAAACATTAGACCATTTATTAGAATGTGTACATGTTTGCAAACCTACTTGTTGGTTCTTTAATAGACATTTATATGCCCATACTTTGCATTGGTGGCATAGGCCATCAAAATGCTTGTGCTCATTTGTATCGTATTGTATTTTATTCACATTGCATGCTTATCTGGCAGAAAGTATTTTGTCGCACTGAGTTTCAATGTTTTGTTGTACAGATCCACAAAAATGATTGGCAGTGAAGATGGCAATGTGGAAATGTCAGATGTTGATAATAAGCTTTCTGAGAAGCAAGAATCTGAAAAAGGAGAACTAGAAGAGGGAGAACTTGATGATGAAGTAGATGATCTGCAGCCACAAGCTAATCTACCTGACAGGGAAATCACTCCACCTGGTATTGAGGAATCAGATTGCTTGCATTTATTATATACATTTACATTTCCAAAATCAATTAAAAATGAGCTTGTGGCATTTACCAGCTTATTAACTTGAAATAGTACAATTTTTGGTGTAATTATTAGTTTAAATCTAGTAAATATACAATGAATCATATAGAGGAATTTTTAGAGCATCATCATCTCATGTCTCTATTGGTGTGATTGATTATTTCATTTATTAACTACTGGTAATTTATCACATCACCACCATGACCATCATGATGTGATGTCACTAAGAGGGTGTGAGTTGCATTGGTTGACTCCATTTTTGAGGCAATAACAACAGAAATATTGATTGCCTTCTTTTAATGGTTAGAGCTTGAAGTCAGAATCATGAAAATTTATCTTTCAAAGAAGAAATTTTTTCTGAACAAGAAAGATTGTCGATTCTCTTTCATTAACCATTCCCACATACCACAACAGGTGACACATAGTGGCATCCTTTGCTATTGTAAACCCTAAAATTTTTTTGTCTTTTGACGTCAATGCGATTTGTTTGATGATTTGCAGAAGCAGATAATGCACATACCTTAGAATCAGATTTTGCTGCAGCAAAGTCTGAGAGACGGAGGGAAAAACATGACACAGACTCGGGCAAATCAAAAAGCCACAGCCGTCATCGCAGTGGATCTCGTTTAACAGATAGTTCAAGTGAACCTAATAAAGATGACGATGGAAGGGAAAGTCATTCGAGATCACAACGTCACAGCAAACGGAGGGACAAACAAAGGAGCAAAGACGACAGTGAGAAGGTACTTATTATATGTAGATGAATCTGATGAAATCTTGATGGACCCAGGGCTTTTTTATAGGAAAAAAGGTTTGGGAACTCATTCCTTTTCACTCTTCAACAAAAAAGGGTGTGGGAACGCCATACCTGTACGTTCCCAAACACATTATTACATATCCATAATTATATACTAGAAAGATGCTTGCTTCGCTCACGCTCGTTTCACTCGCAGTGCAGGATAATACTATTCCAATACCTATACCTAATACCCAATCATTGAATTCATGCTGAACAACATTTCAATGATCGCCACCTAGCCAAGCTATGCGCCACATAATAATTAGGCCTATGTACATTAAAATCACGCAACTGTGCCCATTTGTGACGCTGTACACATATTTTTTGTGTACGTTAAAATGTACGTTAAATTGCGCAACTTCCTCAAGCTACGAACAATTGTTACCAATAGCAACGTCGTCGCACGCTATGAACAATTGTTACCAATAGCAACGTCGTCACACGCCCACCCCTCTGATGCTGCAATGACTCGACTAAACCATGCTAAACGTACGCTTCGTCAAACGCTTCTTCGTCAACCAATGAGAACGCTTGAAGGTAACAGACATACAGAACAAGGATCTTAATATTATAGATACAATCTGGCAAAAAAGGCGTGCATTCCCACTGAAAAAAGCCCTGGATGGACCAGATTACATAATTTGTTGCACAGTGTTATTGATCAAAGATTTGTTTTATAACAGATTATATTATCAGTGAATCTTTGTGCACAATTTTTGCATCCTTTGAAGCATATTGATAGCGATAATTAACAATATAGCAGATGTAACAAATGATTGAAATTTTGCTGGTTTTTACTACTTGGCACTAACTTAAGTAAAAGTATGCTTTCAATATATGGTGTGATTTCCAGCTCAGCTCGGATTTCCGGTGGCGCCGTTTCCGGCGGCCAAGCATGCTCCTGTGCATGCCTCGGAAAAGCGTCGTTCTGGGCGGTTCGACGATATGTTGCGCTCGTTTTAGCGCAAAATGTGCGAGTAGTGACCTTCCCGTCATTTTCGGGAGGTCCTCTGCGCTTTTCTCGGGTGGATTAGGACGGTTTTAGTCGCTGATTCGTCGTCTGTCTGGTCCGCCATCTTGTTTTGCGATTTTTCTATCAACGCGGCCTGGCAGAACTGCAGACTAGATACCCGTGCGGGAATGCTGCGACATCCGTTCTAATTGTAACCTGGAATTCCATCCAAAGTCGGATTCACCTAGATCGACGACGGTTTACTCACGGGACATCTCAGAAATTCTCCGTGTGGCTCGCCTCGCGGACAGTTCTCACAACATCCGCGGAATTTACAACATCTCATCCCGTGTTTTTCCTTTGACGTGCCTGGTGCGGACGGTTCTACAGCGGAAGGCTCCTTTCTACGGGATTGCTGTCGTGGGCGTTTGGGCGGCGATTTCCGTCGTTTCCATCAGGGCTGACTTTACGCTGTCTCTGTTATCCGACGTTCCCCATCGGCATGCCAAAGTATGTCAAAGCGCCTTTGACTTCGACCTTCGTCGTGCGTACGGCGCTATAGAAGTCGTCAAGAAGATAAAGATAAGATAAAGATTATGTGCAAAATGTGTTATAATAATGGGCAGTGTGATTGTTACTTTGAGTCAGTGCTTCTTTATTATTCTTTGTTTTTCTTAAGTTGCTGCAGGCCGAGCAACATGTCTTTCCAGCTCAGAACTTCCATTTCAGTCCTCAATTTGCTTGTCAATTATTTTGCTCTCTTTCAAATTTTGTGGAAATGAATTTAACAAATGATTTCCTTTATCTATTGTAATTTTTCTTTGCAGAAATCGAGTTCAACTTACATTGACTTTGATAGCATGCAAGATGACTATGGTGCTGAAAACAGTTGGGCACGGCCAAAAAAGTCTCGACACTCTAGAGAATCAGTGTTTGATTCTCCCAGTGGGTCAGATGAAAACTTTGAGGCCGAAGATGTGGTGCAAACACTTTCAAGAAGTTATCACTCGAGCTATCAATATTATGATAACTATTATGATGAAATACAAGAAAATGAAGAGGAGAAGGAGGAGGAGGATGAAACTGATCCCCTTGATCATGATAGGTACTTGGAGTACTGCAGTATTTTATTTAACATACTTGTACTGTAAGAGTCAGAATAATGGGCCTATTGTTAATTAATGAATAACTGAATAGTATATAGAGCAATTTTGGAATAGGTGCCATCAGTTCCATCATAACTTAATAATTCGCGAAAATTTGAAGTTAAGATAAAACGAACAAGAAAATGATGTGAACTTAAATTATTTGTAGTTTGGCCAAATATAGAACTATTTGCTGAGCTGTAGTCTCTGAATCAACACTTGTCAACTCTTGTATCATTAGTACCGGTATACTGTTTTGCATAATGGGAACACCGTCTTGATACTTTTTAAAAGTAGACTTTAAAGTTTTATTAATATTTGGAATTTCATTTAATCATGAAATGAAATTTCAGTTTCCACACCAACCAGGCATTTCAAACTCATATGATGCATGACAAACATTTGAAAGTTGAACTGCTTTGATATTTTAGCGAACAAATGGACTCTGGCAGTCAACAACTGAAGAACATACCACAGGTTGAAATACTTTTCTGTAGACTGTGCATTGTTCATTGAACATTGTATTATTTCAGGTGTCATACTACTTAAGCCTTGGAAATGTCAAATCTTTCCTATCTAGCACCAGATGGCATTAAATGGGAGGGATAAATGTGAATGGTAAATATTATTTACAGGCATCCAAGAAGAGGAAAAAGTAATATAGATGCATTAAAATTCTTTCCATTGATGTGACGAAGGGATTTCTCTTTTATGTGTTAACCTAGTGCAGTGGTCAGGGTGACAGTGACAATGATGATGATGATGACTTAAATCATTGGTTCCCAAAGTGTGAGCCGTGGGTCCCCATAGAGCCACAGCTTCCTTCCAGGGACCAACAAAGTGCTATTTTCATTTTTTACTTGTCAAGACTTTTGGGTCTTTTGGTATCAATTATTACCCAAAAAGTGCTACTTTGCAAAGTGCACTTGTTCATATTTGATATAGGGAGCCTTGGGAAAATCTGGACTTGGCAAGGGAGCCACAGATCGAAAAAAATTGGGAACCACTGACTTAAATAATGTCTGTGGACTGTGTGTGATGCAAGTGGATCAAATACACACAATTTTAATTTGAAGGGAAAGTCAGTTGTAGATACTCATGGATTTTAATGTTTCATTTTGGTAGCGTATGGGTGTAATAAAGAGGATATCAGATACATTTTTAACCTTTTTGTTACTGTGGTAACTCCATCCCCCATGCTAGCCCTCACCGTAACTCCATACGTTTAAATACCATTGCCACATTCTAATCTACCATGCATTATTGATGTACGTGGCCCTTTGGCCCAAAGGGTCACGGTAAAAGGCTGGGTTTAGAAACCCTTCAGGCCGAAGGGTCTAGCAGCAAAAGGGTTAATATGAATGAGTTATACAGAAATCCAGAATTTGTGTGATTTTTGCTTAATTTAGTAGCACTTTTATGTTATACATTTTATTTATTATAGTTTGGATATTTATTTTAGGATGGTGGACGCAAGGGATCGCCTGGTCGATATAATCGTTCGTCATCTAACGAGAGAAGGGTTCGGAATCAGATGCCAAGAAAACGTAAACTGGTAGATACTCCAATGGAGGAGAGACCTGCGTGCAAGTTTTTCATGGAAGGAAAATGTTCTAAGGTGATGAGTCTTTCTTTTACATTTCTTTGTGACTATCTACTGGTTCTTCTGTAGAAGTTTAGATAGGCTTTCTATTTTAGTTTCTTGATAGTTTATCGCACATGGACATGGCAAGGTGGTGACGCAACGGCCCTTGCCAGCTATGCGTTGGTGATGATGATGATGATGATGATGATGATGATGATGATGATGATGATAGTTTATGCTGTTTTTCAGTTTTAGAGATTAGCTTATTTCTTAAAATTGTTCTTTCAGACTTAAGTTAGACATGATTTACTGTCAGACCCACTTAGGTGCATAGCTGCCAGATGCCACGATCATTTGTACATATCAAAGATATGCACTTTAGATAGATGATACAAAATACATTATTTTAAATGAGGATTGTCCTTAATCTATCGATGCATTCAAAAAAATTGAGCATTTCTATGGCTATTCAAGTGCTCTTCATTTCAGTGCCACACTATTAGCATGTTTGCCTAAATGTGTCATTAATTGGGTTGACTATCATAGGGTGACTTGTTATATTCTCTGTATTTATGATGCACTTTTAATATGTTGGGTGTAGGGATCTGACTGTCCATTCAATCATGATTTTGTTCCTCCAAAGAAGGATGACATCTGTCGGTTTTATCTTAATGAACGAGGTTGCACGAGAGAAAACTGTGTCTTCTATCATGATATCTTTTATGATAGAAGATTTTAATATATTTGATATATTGACTTTCTTTTTGAACATTGCTGTTTTACTTTAAAAGTATTCTTTCTTTCTTAAATAATTATAATTAGTCTTATAAAGCAGGCTCAAAATGTTGTTGTCTCTGTGGAATTTCAGTGGTTAATGTTGAAGTTTACTACCAATTTCATAATTTTCCTGCCTAATTATATGGTCTTTGAGCTGAGTTTATTTCTTAACTGATGTTACATGATTGGCCATGCAGACATTTTCACAGGAATGGTACATGTGCATATGGAGATGATTGCAAGTTTTCACATGCAGAACTCACTGATGAGACGAAGCATCTGGCAAGTTGTCCATCATGCTTTCCTTCACAGTTTGAATATTTTCCAGCTTTTCATGTGTGGTATGAGAGTTTAGCTGCTAACTCATTCTATTGATATTGCACATCTAATTTATCACTGAAAGAGCAAAGTAGCAACATGCACACACTAGTGCTATGATTGATAGCAGAAAAAGCAAGACGAAAAAATGTGAAAGTATACAGCTGCTTCGTTGATTTCCAGAAGGCGTTTGATAGCATAGATCAAGCAGTTACTTTGACTGTGCTAGAGTCCTATGCAGTGCTATTTTTCTAGGAAAAAGGTTTGAGAACTCATTTCACATTGTCTTGTCGTAAGAAGCATATCATAGATATTAGTAGAACAACAGTACTTGGTATATTTATATACAATGTATCTTGTTATTTTTAAACTTTAATTACATGGTTCCTATGCATTCCCACTGGAAAAAAACATATTGTAAGTAAAACACGCATTATTGCATATCGATATAAACGAATCTAGCAAAAAAGGTGTGGGAATGCCGTTCCCGTGCATTCTCACTGAAAAAGCACTGTTCCTATGGAGTAAATCGTATGCTGATAAAATTGTTGAAAGATATCAGCAACAATGCAAAATCAGCTGTGAGAATTTGTGGAGAGATTGGAAACTGGTTCAAGACAAGCAGAGGATCAAGACAAGGAGACAATATATCACCAGTGATATTCATCTCTGACTTGGAAAGAACAATTGACAAGATACGGTAATAGAACATGTAAAGGGCATAACAGTGCAGGGACTATACATAAGCAACCTGAGATTTGCCAATGATGTCGATATCATTGAAGGAAATGACGCTGACCTGGAGGACACTGTACAGACGCTGAGTAATGAAGCAAAGCGCTATGGTTTATCAATGAACTTTGAAAAGACAAAACAATGGTGTTTGGACAGAAAGATATTGGGAGAAGCATCACCTGCTCTGCTTCACAGATCATAAGGATTCCATGTCCCTGCATCACTAACTACTTTTACCCAGTATCGAGCTTCCAGATTGACTGGAACTACTTTCTGGAATGGTCTGACCTCATCCATTCGTGATTCATTTCTTACACCTCACCCATTTCAGTGCAAAAGCTAAAGTCTAACTTTTTTATCAGGCAACTCCAAAGCCAGGTATGCTTCTGAATAGAAATAGGCAAGTGCTGTGCAAATTGTACATAACATTGCAACAACAGCAAAAACAACAACAACAATAATAAAAGACTTTATTTGCAATGTATTTATCTGTTTCTTAGATTTTTCTGGATCCCAGCCATGAACATCATTCCGATAATTGGAAATCTGCAAACAGTGGTACTGTTCACTTAATTTTATTCTTGCTTATTCAGTTATTCAGTTATTCTTATTTAATGTATTCAAGTTGTTCCATTTATTGTGACATGGTACATTTTCCCTTGTGAACCATTTACCCAAGAAAATTACAATTATGCTACTTTTATTGATGATAATATTGGTAGCTGCTGTTCACATATTTTATTAGATTCAATGTCATCTTCTGAAAAAAAGAAGATTCCTTCTCTTCTTGACTTAGAAATTTATCCACCGGGAATGGAACCAAAGATTACAGGCCCAAATTTTTTATCTCGAGGCTCATACAAAAGGTTAGATGATGTAATTCTGGTTTAATCACAAAACAAACAACCGTTAACAGTAGTGTTGTTGCAACCAGGGCCGTGTTAAGGTCTTTGCAGGCCCATAGGCACTCTCATATTCATATTTCATAGGTTCTCTGCAGCTAATGCAAAGAGCAAAAAGGTAAACATACCATAACACAGCTCAGCTGCTCATCTTACACTGCTGCTTACCATTTGACAGTGAGCAGCAAGGACATAGACATATACATGAAAGTCACAATTTACAACACCATAGTAGTCCCACAAATAATATACGGTGCAGAAACATGGAGCATATTTCAGCTAGACTCAGTAAGTGCTCATGCATGTATTATCTTGCCCCACCTGTACCTTCCCATGATCCCTTATACAAGACGAGAGTTTCATTCAAATAAAATTCATGGAGAAATTATATTAATTTCCAAAGTTTTTAGCAACTATTAACATACATGTAACAGTTGACTAATTTATGAAGACAGAATTCTGGGATATTGCAAATAAATATAATTTAGCAAACCTTTTTACATTGAGAATCCCTGCTATCAAAAAATTGCGATTTACGACGTTTTGAATTAGAGTAACTTTTAATACAAATGACATAAGCAGCTAAAAATCCTCTTGAAATGTTGCCTATTAGCCGCTGTTAATGATCAGTAAGTAACAGGTATTAATTCGCAACACACTTGTTTGTATGAGTACTTTTTTGACTGTCCCTGATATAGGACTGTTGTATGATATGGGTTAAGTACCTTAATTTTATATATTGGAAATGGGTCAATAGACTCTTTGATCAGAATCTCAGAAAAATAGTAGAAATTATTATTTTAAAAGCTTTTGTAAGTAATCCTTGAGAATGACAGATTGTAAGCAGCAAGATTTATAATATAAATATGAGCACAATAATTATGATCAAGCAAAACATGGTTGGAATGGAGAGGATGCAAATGTTGGATTATTGTTTGATGATTTTTCTATTTTGATTGTGCAGTTTTGATTTATTATTATATTAATTACTGTAGCACACTGGTAAAATCTAGAATTTTTGTCTATGGTTATTTTTACAATTACTGTAAATTTTGCACTTTACCAAAAAAATTAACTTTACAATGCCTTTAGTTATTGCCAAAATGTTCAGCTTTCAATTGCAAACCTGTACTAAAGCTTATGTTTTTAAATTGTTGAATCTCTTCATCATGTTTTCCAGCAGATCATGTTTGCTGTTGGGTATCAACTATGTATTAAAGTTATCATTAATTAGCAATTTTCTGTTTCTCAGACAAAGAAGTTCTGGTCAGCCTGGACTGCTGGGTGCTGGACCTTTAAATTTTGGAGGAACTGGATCAAGAGTAACTTCTAGAATGCGACCAATGGGTGGAGGCATGAAAGGATATTGTTCTTCATATGTAAACGATCCGTTTGGATTTGACGATCCTGGTTCATTGCATTTCTCACACAGTCCTGATTATGGTAGCTTATATTTGAAATAGTTTTCTCTAGAGTTAATTGAAAAAAATATTTTCCTTAATATAGAAGAGTTTGAAGCTCTTGTAGGTAGCATATGCTTTTCAGGCTTTAATGAACCAAGCTACTGTTGTGCTACTGTTGTGAAATAAAGGTCCTTACATAATAATCAAAATTACTTTATATGTAATGTAATGTGACATTTGTATAGCACCTCTTCTATTTCTACCCAGAGGTGCTCCTAGCATTGGAGAAAGTAGTGAGACTTTAGCTTTCGCATTGAGCGGAGCGAGGGAGTAAGAAGTGATTCCCAAATGGATGGGTTCAAGGCATTCCAGAGGGAGGATCCAGTCACTGCAAAAGGCCGGTGCTGGGTAAGAGCAGTGCGTGATCTGGGGACATAAACATTCTTCTGATCAGTGGAGCAGAGCAGGCGATGAGCAGCAGAAGAGGATGATTTGAAAAGCTCAGTAATGTAAGATGGTGCCTGACTTTGAAGTGCTGCAGAAACAATAATTACTTGTTTGAATTTAATGCGGTCAGAAATTGGAAGCCAGTAGAGGGTGTTAAGCATAAAGTCTGAGATGCTAGAGTAGTGAGAAGCCACAAGACGTACCACAGCATTTAGGTCAGATTGCAGAGTGGAGAGCAGGCTTTTGGGCAGGCCAAGATAAAGAGAATTGCCATAGTCTAGCCTACTAGCCACAAAAGCATGAACCAAAGATTTGGCTGCAGGTAAAGAAAGTGAAGAATGAATAACCCTAATTTGCCTAAGTTGGCGCTTTGGCATGTTTACTGGTTTTTGGAGTTGTGGAGAATAAATATTTATATAGCACAGCATTTGTCATGACTTGATTGTTGAATATTTAAATATTTAATACTTTTTAATACAAAATAAAATTTCCTGCAAATTTTTTTGGGCAATATAAATTTGTTTTTGGTCACATGTCTCACTGTTTTTGGGAGTGCGCCCACCTTTCAGGGAACAAGTATGCTATAACAAAGTTCTACTGTTATACATAAAGTCTAGAGTACAATGTATGTGAGTGAATGGACATATAAGTGTTTCCTTCTATCTCTTAACAGGATGACAAAGATTATTATAAGGTAGTGGTTTTCAAATTGTGAGCCATGGCTCCCTGGGTAGCCTGGGCTTCCTTCCAGAGGAGCCATGAATTATTACAAATTAACCTCTTTTTGCTTATCAAGACGTTTGGTACAAATTATTACCCACAAAGTGCTATTTTCTTGTTTTGCTTGTCAAGACTTTTGGGTCTTTTGGTACCAATTATCACCCAATAAGTGCTATTTTGCAAAGTGCACTTGTTCAAATTTGACTCGGGGAGCCCTGGGAAAATCTGGACTTGGAAAAGGAGCCACAGATTGAAAAAGTTTGGAAACCACTGATATAAGGTATAGTTGATGGTACTTTAAATGTAGTAGCAAAAAGTCAGATCAATGTCAGAAAGATAAGTCAGAGTTGGTTGAAAATTTTACTGTCTTTAAAACAATGGAATTTGTGAAATAATTATTGGTACATTGATTTGAAGTTGCTTAATTTTAATTGTTCTTTTTATCTGTAGAATCACGATTTCCAGTGCCAATTGAGGGTGGTGATAGTGGCGATGATAATGATTACGATGAACCACCTCGAAGAAGACCAGGAGAGAAACCTGATTTGGATATCTCAGATATAGATAAAACTGAAGATTGTCAGCCACTCGTTCAAGTAGATCCATCTAATCTTCCTACTGTCCAGCAAGACCTCTATAGAAGAATACAGCAGCATCAGCAACAGCCACAACAGCAAGATTCACAGCAGAACGATTCTGCTGCTAAAAAGTCAGCAAACTATGGTTGGTAGAATGATCTTGCACTCTTTGTTGAACATGTTAAGGCCTTTGACTTTTGCCTTTCATTATTTGCAGTGCTATATAAGTTGTTTAGAGAGCTAACTCTATCCATGTGTGCTTTGTACTTGGAATAGTAAATCAGGGTTTCCCAAACTTTTTGGGACTGCAACCCATTTCAGCTTTTTTTTAAATGTGTGGTGACCCTTCAAACTTTTGTGTCAACTAAAAGTGGATAAAACACTAATCATTTTAGGCCTAATATAAGCTTTGAATGGATTGCAGGTATGAATTTCTTAAACAAAATCTACTTGCAACTTTGCTAGCCTAGTGACATTATGGTTGTTGGTTAGAAAATGACACTTTGAATCTAATTTCACACTACCCTATGATCCACTGGACTGAGCCATATGACCCACTTTGGGGTTGCAACCCACAGTTTCAGAAACACTGTAGTAAATAACTGTTTTAACTGAATAAGTAAATAAAAGTAAAGTTATTCCTTAGCACTCAAGGCAAACCTCAAGGCTCCTAGGAGGCAGGAGCAATGCTGATCTCCGTTTCAAAGGCCCTCAGCCAGGCAATTGGTGCAAGTTACATGATATGGGCCAGTATTCTCATGCAATGCATCTATTTACTCTGCTGATTAATCCATTACTCAGTTGTCATCACCATCTGGCGAAAGAAGTCTGAGTTGACCTTAGGGCTCTTGCGAAACTCAAACCCACAACCTTCTGCTCCATCGCCCAACGTTGTAGCGACTCTGCTAATTTAACCACTTATATTACTGTTTAAATAGCTTGAGTATTTGCCTAACTACATGTTAATCCATACAGCATGACAATTTCATTTCATATTGCTTTTATTTTTTGTATCTGAAACTTGTAAATGAAAGTGGCCTCGCACAGTGGCAATGTCTTCTTTAATTTACTTTTGGACTGGATATGCTTTTCATAGGTATTTAGATATCACTGATGGTATTTTTAGTTTTTTTTATTTATTTTATTTTAATGATGGTTCAATGGTTGTCACTTGCTAGCAAAAGTAGAAATTGCTCTTTCTTTAGCACCTCTCTAACAAGGTTGCCAGGACACTGCTGTTGGTAGTTTAGCCAAGATCTAGTCAATACTATTGTGGATATTTGTGTATGAATAAGGCTGACTCAAAGCAGGTTTGGGCAGAATCTAAGCATGCTAATCATCCTCTGACTTACCATACCTTAAATGCAACTTTCAATGATTTTATCACTCCTGTCTTAGATTAGTTATCAGATGTGAAAGAATCAAGAGTCTATGCTATGTTGCATTGTGTTTTGTAATGGCTGTGCCTGTCACAGCTATGGGTACTGTGCTGAAAGGTTTTGTTTGAGTACAGCAGCATAGTTCCTTTATTACATCTCTGACTCAATGAGGCATTACAATGATATAATGTGTTTGAATAGAAGCTGAGGAGAAATGGTATTCTAGTGATGAAGAAGTGAATGATGCAAAGACAACAGTTAAGATGACTCCTGCAGTGATGGTCACTTCTAACGAATCTGATAAACCCTTTGTGGAAGAGGTGATTGTTGCTCTTAACCCATAGACCACCGGAACCGAGTATGCTCGGTTACATTGCATATAGTTACATAGTATTGGTCGGGTAAAGGGTTAACAATTTCCATCTTTATAATGATTAATTTATTCTCTATATTTAAGATATTTATTGAACTTGTATGATAATGCAGACCATAGACTACATTCAATATTTTTGTTGTCAACTGAGCAACTGCTTGAAATTAAATTTGAAATTTGATTCAGGTGTCTCACAGTGTTTGTCTCAGTGGCAGACAAAATTTTCATGGAGCACCTACACATACAATGCTGAATATGACTTTGGTCTTTATTAAATCATCATTTATAATCTTATGTTGACATTTTGAAAGCATTTTATGTAGGCCATCTAGCCATATGGATTTCAAGATACAGTTATTAGTCAATTCATATGTATGGGAAGGATAAATTTGGCCTGCAGGACATTAGTCTACTCACATACAATATGATCTAATTTGACAGTTATTCATTCAGTTTAATATGAAGAAGCCTTTTCATTTCATTACTGCAACAAAAATAATTTCAATTTTTTTTGATGACTTTCAGGGGATGCATAGACAACAGGCAGTCGAAACTGTGCCACCAATGTTACCTCCAGTTTTTGGCACTAGCACCTCCACGTGGAATGATGCCAAGAGGAATGCCACCGCCCAGGGAAATATTACATTTACCAGATATGATGCCACAAGGCTCAAGGCCTGTTCAAGGAATGGTGCCAAGAGCAGATATGAGGCCGCGACCAGAAAACATGCCTCAAGGAATGATGCCGCAAAGAACCATTACTCCACTCTCCGACATCATACCACAAAGCATTGGGATGATGATGACTCGATCCATGGTACCATCGGATATGATGCAGCAGCAAGGCATGGTGCCTCCTTCAGACATGATGAGGCCAAATATGTTGCAGCGAGGCATGTCACCATCGGTAAATATGATGGGACAGATGATGTTGCCTCAGAGAGCAATGATGCCACCAACGGACTTGTTGGGGCATGGAATGATGCCACCTCGTGGATTGATGCCACCATCTGACATATGGGGACAGGGGATAATGCCACCACGTGGGGTGCCACCTCCGTCGGATCTAATGCAGCTTGGCATGATGCCTCAGCGTGGCTTAGCACCTCCGTCAGACATGATGTCACAAGGACTGATACCTCCGCAGGGTGTTCCTCCGCTTTCCGACATGCCACCTCGTAGTACATTGCCTCCGGGCATGCTGCAGACTGAATGCAGGCCTCCGTTTAATGTGACTGGTCAGGGAATCGCCTCAATGGCCGACTTCAACATCAGTCACATACTGTCTATCATTCAGAATTCGTCACTTCTTGCTCCAGCAACAGCAGGTCTAGAGTGAGTATAAACTGACAGCTTCATAAATTTGTGGAATTTTAAGCCATTTCAAAGATCATTGCAAGTGTTGACTGATCTTCAAAATTTTTCTGTGTGAGATTTGAAATAACATTTTTAATATATGTACATACATATCATGTATGGTAAAGGAAAAGGTGCACCCGTAGGCTCATTGTCCATAGGGTCCAGTGCTGAGCCCTGGTTTCTTTGCCATCAGCCCATAGGTGGCTAAGCCATGCATCAGCATATGGTGGTCAGCCTTTTCTGCCAAACCTATGGTTGCTTTTGCTTTGTTACTGCACCTTAATTTCTGCCAGTGCACAACATGGTAAAACGTCAGGTCAGGTCAGGTCTTCATCCCCCAGCTGTATCCAGCTATCGACTTCTCCATGACATCTCTCCAAAGTTCTCTGTCCTTTTCTATTTCTTCTAAAGTCATTCGGTGTCTTCCGTCCGTTTATCTGTTGAGATTCAGTCCTGCCATGTGCAGATCCTCTTCCAATCCGTCCAACCGTTGTCTTTTCGATCTTCCTTTAGATCTTCTCCCCTCTGGTCTGGTAAAACTCGTTAATTATAAACAACAATATTCTCACTTATCATGCTTGAGAAACCCGGTTGCATCATTTTCACAAAACTTTTCATGTACATATTACAAAAACGTTCAGGTCTGCAGCCCCAACTTTGGCCTGTGAGAATATTCAAAAGTTGGCTTGTGAGATCCTTTTCCAAAAGAAAGTTTTGACAAAATGCTTTTAGTAAAAATGCCTTACAAGGAACAGGTCGTATGTGTACACAAGTACCCATGCAAATGACGGATTGATGTAAAAGTTAGGCTTAGGGCACTTGACCAATGACGTGTGCCATGGAAAGACCTAGAATTTGACTGGAAAGGCTCTGGCTGTGGTGAGACAGATCATTGCTCTGTGAATACAACAAACAAATGCCTATTCAGAATTAAGTTGAAGTGATGAATGGCTATGTAGACAAAGAGGGATGAAAATGTGGAGAAGAGTAGTTCATGCAAATGTCCACCATTTACACCTTAAACACATATATTATCCTTAGATTTGGAAGGGAATTCCAAGCTGTGAGGGGGTTAGGCTTTATAGTTTGTATTGTTTTGCAATATTAAAAATACTATAAACAATAGAACCCATTTTTGTATATTTTGAACTCTTCTGTTGCATTCCAGATTATGAGCTGATGGCACATAGGGGAGGAATGGCTTTATAAAGTCATCAGCTTGCTCTGTGCCAACTCTTTTGCGGCAATAGCTAGACACAAAATGTTTCCAAGAAATTCTATCTTCTGTTAATTTGTCTTCCTTCTACGATTGAAATTCCTTTTCATGTTCATGTTGTCCATCCACTTTTTCCTGAGTCTTCCTCTTTCTTTATTTCCTTCTATTTAAGTGCAGAGTGCCTTCTATGATAGTCTCGTTTCATCCATTCTGTTGACGTGTATATAAAGTAATTTATACTTAAATATCTTTTACTTATACTATGGCTTGCAAGATCATGATTTTTAAACTATGGCCTGTGAATGTAATTGATCAAAATTTTGCCCTTTGTGGAAACTGTTTGCAGTTTGTTGCACTAACCATTTTTTTGCACAAGCATCTGTGCTTATATGATTGTTTCTCGTTTCATTCATCTGCTGTCTCAAGTCATATTGACCAGATAATGCTGCAGTTTATTGACTATATAAATTTTCTTTGGTTTCAAATTTTTATGAAATGATTAAATATTTTGAAAAGGTCATCACCATCACAACTTGACCTGCATATTATTTTTATATTTTTAACGTTGTCTGTAAAATGCCTGATAAACAAAAAACCACTTGGTGCATGGCTTTATTATGGTTGTGAAGTTAATTATCAAGTAAAATTGAATTGCTCAAATGTTAGTCAAGCAGAAAATTGTTGCCCAAGAAAATTTCATGCACACATGAAACCTCAAGATTTAGAGGGAACATTGATCCTAACCCTGGCCCTGAGGATTGAGTCCTTGATCCTGGTCCTGATGAGGGTTGAGTCCTTGTTAACATATCTGTATCCAATTTACCTTCCAATACAGTAGCGCTTCACATGGGACCATACATTGCGGTACGTTACAATTGAGTATACGTTATAACCGAGTCCATTATATTGAAGTTCTGCTGTATATTGGTACACTTATATATGGCATTTCTTATGATTCTATGCTTCAGTATTCATTCATTGTGACCAGGATGGCAGGTTTCTCATGTGTTAACCAAGTTGTAATGTACTAAATAACTAATGCACATGTGTCTATTTTGTATATGAATCTGAAATCATCTGTTTCAGAATTATGACAAATCCTCCTTCAAATTTCAACCAGTCACTTGACCCCAGAACAACTGGAATTATAACTGATCCAAGACTCCGACAGAATGAATCTGAACCAACAACAATAGCGTCATCATTTCTTCAACCACCAGAATCTCCAGATCAAGAAATTGAAATAAATGGTACTGGAAAGAAAATTGTTTATACTTTGCACCCAATATTGGTAGAAAGTCAACCTGGTCTGCCTTCAGGCATTAGTATGGAGAATCTGGCAACTACGAATGATCCTCGGCTACAGAAATATCTTCAAATTCAGTCAAATTCCAATACAAAATCGAGTAATGACTCAGATTCTGGTGAGACTTCCATTCAAGGAAAGCCATTTGATCCTCGCTTGCCCCAACGGGGTATTGGGGATGCCAAAAAAGTCGATGGGGTTGAACCAGTTCTTAATGACAAGACTAAAGTGACCAAACCACCAAAACCATACTCACTGCCAGACATCATTCTACCAGTTCTGCCAAATTCAGTGCAGGACATCTCCAGTATTGGTAGAGTAACCGAAGCTACTAGCACCGGCAAAACAACAATAGACAGTTCTGTGCAGAGAATTGCATCGCCGAGTATCAGATCATCAGAAAAGACTCCAGTGAATTTAGTTGAACTTCCAGAAGCACTTCAAGAACAAAATTATCCTAAAGACAGACGACTTTCAAGGCAGACCAGCACAAGCTCAGTCTCGTCCAGCACGACTAATTCTGACAAAAAGATCATCGACTACAGAAACGATCCTCGATACAAGAAAAAGAAAACAAAATTAGTGTTGCAAGATGTAACTGGTTCTGGTCAGTCAGACGCATCAGCCCCAACAAATGAAATCCTGTCGCCAACTTTGAGCGCTCTGAAAGAAGAAGATTCGAATCACACTAAACAGAATCATCAGTCTGTTGAGCTTAAGGCAGCTGTTAATCCTTTGCAGTCATCTTCCACTGGCAGCTTTGACTTGCCTTACCGAGAAGAAGCAGAAGAACAGAAAACTGCTGCTGCTGTTGTTGTTGTTGTAGATGAAAGTTCCTCAGAACATAAATCAGTTTCAGAGTCTAGTGTTCATACACCTCTTACATTTTTTGAAGGTGTTCCTGTATCTGGTAATATGTCAGATGTAGAACCAACTGAGGAGCTAAACTTAAAGGACATGTTCAAGACTATTGATCCAACCACATCACCATTCTGTTAGTGTCATAAGTTGCAGTTTGTTCTTGTATATTTGCTATTGACAACACTAATTTTGTTGGCTGCTGTGTGGTCAAGAACAGACAATTGCTCCAAAGGTCTCTGATCTGAGTGATGGGTACAAGATATCTAGTGAAAGTTAAAACAAAAAGTACCGTCGATTTGTCAGGAAGTATTTCTCTTATGTAAATTCTTCCGGATAGAAATGATATTTATTTGTGAGTGGACATAGCAAAGTCTGTAGTTTTGACTGCATCTGGAATTTTTTTATTTAGAGACTGTAGCACATTTTAGATTTGGACCATTTGACATTGCCTGGACTATGTGCATATATGCAATACTGACGGTTTGATTTTTGCATTTTCTGATCAGTTTTTGCAAGAAGGTTGAGAATTTCTAATTAATTGTTATCTGCTACCATTTGATTGTTCAATGTTTGAAAAAAATCAATTTGCATCCTAATTTCTAGTTCCAACAATCCAGACATTGAAATTGTCTGGAAAGATTGAAATCAATCTAATATCAGTATTTAAAATCCTATATGATGGAGGCAATATATAAATTCTAATATCTGTATGGCATTTTCATAATTTGAAGCAATTAATTTTTGTATTAATTTTTTTCAATTTCAAGTGTTTTAACACGTTTTTGAAACAATATCACTTTGATACATCATTGTTTCTTTCACATAAATGCAATTATAAAACAAGTAGCAGGCAATTTGCCATTTTTTCTATATTCTTCCTCTTTTTTTCCCATATAGCATAATGTGTAAGTATACAGTTACTTTTTTGTTTCTGATATAGGCCTGCTGTGCATGACTTTTTAAATGGCACATGTTTCTCATAAGGTTACTTAAAATGGACTATAGATTTAGGACATTTTTAACATATGATTGATCTACCGTACAGCTCATTTAATATTTGTCCAACAGAAGCGAAGTCGTAGAAATTTTTTGAAATCTAGTAGGTATTCTCTACTCTGGACGTGCTTTAACCTTAAATTTATACAAAGGCAAACCTTTATACCACACAGTCTTTACTGAAGCCAGTCACGGATTTCTATTTATAACTGGATAGCGCTTGGCCTATAGCCGCCGCACGCAGCAGTGAGGTCAGCGCGCCAGCCAGAGCGGCCATATTGTTACTCGTATTCATCAGCTGACACTGCTATACTAGGAAGGTGGCGAGGCCAGTGGCGGCTCCACCGAGGGTGGGTGGGGATAAGGGGGAGGGTCCGTGCCCCTATTGAGTGCCTGCCCCCCCAGTTGGGACCTATACTTAATGCTACATACATTAAACAACAAATGGTTGGCCCCCATGATTGAAGTTGCCATCCCAACGTCCCCTACTTGCCAAATCCTAGAGCCACCACTGCTCCTCCACAGGTATTGATTCTATTTATTGAGTGTCTGGCCCCTGTTGGGACCCTATACTTAATACTGCATACATAACAAATGGTTGGCTACCATGATTAGAAGTTGCCACCCCAACGCCCCCCACTTGCAAATCCTGGAGCCGTCACTGGGCGAGGCTGGACTGATATTCTAGGGTAGTTCCTGGCACTATATTCAATTCATTTGTCAATAATTGTATCACTCATTTACATTCATTTTCTTTCACACTGCTCTTTTATCTAGAAGGCCTAAGGCGTCTTTCATTGATGAATAGCATGCAGTTGGATGTTAAGCCTTTTTACCCCATCAGACAAACATCTCTTGACAAATGGACCACAGTGTGCAGTATGCCTAAGCCTAGATGCAGGGTTATTTCTAGGATTGTGAATTTGGGGGTGTTGGGAAAATCTGGGGCGGGTGGTTATTTTTAGGATTGTAGGATTGTGAATTTGGGGTTGTCGGGAAAATCTGGAGGTGTCGGAATTTGGAAGTCTCTGCCCAGTGTTTAATCTAGACTCCTGGATTCCGGGGGGAACTGAAAAAGCCAGGGGGAACTGACAAAAGCCTTCATTCTTCTCTTTTGACTCGATTGTCGTTTAGAGAAGTATTTTCATCCTGTGCTAAATCTATCTCTGTCCTGATATATGTTGGCCTTTTCAGACAGAGACTAACACTTCTAAAACAAACATCATTACAATATATTTCCAAAAATCCTTTATTATAATATAAAAACCAAACTTAAATATTGTTTCTTTAGCCAAACAAGAAACATTGTAACATTATTTTCCATAGCAAATGTTTTAGTCTGTGACCGAAAAACTGTTTTAAAATTTCACAGCCCCAAGAGTTTAACTGACAAATAATTGATTGTTGATAACTGAAAGCAAAAACTAATGGTACAATTATGAAGACACCCAAAGAAGGATCATCTGTCAGGACCTAATGATTAGCAATTCTTACTAATTAAAATCTTTTATGTATACATAACAAGATTACAAAGCCATTGGAGTTTTAGATAAATACAGTAACTGAAAACTACTGACTTATATAAACTCAGCAACACATGGTCTCCAAGTGCAAATGCAAATGCATTGACAAAGGACCTAACTATAAGAATAACCAAAGATTTTAAGAGAAATGGTGATTTCTTCCTAAACTGGTTCAAAATTTCAAATTCACCTTCTGAACAACTGTTGCCTGGTGAATTATGGCATCCATTTTTCTTTTCATAGCCTTCAGACTGTCTTTGGTCACATAGGCATGGTCAGCTTGGCTGTCGATGTAGACTGAACAGGTGATGACAAATTAACGTCAGCACAGGTTCCCGGGATGTCGATGACATCAACATCGTCAATCAATTGAAGTCTCGGCTTTGGCAGCACGTGACTTGGTGACCTATAAGCAAAAGCACAACAATATGCAATTATAATAATCATCATCGTTTCAATCTAGAGACGTCTTAAAGGACTCCAGACCCTAGACGTCCACATCGTCCATGTATGCACGGGTCGGATGGGTCCCATATAAACAATCACCCCAACCCAGAGACGTGTCAAAACTACACCAAAAATCGCCTACTGTAATGTAGAATTCAACAAATAATTTACGGCAGAGCTATCCCAGGCATCCACAATATTTTCATTGAAACACTACATAATGTTGTCATCCCCAACTTCACACAGTGTTACCAATCGCATGACATGTGGCACAGTTCATTAACATATTTTACTTAAATTCAGACTAAATATTTCACATGACCCAACCCATTTCAATTACGTACAGACCGTGGCAGCCCCAATTATGACCGGCCCCTGGTTTATCTAGTAATTCAAATTTTACATATTCTCAACATAATAGTCAGACATTGATTGGTTTTAATTTACTGTACAATTTATGAACATGCTGAACATGGTCCGGTCTGCAGCCTTTGGGTCTTGTATCCATCCCCTTTTTGGTCCTAAAGTTCACCAACAGCTTATTTCTCACAAGCTTTGTTAGAAGTATTCCACTAGGCTAGATACAATGTGCTACTTGGCTTCATCTAATCCTGAATGCAATGAAAATGAACGTGAAAAATGTATGTAACCCTACGGCTGAGAGGACCATACAAAATGCTAGTTGAGAACAAAGAAGATACAGTACATTGCTAAAAAACGAGATCAAACATATAAGCTGACCTTAACAAGATGCTGAGCACTATAGCTCTATAGAAGCAGATCTGACCATTAGACGTCTACCGGGTATATCTCCGCTGATCTGACCCTCCCTCTCCCGGCCGCTGATCGGATCACTAAGCGTCTATATCAAATTGAGATCAGCGGATCATCTTAGCTCAGCGGATCAGCTCAGATCAACGGATTATTATTACCCGCCACTTCGGTGCTAATTTTGAAAGCGCTATAGAAATTAACGAGATTTCACATTACATTTCGTCACATTAAATTTCAGAGTGAATAGACAGACATAGAAACCTTTACTTACGCGTGAAATGATTGCTTTGCTCCTTTAAATTGTTGTTTCGAACAGTTAATCGCCGCACAGCTCGGCATCTTCCACGATTGACTATGATTAGTTCACAACACTACGAGCTACAAGATGGTGGCTAGTTGACCTCAGGCTGTAAGCTAGTATCCTACATCCAGGTCTATAAATAGAAATCCGTGAAGCCAGTATTTTTGGCATAGAGTTCATGCATCAAAGACATGATAACAGGATTTAGGAGACACTTATCCGTTTACATGCTTTGTTGAACTTTGAGTCATAATAACTGGAATGCTGTGGAGCAAAGATGTCATTTCACTGTTTTTCAGGGGGCGGGAGACACTTTCGACTGTTCAAATTCGCGAAAAAGTTGGCGACCTTTTTTGCTTGTCAGCTATTTTGTGTGATTAGTTACTTCAGATTCCACCTCAATCACCCTCCTTTACGGGTTGATGACCTTTTTTGCTTTTCAGTCTTTTTACCTTTTTAGCCAGCCAATTTACATGTAAAAACTAAATAACAAACATTGGTGGACACAAAAAAATTTCCCCTAAAAATCAGGGGCAACGGCCTTTCTACAATGTAATATCTAGTGTAGGCCCTGCTAATTTTCAGCATACTGTGTGCTTTTGCGTGTTTCATGCTTTGCATTACTTTAGTGTTTCCTTAAAAATTCACAGTCAAATGTTCTTTTCCATCCAATGGGCAGTATTAGCTAGTAGTGAATATAATTTTCCTCAACGCCAAATAACTTGTATTCTGCTGCGAAATCAAGTTTGGTGCATTACTATCTGGCTCCATAGAAGTTTATTAATTGAGCGATAACAATAATAATGATTATCAACAATCAATGATCGATTTACTTACCGACTGTCGGAAATGGATTAAGTCTTGTTCACAACTTCACAATCAAGTACCTACCTTTGTGTTTGCGTTTGATTTTTAAGGTTTAATTTTCTGGGATTTTTAAACTCTTGTGTTGTAATTGGCACTGACGCTTCAATCAGTGTGCACGAAACTGTTAGCCTGTTAGTCAATAATTTTATGACATTATGTATTTAGCAACGCTCGTTACAAATGCATTTCGTTTCGCTGGGAATCTTGGGTCTAGCACTTCAATGGTTACGTCTAGGGTTGCCAGATCTCCCGTATTTTACGGGAGCTCCCGTATTTCAGCCGCAGTCTCCCGCCTCCTTATAACTTGTTTGTAATATTGATTCACTACATGCAGATGATTCAGTGCATTGGACAGCGTTGTTTATTGCTTTTTCATAGTCTATACTCTATAGTACTGTAGTGCTGTACAACCCTAGCCATAATAATTAACAATGAACTGGACCGTGGAGTGGGCGTTTTGATCGCGGAAACAATCTCCCGCATTTCGATTTTGGATATCTGGCAACCCTAGTTACGTCTTATCTTTCCAACCATTCTCAGATGATTGTTATGGAGCACTCGTGCTCAAATTGGTTTCATGTTTCATTTGTACTTAGTTCCATGCTCTATATACTCTATACTGCCCTAACCTGACTTTAATTAGCGCTTTTGGATTGGCTGTTCATATATATATATATATGCTGATGTAACGTAATATAGCATTTGTATAGCGTTCCTTATATTTCTACCAAGAGGAGCTCCTGGCATTGGAGTTGCTTGATGGAGTAGTAAGACTTTAGCTTTTGCATTGAACTGAACTAGGGAGTAAAAAGTGAGGCCTGAATGGATGGGTTCAAGGCATTCCAGAGGGAGGGAGGGTTCAGTCACTGCAAATGCTCGACGCTGAGTAAGAGAAGTGCGTGATCTGGGAACATAAACATTCTTCCGATCAGTGGAGCGGAGCAGACGATGTGCAGTGGAAGAGGGTGATTTGAAAAGTTCAGTAATATATAACGGTGCATGATCTTGAAGTTCTACAGAAACAATAATATAATTACTTGTTTGAATCTAATGTAGTCAGAGATTGGAAGCCAATGTATGATGTAAAGCATAAAGTCTGAGATGCTAGAGTAGCGAGGAGCTTTAGCCACAAGATGAGCCGCAGCATTAGGACAGATTGCAGAGTGGAGAGCAGGGTTTTGGCAGACCATGATAAAGAGAATTGCAATAGTCTAGCCTACTAGCAGCAAAAGCATGCACCAGAGTTTTGGCTGCAGACAGAGAAAGTGAAGAACAAATAACTCTAATTTGGCCGATGACATTCAAATCTACGGACACGGCCCTTATTCTTCTCAGACTGCTCACTCAATCAATTAGATGGCAATCTAACTCCCACTCTTCAGGATTGGATGTTCTAAAACAGACTTAGACACCACACCACAATGGACAAAACTCAACTTATGTAAGCTTGACACTAAACATCTATACCTGACAGACTCAACTTATGTAGCTTGACACCCAACATCTGTACTATAAATATTGACTATTCTTCACAGAATCCTCTGTTTCATAATATAACTTTCTTGAGCTGTGTCAAAAACCTTGTCATTTGAACATGCTGCTCAATTGTTTTGTTCTTGCTTCTGCCAACTTATGCAAATTAGAGTAATTTTTTCTTTGCTCTCTGTCTTCAGCCAAATGGTTTGTTCATGCCCTTGTTGTCAGTAGGTTAGAACATTGCTTTGCAATCTATTTGAAATTCTGCTGCTCATCTTGTGGCAAAAGCTCCTCACTACTCTGATATCTCAGATTTTATGCTGACCACCATTCGTTGACTACCAATTTCTGGCTGCTTTGAGTGTAAACTGATAATTCTTGCTTCTGCAGCACTTTGAGGTCAAGTGCCTTCTCACATCACTGAACTTTTTTACCACTGTTTTGGGCAGATCTTTTGCAGATATATTTGAGCAACATCACTTGATATTTTGCATATTTGAAATGATGCTGCGAAAGACCACAGAGCAAGTTAAAGCTTATCACCATCAATTTTTCCATGGCATCAGCAAGGCTAGGTTGGTTGCCGGCCTTTCCCTCTCTGTTTTTCTTTCCACCTGATGTGCTTTTTTGTGACCGAGTCCACTTGGTGAGTGCCAGAAGTCAGAAACAATTAAAAGGTGACTGCTGCAGCTGAAGTTGGAATCTCCAACCTCAAGACTGTGTTCAGAGTTGTTGTACAGTGGTTCTCACACAGGGCAGTCCCTACTGAACCACTTTAAACCTTGTTATATTATATTATATTATTATTAAGACTGGCAGTCCAGCATGCTTACCACTATGATGAAAATGTGGACTTACCTGGTAGTATTGATCGGCTAGTTAAGATTGCTAGACGTTTCACTGTCAGGGTGTTTCATTTCCAGTTGGATGATTTGTCTTAAAGATATCTGGCTACCAGAATGCTTTAGTCCCATTAGGAACTTTTAGCCTCCAAGACTATAATAACTCTGAAAACTGTCATCAGTGATTAATTGTTGATATCATGTGAAGTTGCCATTTCTTGAAAATGATACAATGTCTTGATGTTAAGCCTGAAGTCTGTAACTGGCACTAGTGCACATATATTATAGTTGGCTGTTGGCTACAGGAACGAAACAGTGCTGTTACAGGAACGAAATAGTGCTGTGACTGCTCAAATGAATTGACTCTCCACGACTCACAAGCCCATTCATAACTGATTGGTTGTTGGTTTGATTTTGATTCTAAGTTTTTTTTTCTATTTTGACCCTCAAGTTTAATAATATAATCGTACGATTGTCTCATGTAAAGCGCTCTTGACTTTTGACTTTGGCTATATATATATATATATATATATATATATATATATATATATATATATATATATATATATATATATATATATATATATATAAATTGTCATGTAGAATATAATAGAATAGAATGGCATTGATTTCAGGCAGCAATAATTAGATGTCATGTCATAATTGAAAATGTGCCTGCGATTCTTTTTCAGCATGATTAAATGATTCTGCACAGATGGCTTCTGTAAAAAGGGTGGACGAAGCCAGTGTTGAAAAGAAACTGATGGGTGTCAAGAGTACCCAGGAAAGCATTCAGAGTCTCTGCTTATGGGCTTTGTATCACAAAGCACAACATGACAGCATTGTTAGGATATGGTTAAATATCCTCAAGAAATGTAAGTTAAATGCCATTATGGGCTTTTTTGCAACATTGGCATTCATTCAGGTTGCCATTTTGCTTTTAGAACCTCACTCATAATCCTAGTATTTATTGATTATGATTGGGTAAGCATCTAGAATAATTAAATGCAGCTACATTGTACAAAGCATGACAGCATGTTGAGCTTTATTGCCTGTCAATATTGTTTTTGAATTAAAATGAGACATTTCTGTAAGCCTTGAGATTGAGCTTGAGCGTCTCTGCTGCCTTGCGCTTCAATCCCCGTGGCTGACCCCTGGGCACCAGACCACGGCCACGAACACCCATCCCCATGCCGCCCATTAAGCCGAGCCTTGCAGCACCCCTTGCTGCACCAAGAGCTCTTCTAACCAAAGACTGAATGCCTCGCATAGGAAGAACTCGGCCTCTTGCTTGAATGAGTGATTTTAATTGTTATTCATTTTATAAAATGCTTTGAAGGCTTAAAGGTTGAAAACAGCTGCATTCAAATGCAAATATCAGTACATAAAAAGTTTAAAGCACCTCATCTCATCTACCACCACGGACTACGGATTACGGACTATGGATTTACCTAGATTGAGTGCTCGTGAATAAGTTGGTGCACTGCGCCAAGCTTTTGGGCAGCTCTATAGAAATTTCGTGTTTACTTACTTACTTATTATTATGATGCTAAATTGCTAGGTCAAACAGACTATGGTGATATTTGCATTTATAACCTTGCTGTGTTTGAATTTGGCATTCTGTTGTCGTGCAGTACTTTGGTAAACATATTAAAGGTTTTTATAAAATTTTGCTGTTTAAAAATTCTGATTTAGAGACCTGTCAGATTACCTAGGCCTATTTGTTGTTTTTATGTAGCTTCTCATTTTCATGCACCCTTGTTATGTCTTTGTCTGTCTTCTGAAAGATGCTGCAAAGTTTCATTCCTCTTTCATTTTGTTTTCTCTGCCACTATCACTAATGCTCTCTTATCTCCTCTTCTCGTCCCTTATGCTGTAAAATGGATTAAGGCCTATTATGCCTATAGAAGTTTGGATAGAAGTCATCAAAGGTATTTTCAGATTAAATTTAACAATCAGAAGATTGGACTTTGTGCTATTTTACACATTTAGAGCCTGCATGTCAGACAAGGTTTGGCAGTTCTGGGTATGAAATTGGCCAAGAAAATAGAACGCTTTGCCGTTAGCTCTACTGTAGGTTGTCTGTATAATAATTATGTGTGTAGTTTTAATGACATTGCATTTATGTGACAACTCTGTTATTACAAATTTTAATTTGCACATAATTCATATCAATGAATAATTAATCAGATTACAGTGAATGGTGGTTATTTAAAAAAATACAGGTTTTGCCAACTATTAAAGGTGGTGCTAAATAAATTCTGTGCAATGTGTATGTGGTTAGTAGTCAGTGGTGATTACTCGTACTTAGCATGAAAATGACCAAGAAAGTATTGAAATGAACTGTAAAAGTATTTGTTTATGATTTTGTTGAAGCCAAGACACAGCGTCGGCTGATACTGTTTTACCTTTGCAATGAAATTGTACAAACATGTAAACGAAAGCATGCCATCATGTACAAGGATGCTTTTAAGGAGGTACTCCGAGATGCTGTACTTCTTGTAAGGTTGGTTGCATTGTATTGGTTGCATTAAACTATTAAAACTTTGCAATTTGTTATGTCTTTATTCTGACAGGATTTGAAATATAATGGCTGATTACATGAGAAATGTTTAGTATGTAATCCAGCACCATGTCTCCGGTTTGCTTTGATTCTAGAGGTGGGCTTATTATGCCCATTTATAAATAACATATTTTCTATAACAATTTGCTCTATTGCTGTGTTCCTGATTGTCATAAAGAAGTTTCTTAGAGGCCTTGAGAAAATCTCACTATGCTTAGATTTTTTGTAGCTTTATCATTTTCTCTGTTTTGACAATCACTGAAAATATTTCAGAGTATTCAAGGCATTAAACAAATTTAGATCCAAAATAATTTCAAGGTATTCTGTTTCTTTATACGAATAGCTGATTTCTGTTCAGGGAAAATTTTTGGCTTCCTGTATCAATAGCTAGTGTCAAAGATTTTGTATCTTGGGTATCATGTAGTTAAAGGAATACAGTGAATCACACATTCACTGATGCAGTGTGGACATAAATGTGGCATACATATCTTTTGTGTTGATATCCAGTGCATCATTATAAAGGTGTTGGATCAATTGATAATTTGTGTTATAAAAACACACTGTAGTTTCCTTCATACAATGCAAATATGTGTTCATGTTTTGTAGATTATTTGTTTTTTGTAGAGATAATTCAGTGAGAAATAACATTGAAAGAATTTTTACAATTTGGGAAGAACGCGGCATTTATGATTCTGAATTTATTGAAGATCTAATTGCTATTTTAAGTGAGGAATTTAGTATAAATAATTTTTGACTAATTTTTGTATTTACATTTTATTCATTTGCTATTTAAATAAAATATTGATATTTTAGTTATATTTCTCTCAGTGTTATTAATTTAATGTTATGTGATATAGGAACATTATATATTTATATGTAATACTGTATATATACTAAATTACTAATATATTATACAGTTGTATTCATGGTTAAGTTTTTGTTGCTCTATAATGTTCTCATTCTTCCCATTGTTTGTAGACCTCTATTTATTTTCATTTTCATGTCCTCGGTGTGTTCTTTGCTCTTGAGTATTCCAACAAACTTGAATGTTTCAACTGTTTCCAAAATCCAAAGTATTTAGTGCCATACCTGAAACAACCACTGACTTTTTTTTTTCATTGTTAATCAGGCCAAATCTTTTGCTTATATCATTTAATTAATTAGTAATAGTTTGTAGATCCTGGATATTTTCATACATCAGGCTAACATCATCTACAAACTTCAAATTATTTAGGTCTTCACCACTGTATTTCACTCCTGTTTTTATATTTTTTAATGCCAGTCTAAATATGCACTCCAGAATTATGATGAACAACGCTGGCGACAGCATACGACTTTGTCTTGTTCCTGTATTATTCAATTCATTCCTATCCACTGGTTTTCTACCATCAGTGTAGGTGTTATATTGTTCTGCGTGAGTTTTTTGTGGATTTTTTCATCATATATCTTCTGTATTTTTGGGTTGTTTAGCTGTGTTGTGTCAAGATTATTCATTTTTAGTGTTTCCTGTTTTTTCCTTATTCTTATCTTCAGTTTTGACATAATGAGTTGATGGTCCAATCACACATTAGCTGCACATATTCTTCATCTTATACCAGTGCTTCCCAACCTGTGTGCCGCGGCACACTACCTCCTGTGCCGCAGCAGCGGTAGAAGTGTGCCGCAGCAACGAAATGTGCTGTGGCAATATGTTGAAAAATAGCAAAATAATAATGGTGGTGTATTAATTATATCTCTTCAATAAAGTTAAGCATGACATAGTGATACAGATTACAAAGAAAATATGTATTTATGAAGAATGGTAGTCAATATTATACTGTGTACTAGACTAGAGTATAATGTATAGCACTAGTAGACCTATACAAATGCATCATTTAAAAATGAAATGTGTGCATTTTGGCTGCAGTGTGCCATTGACTGTATGTTTCTTGGATGGTGTGCCATGGCTGGAAAAAGTTTGGGAAGTACTTTCTTTACACATTTCATCCATCTTTTACTTACAATAATATAATCAATCATGTTCTTAGTAATACCATTGGGAGAATTCCATCTCCATTGTTTGTTCTTGTCTTTTTGGAAAAAGGTATTCATTATTGCCAGTTTGTTTGTAGTGCAGAAGTTGAATAATCTTTCTCCTTTCATTTTCATTTGGTAGTCCATATTTACCTATTGTTTCTTTTCATGTTGTGTAATCGCTTCCAACTTTAGCATTCTAGTCTCTGATTATGTAATACATATTTACAGTATATATAATTGAGCTATTTACGTATAATTATAATGTAGCAAAAGATAGGTCATGTTACTTTTTGGCTTCTAATTGATTATATTGTATTTCAGATATTCTTTTCAATGAAATGCTCTCTAGTTTTAATTCATAAGTATTTGTATAATTGCTTTATAACTACTTTATTCCTTTACAAAATAAAGATACAGCTGATCATAGTTACCAGAATGTGGTACAATGTGCTTGTTTGAATTTTGCATTTTTCATTTTGTTCTGACTTCAGATAATACGAAAATCCGACAGTCTGTGGCAAAGTTACTAGGAGAATTTAAGGTTTGTGAGGTTTGAAAACATTTGGCATGTAAGATGAAACATGAAAGTAGGTGTACTTGGCACAGTTTCAATAGTCGTAGCGTAGCTTGGCATTTTTGTTGCCGGTTCCCATCAGAACAACTGTTCAATGTTGCTAGGCAACATTGAACAGCATTTGATATTTGAACAGGTGTAGATAAATGAGTAGCAGCATAAACTTGCAAAGGTAGAACATTGGTTTGAAAAAGGAGTGGCAGACCACTCTGGATTAATAGTGTAAGCTTCCAGTGTTGCCACTTTGAAACGGAAGATCAGCGATGACCGTAATGTTTGGATCAAGTATGGGACCACCTTAACCTTTTTATTTACTGTATGTTTTAAAAGGTGTTGATATAATTATCAAGTGATAGTGAGCATAGTTGTCTGATGTACAAAATAAATTGTTGTCTTTTAGTTTAGTAGAATTTGAGCAGTGATGTTTATCTGAGAGATTTAGAGTGCATTATAAATGAAACATTTTGTTTATTCTTTATGTTTCTAAGACAATAAAGTTGTATGCATGACAGTACTTAGCAGCATTTCTTTGAAGCATAACACCACTTATTCGTGTTTATTTTGTAGCCTAGCAAATTAAGGGAGAATATTGGCAAAATTGCTAAACTTGAAAAAGAAACAGAAGTAAAAAGACGAAGGATGTCATCTCTTAATATTGACATTACTAGCCAAAACTACTTGAAGCTCCTTAAAGGTACACTTGTCCTTGACGTAGTTGTTCTGTGTTTTAATTTTTAGAGTGCTCAAGAGAGCACAACAGACTTTGAATCAAAGCTTTTCAGTTACATCATGCCGATAGGTTCAAACATTTTGCATATTTAATTGTTGTTGGATTTATATGTGTATTAGTCTGAAATATGTGAATATCCTTGTGTCTTGATTTCAGGCTTTAAAACTATATATTGTGAGTGGATTAGTTAGTGTCAAATGTATCTATGTGTAATTGTGTTATATTAATGTAAACAGAATTTCAGTAATTGAAATCTGAAAATGAAAATACTGTAACATTGAAAATATTGTAATATTGTCTTTCTTTTATTGTGTTTGTGAAAGATCGAAGTCATGGGAAACAATACACTCAGTCAGTTGAAGATTCACACTGTAATTTGCAGGAATATGTTAGCAGTTTAGAAAAGGAAGTTAAGGAGAAACAGGCACAACAGGAACTGCTAGAGCAGAGTGAATTGTTCTATGATGCCCAATTTGGAGAAGCTAAAATAGTGACTAACGTAGGTGTCAAAGATATGTTTAAAATTCATTGAAGATGTTATAATAGTTGATATATATTAGATTGCTGCGTTATTGTATTGTGTTGTGTACTGTAAAATATATAATTGTCTTGATTTAAGAATGTGGCACATTTACAGATGTTTTTTGCTATTGAAGGCTGTTTTGTATTTGCAGAACTTAAATCAATTAAGGACATGAATTGAATAGTTGTGCGTAATTAGTCATTTCCACTGTACACTTTGGTTCAATGAATATACTAAATATAGGATAGGGACATATACTGTACATATTGAATTTATGTAATTAGTTATAAATTCCAAAGGATTGAATTACATAGCTAGTAGAAAAAGTCAAAGTCCTTCCCAAGCTAATAGGGCAGCACTGATCTCCGTTGCTATAGCCCTCAGCCAGGTGTGCAATACCACGGATACAGGGCTAGTGCATCGTGTGGCGTACCTATTTGACTTATTGCAGCATTTACCACTGCCCTCTAGCAAGTAAAGCCAAGTGACCTCCTGCTCTGTCATCCAGCATTGTTACCATGCTGCTAACTTCCCACATCTGAATTACATAAAATTTGACTCATTAGATTTTAATCGTGTTTATATATATTGCATTAGTTAATTTTATTTTTTTATAAGGCATATAAAAATTTTGGGACAAGAGTAACAAATCTTCGAAAGAAGTTGGATGATGTTCGTAAAACTCTTCCAGATCCCCGCAGTCCCATTCCATCTCCCACAATGGATGCTCCTTCTCCTGTTGAAAGTGTTGCCGAACCAACAGAAGACAATAATGAAACCATTGATATGGAAATGTCAGATGCAGAAGATGACAACAAAAATGGTATTAAGTTGATATAATTAGTTAGCTTGTCTAAACTGGCTTCATAACATTGTGGAGAAAAATCTTTGCTGCAAATAGGTAAACAAAATTAATATTGTCTGGTTTTTGTCCATTTTTTCATTTGAAATTTATTTTAAAAACTTGCTTAACCGATAATTATGATTCATTGTATCTTATATTGGATTTCTGGGGTTGTGTGTTGACAAGAATAAGTTAAATTTGTTTCTTCTGATTTCACATTTGATGGAGTAGTTTTGAGTATACAGTAGAACTTTGTTACAATGTACTTAGCGGGTCTGTAAAGTTGAGTATGTTATATCTGAGGTATGTTATATACAATGTCATCCAATACAGTAGCATATCACACGGGACCATACACTGCAGTATTTTATAACCAAATATATGTTATAACAGAGTTCTACTGTATTTGCAATTTGTTATTAAGTTTGCTTGGAAGACTGTCTTGTTGATTATGTACAGAACACAAAGCTTATTCTCCAAGCAATGCTGCTTCTTCTACTCCACCTCTGCAGCCCACATCTTCAGCAGTTGACACTTTATCATTATGTAAAGTCATGATTTTCATATATAAAATTCAGAATATGTTAGGGTATCCTTATGTTCTCTTAATATAGTCAAGCCCAGACCTGCAGAAAGGAATACAATTTGAAAATAGTGTTTTAAATTGTAGTGGTTGTTCTTTAACGTGGACGTTGTTAAGAATTTTGAAAAAATCATGAAGGTCCCATGTTTAAATTAACTGATCAGTCAGGACCAAGATATTCTGTTTGTGTAATATAGAAAAAGTGCTGGAGATTTCAAATTAATTTAGTCAGCAAAAAGTAGTAGCCATTCAAATAAGAAAATTAGATGGTTAAAATGGCTCAGAAAATCAGTCTTTAAAATGAAATAGTTTGAGACCAAATACCTTTTCATCGCAAAAAAATTTAGACAGCTCTCTCATCATGCATGTCTAGAAACAATGTGCTGCAAATTTAACCTAGTTTTGTATTTATTAGAAGTTTGCAGTAGAATGGGTTTGGGTTGTCTGACAAAGGTGGTGAGATACAGTAAATAACATGTTGGGATTTTAACAGATAATGCATCATTTTGAATTATATTAGAGAAATGTATTATTGCATAATTAACTTATACCAAATTCAATCAAATCTTGAAAGATTAGGTTGTGGGTGTTTGTAAAGATTTTTAATGTTTTCCTTGAATGCTATTGAAAATTTTCTGGCGACATAGCAGCTATGTCACCAATTCTTAATAACCCTTTTATTTTGTGATCTTTTAAATATTTAAAAACTACCAGGTTAGGCATCTCCAGGTTTGTAAGACTGTTTTGTCAACATATTAAACAGTTCATTATAATGATTGAGGTCACTTATTTGACCCATGCACTGTCATTAATATTTGATTGTATGAAGGTTGCAGAATGCATTTTTGTTCTTATTTGTTTGTTTTTTGCAGCACCTCCAAAAGAGATGCTTATAAAACCGCTGATAGGAAAGTCGATCAGTCTACCTTCGGCTCCTGAGAATTCGAAATCACCACTTGATGATTCGCCTGTTTCAACAGATGCTGTACCTTCTATCGACTACAACAGCACATTCTTATCCAGGTCGCCAGCAGGTGGCCTTGCATCCCTTTCACTGCAGTTTAACAATTCCTCTTCAGAAACTGTAGTTCCGTCAGTCAGCGCTTATAAAGAAGACAACTCTCCCCCCTCGGCCGACGACGATGGAGGAGGGACACCAGTGCAGGACGAAAAACCAGTGAGAGCTAGACAAACAGTCGACCCAGTTGCACTCCTGAATCAGCTGTTGAACTGCACAAAGAAGTCAGGCTCAGGTGGAACTGATTTCTTGAAAAGCCTTTCTGTCTTGACGCAAAGTATGAACGTTCCGTTCAAATCACCGAGCGAAGAAGAAAACCCCAAGAAACGTCACGTTGACAGAGGTGTCGTGGTGTCTCAGCAGAGTCAATCAACTGATGACAAATCTCCACGATTTCGACCATTCTATCACTCAGAAGATTATTTATCAGCCGAACCACGTCCATCTCGCACAAACTCTGGCAGCAATGGACAGACTGTAGGGCTGAGACTTCCTGTTGAACCAAATGTAACTGATTCTAGTCAAAGGCATAGATCTGGAAGCTTAGAGCTGGACGAAAGTACTCTATTACCACCTCCACCACTTCCTCCAGCTTTTGACTTTTCTCCTTTGAAACGTCAACCTACAGGACATGTTGAAAGTTCTGGACATTCAAAATCAGAGGTTGCCACTGTGTCTTACGTGGGAGGAGTGAAAAGCAACGGGAATAATCCTAAAATGAAGAATGAAGGGATTCTTAATATGAGACCAGATTTGGTTGAAATGTTGAAAAATGTGTTGAACACAACAAAGTCAGCATCATCTTTAGGTCAGGGGGTTCCAGATGTGGTTGAGTCAAGACAATCAGTATGTAAGCCTCCAGCCCATGCCCTCTATGTGCCAGTTGTATCATCAGTTGTCGGCCGTGGTTTTAATTCAACTGATGAAAACGGGGAATATGTAGAATCCTTAAAGAAAACTGGTGGCTTTTCTTCTCCAGTTAGTGATCCTCTTAAATCCCCTCCAAATGTTCTACATTATATGAATGCAGGACAGCAAAGAATGTCCTCTCCTTTTTCAAAAAATGAATTTCAGGGACCAAATTGGGATGCACACAGTTTGCCCAGATTCTTAGACCGGACGCCCTCAAAGGAAGACCAACTGTTGATGGTGTATGATGGTTATAATCCTCAAGCTTTGTCAATGCAACCATATTCCATTCAATCACCAATTAGGATGCCACTTGAAGGAAGTCATCAGATTACCTCCATGGTTTCGGTGAGAAATGTTCCTGAATTCACTCCTCCACAAATGCATATGAGAAGCTATGGACTTGATTACATTGGCACTGAGAGACATGCTGTACATGGACCACACACATTTGACGTTAGGCCTGGACTGCATCGATTTCACGAACCTCCATATTTTGATTCAAGATTTCAGCCAGATTTTAACCCAGGACATTTTGCAGGGGGTCCTCATACAGGTAACCTTCCTCTGCATGCACCACCTCGATTTGCACCCAGGGGGTTTTATCCCCCTTACTAGAATTCTTGCATATGTTTCAAGCCTGTGGGTATTGTGTGGCTAGTAAGACGGAAATGTTTTGAAATTTGGACTGTTGCTGACTGTGATGTACACATTGTACAGATAACAAAAAGTAAAGGGAAAACCTAAATGAACATGCTTTAGAATTTGCTTGATTGCAGAATTTATATCTACAGTTTACTGGGATTGTTTGCAAGTCTGTCGGTGACGTACATCAAATACGAGTCATTTTGTAGTGTTATGGCCTGATCTCATTTCATGTAAATTCCATTGGCATAAACCTGGTAAATTGTTATTGACCTCATCTGCCAAATAAGAGTGGTATTGTGAATTGCAAATACTCTTAATATTTAAACGTTGCAATCTTTTATACAGTGTATCCCACTGTACTGTATAATTTCTTAATACATACACACAATCTACAGGCATGACAGAAAATACACATGCATTTGAAATAATTGAAACCATTGCCATAAATGTCAGTTTCTTCACCATAGCATTTGTCATAAATAAAATCTGCACACAAGGTGGCATACTTCCAGTGTGGCAAATGACATATACAATTTACCAAACCACTGTCACAATGTGACATTCATTGATGGAAATGTAATTTGCTTTTTGGAAACATAAATACAAAATTGGTGCCTCACAGAACAGTTACTTTTGCAGCAAGTCTGGGATGAAGTGTTGGTAGTAACTCTTTGTTATGTCAATCATGAGATCTTGTGTGCATTCTGGCAATTCTGATGTAAAAATGCCTAAAACATTAAATAATATTTATTTAATAGCATCAACAAAATTTTATTGATTATGTGAAATGTTATTGATTATGCATTAGTGGGGGGGAAGTTAGAAGAGTGGTTGGTAACAAAAGCTGGACTAGAGCGCAGAAGGTTGCAGGTTCAATACACGCAGAAGCACTAAGGTCAATTCGGCTTTACTCACTAGAGATCAGTGGCAGGACGAGTAGCAGTAGTATAGGCTGCACAAAGTCAAACAGGTACGCTACGTGATGCACTAACCCAGTGTTTCTCAACCTGTGGCTGTGTGAGACTATCTGTGGCTGTGTGAGACTATCAGGTGTGGCATGGAATGTTTTGGAAATTTTAATAGAATTTTAATTTAAATGTGTTGTTTTAAAAGTCACAGATCACCAACTGGGCCTCAGCTCTTCCTTCTACTCATAGCCAGTGAGGGCTGTATAGCATCACCGAGAGGTGATGATCTCTAATATTTCATCCCCTTAGGTCGGTGGGGGAGGTTGACTTCGCTGCTAAGACTATGTGGAGCCATTACCGCCTAAGCCACTAAAACACTGCTGCTGCCCTGTGCCTGGTTAGGTTTTGGAATTTTCCTTATCGTAGATGGCAAGGTGCCCAGTTTCTGTGTGGCACATAGAAGTACCGCAGGGGTCTCATCTTTGTGCCGCTGATGTTTTAAGATATTTCTAATGTGCTGCAAGACAAAATAGGTTGAGAAACACTGTGCTAGCCCCATATCCATGGCAATGCACACCTGGATGAGGGCTATAGAAACGGAAATCAGTGTCATTCATCAAATGTCTTCAAATATCCATGTAAATTTGCCACATTCATAAAGCTCACATATCCTTCATATTTAACATGTTGAAAACTGCTTGTTTCTATCAACTGAAATAATGATATTCAGAAAATATTGAAATTTACAGGAACTTAACCTAAATCAGTGGCTGCTGGGAAAACACTTTTTAGCGCTAATATACAAGAGATTCCTATGTTCAATTGGCAAGAATTAAATCAAAATACAACTGGAAACTTTTAATGCCACTACATGACTGTTCTAATGCCGCCAGTTGATAATGCAAATGATACACTACCTGGAGAACCAGAGTAAAGGGTGAATGGAGGAACAACTGTCTCTGGCGCAAGAACAGTGTTGTCTGCTATTGCACAGCAGTCCTTCAGCACCGAACGTCTTCCCTTTAAAATAAACAACATTCTCATCAAAACCAGTAGCTTTCAACAATTGTCAGTTCCCTTAATTGAAGTTATTTCTACATTGATGTCATAAATTTTGCTCGAGTATAAAGGAACCAAATCGAGGAAGGAAATGTTTGCAATGAAGTACAGAAAATCCCAAATTCATATGAACTTTTAACCACCAAGGATGCAATGCAATTAGAGTAGAGAAACTTAAGCTAAATAAAAGTTCTGTCACCATTTTCTCTTGTCAGTAATGAAGGCAAAAAAAGATCTCTAGAAGCTTTTCAAGACATGCAAAATGTAAACAATATAAAGTTATCTAAAATGATCAGCACTTCCAATTCTTGGCTGTGCACAAAAGGAATTAATGTTTTGGGAAGGTCCTGCTGATAGCACATGTATATGCACATATACCGGTATATACAGGGGTACATATTTCTGACTGTTCACTTGCATTTGATAAAAGCTAGTAAAGTCTATTATTAGCCATTTACAAAAATAATGCTAACAACAATAGAACAAAACAGACATAGTGACATCTGCTACCTCCTTGGAACGGTTTTCAGATGCACTGAAGACATATCTATTTAACATTTCATTTCAATTTACGTAAAGTGCTCTTGCTTTTGGCATCAAGCTATGTTATAGCGCTATAGAAATTGTCGAAATAATAATAAAAGAAACATTTTCATTAATTTTTGCACAAAACAACTTGGTAACCCCTTTAGTAGGCGATGCATTAAATTTTTCTGCAATCTCCCAATCAGAAAGCTACAACTTCAACAACAACACGGCTGAAATTTATATAATCACCAGTTTCATGGAAATATTGACTTTCTCAAAAACAAGGCAGGTGTTCTATCACTGGCGTAGCCAAAGCAGGTTTTGGGGTTAAAACCCCCTTGGGTGCCGACAAAAATTTTTTTAATGTATTTCCATGCAATTTTTATTTTTGAACATGGTTTTGGGGGTCAAAACCTTCCCTTGATGCTGCTGACCAAAAGTTTATAAGCGCCATAGGCAATGACATGTTTTTGCTTGTCAGCTTCTCAAAGGAAAAATTTAAGAATATAGGAAGAAAAGAAAGGATGACCTTTTTTGCTTGTCAAGATTTTTTTTTGAAAGTTGGTCACGGCCAAAATTCAAAAGCAAAACCCCCTTCTGGAAATCCTGGCTATGCCATTGTAGAAATTGTCGAGATAATAATAAAAGAAACATTTTCATTGTTATATTCTATTTTAAATGTTCTTCCATTTATCAATAATGCAGGCCTTGGGTATTAAAAAAGCAGCAGCAGCAGAGACAAAAGAATAAAAGTAATATTTGTTGACAAGTATAACTGGGATAGCATCCATACATTATATACAACAAAATGAGAAGGGATCTCAAGGTACATGCTAAAAGAGCTGATGAACTAGTAAAAATTAAAACCGATATGTCAATTGCTCAAATGTAAAGATACAGTTCATAACTATATATGATCAACTGTAAGCAACACTGCTTTGCTTCCTAAAAAGTATAACAGAAGACTAACAATGACACAGTTCTTTCCAATATGAACATAAGAACCAATTTGTGCAGCATTGACCACTGTGTCCTCTTCGATAAGGACGTGATCCCCGACGTGCAGCGGAAAGAACGCAACACTAAACAAACAATCGGCAGCTACATGCCACTGCGCATAATTCCACTTAAGGTTGCAAACTTCTAGGGCTCAGTGTAATATCACTCAATGACAAAACTGGACAGGTTCCTCATTTTAAACATGCAAAAATTCAGGTTGATCAAATTAAAATATTTTTCTATTTCAGGCATAAATGCAGTTTTTGCAGAATTGTAATTGCCACTAATGTCAGCTCTGTAAATGCACAAAAACTTCTATATATGCTGCTTCTCTGTGGACATGGAGCAAAAGCATAGCCTCAGTCTATGAAATCGGATCATTGCGGGCACAAAATTGATGCCAACCACTGCATAGCAACAAGCTATTCAGTCGTTTAGATAAGGAGCAACACAAAGATCTACCTCATTCCATTCTCTGGTGACAAAATAACAAGCTGACCTAACTCAGCTCAAAGAACATCATCATCCCTGTTGTCATCCTTGTCATCATCATGATCATCATCATGATCACCGCCACCACCACGGACCACAGCTTCCTTTGGAAAATTTTTCCAAATTCCACAGGCCAGTTTGCCAAATTTCACAGCTCACCACGGTGTAATATATATTAAGTATATTGAGAGCCTTTAGGATTATTTATCTATGAACAACTGAACAAGTCTTCATTTGCAGCAGAAGCTGTTGTCTGACAGAGATATTCTGATTCAAACATCAATAAATGTTTAAGTCTGTCAGACTGTCAAGCAGACAATAGCTGTTAGATGGTGCAAATCAATGAATACTGTCCATCAACAATTTCAATAACTGTTAAGTATACAATAAGCGCGTTCACTAATGGCATCATAGGTCACGCTACTGGTATCAATAATCACCGGCCAGTACCAAATTCTGCAAAATTCCAAGGAGCCGAAGAAATTCTGTGAAAATGAGTTAACTGATGAGAAAATTCCACTGTTCCTGTCAAAATCAGTGGCCCACAGAAAACCATGGTTCCTTTTATTGTCATTCATGTTATCACTATCTCTCACCCTTTGCTAAACTTTTTGAAGGGTGGTCTGATTACTGTCCTCCTGCCAACGATGCAATGTCTTCCAATACGGACATTTGCCAGATCACCACGGATGATACAGTCAGACATGATGATAGTCTGTAAAGATAAAATTGTGTTCAATTTTTAAAAAATCTGAAATATGATATGAAGACAAAATTTATCTTTGGTATCCTTATCATTGTTATCATCATTTGAAGTCTAGGGCAAAATTTGAAATTTTCCCATAGTTGTATATCATGAAAATTTTAATACTAAATTAAATCACATTTTTGATGTGCAAGTAGGTAGATTTGTAAAATCAAGCAAAACAAATCAAATGTCCAGTAAACTTTATATTAATATTCCGGTTTAAATTTCCACTAAATACCATTTTAGTTATAAAAATTTCATAAAATCAAAATTTCAAAAGCACAGTAATAACAATTAACATACAGTAACACCAATACCTAACTTTAGCACATTAAAACTTCACTGTGTCAACAAATATTTGAATTTATACCTTTCCATTAAGAACAATGTTCTGACTTCCACAAAGAACAGACTGTCTGCTCACTTTATTTCCAGACGCCTTTGAAAACAATAATAGAGGAATAAAATTAAGAGAAAAAGCATATCACAGCAAAAACATAAAGGAATATTTTGTATCTCTGAGTGCAGGGCATCATGAGCCTGTCTGCCGCCCTTAGGCACTTTACCCAGTGCCGTACCTAAAAGCACCCTCAACTTCCGAAAAATCCTGACAAACAAAAAAAAGTTGTCCTATTTTGCCTAGTTGCCAGTTGCACTATGTGGGTGCACATGGAAGGTGTAATTTAACTAAGCAAAATAGACGATGACCTTTCTTTTACTTCTCAGGATTTTTCTTATGTTACTGAGATCAGTTTTCCCAATATATAAATATATATCCGTATGAGAAAACCCCATTTTTAAAAATGCCAGGAATGGCGACCATGAGGCATTGCCTCATGGTCGCAATGACCCTATGATTACCTTCAAATGTCATTTGACAATTCCTGAAAGTAAACATAATATTTGATAAAGTTATATAAAATTATGCTTTCCTAAAACTTAACTGGATAATAATGAGAAATTAGAACTTCTACAGTAAACAGAGGAAAACATCAGACAGTTATTTGCTGTAGCACTAAGACATTCAAGAGATTTACAAGAATGCAAGCACAAGTTCTTCAAACCACCAATCACCATTGTTGCATAATGGGATCTCTTAAGCAATACCATAATGATTTTGTTTTCAATAATAATAATAATAATAATAATAATAATAATAATAATAATAATAATAATCACTGGACTTTAAGTGGTTTAGTAGGATTTCTACTGTGCTGAAAATCACTGTCACTCCTAAAGCCCTCTATTCCAACTTCTGTTTGTCCACTACAGCCGTTATCTTTGATTTTACAAAAAAACTATTGGCAGTAACTGCACACACATTCAATTTCAGTTCTTAATAAACTTCTGTAAATTCATTATATCCCGAGGGTTGATAAAATTTTTAATTCATATAGCTCTGTTTTAATGCACCGGCACCAGGCTTAAATGCAACGTAGACCATAATAATGTCTATCTGATTAAGTGTAACCCAAGTAGACAGTGGCGTATTTAGAATTTTGGTAAGGGGGGGCCAGCCCATGGCGAGCGCGAAGCGCGAGCCTATAATGGGGGTCTGAGGACAGGCTAGGCCAAGACCAAAGGGGGGGCCATGGCCCAAATGGCCCAATGGTAAATACGCCACTGCAAGTAGACAGACTAGCTCTGCGCGGAGCCGATATTAAAACGAACTGTAAGCAAAGCGATCGACGACTAGGGATGTGCGGGTATACCCGTACCCTCGGGTATACCCTACCCGTACCCGCGGGTACGGGTAGGATACACATTTTTCGGGTACGAGCCGGGTACGGGTATAGCGCTACGGGTACGGGTATAGCGGCTACGGGTACGGGTATACCCGTTTTTACCCGAAAAATTATATTTTCATTTCTCACTACTATAGCAAATTAGCAATGCAGTAATAGAAAAAATAATATTGAGTAAAGTGTATTAGTGTAACTTGTATATTGCGTTCAGTTTGTCAGACAGCATGCATTTACTTACTGAAAACATAAAGGAAATACAGATGACGTCATCTGACACCATCAGTAATAAATCTATAATGGTGTCCTCTGACTCCTCCAAGGGCTCCTCGACCGAGAAAGTTCTTCTGGTAAAGTTTTGTTGTTTAACTTGAGCTCTAATTCCTGCTCATAGATAAATTATATCTACTAAATATTTTAAACAAGCCCATCGAGTCTTCTAGAAGTTCTAATCCATGTCCGACATTCATGTAGGCTTAGGCTAGCTGACTAGTTGTATTACATAATGTTACCAACCAGTAGTCCAGACTCGACTTCAGAACCCGGGCCTACTATTTGCCAAGTGGATTATCCTGATTCCTAAGTACTAGAATTTATTTTTACTATTATTATTTCATTGTTGCCTCTCTATAGTCTCTAGGAACGGATACGGGTACACGGGTCCGTGTACAGGTCCTTGTAGGATTGTACCCGTACACGCACCCGCGGGTACGGGTCCAACTCCCAAAAACTCCAAATTCCAACCAATGTCGGGTACGGGTACGGTACACAGCTTACGGGTACGGGTCGGGTAGGGTATAGCGCTAGCGGGTACGGGTAGGGTAAAAAAGTTTCGCCCTGGTTAGAGATACGTTATAGATTCGTATCTTTAGCATAGGGGTTATAGATACGTAATTCGTATCTTTAGCATAGGGGTTATAGATCGTGGGGGTTCTTTAGCATAGGGGTTATAGATCGTGGTCGTATCTTTAGCATAAGGGTTATAGATACGTGGTCGTATCTTTAGCATAGGGTTATAGATACGTCATTCGAACGTATATTTAGACCATATGCTTTAATATCAAATTAGTAATAATTTAAATAAAGGGGCATGACTACCTACGGGTCTGCGCCTCTTATAATATGCATGTAATGCTGTTTATCTGTCAAATATTCATATAGTCATCACGCGACGCCGTCTGTCTCTTTTCGGTCAGGTGGCGCACCAGGACAACAACTTTCTAACCCTCCCGCGTCAGCAGGTGGGCGATGGTGTGTCCCAATGTTTTATCCAGGCCCGTTAGAGGGAGATCCTATATGGCGACAACCTGACATCAACATTGTAGGGGATGGAATATTATTAATCTTATAAGTAATACATTTTTAACTAAGACCCCAAATAATATAACAATATGTTAGGTATGGGTGAATCATTGTAAAATAAATGCTTAAAAGTGCTTTTTTATTAATAAATTTCATAATATACCTATATGATTCGAACAGACCATTATACTGAAGAGAGAGAAAGAGAGGCCTTTTAAGCGGTCAACTGGCGTCTCTTCCAGTGATGGCCCCACTCGTCATCGTCCACCGCTCTCCGGTCAGTCGACCCCAATACTGTTCCTGTTATTAAGACAGCCGACGAAGAAAAGCGACAAAAATCGAAATATTTCAAAGAAATCGACGAAGCGAAGAAGAGGAGAAACCTGTCAACGGAAATACTAATCGATCGTCAGATTCCACTAAACACTCAATCAAACCTAAAACCTACGCAGTGGCGTCGCCAGGAATTTTGTGTTAGGAGAAGGGGCTGGAGTGCCAGATTCTTTACCCCAACCCCACACACACACACACACACACACACAACGGATTTGCGCGAATCTGGAAGGTTGTCTGAGGGCAGGTTGGGTGGGGGGGGCATTTGCCGCCATTTACTCCCCGTGGCGACGCTATTTTTTTAAAACTTGCCCCTACAAAAAATAGAAAATCCCACAATTTGGGGTGGATTAGTTCTCAAGAGTGGTCTACAGTCATGTGCAGTACATTATTATCCAACACTGCTCACGCAACTGTAATTATTATTGCACGTCATAACTGTCTATTCTGCGCACATTGGAAGGCTTGAACACCGGTAATCCACAGTCCTCATGGATTTGGTGAAGCCAAGTGATTGGTGGTCTGCCTCGTGGGCGAATCCATCCTGACATCTTAATGTCTCTGTCTCGAAGTGGCGCTGCTAGTTGAAGTGCAGCTGAGGCAGGTACTGCTGGTGGGAGTCTTGTGACGTGCCCCAAAGAGGAGTCGCGAATTGTACAATTAGTAGGAAAAACTTTCTTTTTGCTCGTCAGCCTTTTTACGGTTAAGGGGCCCCAATCATGGACACACACCGGGCCCCAAAATAACGCTAAGCCAAACTAATTTTGAGTTTATAATTGTATTATTGTATTTTAGAGGCCTAATGAACTATTTTTATATAGCCGTAAGCATTGGGGCGTTACCAGCCGAACATTCGAAAATCCTGACAAACAAATATAGGTCGCCGCTTATTTTTCCCTTACTTAAATTAGTTAGACCTACATAGTCAGTATATGAGGGCAATTTTCAGTTGCTCCTTAGGCCTAATTCTTTCTTTTCCCTACCTTAGATCCGATTTGGCGTCCATCATGGACGTCCGCAGAAATTTATGAATGGGGTGCAAAACAAGGTCTTGTGACGAAAGAAACAAGTAATTTTACTTTTTTCATAACGCCTCAATTTTTCCATGGGGTGCAATTTCACCTCTTGCATCCCCTTCCGGACGCCCATGGCGCCCATCCATCCATCCGCAGAAAAATAATACGGTATAAAAATTTTTGGTCGGCCGAGCATGTGACTCCTAAGCCAGCCAGCACGGGTGCCATGGTTGCCAGCCAGCACGGGGGCCACCCAGCACGGGTGCCAGCCAGCACGGGTGCCAGCCAGCACGGGTGCCAGCCAGCACGGGTGCTAGCCAGCACGGGTGCCAGCCAGCATGGGTGCCAGCCAGCACGGGTGCCAGCCAGCACGGGTGCCAGCCAGCACGGGTGCCAGCCAGCACCGATTAGGACCGAAACGTACCTAATAGGACCGAATAGGACCGAAACGTACCGAATAGGGCCGAAACGTAACGATTAGGACCGCAACGTACCTAATAGGACCGAATAGGACCGAAACGTACCGAATAGGACCGAACCGTACCGATTAGGACCGAAACGTAGTTAATAGGACCGAATAGGACCGAAACGCACCGATTAGGACCGAAACGTATCTAACGGGCCTGGATAAAACATTGGGACACACCATCGCCCACCTGCTGACGCGGGAGGGTTAGAATGTTGTTGTCCTGGTGCGCCACCTGACCGAAAAGAGACAGACGGCGTAGAGTGATGACTATATGAATATTTGACAGATAAACAGCATTACATGCATATTATAAGGGGGCGCAGACCCGTAGGTAGTCATGCCCCCTTTATTTAAATTATTACTAATTTGATATTAAAGCATATGGTCTAAATATACGTTCCGAATGACTTATCTATAACCCTTATGCTAAAGATCCGAATTACGGATCTATAACCCTTATGCTAAAGATACGAATTACGTATCTATAACCCTTATGCTAAAGATACGAATTACGTATCTATAACCCCTATGCTAAAGATACGAATTACGTGTCTATAACCCCTATGCTAAAGATACGAATTACGTATCTCTAACCAGGGCGAAAATCGCTCGCAAAAATTCAACAGAATCGTCGGCTTTGCATTAAAATAATCCGGCGAAGGATCTCACTGACCGTTTCAATGTACTCGGCTTTGTTGTAGATAATGTCCTGCTGCTCCATGCTGAAGCAATTGGGATTGTAATTCTGATGATAATAAACGCTCGACCCAATCCCCCTCAACTCCGACGACAGACTCGGTCAGAGACTCTGACTCTCTGGCTGAGGCTGATGCCTGATGGTCGTCATCAGCTGCTGCTCACCATAGACTTAATATCGTATGATAATAGATCTATGCTGCTCACTACTTGTCAGCTGGTAGAGGTGGATAGATGTAAAGTAAGTAAGTAAGTAAGTAAAATCTCGTGGATTTCTATAGCGCCTTGGGAAGCAGCACAACAGTAGCTGCTTATTCTTAGGCGCTCAGCCTCTCTTAAAATAGCTATAGGAAAGGTGTGGGATCAGCCAGGCAATAGTCAATATCCGAAGGGCTGTGAGGCAGTAAACCATGTAATATAATGTAATTAAAGTTGTGAGTTTGGAAATTTCCGAAAATTTCCTGCGGAATTTTTCCGTGAATTTTCGGGAAAATAGCGGTACTTTTTCGGAAAAATTCCGGAAATGTTTATTACTGTTTATTATTATTATTATTATTTATTATTACTAGTATTTACATAGACGGCGCACTCCTATCGGCCCCGTCGGCCCAGGCCGGGGTACTTTTGAAGGTACCCCGGCCCGCCATAGGTCGGGCCGGGGTACTTTTTAGGAAGTAAGAACTGAAGAATTGCGATTCTTTAGATTGTTTGGTTAAATTTTCACTTCGAATTTCGAAAAAAAGCCGCTGTCGCTGGAGGGCGAATGTTCTGCCGAATAGGGCTTTATAGTTGCAAGATCAGATAAGATCAGATAGGCATGTCATATTCTCATCTAACCAGAAGGCGTCAAACACGGCAGTCATAATCTTATTAGATTACACAGCTGCTGTCGCGGGAGGAGGAATGCACTGCCCAATAAGGCTTCATAGTAGAAAGATCAGATAAGATCAGGCAGGGGTCATATACACCTTTAATCCGAGGTGTCATACGCAGCAGTAACGTACGTCTATAAGTTAACATTAGATTAAAAGACGACGGAAGGCCCTTTGACGAACCAAGTGGGGAGACGGTGGGCGAAAAGGCGAAGGGCAGCAGAGGGCACCAGGGAAGCAGTAGAGGGCGTTAGAGTGTTTCACCGAGAGATGGCAGTCGGATTTGGGTTCCGATCGAAAGTGATCAGTTAGAGCTTCACCGTGTTTGCATAAATTGCGGAAAGCAATCTAACGAATTCAGGGATTGATTCAATCGTTCAACAGACAACAGCGCTTCGCCATCGACACAATGGACAAGTTTGGTGTTAAACGTCGTAAACTGAATGTCGAAGACCCTGAACAAACTGTAAGTACTTCAGATACAACATCTGCGCAAATTATTCCATAGTGACGAGTGTAGGACTAGGACTATGCTACGAAAAACTATAATCATATAAATCTCAACACTAGACATGGTCACCCCCAAGATTTATGGGACTCCCCCGAGTTGTTTTTCGCCATAGTTTTCATCCTTCCCAATCCTATTGTATGGAGCCTTATTCTTGATTTTATATCTTCTTGCTGACTGCCTGTGCTTTCAATCACCAGTGATGTTAATCCTTGTCCTGGTCCTTGTCCTTAAGGACTCCTTAAGGACCAATTTGAAGTCCTTGTCCTTGTCCTCGTCCTTGGGGGTTCGGTCCTCGTCCTTATCCTCGTCCTTGCAGATCGGTCCTTGTCCTGGTCCTTGTAACTTAGTCCTTGAAAAGTCCATATAAGGACCAAATTACTTGTATACCATTTTCAATTGTACTGATAATTATGTTCCAAGGTAAGAGTAGTATGTGGATTTATATTTTGGCTACATACTTGCTTTGAGTTACTCTAAATGTTTAGTCGTTGTTTCCTTTATAATACCAGTTGATTCTTTAGCAGAATTCTTTGTTTCCCTGCGACGTCGGCTCCAGTTGAACGAGTGTTTTCGCAAAGTGGTCTCATAATTAGACCTCACTGTGTGTGGATGACTGATCAGCTGCTGGACACACTTTTTCATTTATTATTATTATTATTATTATTATTATTATTATTATTATTATTATTATTATTATTATTATTATTATTATTATTATTATTATTATTATTATTATTATTATTATTAAACTTGACAATTTCTTAAGCGCAGTAAATAGCTAGGTGGCTAAAGTCAAAGGCACATTTGAAATGCAGCATTGCTTTTGACTACGTTATGTTTTTTTAAAATTTGCTTTTCTAATTTTGTGATTTGTTAACATCACTGTCAATCACACCTTCAACACATCTGAATGGCCTGACTCTTTCCATGTTTTTGTCCATTCATTGTAATATTCACGATTTTTGTATTCCCTTTCGTTGATAAAAACCTTCTTAAAACGTTTCTTTTGTTATAAATCACAATTGAAAATGCATTTTGGCTATCTACTGTAAGTTAGTTAGGCACCTCGACCCTCAACGACCGCTGCCGTTATATAGTAAACGGGCCGGGGTACTTTTTATTGTCTTCCGCCGCCTCTGAGTATTTATTATTATTTATTATTATTATTACTATTTATTATTATTACTATTTATTGCTATTCATTTGTTAGGTATTTGCATAGCTCCTTATACCTATAGGCGCTTAATCCCACCAGTAGCTATAGGCTCGTGCCTAACAAGAAACACTCTATGCTAGAGCAGAAAAAACTAGACTCGGCTAGAGCACCAAAAAGACCGGACGTTGGTTGGATGGCGTCGGGTGCGTCGACGAGGCTCGGTTACAGTCGAATGTCACGACTGTTGAGTCAACGATCGCCAGTTGTTGATGCCTTTTTAGAATACGAATGTAAAAAATGGATATAAAAATGCGTTAACTGCATTGGCAGTCGACCAAATCGCCACGAAGACTTTTACGTCCGTCGAACTCGCTAAAACCGAGTAGTATAGATGAGAAGATGAGTCGCCCGTGTAAGATTAACGTCGTTTTGTTAAGGCCTCAGGGTCTAGATTTGTTTAAGGATATTCATAGTCATTTTCTTTCCATATTTAGCCTTCTTCCTCTTTAGGCGCATTTTCTATTCCTCTACCTAGTTCATGGCTAAATTTTTACCGGAATTTGTGGATATATCTACTAATCTCGCTGAAATAATGATGCTATACTACAGTTTCATATGGGTTCGCTTTGACTGCAACTAACCGGAATTACTATGTATTTGACTCGCTTTAATGAATTTAGTTCTGATATTAATTTCACTTGTTGACACGTTAACATGTTAATTAGTAATAATATAATATAGTATAACACAAAATTATATAGTAATAGTTGGATTGAAGTAGTTTTGTAGGATTTTTCCTGTGTTGAAAACCACTGTCACTCATACAGGGGCTGTCCATTAATTACGTCAACAATTTAGGGGGGAGGGGGTTTGAAAAAGTTTGACAGTTGTTGACAGGGGGGGTCAAGAGAAGTTGACGTCAACAATTTCACTTTTTACAAATAATCATAAAATAGATCAAGTGTCTGTGACAAATGAAATGCTCTTATGTAATAGACATTGATTTTATAATCTGTTGTTATTTCTTTTGTTGTTGCAGCAGGTGATCAGAAAAGAGCAAAGTCTCGCAAAGTTTTGTCTTGTGACGAGTGAGAGATACACATCTATTCTGTGCTTTGCTGACCGACAGAAAATGCTGTCTTCATTTATTTGTTGTATATGTACGATTGTCATTATCTGCAGTTGTGGTCAATGTAAATGTAAACATTCAACCTACATAGCACTTTGATGAAAATGCTATGTTGCCATGTGGGTTGAACTGTCACTGGTCCAGTGCATATACTTTGTTTCTGTGGACATATGAGTTCCTGGGAATTTATCTCAGGTTGACAGCTTATTTAAGGCAGAGTGGATGCAGGTTGGATTGGATATGTAGGGACACTCGACATAATTGGGAACATTGTCTGATTTGTTAGAAAACAATTGTAGTTTGTGAAGTTTTACTTGTGAGTTAGTTAAATAGTGAGTTAGTATTAGGTGTTTTTATTTGACAATGAAATTTACATTTCAAGCCTGATGAACAGTTGTTATAAAATTTGTTTATATTTGTTAGGTCTGATGAGGATTGTGATGATTTGTCATATGATGAAGAAGGCAAAAGGTAGGGTTAAGATCTTGCATGTAAATTTTTGCATTGACTGAAAGTCATAGACCAAAAAGGGTCATCTGCATATGACTGCCAGCATACTTAGACTTACCAAGACTTACCGGTAGATCCTCCTCCCGTCCCCTCTAGAACATTGAGCAACGAGTCTTCTCCATCCAGCATGATCCCTGGCAACTCTTCTTGCTTCGGCTATCTGTAGCCCCTTCTCTTTCATGTCCAGTGCAAGAGTGTCTTGCCATGTTTTTCTCGGTCTTCCTCTGCCTCTTCTCTCATCTTCTGGTCTCCAGTCCACTGCTTGAGCTGCGGGTCTTGACGGTGGCTTTCACTGCAAACTGACACCTATCATACTTTTATGAAATATAATTGATTGCCAAGTCTAAATCATACCAGAGTTAATTTGAAATTGATCTTTCACTGCATCTGTTTATGTAAAAAATTATTAAATGAGATACACTGTCTTCCTGTCAGCATCTGGAAATGCTGTCATCTTATCTCAGAATCAGCATCTACAGTTTATCTCAAAATTCCACATGTTTAATTAATTAATTAAATTTATTATTTTAATTAATTTAGTGCTGAAGAGTTCTGACAATTTGAAATATGTGCCTTTGACTTTAGCACCATGATTGTGACACTTGCATTGGTCTGCCACAACCATTCTGCAGTATAATGTAAATGTATGCTTAAACATCACCAACATCTGAGCAGTAAGGGGCATTAATGCACAGAATGTGTTAAGCATTTGTGATGCATCTCAACTTGAGCCATGAATTTTCACATTAGCCCATTTTTTGTAAGTAAATGATAAGACTTTAATAAGAGTCAGTATATGAACATGTACATAGTTACTGTACAATATAATGTAGCATCTACTTTACAGTTATCCTTGCAGATTGCAAAGTTTGTGGTAAAATTATAATTAATGCAGACTCTATTGTAAGTTTTTCTGTTGTATTGTAAGCTTTTCAATGCAAGACATGGTGTACTGTGCTATACTCAATGTGTCCCTGATTTTGATGTTTCTGACATTGATAACTGGTGCTATAAAAGCGCATAATAATAATAATAATAATTATTATTGTTGGTATTGTTTTTATTATTATTTGATTTGCAAGCAAGTTCAGCAATTTTTGGTCATCTTGGAAAGCTATGAAACATTTTGAATTGATTGTACACTGTATGATGATCATTTATAATCAGTATTTTTATTGGCAAATTTGATGCAAAATTTGAGTAGTCCCGAGTATTTCTTTATGAAATTAGCATTCTGCTGTAAATTATTCTGTTGTTTTTTTGTTTCATTCCTGTTTTGCGAAAACAGAAAAGCCGCAATGTGAGTATATGAAAAGGAATGGTACTACAGTGCGGTTCCAAAAGTTGAGAAAAACAATATGGCGGTAGCGTTTTGCAGCTGCACAGGCGGCTTTAAATTTGAATATTCATAAAATGGTTAATCATTTTTGAATAAACTTTGCTGACGTTGTCCAATGACATCACATCTTTGATAAATCAGCGTCTGTTCTGGTTTGAACCGGTGTTTAATGTAAACAACAACATGAAACAAACGATGGCGATAGTTCGTAAAATTCTAGGGATTGAAGAAAGAAACGTAATTGTTCAACTGTTTAAACAAAACTTCACAAACCGAAATAGCGGAATTATTTTAGGTAAACAGAAGTATGATATGTAAAATAATAAAGCGTTTTGTAAACCGTGGAAATATTGAAAATCTGCTGCAAAGTGGAAAGTGGATGACCAAATTTATTGACAGAAAGAGATCATTGCCGACTTTTGAGGCAAGTTAAAGCCGATATATCGACACCTCTGTCCAGTCTCACAAATACATTTAATCAGCACAGGGAAAGGCCTGTTTTGAGGCGTACTGTTCAGCGTACATTGTTCAAGTCGGGCTTCTACAGACAGATTGTACACAAGGCCATATGAATTCACACCCCAGGCAAGAGAAACCGGGTAGCCTGGTGTAGGGGTAAAAGATAATTGTCTGTGACTGGATACTGGAAGGGAGCCATATTCAGTGATGAGTCAAAAGTGGAAATTAGTCAGCATAACAGCGTCTACATCTGGAGAAAGTTGGGAAAGTATGGCTACCTACTTGCACTGCGACATCTCCTAAGTGGAAGTTTGGTGTGATGCTCTGAGGATGCATTACATTCAAAGGTGTGGGGACATTGGACTTTGTGGAAGAAAATATCAGTGCCAAGTAGTTTTTAAAGGATATCTTAGAAGACAATTCATGGCCTGTGGTTACTCGGCATTTTCCAAAAAAATGACTTTATCTGTTAGAAATACAATGCTCCAGTTCTTCAGGCACGTTTGGTGATAGAATATTGACAGAAAAACAAAATCAATACATTGTCATTGCTGGCACCATCCCCTGATCTGAATATTATCGAAAATGTTTGGCTGAGATTGAAAAGGGAGCAGCAATATAAAGCAAAAGATGTTTCATGTGTTGCTGATTTGAAATTATCCATTCGTGGCACATGGAAAAACCTGCTCGTAGATTACATAAGGACACCATGTAATTCAATTCCTCAATGGATTCTAGCGGTACTAAAAAGTAATGGAATTTTTACCAAATATTAGCTTGATTGCATATGTGGTTCTAATTTAAATCCATTGATTTTGTTGCTTCTGCACTGCAGCCATTGAAATTTTTCTGTCTGCCATGTTGTTTCTTGAATTTTGGCACAGTGCTGTATGTGAGCTATATAGATGAATTTTGGAAATCATTGTCTCAATTTGAGTAATAGCATAATCAGTATTTAGCTGTATCAGAAATATTCAGGTTTGATCTCACTCTTAACATGGTTTTAAGTCTGAACTGTCAATATTGTCCTTTACATGCTCTACATTAGATGGATTTTACAGTTTTTATAGAAGGCATTTTAGAACCTTATTACTGAGATATTGTGGAGTTGTTATGCAGACCTCTATCCATTCCTTAGAGTGTTACATGTGTTTAATGATCAACAGGGAGAGCCACTGTGAAATTGAAAGACGTAGACGAAACAAGATGGCAGCTTATGTGAATGAGTTATGTGAGATGATTCCTGCATGCAACTCTTCTGCTCGAAAACCAGACAAATTAACAATTCTCAAGATGGCGGTTAATCATATGTCAAGCTTGCATGGTAAGACATGATGTCAAAATTTGACTTATATGGGATCAGTAAAACAATGCTTGAAGACTCTTGTTTTAAAATGAATTGAAATAGATACAGATTCAGCTATATCAAATTTCTAACGTACTTTTTACCATAAATGATTGTGGCAATAAGGCACAGACACTGACTCAGTTATTGTCATTGGAATGATTTACTTTTATAGAAAAAGAAGCAATTCACTTTATGAGTTTCTTGTTTTGAAAAAATGCATAATGAAGCTTCAGGAAATTTTGAGTATTTCAAATTATTTGCCATTTTCATTCTTTTTAGAAAAAGATTTCTACTGAGAATTTATTTGACTTATTCTCATTTCCTTTCATGCTATGGACCCTTGTTGTCTAAGCGAAAATAACTAATAACCTTTCCTTTCAGCTTATACTGCACATTACAGTGAAATTGTTTGAATTGTAGTGGATAATATGAATGGCTAATTATTAAGTTGGTTGGTGGACTATTTTGCTGCATGCAGAGTTTGTGACTTGTCTTATTTATTTGCAAAGGTTCTGCTGGCAGCCAGCAAGATGTGTCTCACAAGCCATCATTTCTGAGTGACCAAGAACTGAAACATTTAGTTCTGGAGGTATGTGTAGCAGAGGTTATAGCTAGTACATGTATGCATTTCATATACAAGTGTGAGTACTGTTGTTGAAGCTTTTTGAGTGCAAGTACCTAATTTTCTGGTATTTACACTGAATGACTATCAGAATGGCACAATGGCAGTCGACCAGTTAGCATGAGTGAATGCACTTAATCTATATACAGTTTCATGTTCATTGATTGAAGCTATTGTCATGCAAATGCAACATGGTCAAACATTTGTTGACACAGCATAGCATAAATTTAAGCAGATGGAGACTGTTGGAAGCAGTAAAAGTTAAACTTCTTATGAATCATTTTGGAAATAGTTGAGTATTTTAATGTATGAGTTTGACAGGATGGGTTGGCAATAAAGCAGAGTGATAAAGTTAATTTTGGAGATTGGATAATTAGGTTATTTAATTAGCTCACCAACTGATAATTAATTAATGATTAGTTTTTAGTTTATCAGCTTCTGAACTTTTGAATCAATCTCTGCTTGATATACAAGAGACTGTTTAGTGAGAGAAATGATTGGACAACCATTAATTCCCTAACTTTAGATCTTTTGGTTTTGTTATAGCATTTATTGATGGTCTTTAAGTGCATGAATGTAACATATTGGAATAATTTTTCTTTGTTTAGGCCACTAATGGTTTTCTCTTTGTCATACACTGTGAGACTGGTCAGATAATCTATGTTTCAGACTCCGTTACGCCTGTTCTGCATCAAATGCAGGTCAGTAAGGGTTTAGGAATTTAAAGGCTTTGCTCTACGGAGTTACAACGTATCCATCAGCACGTTACTTGTTGCTTGACTTATATATTAATGTGTTAATTTATTTATAATTATTATTTAAAATATTTAAAAGCAGATCTGGTCTATGGGATGTCTGAGAATTGTGATCTTTCATCAAGAAATGTATTTAATTCTTGCTTTTGAAGTGAGATATAAGTTTCTTGACTCTGATCATAGTCTTGTTTCCTCACATTTATATATTGCAATAAGCAGAAATCTGGTGGTATGGGATGTGGTCCATGGGATGTCTCACGTTCATGTGACTGTTCCTCTCTGTCATTGCCATTTCAGCCACAGATTGATACAGTAAACTGTAGTAGATCGACTATTATGAGTGCTTGGTATTTGTCCTCATAGGCTTTTAAAATTAATCATGTAATTTGAAGTTTAAATTATTATCTGATTTGTTGTATCAATCAGTTTTCAGGCTACAACTGGCAAATATTTTGAAAATTAATGATTCTTTTTATTCTGCTGTATGATTGTACTATGTAGGACAGGGGTGCACAACCTTTTGAAGCCAAGGGCCAAATTGAATGGTCTCACATAACTCATGGGCCAGATAAACAAAATTGCATGCTTTATAATAAAAACCTAAAAATGCATTAATATATATGTTTAATTGGACCACTCATACTACACTTGGATTCGTCTGCCCTCATGATGAAAAAACTTTGCTTGAACAACATAGTATTTTTTTAACTGCTCAGTTTTTTTGTCTACTCAACTTACAGTACCTTTCAAGTCATTACAAGCATTGGCATGTTTTGTTTCATAGTGGTGCCTACAATTGCATTTTTTATTGATGCTGACCGATTCGCAGCAGATTAAACAACGCGTTAATTTACTGTTAAGAGAGTCCATGAAATACTGATGTTTCCATTCATTAGTAAACTGTCATTTTTCTAAGTCCACTTTACGCTTTTTCGCTGCATGTTGAGACATCTTCAGTAATCGTAGAAATAGATATTATGATTTCAAGAGAAGCACATGTTCAAAGAACTTTGTAAGATGTTTATTATCGCCCACCTACCATTACCTATGTGTCTGGTTGTTATAGATTGAACAATTTTTAGTAGCCCAATTTATATTAATATTAATAGCCCATGGATTGTATTATATTAAAAAATGATTATGATCCATAATTTCTAAAACAAATTTTAGTTGCGGGCCTGTTTTTTTGTGTTGTATGAAATTGTCCCGCGGGCTGGACAAAACCCTTTGGCGGGCTGGATCCGGTCCACGGGCCACAAGTTGTGCACCTCTGAATTATAAGACAAATTGCAGAGTGATGCCTTTCTGCTACAGTTCTGGAATGTTTGTGCTTTTTGTTTGCAGTCAGATTGGACGCATCACTGCCTTTATGACCTTGTACATCCTCAAGACAAAGAAAAATTGCGAGAGCACCTCTCAACTGCTGAAGCACAAATCCCTGGTCGCATTCTTGACATGAAAAGTGTGTACAGCAGATCTTTTGTCTAATCTTGACATAGTGGACCACTGCTATAATGTGCTGGTTGAGGGACTTAGATGCTCTGTCTGAGTATAGTGTATAGAAATGAAATAATGAAATAGTGATGTCACAGGAGACTTAAATTTATATGTGTCAGTATAAAATTTGAAATAATTTGAACAATTTCAAACCGTGTTTGCTCATCGTTTTACGCTAATAATTACACATGATAACAAATAATTCTGGATCTTTTCTCCATTATAAAGCTGCAATAGATAAACTGACTCTCCAGTGTTGGGGAAGATTTAAAATCAAATTATTTAAAATCATGATTTAAAATCATGACATGATTTTTGATTTTGATTTCAAATCACATGAAAATGCATGATTTGTGATTTTGATTTCAAATCATAATTTTTGTGACTTTATGATTTTGTATGTCTCAAAATCATTTTCAAAATCATTTTGTTCATTTTTTGTCATACTTAATGAAAACAACCCTGGTTATGCGGCTTTTGTCAGCTCTACTTAGTAAAATTATTTTTTTCATGTAATCCTGGACCATTTCCTCTAGGTAATTATCTAATCCAGTCATACTTCAAGATGTCATCTATACTCATGTCCAGTCTTGTCATCCCATGTCATTTATGTCCATGCTGTTGATATTGTTTATAAGATGGCAGATGATAAAACTATACCCGTTATTCTAGATGGAACTTTTTAAAGATAGTTAAAGAAGTAGATAACAAAGCTATAGCTAAATGCATTAACTGTGATAAACAATGAGTTATTAGGATCCAGACATGCAACCAGCAATTTTCTGAGACATTTGATAGTTTGTAATACACATAATATTTTCTTAATGTCATTGTGCAATTTTGTGCTTTATATAAGCATTAAGTATTGACAAGAAAAGCAGCGAGTATATTGACTGTGACTAAATTGAAAGTTATAAATAAAAGTTAAGTTACATAGTCTGTTTACTTTGACTAGGGCAATTTTCTTAAATCTTGTAGTCAAAATTTTTCAAATTGAAAGTTACCTGAAAGCTAGTTTATGAGGGACTGTCCATTAATTACATCAAAAAAATAGGGGATGGGTTTGAAAATGTTTGACAGTTGTTGACAAGGGGGGGGAAGTCAAGAGAAGTTGACGTCAGCAATTTCATTTTTTATAAATGATAATAAATAGGAAATTTCACAAAATACACTATTTATTACAATGGTGCTCCATTACTGACTGGTTGTGTTTATCCAATTCCTACCAAACTGTCTGATAAGGAGTTGCCCTTACTGTATATAAGGTAGCATTGTGCATTTTTTTATTAAAACAACTTCTTTGTTGTCATTATTCCTAGAGAATGGAGTGAGTCGTTAACCGATTACAAGTTAGCGTCTATGTAATGATTTTGTGATTTAAATCATCTGTGATGTGATTTTGATTTTAAATCATTTTTGAAATCAAAAAGTTTATGATTTTGATTTTAAAATCAATATTTTGCTGGTGATTTTGATTTCAATTTCAAATCCTTTTATGCATGATTTTACCCAACACTGTGTCTCTCAACAGGTGATGCCACTGCAACTCTGAGTTAACAATTTGTGACTGCAGTCTATAAAGTTCATCAGTTCTTATTAATGTTTTAAATCTTAATGTCTGTGGTCTGTATGTTTGATACTGCAATTATTGACCCAGAAAAGAAATTTGAACTATGTTGTTGCATTTGTTGTTGCTGTTGTGGCAGCAGCCACTCGAACTCATGTCTTCTGTTCCAAACTTTCCTTCCCCTTTACCTCCCTGCTCATTGCCACTCAATGATGCTCACCTGTAACATGTTGGAGTCTAGGTATCACAGATTTTAAAAAAATGAAAATGTATGATTATGTTTGCTTTTGAAATAGGTAATCAGATTTTGACCATACAATAATATCCTTGTACTAAATTTAAGTCTCATACTGCTATTGTTGTCTTTTCAGCGGGGACTGTGAAAAAGGATGGTCATTTGGGTGAGTTGTTTAACAATTATCATGGTTTCAATTGATTTTTGTATACACTTCTTGGTAATGGGGACAGAGGTTAAAAATGCCCCACAGAAATTGTCAACAAAAACATGCCAATTCTGATGGGATTTTTGTCCTTAATATTTTCTATGTTATCTGAACATTATTGGAGACCAATATGTGCTGCCAAAGTAGAACTGGAATCAGTAAATAAATTATAATTACACCTTAATGTGGTCTGCTGATGAAATATAACTTTCAGTCACTTTATGTCATGAAAGCACATATACCTCAAAATCATTATTAATTTGAGACAAGATTATATAAAAACTGATGTAAAAGACAGATTAGCAGTATAGCACAGAATAACTAAGAGACTTTATTTATAACTGCTAGTTTTCCCAGTTCTTAAATGTGTTATTGAGTATACATTGTCACTGTGGCAATACTGGACATTTCAAGCTTATGAAGAAATGCATTTTCTTCATATTTTATACAAACTTATGACATTTTGACCTAAGTTAGTTCATTTTTGACTGGTTATACAGTTTGAAAGTATCAGAAAATTAAATAATTACAAATGGCATTATCATATCTGAAAGAAATTGGCAAAATTCTAATAAATGGTCACTGAAACTCAATAAAAAATTTCAAGACACTCATTATACAAAGAATAACTGAATAATAGACAAGTAATTATAAATATGGAACATGACTTAGTGTCATCAACAGGCAATTGCAAATGCCATGCACTGCTGTGCTTTATGTGGAATGCACAAGTCTTACTAGCACAATAGACAAGTTCAAGCCCTTGTGGCAGGCAGCACCATATGTCAGTAAGGCTGTTATACTAAGCTGGAGATTGTATCGGTTGTATGATAAATGCTTTTAATTGCATACTTGTGTAAAATTTACAGAATATGAAATTCTGCTTATGGCCATGCAAGTAACAAGGTACCGGTAATTCAATATTTTTGCAGCCAATATGAAACCATATATTGGATCAAGGCGTGCCTTCATAATTCGCATGAGAGTGGGAAATGTCCCAATCGATCCACTGTTTGCATCGGACGCCTCAAGGAGACTCGCTCGCAGCACCCTTGCACCCTCGACCGATGGCCACCAGTATGCTGTTGTTCATGTAACGGGCTACGTAAGAAATTGGCCAGCCTCGTGTGAGTATTCTAAAACTCTTTCTGCTTTTTAATTGTTAGCATTACACTTTGCTTACATTAACATGATAAGTATTGGATCTACTTGTCATTTTGTACTGTATATTTAGTTTGCAAATTTTTTTTTGGTTCTCTATCAGTAGATGAATATTAGTAGAAGCAATTTGTCTTTAGAAAATTTGTGATCAGAGTAGCGTTTTGACTTTTGGCCTTGCTCTGCTGCTCCTGCTGAGTAAGATTCATTCACTTCTTTAGTGAAACATGAGGTAAAGGATTTGCAACTTTTAGCCCAATGAACAGGCAAGCAAAATGAAATTGAACTGCTGTCTTCATCAATCTTAAAAGATGTATGCTGTCAACACTGGGTTAGGTGGTGATTTATTATGATAGCAGATGTTTAAATAGTTTAATGTCTAATGGTTTGACAAGTACATGCAAATTGCACAAAAAATTATATAATGAACGAGTAAAATGGAATTTCGTGCTCTCTGCAGCTAATGGCAGCGAACCTTCCGAAGAGGATAACAGTTGCCTTGTTGCCATTGGTCGGTTGCAGGCTTCAGCCGCTATAAGTGCTACGGATTCGTCAAATAACCCAACGGAATTCCTTCACTCGCCACAGTTTGGAAGGGAAATTTACATTTGTTGATCCAAGGTAATATTTCTGAAATTTATTGCAGTTTATATTAAATGTGTCATTTTCAATTACTGATGAATTTTGGTTTTTTACTGCACAAAGAGTAGGAAGATAAATGGCTTTGTTGATTCTTTTTTGTTGAATTAGATCAGACAGAATGTATTATGTTAATATTATATATATGTTGTGTGAGATGATTAATGGATAGAACATCATATGACCTGTTATCATTACACAGTCTGCTTTGGTAGAAATGTTGACATTGGTTGCAAAATTGTGAGACTTGAATTTTTTATGCGCTTTAACTAAATATTCATATGTGAAGCATTTGATGCCTGAACAGCTGTCACTATTTGGTATATTCAGACAAATAATGAGTAGTAGTTCAATTTATCTGAAAGTCAAAAGAGGTAACACAATAGATTTAAGAAAGCGGAATAGATCAGCGGTTCTCAAACTTTTTAGGATTTCGTGTGTGGTGGTCCTTTAGAATTTTTGTGCTGATTTGCGGACCTTATAAAATTTGAGTTTTAAATTTCATTGTAATTAGCACATAGGCTAATTGTTTTGTCGATCAATTATTTAATCAGAAAATTGCAAATCGTAGTCATCAAATTTGAATTCAAATGGAATTAGTGCCATCAGTGTGTTTTGTGTTCTGAGATGTTTGTTGGTGAGACATCTTGAGAAAGTAATCCCTTTACAGTCCCCCTGAAACCGCTTGATGGTCCCCTATGGGACCGTGGACCCCAGTTTGAGAACCACTGGAATACTTATTACTCGTGTTAGAACTAATAGTAAAAGCAGTGTTTGATATAATGCAACAGCCTGATACTCCAATTTTGAGGGTAGATGCTGTTGTTTGACAATAATGTTGTACTTCGATCTAATGATCAGAAGAAATTGGCATAACAGCTCTTTACGAGCAAAGTAACTGATTTAGTTATGTTAATTTTCCAGTGTCTTACCGTTGCTTGGCTACCAACCGCAAGATCTTCTGGGAAGATCAATCTATGAGTTTTACCATCCAGATGATCATGTGCAGATGAAAGAAAATTTTGAACAGGGTAAAACTTGCCTATATATCCAAAGGCCATCAGTGATTTTCAATGCTTTAAATTTATCAACAATTTTAAATGACTTATGAAATCATCTGTAGGGAATTCTTTTGGTCAGAAATTTACCGGTAATTGTTTAACTCTTTTGCCTCGTAAGGTCGATATTTCAGCATCATAACCTATTGATTATAGTCATTATATGGATCGCCGTGGTCAAAGGGTTAATTGCTTCCGTTTTGTGTTTTTTTTTACCTCAGTCCAAGGGAAACTCTGAAATGGCATAATTTGTCAATTTCTCAGCAGTTTACTGATAGATGCAATTCTCTTAAGTGTAATTAAGCAAATTTTTTTATTTAATTGTGCTCAACGTGGTGAGAATCATAGGAATTGATTACAATATTTTATAATCATTTATACAAGGGTTTATCTGTTAATGCTGCAGTGTTGAAGCGTAAGGGTCAGGTGGTTGCAGTTGGCTGCCGATTTTTGTCAAAGAACAGGGAATATGTCTGGCTTCGAACAAGCAGCATAACTTTCCAGAACCCTTACACAGATGAAGTGGAATATATCATTTGCACCAACAGCTGCACTAAGTATGACTACAATTGCATCTCTAGTGATCTTTGATTGACAAGCTCTGTGTATTTACTTGCATTGCGGCAGAAATTGTTTTAATGCTATGATGGTTGCTGAGGTCAAACCTATTTAACGTTGCATTGAAGAGGTTAGAAACTGCACAATATTAAAGAGGTGGTGTGGTGTAGTTAGCAAGTTGGACTGCTAGTCATGGGGTTCATACCTCTACTGTAGCAGAATGTTTTCAGCGTTTTTCCTTCAGGTGCGTGCCCAGTCCACATGGCAGTGAATAAGTACATCATTTGCGTATTTGGTGACAGGAAAGGTTGTGAGGGAGAGGCTAGCAACTGTCACCATTCAGCTGATGTACTGAAAACTGAGGACACTAACCCTTCAGTTCTCTTATGGGCTTTGAACCTGTAGAACAACCTTTGTCTTTTGTAATATCGAATGAAGTTGATGGATTTGCTTATCTCTTGGGAATATTGACTTGCTATAGTGTTTCAATGGATTGTTTACTCTGTTACTGTATATTTATAGTTATTGGTTTGATATTACAGCATCATAATGTGTAAAATGTGAAAACAGTTTTGTGGCTTTTGCATTTTGCAGGGATGTTAGTCCTTGGCCTTGGTCTGAGTTGAGTCCTGGTTTTGGTCTTGAGGGTTGAGTTCTTGGTTCTGGTCCTGGCCTTGAGGGCTGAGTTTTGGTCCTGGTCCTGACCTTGAGGGTCAATTGAGTCCTTGGTCCTGGCCTTGAGGTTTGAGTCCTTGGTCCTGGTTCTGGCCTTGTGAGTTGAGTCCTTGGTCCTGTCCTTGAGGGTTGAGTCTTTGCTAACATCCCTGGCATTTTGCTTATTATCTGATAGCATTGTGTCATGATTTAGTTTCAATTTGTTTAGCAAGGTTTCAAGTAAATGATAGCAAATTTTTCAATAGGTGTTTTCAGTGCATGGTGTTATCTTGTGAATGGTTTCAGGGGTTCAGCAAATGGCATTGCTTCAAATGCTTCTACTCAGATGGCGTCTGTAATGACTCCTCATCAAGCAACTTCTCTCAACTATTCTGGTGTCACATATTCTGATGTGGGAGTAATGATTCCAACACGATCTGAACAATATAATGGACATAAAGGAAATGAGCTGGATTCCATTGCTTCAGCAGGTCTAACTCCAGTAAACAGGCTGACACCAGCCACTAACAATATGACACCTGTAAACAGACTGACGCCTGTTAACAATCTGACACCTGTCAGTAGTTTGGCCTCTGTGCAGCCGCTGTCGTCTAACGAACTGACTGTTGATTGGACCCAGACCCAGTCTTCATATCTTTCGAACCAGGTTTGTTTCCTTGACTTACTGTTGCATGGTGTAATTATAGAAATCGTGTAGCTTCTCTTGGCAGCTCAGAACTGCGGTGAACTTTTGCAGTTTCTGGTGGAGATTTTGAATTTGTGCCAAGCAGTATGCAGAAATTTTAAACCTCTTTTTGGGGTAATTATTTCTGCCTGATGAACGAATTGGAGGAGAGAAGTTAGTTTTTAAAGCGAAAAATCTGTTTTTAACCCTTAAACCATGGAACCGAGTGTACTCTGTTGCATTGCATGTAGTTAAAAAGTATCTGGTGGTTTTTAGGGTGAAGTGTGAATAGGTTGATTTTCTGAGTTCTTGTTTATATGATTGTTGAGATTTTACATTATTGTTTAGCTGGTTCCTGACTATCTGACTGTTCCGGATGGCCATTCGATCGGTTCATCATCTGGAACGCCAGCTGTTGGCGTCATCACCTCCAATGGCATTCCGTTTAATAAACCGGAAGCTATGTACACCGACCGAGTGGGACAGAACTCATTAATTCCACCAGGTGGACATTCTTTGCCATTTCACTGTTTGATTTATTCATTGTATTATAATTTTTCTTTCTTTACTTTTCTGGTGGCAGTTCCTTAAAAGACAGTGGTTCTCAGAACCCTTTGCTACACAGCCAACATTTGAAATTCAAAAATTTTTGTGTCCCACCTGTTAATTTAAGGCTTAAGGCCCTTATGTCAAATATATATTAGGGCTTTGCTATGATTAGGGTTAGGGTCAACCCTATTTACAAAATATTTACAATGAAACAGGGTGTTACAGTTTAGGGTTAGGGTCAACCCTAACCCAAATATATCTCACCTCATATTTTCGAGCTTATTCAGTTTTCTTACAAGTATCACCTTTAGTGTTGTCTTGATCATAACTGCTTTCATTGCCACTACTACCTGTTTCTTGGTGCAAAGTCGAAGGTTTACGTTTCACAAATCGATCCATTTCAGGCTCTAAGTTTGAAAGTCAAAAATAATCTAAGTCTACTCTAAACACTAGAAGAACCTTTCTGAAAAAGTGCGTTAAATGACCGTAAAACTTACATTATTTTTGATTATATCAATTACAATGCTGGAAACAGCTCCCGGTTATGTCACAGTCAAGTAACTATGAAGTAAGTAAGCATCAAAACATGTGCAGTTAATCTTTAAAAATAATTGTAATCTTCAAAGTTGTTTAATAGTTGACGAAAACATTAATCGTTAATATCGGCAGCCCTATAAATTACACAAAGCGTCGCTCTAAGACTCGTAAGTCCAAAGATCTTGCGGCTTGCATTGGCACAATCTGCTGCAATCAGTACGTAAAATGCTGATTATTGTCTTATTTCCTCTGACTTTTGGATCAATTTTATTAGACCCCTGTTGAAGGGCCTAATAAGATTAATCCCAACTTTTTGTCAAATTTTTGTGCGTTTAACCTCCTTGGCGCTACGCTCTTTGGCAGTTTTCCATTCCAAAAGTGTTGGATTGTATTCACTACATTGTTTATGAAGCACATACTCACTCATTGTTCCCCTGATTTTGCCATAGGGCAAGATGCCTATATGGGCAATTATTGGACACCTGAATCTGTCAATAATGGACTCAGAGGGTCCACATGCATTCCTCGTAATAATAATAATAATAATAATAATAATAATAATAATCATGAACTGATTATGGTGGCATGTTGTACAACAAGTACTACTAGGACACCTTACAACTATATAAACAGTATATCCTACAACGATCAATGTTCTGGATAACTACGAACAAAGAGTGCAGTTTTAAGTTCTCGTTTGAATGCTTCTAGTGTATTTGCCATAGTTGTTGATGATGGCAAGCTATTCCAAACTTTGGCAGCCGCTACCGGAAACATGCAGTCACCAATGGTAACGTGGCGTGTAGACGGAACAACGAGAGTAAGAATGGACGCAGATCGCAATCGTTGACGAGAGTTGATGTCAGAAGACTTGCAGAAATCAGCCGACAGATACGATGGCGCCAGACCATAAAGACACCGATAAGCAAGGATCGCCAATTTGTATTCAATCCGCTGTGGAACACAAAGCCAGTGAAGTTCATAAAGAAGCGGTGTCACGTGATCTGATCTTCTGGCTTGATAGACAAGACATGTTGCTGTATTGAGGACAGCCTGAAGTCGTATGCTAGAACACCTGCCTCGAACGCCTACTACTGTAGACATAGACAATAGACGAATTACGGTCATCCTTACTGCTTTTCGTATCAAAATGGTGGGATGACTCACGGTCATCGTTACTGCTAGGGAGGTTAAGACTTCAGCATGGCCCACCTTTTGGCCGTGGCCCATGGGTTGAGAACCACTGCCTTAAGTTATAAGATATGTACTGCAATATTTAATTTACTCCATATGAAGGATTTGCTATCTGAGACAGTTACTGTCTGTTAATGGCATAGGTTTGAGGTCTTGTTTAAAATCAAATATGGAGACTATTTAAACTGGTAGAGATCTATAGATCTATAGCATTGCTTTACAAATCTTCAAAGATTGTTATACACAAGTATATTTATGCTTTGAGGGAATACAGAATTTTTTTGTTACTGAAGATTTTCTTTTCGCAGCTTCTGCTTCGTTTCAACCATACGCGAATCCAACTGCTGTGACAACCGAAGATGACAATGCTATGTGGTCACCGCAGTGGAACCAGTCACTTCTTTCAGGTCTTGCTATTTCTGCTCAGAATGGAGTGGGTATGTGGTCTTCTCAGATGGTTAATGCTTCAACTTCGAGACACAACGAAGAGCAGGAAGACCTGTCTGCCATGCTTCGTCTTCTTGACAGCTCTGGACCAGATTTCAAGTTCTCAAACATGTTCTAACTTTTGCCTAAAAAACTTATATTTTTGTAGCGTTGGGATGTTTGTTCATACGGTATTTGTTATGGCATCGAGTGCTGCTTGCAGATATGAATTTTTATACAGAATTGCTTATTAACCATTGCCAGACATCTGTTTAGCAATCACAGTAAGACTAAAAAAGAACATTTTAATCCATCATATATTTGAGAACTACAGCATTTATTTTGTGATCAAACAATATGTAAGCATTTTTTGCATGTAGTATGTGCTGCAGCTTGGTTATTAAGTGCTAATTTATATAATAATTTGTATTTCAAAAGAATAATTTGTATTATTACTGGACGTTTGAGATGCATGGCTTCTGCTATGTCCAAGTTTAATTATGAGCCATAAGTACATTATTCTTGTTAGCGAATCAATTTCTTACTTGCAATAAAGATGAAATGAAAGTTTCATTTGCTGCTGACAAATGATGCATGAAATGCAGATGTTGAATTTTCTCCTATCAAGTTCCTAGTCATTTTTTTCAGAATTTGGTGGGTGACAAATTTTTTCTGGGATTAATGTGTTTAGTTATTTTAATAGTTTGCTGCATTTCAGTTTATGGTCTTGTAGTTGAGTTTTAGGGGAATAGTTGTATAGAAGATGCACTGCTAGACTCAGTTGATATTTGAACTTTTTCCATGTTGCCGCTTTCATTGTTATCCATCCCGACAGTTCGTGGCTTGGCCTGCTGCTGTGAACAGAAGAAACTTTTCTTGTCTGATGAAATTGGTGTCTCTGATATGGCCTTTCTAATGGATGTCACATGATCTGATGTTGACGCTGAAGATTTAGTTATACTTTCCATTGGAAATGAAACATCAAGTTTGCAGTTTGAAGACAATTTTTCAGTAACTGATGTCAAAGTTGAGGAAGACCTTACACCTATTCTATCAGGAACTTTAGGCAAATTGGCCACATTCAACTTGGGAGATGTCAACAATTTCAACTTGGAAGTTTCTGACGTCATTGATTCTAATGATGAATTTAACTTCTTATGTGTCAACTTAGAATTGATTCCTTTGCCAAGAGCTTTGACAGAAGAACATGATGAAGACATTGATGCTGTCTTCTTACTATCCATCGAGAAAGAAGCAGCTTCTGGAATGGTGTGATGGTGGTGGTCGCTCTTTCTGACCGTACCAGAACTTTCTTTCACTTTTCGGGCATTTTCTTTAAGAAAAGAAAACACAAAAGTTTGGGATCAAAATAGAAGCTGAGCAAATCATTCCATGGCACCATAATGAGCTTTCAAATTTAAATAAAGCTAATGACAGAAGCAGAAGACATGTCAATAAGGGACGATAAACATTCAAACAAAATAAAATAGAAATAATATCAAAACGACAAGTAAAAACATCAAGAAATAAATACATTTTTAAAAATAAAAATTACTATAAAATGAAGTCCATTATAATACAGTTTTGTCCAGTGACATGTTTGATGTAGTGTCATGCTGCATAAAGATCACAGACTTGACTACTAAGCTGTGGTCATAGCTCAATAAGTGACAAATTCAAATGCTGAACACAATTTTGAATGACTTTAACCCATCAAGTACCAAGTGAAAAAAATTACTTATAGCACCAACGGAGGGGTCCAGCCGGACCCCCTGCACATACATGCTTCCAGGCGTAATTTACTGTAAGAAAGCAATATGGCTAAACACGTGTTATAGGCAAATACATGTAGCATCATTAATGTGCAACTTTTGAAGTCTTGGTTCTTCTATTAAGTGTATTTAGGCCTATAGAGTTTTATTGTGCAACGCTTTCGTTTGGCAGCATCGCGTCTTGTTACCATTACTGGAACAGGTTTCGGAAGCATGGTGCCGTCATTTACTCGCAGTTTATTTCCATCTATGGAACTGCAGCAATGATCTATGTACACCACAATGCAAGGTACACGCCACAGTAGGAATAGATGAAAGCGTATGGATTGCTTACTTAATCTCGCTTAGATTTTTGAAAAACTTCATGCGGGGTCCGTCCGGACCCCCCCTCTTGGTGCTCGACGGGTTAAAGAGGTATCCCAAAATTCAGAACAATGCATCTCTGATTTACACCAATCAAGGACAAAATATACAATCAAACATCCTTACTGAAAAAGACATTAACGTACCTCTTTCTATCACTTCCATGCTCTCCTTGAATGAAAGCTTTGCACTTTGTAAGGCCCTGTCTATTGCATAATCATTAATGGCAACTCTTTGAGTTGCCAATGGCTTCTTCAGCATTTTATGCAAGCATTCGTTGCTACTAAGAGGTTGAGCTTTCTTGACTATCTGCCTAATAGATATGGGGATTTCTTTGACCTTCTTTGTTGTAGTTGGAATTTTGGCCTTCTCTTCTTTCACCTGCTCTGATTTTTAAATATATTTTCTTAATTCTGTCTGATCATAATCAAACTTTGGTAGATCAAAGTAATCTTCATAGTTTTCCAAAAACTCAAAAGCAGGAACCGTTTTGATGGTTTTGTCAGCCTGTGTTAAAGCATAGTCCCCAATGAGATCATCATCACACGAAAATGTCTCTCCACCAGAAACACTCGACTTATTTATTCTTTTCGACAGGAGATCAAAGTTGATATTTGAACTCAAAGGCTTATTTGTTTCTAGACTTTGTTTTTCAGAAGGCTGCTGGCTGTCAAATGCTAAACGGATGTCTTCAATTGCCAAAATGCTGTTTTCATAAAATGGAGTGTAAGACTGCCGCCTCGGGTTACTCTTTCCATGGTCAGGCCGAGTATCTCCTGCCACAGAATCGGAAGATTCTGAAACTGTAGGAACATTAGCGCTGTTTCCAATGCACATCTTGTCAACTGTCTTAGCCGTGCACATTGGTCCTGTAACAGAGCAGTTTGTGTTTAAAAGTCTGGCTGCTGATGGTGCAATTCTTGCACCTTCTGAACTCACAAAAATTGGCGTGGAAACGGAAGCCAAAGAGGTCTGACAACTACTAGTGCTGATATGTTGTAAGTTGTTGTAGCCTTCATCACTGGGAACTATACGAACAGGAATCTTATGAGTAGAAATTGATTCATTTTGCACATGATGTTTCAGCTGCTCATTCCATTTACATATTTGACAGCACTGCCCTTCTTTCCTGCCCTCACAGCAGGATTTTTCTGCACCAGAACGCTGCAACAATGGCGCTACCATGAAACAAGGTTCACGAACATCACGAGTCAGACGTGCATTTTGCAGCTTAACAGGACTTAGATTATGAGGTCGACTAGCAGCACCTTCCTGGCCAGAACTTTGTAAATCTATTGTTTCTTCAGCAGCATTTTCCAATTTTGGAATTTTTGACAGAGCAACAATCTGCGACAAAGTCCAAATAAATGAATCATCGGAATCACTACTTGACAAGTCAACAATGTCTTCTCGACTTGAATAACTATTTGAATGTTTTTGACGTGAATCAAATAAAGTAGAAGCCATTTCAATCACAGGTGAAGCATTGTCACTTTCTCTCTTTGGCGACATCTTCAAACACTTGTTTGGGGGTGGACAGCTTGGCTTTGAAGCATAAGATGGCAACGAAGTACAAGGATTGAAATGGTCGTCCATGTTACCAAAGCTCCGATGCTCAAGCTGTGAAATCAAAGAAAATGCAGATCAATCAATCAATCAACTTCTATAGCGCCACTATCATAATGCCCAGGGCATCAGCCGATGATGCACCAAATCCAAATAGCATTAGAGCCAGGTCAAGCCAGAAGATCAGTCCGAAACGGCAGGAGAGCAATCTAAAGGGGATAAGCCAAGTCAAACAGATGTGTTTTAAGGCCAGATCTGAAAGATGATAAGTTGTTAATTATGCGAAGTGATGTTGGTAGTGAATTCCAGAGCTTAGGGGCGCACACTGAGAAACAACTAGTGCCAATGACTGTGCGAGAATAAGGAACAACAAATGAAGGTCCTGCCAAATACCTAGTGGAATGATTAGTAGGTCAAGGGATGTCGCATTTTGAGGTAATTGGGTTCGTTATATAACATGGTTTTGAATACTAAAAGACAGATTTTATAATTAATTCAGTATTTGATAGGAAGCCAATGTAGGGATTGTCTAGCTGGCGTTATATGTTCGAATCTTGGAGTTTTGGATGTGACTCTAACTAAGGAGTTTTGTACTCTCTGGAGTTTTTGCATAGTTGAATTTGTGATGCTGAAAGCAGGGAATTGCAATAATCCAGGTGGCTAGATACCAATGCATTGGTTAACTGAATAAGAACAGGCTTGGGGAGGAGATGTGTGATGCGATAAATAACCCGAATATGATAATGCAAAATTTTGCAGACTGAATTTATGTGTCTAGTGAAAGAGAGGGAAGAGTCAAATGTCACACCAAGGTTGCAAGCAGAAGTGCTTCTAGAAACAACAGTGGAATCTCCGAGCATAACAGAATCCAGAGATTTAAATTTGGTCAATTGAGCTGGAGTACCCAATAGCAAGAACTCAGTTTTTGATGAATTTAGAAGAAGCTTATTTGAATCCATCCATGACTGAATATTTGTAAAGGCACTGGATAAGGTCTCAACATATCCAATACAAACATATACTTGCTATGCAATCAGAGAAAAACAGTGATTTCTCCTTAACTTCAGTAAAAAGGATTGTTGTCGGTATTTCCTAGATATTTGAATGTCATGACTTGTTTAATTTTCTCTCCATTTATGTTGATATCGCACTTCGGAATGTCTTTCTTCTTGGATATCACTAGGCAAAATGTTTTATTGATGTTTATTCTTAAACCTTTCTTCTCACTTTCTGTATTTACTTGATTTATCAGTTCCTGCAATTTTTGTTGTGAATCTGCTATCAGGGCTTTCAAATATTTCAGGCATTCAAATATCTAGGAAGCTGGTTCACCAGTGATGCAAAAAGTGAATCAGACATAAAATCAAAAATAGGAATGGCCAAAGCAGCCTTTGGGAATTTAAAACACATACCGGTACTAACAAACCGACATTTAACAATGAAAACAAGGATTAGGGTTCTGGAATGCTATGTTTGGCCAGTCCTGTTATATGGTGCAGAAACGTGGACTATCTCTAAAGTCATGAAGAAAAAGCTTGAAGCTGCAGAGATGTGGTTCTTAAGGAAAATATTGAAAATATCTTGGACTGAAAAGAAAACAAATGAATTAGTACTCAAAATGGCAGGTACACAAAGAAAATTGCTATCTACAATACGTAAAAGACAACTTCAATTTTTTGGACATATAATGAGGAAGAAAGGCATAGAAAACCTGGTAACTATTGGAAAAGTCGAAGGCAAAAGATCAAGAGGAAGACAAAGAATGACGTATATCAGCAGCTTACTGACTGATGTAAAGGGGGTGACTACAGAATTGGAACTCATACAAGCAACACACAACAGAGAGAAATGGAAGTCCATAGTCGTCAACGTAGAAATACACGACACCTGAAGAAGTCGGTATTTCACAACTTCATGTGTTAGTTGCAAACCAACCATATCCCTTATACACTTGATTTTATCTTTACAATTAACGTTAAATATTTTACAAACAGCCTGCTGAATTAGTCTATCTCAGGGGTGTCAAACATACAGCCCGCAAGTTGCATCCGGCCCGCGAAAGCTTTTTATCCGACCCACATGTATGTGGCTGAATAAAACTTTATATTTAAGCAAAGTTACTTTATTTGAGGAGTGTTCAAAGTGCATATATGAAAACAGGAAATTCCATAGGCCCATATGAAACTCAAATGTTTTACATGCGATAGAAATGAAATCAAAACTTTGAAATAATTTTGAGATGGAGATGGACGGAGTGCAAGTTTATCACAACAGTGTGAGGTGATTAAGCATTGGTAATGTGTTAACAAGAGCATAGAAGTTTAAAAAAGAATTTGTGTTATTTTTGGAAATGAAAAACACAAATTGCAAATTTATAGACAAAATAGCAGGCTCAGATTGACTGCGTGACTTTGCATTTGCTGTGGAATTGTTTAAAAACTTAATATGATTAAACGTGAAGTAGGATTGTATGTAATTATTTCCAGAGTGACTGAGAATTTGAGGACTTTTCAAGGGCAAAGTTGGTCAGAAACATTGATTTGGCTGAAGAGACAATTTTGCGAACAAGTTTGCACTGCTTCCTAAAATTTGATAAATATGCTTCATTCGGCTGACCTTGGAAATAATTTTGGAGGTGGACCTGGTAATGAGAAGATCAAGAATATGCCCTTTATCATGGGTTTGAAATGTAACATGCTGAAGAAGTTCAAAAAAGGCTAGCAGGTTATTTAGCTGAGTAGTCTGATTTGAATCAGTGTCCATTTGAAAATTAAAATCGTAAGAGATAATTAATTCCGAGGGTAGAGAGATTACATGCTCAAGTAGGGTTTGAAACTAAGCCAGAAAACCAGAGAAAGATGAGGACGGAGGACGACAGACATTGAGAAAAGTGATGCTTTTATTTCCAGCGTTAAGGACAGCCATGATTGCCTCAAATGTTTTTTGACAAGATATTGGCAGGAACCTTTTTGATATCTTAAGATGGGATTTAAGAAGTATTGCAACACCAGGGGCATAGCGACGGGGGTTATATCGGTATGTATACCCCCAAAAATCAGGCTACCTTAAATTTTTAATGTATTTTTTAAGATTTTAAAGATTTATATCCCCAAATCACATTATACCCCCAAATTAAATTCCTGGCTACACCCCTGTGCAACACCCCCTTTGTCATCTGGCCTAGGCTCACTTAACAATTATAACCTGTTGGTGCAATATCAGCTACTGTAGGAAGGTCGAGTTGTCAGTCGGGCTAAGCCACTAGAGATGGCAAATATTGTTAGAATGAATATTCGTTACTCTGAATATATTCATTCCAGATATTCGTTAGAAATTATTCGTTAGTCGTTAATCGTTCTCTGCTCATTGGCTGGCAGTGGCCTATGCTGCTGCTGGTACTTGTCTGTTTTCACTGTCGCACGTCATTAGCTGACACTCAGCATTCAGACGCGCTTTTGCATGCATCCGCCCACCAGAAGGGCATGCATCCACCCACCAGATGGGCATGCATCCACCCACCAGATGGGGCATCCACCCACCAGATGGGTGCGTCCAAATTGACAACTTTTTTTGCTCATCAACACCTAACACGTGGTGGCGGGGGCATCCACATTTACTTTGTCCCGGGCACTACACCACTCTTGGCATGCCACTGCCTCTGACACTGTTCATGAGTCTTATTTCCTTCACATTTAGCCACCTGACACTAGTATTAAAATAATATAATATATATAATATAACAAGGTTTAAAGTGGTTCAGTAGGGACTGCCCTGTGTGAGAACCACTGTTAAACATCACTTTCTTGTGATAATCTGATTGATGTTCACAGTCTTGTCTGCACCGTTGAATCTACTTGCAAAATAATTCTGCTTCAATTCGTTCAAAGTGTGTAATATTCAATGGCGGTCATTCTGACTACAACCGTCCTTCTAGGTATAATGAGTCGCAAGTCAAGTACAGGTGTAAAAGTGAAAAGTAGCCCCCTTTATGATATTTAATATCTCAGCAACGCATGTAGCGATTTAAATGAAATTTATAGGCCATATACCTGGGATTGTTTCTGATGTAATTGCCAAATTTCATGCTGATATCATTAGTGTTTGCTGAAATATGGCCAAAAACTAAAAAGACCCACATTTTGAAATTGACAACAGAATATTACGTCATAATAAAGTGATAAAAATATTTTAAAATTTTTTCTTTGGCCCTGAACGTTTTAAAGGGGGTTTCAGATGGTTTGTTGTGGGAGCAGGTGCTCAAAATGCCCATGCACCCTTAGCCTTCACACATGCCGACAAGCGCTTCTTCACTGACAATATCGACTTCTTGATCTGGTCCTCAGGCAAACTCTCCCAGATATTCTTCAGCACAGTCTTCAACTCCATGATGTTCTGTGGCTTTGGCTGATACTTTTGATATCTGTCTAGCATGATTCCCAGACGTAGAAGTCAAGTGGAGTGATATATGGGGAGTTGGGTGGCCAGTCATCTTTCTTGATGAAATCTGGAAAATTTTGCTACAGAAAATCCTGGGTCCTGAGAGCAGAGTGGGCAGGTGTTCCGTCTTGCTGGAATATGAAATCGTCTCTAAGCAAATCATGACTGTCCTGCAGCCAATCATAATGCTGCTGCGTGTATCTGTTGGCCGTAAGTAACCCTTGACCTTGTCTGGCGCAATGACAATGACGCAATTTTAGACTTAAACACAATACATTTTACTATGACGTTATATTCTGTTTGTCAATTTTAAAATTTGGGTCTTTAGTTTTTTGGCCATAGTTTAGCAAACTCTAAAGCTATCAGCATGAAATTTGGTAACTACATCAGAAACATTCCCAGGTATATGGCCTATAAATTGCATTGAAATCGCTATACACACAGCCAAGATATTAGATATCATAAAGGGGCTACTTTTCACTTTTACACCCTGTACATGCAATATTTTTATACCAACTTTTGTATCATCGTGTGTGGCTCAGAAAAATAGTAAAACTCACAAAAAATTATAACTTAACTCCAAATATTACTAAAATGATAAGAGTTCAAAGTCCAAATATTACTAAAATGATAAGAATTCAAAGTCCAGCAGCGGTCAATTTGACCGCTCCCGTCCTTCTAGTGTTAACACGCTACGCCTCTGACTACATGCAGGACGTTTTCTGCACGTGAGAAGAATTCTTCTTACAGAATCTTTGTTCATTAAGTGTCAATGGTAATTTGCAATTGCCAATTACATGGCCAAGTAGACCAAAATTCAAGTCAGTTGATGATGAGAGCAAAAAGCCGGACATTTTCTCATTTCAGACCAATGTCTGCCGGACAGAGGACATGAGGCCCACAAGGAGGGTATGTCCTCCTTTAGCCGGACGTCTGGCAACCCTACCATTGAGTAAACAAAGGGGGATTATATCCGGGGATATTGTTTCATTGAGTGTACCGGGGGGGATAATGTCTGAGGGGATTATGTCCAGGGGAAAATGTCCGTTCCCCACACACACTTTAAATTGCATAAGAACCTCCACTCTTCCACCAGCACATCGGGGATGGATTCCTTGGGGTGCTCCAATGTTGAGCAACTAAGATCAGATAAACATGTCATTTTCAAAATCCTCATTGGTCAAGATGCTTTTGCATGGTACGTAATGAGTACATTTCGAAAACGCTTTTGAGATAATTTACTAACAATGCTATTAATGTATGTTCTGGTTTCATTTTTCTGTGATCAATCTGGCCTTTAAAACAGGTGAAGGGCAGATCTTTAAATCACGATATTCTAGAACTAGTTCTTGAAGTTCCTGTCTTTCGATGGCATTACTCATTTCTGCTATTATATATTTCAATCACGTTTCTTACATCTACCTTTTTTGGGTACAAATTTGTTAGTTGTTGGATCAGAGTGCTGGAAAAATAAGGTACAGAGTCAAAGTTATGGTGGGTTGGAGATTTGATGGGTAGGGTTGGGTTCTAAAAAATGGACCCATGGTCATCTCTGCATGCATTTGAAAATATAGACGTATAAGTAGATTTTTCAATAAATTAGAGAAAATAGTTATTGCTTATTAAGAAAAAGCATCAAAATTTTGTTAACGTGTTCAATGGCGATTAACTGAAAATAACTGACAAATAATTAACTGTAACTGAAACTGTAACTGAAAAATGACAATAACTTTAACTGTAACTATAACTGAAAAATAATTTCAATAACTGTAACTGAAAAATAATCAATAACTGAAACCACACTGATAAACATAGGCCTAGGCCTATTATTATTATTGTTAAATATTATTAATTTATTAGCTAGACAATTTATAGAGCGCAATAAGCATGGCATAAATGGCCAAGTCAAGAGCACTTTACAATACTATGTATACCCGATGGTGAATAGGTGAGTCTTAAGATTACTTAGGAATGCTATTTACAAATGCTTTCACAGCAGTTTATAATTCTGATTAAAAAATATGACCATTTGAACAGTTTTTGCTGACAACTGACTCCTCCTGGCAGATATCAGCTCCCTTGTCTTCGAAAACACCCTCTCGCTCGTGTGAGCAAAAACTGTATATAAAACTAATAGTTACTATAACGCTAACTATATAACTATATAAACTTGGCAAATCTATACAATATTAACACTAAAAATAATAAACTTTCAGTACGTAATCTATATGGCAGCGTCAAAACATGCAGTACTACTACGTAACAGTAAATTATAGGCCCTATAATGAATGACACAAAGATATTTGACAGCTATATTGGATGCAGTAGCAGTTGACTAGTATTCAAACTGTGTGAATAATGAATACTTCAGCTATTTGGTAGTCTGAACCTTCATTCGTTAGTCTGGGCAAGTTGTTAAATTCATTAGGGGTCTTGTATAGTAGAAAATGAGATAGCTAGCTCCTAGCTCATTTAATCTTGATCTGTCCATGGAAGCTATCTGTATATGCAACGATCTATCTTGCAGAGGCGTAGCGAGGGTATCCGGCGCCCGGGGGCAAACTGTACTGTCGGCACCCTTAAGACCGCAGACGAGCAAAAAAAAGGTCGTCACATCGTTCTCGGCACCCCTCAACTCTTATGGCACCCCTCTTCATCTAGTGCTGACGAGCAAAAAAAGGTCGTCGCACATCTTTCTTCTTTATTATGCATTTCACTTACCAAATACCCAAATTTGGCGCCCCCTCACTTCGGCTCCCGGGGCATATGCCCCCTGCCCCTCGCAATGCCTTTGCTGTCTTGTATCTATAAACACTGGAATGGTGGCATCACCAAGAAGCAGCCACGGTCTGCAGGTCCATAATCAACATCCCTCACCCCACCCACGCAGAAGCAGCAGTCGCAGTATCACGTACTACATGCATGATCCGGGTGGGACAGTGGGGGCAAACAGCTGTTTGACAGGTGGACCCAGGTTGGACATCTGCCTGGCGGCCAAGCGGCAAACGTGCAAACAGCAAAGTTCCAACAACCAATCCTATGCCTGCGTAGTCCTATAGGTGGCGCTGCTAATCATTAGAAAGTAACGAATATTTTGAATAAGTCGTAGTCGTTACTATTCGTTGGAGCCCAATATTCGTTAGAATGAATATGAATGAATATTTATTTGCCATCCCTATAAGCCACGTCTATATATTAGTCTCAAAAGTACTTGGACATGCTTGAATAGCTGTAAATTTTGCACTTGGCAGTTTTATCCAGATAAAATTATTTCACTCCACACTAACATAGGCTGCACAATTCACAATGCCACATAAATCATCAAACAGAATAGAATCATCATAAATCAAATCAAAAACAGTTTATTCCTCAATAACGTAAGAACACAGACATGTATCTTATACATACAGATCTTACAATCACATAGTTGGCTTAGACTTACATGCAAAATACAAAAATTAATAATTTATTTTCTGATTTACAAATAGACATTATGAGAAATAGGTTGATCCAAGGGAAAAGTCCCTCATATTGATCAACCCAGTTGTACAGTAAGACAGTAGAGTAAAATAGTGTACAATTTAGTAAGGAAAATCATAATGATTGAACATTAAGTCAAGTGAAACATATAATCACATTACTGAATAGAATGCTACATATGCAAAATAATACTTAATATCTACCTTAGGGGAATGTAGTGTTTATTATTATCGATTTTCGCCAATTTAAAGGCACTTGCGCACTGCACACTGGATACAGTGGGGTCAACCTAATGTCATTCCTGCAAATGTCTCAAACACAATAACACAAATCCCAATGTTAGTATTATAGATTAAAATCCATAAAGAGACAAGTTTAATTAACATATACAATAGTATCGTTCATTTATTTTGTTGAGTTATGAGGTGGCTTTTTATAACCTCTAGTGCTGCCAATGTTTAATGGTTTGCAGATCAGAGGGCAGGCTATTCCAAAGTCTTGGACCTGTGAATTTAGTCATAAATTTCCTTATGTTAGTTGAAGCATATGGAACAAAAAGATTAAATGGGCTCCTGAGGCATGGGCATCTGCAGAAATTTTTCTAGGGGGGTGCAAGACAGGGTCTTATGACAAATGAAATGAAAAAAATTTCCAGGGAGTGCAAAACAGGGTCTTGTGACAAAAGAAACAAGGAATTTTTTTCTTTTTGGCATGACTTCACAATTTTTTCAGGAGGTGCAATTGCCACCTCCTTGCACCCCCCTCCGGACGCCCATGTCCTGAGGTTAACTTTTAGCTTATGGGCTTTATTTTCAAAGAATTTAATAGTTTGATAGTATTGAGGCAGAAGATTATTGTTATACTTGAAAGCAAATATTAAAGTTTGCATTTTATACAAGCTTTCAATGTTTAAAATGTTGTATTTGTAATATAGATTTGCATTATCTGAGTAATTACCATAGTCTCTATATATTAGCCTGATAGATTTATTTTGAATAGTTGGATTATTTTAAGGTTTGATTTGTAATTGCTTCCCCAAATTATTGTGCAACATGATAAGTACGAGTGAATTAGTGCAAAGTATAGTTGCTGAAGGGCTTCTATATCTAAAAGTGATTTTAAATGTCTACCGGTAATTATATTTAAGTTTTTCGACAATTTATTAGCTAATTACTTGTAAAAGTATTTCCAAGTTAAGTTTTGATCCAAGTGTATTCCTAGGAATTTGATAGTTGGTTTTTGTATTATCACAGCCTCATTTATTTTTATCTGATCTAGATTGTTAACTAAAGAGGATTTTCTAGTATGAAAATAAATATAGTGAGTCTGACCAAGGTTAAGCACTAAATTGTGAGAGTTAAACCAAGTAGCAATTTTAATTAGTTCATTATTTATTAACCAACTAATTCAATAGGGTCAGTGTGACTCATAGTTAAGCTTGTATCATCTGCAAAAAGAAAATATTTAAACAATTTAGTTATATTGGGGAGATCATTTATGTATATTAGGAATAGGAGAGGACCTAAAATGGATCATTGAGGTACACCAAATTTTATTTCTTTAAGGTCTGAGACTTCATTATTAGCCACCGTGTATTGCTTCCTGTTCAAAAGGAAATTTGAGAGCCAGTTTAAAGATATTCATCTAAATCCATAGTAACAGAGTTTTTTCAAAAGAATTCCATGGTCCAATGAATCGAATGCTTTTTTACATCTAAGAGGATACCTATGACATGTTTATGTTACTCAAATTCTGATGTTAATGTATCTAATAAGTTAATAATGGGCCTATATAGAGGCATAGAGTAAACAGGTCTAAAACCAAATTGAAAATAAGATAGCATATTTAATTTATTTAAACAGTTTATTACTCTAATGTATGTAGCTTTTTCAAGAATCTTGGAGAATATAGGTAGATACAAAATCGGCCTATAAATATAATTAGATTCCCATGTTTTAGCACCAGATTTATAATTCCTGTCTAAAAAGATGAATTTATAATGTCAGATAAAGGTTCTGCTATCTAGTAATCACAGTGTTGCGCGGTATCGAAGTAGAAGTAACGCATTACAATACTTAAGTACAATTCTGAGTACTTCGTACTGTAACAAAGTACACAACTTACCCAGTACTTTTTACTTGTAACGAAGTAAGTTTTTATTCAAATATTAGTACTTTTACTTCATTACATTATGTCTTTCACGTTTCATTACAAGTAAAATTCTCATCGCCAAATTTTGATACATTTACTTGAGTATCTGTTCGAACACGATGTTTAATTCTTCCCAACTTCTCGTGTTTAGTTGTACAGGGTTGACAATGACCAGCAAACGTACACGCATGACTGACAGATTGTTTGAAAACTTGATCTTTCTTAGACCTACATGCAATCACAGAGCTGCAGTTAGAGCAGTCGGCGCCCGGGGCAAGGTATAAATTCTGCGCCCCTAAATTCCGGCAATGGCCTATTTTTCTTACCCGAGTTTTCATGGCAACGTACGACATACAAATTTTTAACCTGTGACTGTCTGAAAACCGGCGATGAACTTTTTTTACTTATCAACATTATTTTCACCCCGTAGGAAAGTGGTATGAAAAAATTAAAGACTTAGTGTGCAAATTGCGCCCCTGAGGACCAACGTTCCCTCTAAGCGAGAGGTAGCAATGCGCGCTGCTCTAGCGGCATTGTACAAGGGTCATTGAGCGTTGTGCAACATTTTTCCAACATTAGGCCTATATATTAAACGTAGAAATGCGAAGGCGTTTATCATAGCCTAGGCTTATATATATATATATATATATATATATATATATATATATATATATATATATATATATATAAAATCATGGATAATTCAAAAATTCCTATTATTACCAGTCAAAATTAAATATGACGATCAATCAGCTACATACTTTTAATAATTTTAATATAATAGATACCAGCATGGTAGCAACATGAAAGTTGTCTTATATGGTGCCTATGTGGCATCACTAGCCGTTTGGCATGGGACGTTCATGGAGGCAACAAATTTTTTCATAATCAAAGTTTGCTGAATCGCCGTGTGTCAAAAGCTACTCATATCGACAACTGACAGTATTGATTGATATGGCCAAGAAAACATTGTCTATGAGAATTTTCACATGCTCACCTTTACTTATTTGGCGATCATTCACTTCAAATCATTTTTGTCGCATATCCTTTGACTCCGTTAGCAGAAGATTTATCCAATTTCCACCTATCCCAGGCTTTACCAGTCGAGAACTCGCCACTTGCTTTTGCCCAGCACCAAATTTACATATAACAACACCGCCATCGGAAACTTTAACCGTCTTAATTCTTAAGTTCTTAGCCCGTAAGACAAGACGTATGTTTGTAACTGAGTTTTCCATAGGAAATGATCATTAATCAGTTAAGTGTGGCCCTAGCTGAGCCCTGGGGTCTGATGTAGGAAGTCTAGTTGACTCATCAAAGCCTTCTTGGCTTCAAAGAGAGGTACCGCTAGAGTGGATCAAATCAGAGTGCTAGTTGTTGGAACAATTTGCATACTGTATGGTAAAGGGATAAAGCGCACATCTCTGATAATCTGATTCGAGCCACTTTAATTTTAACCTTTCTCGACCTTTGGTCGGGAGCAAGGTCGAGAAAGGTTCATCGCTTCATTCATCGCTTCTCGACCAAGGCGATGAATGCAATGAAACATCTCTATTCGAGTTCCATTTTTGATCACGATTTACAGAAGTTTGAACTCTAACGGATTATGCCACAGAGTTTCAAACTGCGTTATGCTAAACTGATTATTTAGCTATTCTTCATCTGCTGCGCGGGGAAGAAAGTAGCTGCGCGGGGATGCTGGATCAGCTGCGCGCGTGCGCGCGCGCAGCTTAGAGGGAACGTTGCCGAGGACGGCGCCCGGGACAGCTTGCCCGCTGCTCCTAGCTATGGCTTTGCGCAACCAGCATTTGTACCAATGCAGTTAATGGTGTAGGCCTACACGTGTACGTGTTGACTGCTGAGGCTTCTGCATGTTGCTTAAAAGTAGTAATAAAAATGTGATTTAGCATGATAATGTGGAGTTATTGATGATTCCGTCTGTCACGGTACTTTTTACTTAAAAAGTAACTTTTTGAGGAGTACTTTTACTTTTACTTGAGTAACTATTTTTATAGGTACTTTTTACTTTTACTTAAGTAAAAATGTCATAATACTTGTACTTTTACTTGAGTACTCAAACTCAGTACTTCATACAACACTGAGTAATCAGCACAGTCTCTGCCGAATAGAATCCCACTTAGCCTATTTAGAAAAGAAAATCTGCTATAACTACAACGGCACTTATGCAGATTAAGCCCGGTCGATAATACAGCAAGTAACAGTTTCTGGCCTACTTACGTCTCTGCCGACGACCACGGCCTGGTCTCTCACTCTCTCGACCGAATCAAGAACGAAACCTAAATCGTTAAAACCGCATTAATATTAAAAACCGCTATACACATGTCACATTAAATAACATTAAAACAACGCCAGCGGCGCCATATTGTTAATCGGCGTTGCCGCTGACGACGCACGCGTCTTATGACTATTTTAAAATACGCTACCATGACGACGATAGTCTATTCTTTCGCCGTTGGACATATAAAAAACAGGTAGTAAAGTAAAGTAAAGTAAAATCTCGTGGATTTCTATAGCGCCTTGAGAGCAGCACAACAGTAGCTGCTTATTCTTAGGCGCTCAGCCTCTCTTAAAATAGCTATAGGAAAGGTGTGGGATCAGCCAGGCAATAGTCAATATCCGAAGGGCAGTGAGGCTAGGTTGTTACAGCTATGGCGGAAATGATTTTAGAAAAAGGAATGATTTAAGTTTAGACCTGAAGACTTGAGGAGATAATGCGGGAATTATAGGAAATGAGGAATCAGATTTTATTGTTTGAAAGTGTCCAAGTGTGCGAAGGGAAGCTGGGATCGAGTTCCAGAGTTCAGGTGCAGCGTATGAGAAGGCACGGTTGCAAATTTTCAGGGATGATTGATTTAGCGGGCGTGACAGAGTGAGATGAGATGACGAACGTGTGGGTCGAGGAGCTGAGGGGTTAATAGTGACCTAAGGTAGACAGGTTTTGATGACTGAAGTGAGCTATGTGTAAGTGTTATTATCTTATATTGGATACGTTCAGTTATTTTAAGCCAATGTAATGATTTTAGTATGGGTGAAATATGGGAGAATTTAGGTGACTTAGTAACAGCACGAGCAAGTGCATTTTGTATTGATTGCAATTTGTTGATAGAGGCTTTGGGAAGGTTATAGTAGAGGGAGTTACAATAATCTAATTTGGAGTGGACTATTGAGGTGGCAATTGTGGAGGCAGTTTTAGTATCTAGGCAAGGACGTAGGCGGCGAAGGTCACGAATATGAACATAGCAGGCTTTTGATAATTGGGAATTGGTAATAATTGGTAGTTACAGTGATACAGGTACAGAGGTTATTTGTTTTCATCATCTTGACACTTTCCCTCCTACTCTCTCCCTCTCCCTCCCTCCACCTTCATCCCTCCCATCCTTCAAGCCGTGGTTCACTTATGAGAAACTTTATTCGTGATAAACACTACAGCATCAAACAGTACGTAAACACGAAACAAACAAACACAAACCATACCGATTGAACTAAAAAAGTAGTTAACTAAACAGTGAACACACTTTACACAGTGCGGCAAAACAGCGTCCACGTCGCTACCTGCCACCATCACAATATTACTGCAGTCCGGATCAGGCTTCAGTTTTAAGATTATGGTCTGACAATGTTAGTTGAAAGATGCGGTAATTTTGAACCTAAGCGAAAAGGTTGTTTATTTGAACGTGTACTTGTGCTTGCTTGCACTTGTGTGTTTGAATGTAAAGTGCTTGGCTTTGGCCTTGGACTATGACCTTAATTGTGCCTTTAAGGATTGTGAATTTGGGGGGGGGGTGTCGGGAAAATCTGGGGTGTCGGAATTTGGCAGTGTCTACCAAAAAAGAGGTCGTCCAAGGGAGGAAGATGTGTACGTTACCAAATTTTTGTTGTTTTTTTGGGGGGGTGTTGGGGGTGTCGCATTAAAATTTAGGGGGGTGTAGACCTCAAATTGGGGGTGTTGGGAGGTGTAAAAATATCCCTGCCCCTGGTTAAAAACCACTGGTATATACCAGTAATGAGCACCAATTTCAGAAAGGGAGATGTCCGCATTCTTGGGTCCGCTGCGCCTAGCATATGTCTAAAACAGCCCCACCCTACAGTCCACCGAACTTAATCGGTGCCTCCATCTTCATCGCATTGCAAGCATAACTGGCAGTTGTGTATACCCAGCCTGCCAAATCATTCTTGCTAGTTAAGAGAGATACTATTGTCAGGAGTTCCCAAGTTTCGTTTCACCAACCCTATGGTTGCAATCAACTTAGCCAGATTTAAAGCAGTCACACACGAGGAGCACGACTGCCATTGGCGGTCATAGAATATATTCTTTAAACGCATCTGTTTTCCTATTGGCTTAACGAAGTAACTGGCGCTTTGAAGGACCATTCATCAGTCACTCGAATTGATGTTGTTATTCGTTGCTATGAGCAACGGTGAATTCACTGCATGGTGAATGTCGCTATCACATTCTTCGTTCAGGTGCCTTAATACTGGTCATGAATGCTTTGAGCGATTTCGCTTGGTTACAAACAATCTAAATAACCACTCGATAACGTCTCGCAGATTAACACTACATCTGTGATGAAATGCTCTGTTCCGCAGACCGATTGTTACGTTATTATTATTATTATTATTATTATTATTATTATTATTATTATTATTATTATTATTATTATTATTATTATTATTATTATTATTATTATTATTATTATTATTATTATTATTATTATTATTATTATTATTATTATTATTATTATTATTATTATTATTATTATTATTATTATTACTTTACTATTGTTGTAAACATCAATGGATACATCAATATTCAATAGTTGTAACATTGATAAAATAGAACAGAGCCTCTCAAATGTTCACTTCCGTGGACCGCCACTACATTTTCCTTTTGCACAGGGACCGGTGCCATTTAAAATAATTTTCTCTTTGTAATTTGGAATGTTATAAAATTTATATGACCTCAATATACCCCCTAATATACATTTACCGGTAATTTTGAAATTTTTTGTTTTAAGTATTAGAATCACTCAGCCATGAAATTGTTGCTGTAAGAGTCTACAAACCAAACTCATTAGGCCTTAGGCAGTGGTGCACAACGTCCGGCCCGCGGGCCACATCCGGCCCGCGACGACTCGCCATGTGGCCCGCGAAAACTAAATGGAAATACCAAAAATGTCATGCCTTCTCTCAATGCCGTTCGTTACGGTTTTAGAGCCCAGGATGTTGTTAAAAATTAAATCTATAGTGACGCATATCTCTAAATTTTGCTGCGGCCATGGCGAGTGGACTGGGTCACTGAGCTTTACTGTTTGTTTAGCTGCAGAGAAATATTGTATGCCTGCTATGCCAATCGATAACTGTAGGCTGGTTGCAGAGGTGCAAACACAGCCATCACACTGGCTTCCTGATTTTAATCTTTCTAAGTTAAAACTGCTAGTGACAGATACAATGGTCCAATGTGTTTCGGTTATTGTACACTAAGTTTATAACTTGAAATTATGAACTTTTTCTATAAGTCTTAAGATTCTGCTAAGTATTACTAGAAAGATGCTCGCTTCGCTCGCGCTCGCTTCGCTCGCAGTGCAGGATAATACTAAAACCCAATCATTGAATTCATGCTGAACAACGTTTCAATTATGTACTGTACATACGCCACCTAGCCAAGCTCTGCGCCACGTAATAATTAGGCCTATGTACGTTAAAATCACGCAACTGTGACCATTTGTGACGCTGTACACGTATTTTTTGCGTACGTTAAAATGTACGTTGCAACTACCTCAGGCTGCGAACAATTGTTACCAATAGCAACGTCGTCGCACGCCCACCCCTCTGACGCTGCAATGACTCGACTAAACCGTGTTAAACTACGATTCTACGAACAATTGTTACCAATAGCAACGTCGTCTTCGAACATCGTCCACCAACGCATCGCGACGTAAGGACTAAACGGTCTAAACCGTCTACCAATAGTCAACCAATCAGAACGCTTGAAGGTAACAGACATACGGAATAACGATTTTAATATTATAAATTAACTTTAACATAGCGTAGGCTATAACTATAAACTTTATGTTTAGAAACTGTTTCAAACTGATATAAAGGCCTTTAAGGCCATGCCTTACTGTACTGATATTGTATAAGACACTTTACAGTAGTGTACAATGTATCTCAACTTTAAAAGTGATTTTGAGCTAAATTGTAATAAACTTCAAGCAAAGACATAAATGGCAGTCGTCAGGTGAGTCTGGCCCCGAAGGATTTCAGAAATAGAACTGTGGCCCGCGGCCTAAAAAGGTTGTGCACCACTGGCCTAAGGGGCTGTCCATTACTTAATTACGTCAACAATTTTGGGCAATTCTTGCCCCACATTATCAACAACTGTCAAACTTTCGATGACCCCCTAAAATTATGTCAAAAACTGTGAACCCTCCCCTACAAGGGGTTGCCTATTAATTAGGCCCTATGCCAAACAATTTAGGCAATTTTTAGCCCCTCCTTTGGTAGCAACTGTCAGACTTTCAGTGACCCCCTAGCAAAATTATGTTAAAAACTCTGAACCACTTTCCCTACAAGCTAAAAATATTTTATATGGCTGGCTTTGATGCTAAAATAGAATTATGGAAATTATTTTTTATTTATTAAATCTATTGTAAAACCGAAATTGCTCACATCAATTTATCTTGACCCCTTCCCCTGTCAACAAGTGTCAAACCATTTCAAACCTCTGCCCTATTTTGTTCACGTAATTAATGGACAGCCCCTAATGGCATAATTATAGGTCATCTATGCTTAGGGGTCGTCCATAAATTACGTAACGCGGTTAGAGGCGGGGAGTCCGGCTATTTGTTACAAAGTGTGACGACGGAGGGGGAGGTTCCGTAATTGTGACGTAACGCAAACATTTAATATATAATATATAATATAACAAGGTTTAAAGTGGTCCAGTAGGGACTGCCCTGTGTGAGAACCACTAGCTGTTGCTCCCGTCCAATCTAATATCCTAAACTACTGAGGTTTATTTTGAACTCGTTTACAGTTGCAGCCGTTACTATCCCCTCATCCAGTTCATTCCATCTGTCCACCACTCTTGCACTAAAAAAATGCTGTTTATGTCTCCCAACCCGTTTCTTGAACAGTTTCATGCTGTGTCCTCTGGTTCGATCATACTGCTTCATTGTAAAAAATCTTTCCTTTGGCATTTCCACTTTGTTTGTTAGTATTTTGTATGTCTCGATCAAATCCCCTCTCTCTTCTTTTTCCAGGGTTGTTAATCCACAGTGATTTAGCCTTTCCTCATAGGTTAGTTTGTGATATCCCTTGATCATCTTTGTTGCTCTGTGTTGCACTCTTTCTAAGGTCTCTATGTCTTTCTTCAGGAATGGACACCATGCTTGAACACAATACTCTAAATGTGGACGTACCAATGTCTTGTAAAGTCTTATTATTACATCCTTCTCTCTGCTCACTATCGTTCTTAAGTGATGACCTTTGACCTTTTTTTGCTTGTCAGGGATTTTGGAGAGGACAAAATATAAGGATGACCTTTTTTGCTTGTCAGGGTTTTACGAGAGGAAAAAATACAAGGATGGCCTTATTTGCTTGTCAAGACTTTTCGGAAGACGAAAATAGGGGGTCGGCTCGTTGTTACGTCATATTTTAGGGGGTCTGACGTTTTGTTACGTCGCGTTACGTGGGGGGAGGTAAAACAAGTGCCAAAATCGCGTTACGTAATTTATGTACGAACCCTTACATGTATGGCAAATGTAAACCGAATTTCACATTTTCTGCAAAAATCCACGTGGAATATAGCAGCATATTTGACAAATTAAAATGTTAAGCAAACTTTTAATCAGAATTTAGTATAAAGCAATTAATTGTTAAAAATCAGTACCGGTAAGTAGACCTACAAGTGTTTGCAAAGAATTTATGAAACTGCAACATAGGCCTACCATTGCCAAGCTGCTGAAAATGAATGCTTCATCTTCAGCAAAACTTGCAAAAGTCCTTCAGGATAGGGTTACCATTGTCGTCGTTTGGCATTATCATTGTCATTGTCGTCGTTTGGCAATTTGACATCTACTCAGACGACTGGTTCAGATGATTTTGAAACGTTATCATCTTTGTCAAACTTCACTCATGCTTTTAAGGTTTTAAGGATTGGGAAATAGAAGCCTGATATCCGTCATATATAGACCCCTAAACTATAATAACTGACTACGCTTCGACGGTCTAATCCAGTGGTTCTCAACCTTTTTAGGCCACGCCCATGGGAGGCGCCAGACGTTTGAGAGTGGGGGTGGGGGGGTAAGGTTAACCCTAGGGTTAGGGATAACCCTAAAATAACCCCCAAATTGATAATCTTAGAAATAACCCTGCTTTCTCCAATTCCTTTGCGTTAGACACTTCCCTTCCCGGCGCGTCTGGCGCGGCCTCCCTTGGAATGGGGGGTCTGGGGTTTCACCTGGAAAAAATTTGAAATCGTAGATGCTCCTACGTGTGTTTTAGAGCATTTTGGACACAAAATCACAGGTCTGGTATCAATAGGTTCCATGTCTGTAATTTCTTATGCTTAAGTCAATTTCAAATTATTCTGCTTCAATTTGTGCGTGTTAAGTCAAAAATTATTTGTCTTTGGCCCATACTAGTGTCAATGCTACTAAGAGTAAGAGTCACGTGGCAGATGCTACTGCTCAATCAAATCTTGAAATCTTGTTTTAAATCGCAGTAATCTATTCAGTGTCACAACTCACAAGTGGTAAAAGGCGACAAAAAGTAGACAGCAGGCAAATAAATTGCTGATGAAAACTTCAAACCACTGTTACTAGTTAAAAAGCAGTAGGCTAGTTAAGCCATAGCAATTAACAGACATCCAATACTATCAATCATGGTTCAGTTATAAGTCTTGTACAATTGCTGGTTCACCGACATTTGCGCGACGACACTTGCGCCCGACATTTGCGCGCCGACATTAGCGCGTATTTCGAGGAAGCTCGAATTGCGCCATAAATTACAGTATAAGTCATCCGTGCTTTAGTAACTATAGTCTTAATCATAACCCAAAGTCAAACCCTCACTCTAATCCTAACCCTAACCCCAATAATATCAACTAATGTAACATGGCGCGATTTGGGGGAGGGGAGAATCTTCCCCCCCCACTGCCCAACTGCATCCCCCCTACTGCTACATCCCCCACCACTACATCCCCCCACTGCTACAGTTTCCAACAACTACATCCTCCCAAGCTCGACATATCCCCCCCCCCCACTGCTCCAGGTCACAAATCGCACCCTGCCGGCACCCATTCGAAAGCAAATCGCCCAGTGTGCGTTTAGCAGTGTTGTATGAAGTGCTGAGTTTTAGTACTCAAGTAAAAGTACCCCCTGGAAAAATTTGTGGGGGCGGGGAGTTTCCCCCTATCCGACCTGTATGCAACACTGCATACAGAGGTTACAATATGCTGCAATGAGAACAGAAAAGCAATATTATTTACAAAGCCTGTGTGAACTTTCACCAAATAGACAAAAGCAACAAACTGATCATACTTTACCAGTTTTGAATCATTACAACCACCTTCAAATTTTGGTTTACTAATTGATTTGTATCACACTAACACACGCCAATAGTTTGCCATTTGTTCGAGTTGGCAAACAACTCAAATCATCAAGGCTTATTGCAGACATTCAAATACAACCACAAAAAGCAATAACATGAGAAAGTTTACACTGCCTGCCTTGCCGTTGTGTGCTAACTTCATTCTCTTCCTGAGTTGTCTTCATATTGTGGCTCATGAACCACTATAGCTGTGCTGCATTGACAAGTTTCCTTGTTCAGACAAATAAATGTCAGAACAATGATGTACACTGTTTTAAAACACTTTGCAAGCATGCTTTCAAAAATTAAATAACTGAGGAGTAATTATAATTAATTAATTAATTGGCAATAATAGCATTTCCTCTCTTAGCTAGATGAGTAATAGGTAATTAAGCTTTGAGGCTGAAAATCCACCAATTATAATGAGTATGGCAATAATTATTATTAATGTGATACTGACAAAATTATTATATACAACATCCAACCACAAAATGAAATAGAAAGAATTCAGAGTAAGTATAAAATGTACAAAATCTTTCACATAGTAATCATTGCATGAAATTATTTATCAATTACATATACCACTGAAAATAGGTGTCCAAAAACAAATGATCCGAAAGTGTTTACTGCCCCATCATCTGCAAATGAGAGACTTCAAATTTTCCCCGATGCTCTAAATGTTCTAAACACATTGACACCCAATGTGATGCATTTATTAATCTTTTAAGCCGTTTGCATTTGGCAAAAAATTTAGCAGACTGTTGATTTATTTATGCAGATTTCCTCTGCATAAAAATATCTGAGATTCTTTAAAACACATTCACATCAGCAATATTTTTAATGGAAATCTCACCTCAAAATTCAAAGTAAAATATTTGAAATATATTAACATGCAAATGCAATCACACAGTCAATTAAGCAATGCAGAACAAAAACTAGATGAAAATGAACTCAAATACTGAAAAGTAAAGTAAAGTAAAATCTCGTGGATTTCTATAGCGCCTTGGAGAGCAGCACAACAATAGCTGCTTATTCTTAGGCGCTCAGCCTCTCTTAAAATAGCTATGGGGAAGGTATATTATCAGCCAGGCAATAGTCAACATCCTAAGGGCAGTGAGGCTATGTATGTAAAAAAAGTATGCATGTAATATGCATAGCAATCAGTAAGAAGCAGAAATCATTAGAATTTATTTATTTATTTATTGTTTGCCTTAAATCTGTTAAGGGAATGTTTCAAAATTGCAAATATCAAACTTAATCTCTAATATGCATATAAAATGAATGCTTTAAATGATAAAACAGCTAATCTCATAGTAAAATGAATTATAATTAAATTCAAGTGCTAAAATGTAGTAAACCGGATAAAAAACATGACAACCTGTTTGTTTCAAATTAAGAAATGAACCAAAATCATTCAAAGAACAGCAAAATGTTATACTGTATTTTTTTTTACAAAATAAAGATAATTATTGAGCCAGTGTTACTGGCATCTGAAATTTTTAAATCTAAATTCTGACCAGTTAGTTCTCTCTACTCACAATCAATTGTTGTGTTGTAACATAATCCTAATGAAAATAAGCATAGAAAAATGCAACTATAGCAAATATAACCATCAAATTAATAATTATTCAAGCAGTGAAATAGGTCTAAGCGAAATGAGAAAGCTTTAGTATAAGTGTTCAGAAAAATTACTGTGTATACTAGCGGACAGGTCGATCCCACAGAGGGGTAGATTCCGTTTTTGGTAAAAAATTAACTAATTTGCTATGACCCGCGTATAATTGACGAAATTTTAGGACCTACAGATTTCTTGAATTGCATAATTATACCTGAAAAACAGCATCATAGCATTCTTGAGCGTGTGTCTTATCTAGAGTTCTACTGGCCACGTCGATGTAATGGCACCAATTCAAGATGACAGTCCATACACTCGACGGCAAAAGACCAAAAACGTCTCAGTCTACTCATAGAAAGTGCAGAAGACCACCCGTAAATGACGGGAATGTCACTGTACTCACATTTAACGTTAAAAACAAGCGCAAGATGCCGAAAAACTGGCAATAACGCCGATTTTTGGCGATGTGCACTCGCAGTGACGCGCACACACTGCAAGGCAGCTGGAAGGCGCCAAACCGGACACTTGTACACATCCTGCATCCACAGAGAAGCAGTGGTAAATTTATGCTTTGTATAAGAGAATTTTGGTGTGCAAGGAGATTTAGGAAAGTCAGATGTGACATCAAGCATCTTCATGCAGTTTCCAATCCCAATCAAATTGTCAACAATGCTGTAGCCCATAATGCATTGCGAATCAGACTGTTAACAGTGCTATAACCCATAATGCATTGCAAAGACAGCGTGGGGTGTAATGACTCATTTGGACTACCAGCCGGCCAATTGTTGACTAGAACAGATTGTTGCTTAGAGCTGGGACGCTGCCCCGTGAAACTGGGTCGAAGCCAATTTACGATAAACAATTAATCTGTGGGTGGTCTCGGTAGAAGCCTTGTTCTCCATAATTTTTCACGGGGTAAAAAGCACTAATTAGTAGTTAGCAATAGTCTTGCTAGCATATCATTATTCAATAGACAAATTAAACCGCTGCTGAATGATGGTGCCCAGTTAAGAAAGGAAGAGCCAGACGCCCATCGTCCTTTGATTGACACATCTTAAAATAGACACAGCATGCCTTAACGTTGTAATGCATTAGGCAATGTGTTTCTTTACAAAAATTCTTTGGACAATTGCATTGACTCGCAGATAAGGCAACTCAGCGTTTCAAAGTTAAGGCATAAATTTCTCAACTTATACATGAGTATATATGGTAATTGCTTGCTACCAGTTTTCCTCAAAAAGCTAAAATCCAAAATATAAACGACTTTAAAAACAATCAGTAACAATGATAACAACCGTCTTATTGAAAATTTGAGGAGCAACAGAATATAAAAGGGAACAATTGTTGAATTGACTAATAGGCTCATAAAAAGAATGCATTCAAAAATGTATTATACAGTATGCCACATATTGGCATAATAACAACAAATGATGTACAATTCTAAGAGTTAGATGAATAGTAAATTATGAATTACGATCAACTCCGTTTTCCCGATCATGACAAAGGGCAACATCACTAGGGTGAACCTGAATGGGATTCATGTTGCATTTCTGGAGGTGGAAGTTTCAGCAAAACAACTAGCTGCAGGACATCAATCCACCTGGAATAAAATTTGGTAAACAGTCAATTACTAACCACTAATGATGTCAGCAACATTAAGGTAGTCGCCACAGCAGCACAAAACTCCTGTGCAAGAAGGCGGAGATAAAAGAGATAAATCTATCACAAGAACTTATTTTATAACTGCATTTGCTTACTCAATTGGCTTTTGCCTAAGAAACATCCACATAACAACATATTCTAAAATACAATTTGTAAAAGAATTTGAAAAATCACAAGTATTTAATTTTAAAGTTTATAAGTATATGTTGTGTCTGTATTTGTGTGTGTGTGTGTCTGTCTGTACGTAGGCATGCATACATACATACATACATGCATACACACATTATATATAAGGCAGGTGACTTAAAATGTGGACAACCTCTTCAAACTGGACTCATCTTCAGCTTGTAAATAGTAGACCTTTAGTTTGTGGAATATCTTGAATGTATGTTCACGGTCGATGCCATCAACCGAATCAACGGAAAGCACTTGGTAACCAGGAAGAGGTACAGCAGTAAGAGCAACAACATCCTGTAATCACCAGACACACACACAGGATAATTAATTAAACTAATCTCTAGATTATTTACTTAAAAAGCAAAAACTTTTTTACTACAGCATGATACAAGCACAGTCCAATACACAATCTTGATGCAAAAAAGACGGTCTTAAATATGGGGAAAATAAAACATAAAAGACTTCTTTTGCAATAAAACAGAAACAAGAATAAGATTACGTTTAGCCAATATGATGGAAATTAACTCCTTTGAGGTGGATGTCAACAAAAGTCGACGTCAACGTCATAGCATTGAAATAATTCTGCTCAAAAGAGTTCAAATATTACTTTTAAAAATTGCTAAAGTTACCTTGTGATACATTACAAATCTACAGTCTTGGCTTCATTATAACTAGTTTGCATCTCATTTTAAAATGGTAATTGACCTGATTCATAAGCTATCACATAAGAACACAAGATTTTCATTCCAAACAGTACATTTGCACATATAAAAGTGTGCAATACCACATGACTTAGGAGAACAGAGCTGTAAAGCACAGTTTGGAAAGAAAATTAATGCACAAAACATGCACTATTTGTGCAAAATATTATAATCAAAACCTTGGTCATACACCTGCAAGCATATTATGAAAGATAAACAAATCACATGATACAAAATCAACATTCACCTGATGTGCTTTAAATGAGTAAAGAACGTAATCATCCCGCACAGAAAACCACCGCCGCAGCCAGGTTTTCTTATTGCAAGTAATGTTTAAGTAACCACTTATTACTGCGGTGTCACTGGCCTTTACCTAAAGCAATTCAAATGCACAACCAGTAAGTTTTAAGCCTTTAAATACTTCTGAGCCATTAATATGTTGGCCACAAGATAAAATGAAAAATTTTAATCAAAAACAAACTAGGAACAAGAGCAAATTCTAGAAGTTTAATTCTTGTTGAGCAGAAGCCTGACATATGAGTAGAACAGTGTAATATCAGATTTAAACTTCATCTGGTATTGTCTCAAAGCATTGGATTTTTAAAAATTGAGAATTTATAGAAGTCTGATTGCCAACTGCATCTAGAATCTGTAAAGCAAGTTCTTTGTTGGTATTTGAACATCAGTAAAAGCAACAAAATTTGAAGGACAACCAAGAAGTTTTTCTAGAGGAATTAATTCCTCAGCAGGGACATCTTGCTAATTTCAATCAGTCGTGACTTGAATATAAACAGTTTCAGATTAACAATGTCACTGATTCTGTTGGTGCAAATGGGGAAAATTTGGCCAAAACAGTTAGGGTGAAATACAGTAACCAGGACCAGAAAATCTGACTGACTCATTGGATTCGACAATGGGAGATTACGATTCAAACCAAGGAGCGACCATCGAATGATGTCACGAACATTATTAAAATGACACTATAGAAGTTTGATGATGATGATGATGATAATGATGATGATAGTAAATGCTGTTGGATTGCTTCTATTCTTTCAAGCACAGTACTGTTTGACTCATGACTGACAAGTAAGAAATAATTCAGAAATAGCAACAGCAAAATTTTAATTCAACTTTCACAACCACTGTACACAAGCATCAAGCATCATAATAATAGCAAGATAACAATAAGTTTTATCACACAATTTAGAAGATGGGCATGAAAGCTTGACGCCTTCATATTTTTATGCAATCTTACATCAAAGAAAGTTAAGCTTAACATGACAGCACCAATACAAGCACACACATTGAAAGAATGCCATAAGCACCTGAAGAATAAGGTTGGTCTTCTTCGTTGGCTGCTGGTTCTGTTGACTGCGCACTGATGCTTGAGTCTGCAACATCTTCAATTGCTCACTGTTAGAAGGAGAAAGAATGTCAAAACACTGATCACAGACACGACTGACTTGGTTGCCGTCGTACGAAAGTGGCGCTTTGTGCGAAGAACACTTACCACAGATCACCTGAAATTATGAATGAAGAAAACACGAAGTCATGGTTGTCAACTATAGAACAAACCTAAGATATTCCCTATAAAATAAGGTTGTTAATACCGCTGGTTTTGAAGGACCGGTTAACCGTTCAAAAAAGACTGGTTAACCGATCGTTAGCGGTAGTCTGGTGTCGTGCCAACATCAAAGCGCTTTGATGCAGCCGGTGCCAATGCCGGCGTCCTGCGAGGCTACAACAAAGCGTTTTGATGTTTTCAAATTGAAATTACGGTTAACCGGTCAAAGTTAAAATGAACGGTCCTTGCTCTTAGGACTGGTTAACCGTTGACAACCTTACTATAAAATACATAAAAGCAATCAGCAAACTATAGCACTAAGCGTCAACATTTTCCAAGATTCTTTACGTCCTAAGGTGTCAATTTTTATGGCTGCAATATTGCTCTGCCTAGTCTTGACTGCATCTTGACGGCAGTTCACATCAAGTGATATTCTAAAAAGAATTAATTCTTGCATATAATCTTTAAGTCTACATTTTCTCTCAATAGTCTGCCTAAATCCCAGCATCCATTTGATTAATTATATTTGTGATAGGTCTGCACATCCTTTAATCACAAAATATTCACCTAGTCCCATTAATTTAGTCCAACATTATACCTGAGAAACAAAGTAAACCTTAATAATGGAAGGGACAAACTCTCAGTAGGCTCAGAGGTTCAACATTTAATTCTGGCGAAAAAAAAAACTTTTAAAAAGTGACTCGGTTATACCAACATGTCCACATGCTCGACAGTGATGTCTCCGTCGGAATGTAGTAAACGTAGTTGAACAATTCATACACATGCTTGTTTCCTGATCTTTGATCCACACAGGAGGAACTTTGCCAACTATCTCTTTGTCTAGCTATTCAAAGTCAGGCAATCAATCACCGTTAAGGACACAGTCTTTTCATTGAGGTATCAATTAATTGATCATAAATGGCAAAGCACAGTATTTTAACTCTTAAATAAAGTGCCTTAATTTTATAACAGATATGTAAAATCAAAAGTCAAGTTTGGCAATTGAGTTGTTAGATTGTGAACTGGTGAGTTCTGAGCCATATGTCTATGGAAACAAATAAAAAAATTAACACAAAAGGCGATTAAATGTTTGCCTATTTTAACATTAATGCTGTTCATATCATTTCAAGAAACCCAAAACAACTCGTAATACACAGTCAAGCTAGCGATTCTTAATTTGCTAAGCTGTTATTGGAGGTGCTCAATGGTTAAGAGCAATTAGCTAGAACACTGTGCTAGTAAAAAAGTCCCTCAGAAGTAATAAAAGATAAGTTCTCTTCCCATGTTACCTACTAGAACCTCTTATGCACATTCTCATTCCTTGAGCTAGAAGCATTTTTCACAAACTCAATTCTGCCTGATTCAATCAAACACTGAAAAGCTTCAAAAGATTGACTCTCATGGAGTCGATACCGGCCAGTCATCACTCATCACATATCTAGTCATCATTGGCATGCTTCCACAACTCACTCCACTGTTCAGAATTAAACTGACATCCATTATGCTAATCAGCAAATAGCTGATATTCTGTTTGAAGCACTTGCTGTGATTGCACCAGCCTCTACCCCTATGCTACTCTTATAATTGTTCAGGAATTTTTGTAAAATGAATTCATATTAACGAATGCTTAAATTATGAGTAAATAAATAAAAAATTAAACCAATCAGTGACCAGCCACTCAGCCTGAACGATCCAATAAAATTCTACACAACGTTTATACAGACTAATGAAAGAACATAAAAATGCATCATTTATTCAACAGCATAACATCAAATCACTCACACGATAGCCTAGTTTCAAACTGGCTTTTTTAATAGATCGTTTCCGATTGTATTCAGTGATTACAGACTCAAAAGCCTAAAAAAATCAGCAAAGAAATGCAGCTGAGAGTTAAGTCAAAATCAAAAACAAAGTACCATTAAGGACAAAAAGCCTGCAGGCCAATTACCAAACTGAACATACAATTAACCTGTGATAAGTATTCCAAGCTCTAAAAATTTAACAAATAACTGACCATAACAGTTATCAAATTGCATAAAGGCCCCTGTCTATATAATAGTACAATTCTACTACATGACAAAGAGAGAATGACAACCGTGATAATTGATATAGAAATAGAAATATCCATAGATAGACTTCTGAATATTTAGCTATTTGAACTTTGCACACAGTAATTAATACAGAGAATTTTGGCTCATAAGTATAAATGACAGGGCAAATGTTCTGATCACTCACATTCTGCCATTCCAGCTTCTCTTCAACAGTGCTAAAGAACAAAGGCAAACAAATCAGATAAATGTAGACAAATAATGATAAATAGTTAAACAGATGTTAAATGTAGAACTCCATTTATAATATCACACTATGATATGCAAACAAATTATATAAAAAGTCTATATAATTTTTAAAATGTTGGATACATATCAGAGATTGATCATGCAAAACAAACCATCATCCTAAACTTATAAGCATTGGCATAAGACTGTGCCTGTCTAAATGTATTGACCTAATACTGATGAGGCTAATTTATTAAGATAATTATGAAAACGTAACCCTTTTAGCATTTGCCCCAAGAATACTTGCCAGCAGCACTAGTGCCTGCAGCACTAGTGCCTGCAGCATTTGCCCCAAAGTAACTCACGCATTATCAACCATCCAAACCTTACCCATCAAGTTTGCCCCAAAATATCTCAATTTTATTAATATTTTTGCATAACTCTTAGAAATATGTAGTCTTTGGAAACAAATGAGATCATATTCTATTTATAGTATTTTATTTTTAGTTGGAAAGATCGGAGTGCACGCACATTTTTAGGCTCTCGATCACTGAAAATGTCCGATCCTAGAAAACATAGCGGTCGGATGCGTAATGTTAGCATCATTCTCAAACAACTGTTAGCTGAAGATCCATGTGACAAATTAGAAGATTCTGACAATTATTCATAAAACGCTTCACGAGAAACGTGACATTTTTTCTAGTAGCTCTATAAGAATTAACACTGTGTTGCTTCGTGCTTTGAAATTTTTCACACAAAAATTATTAAATACTGATCATCATATAATATTTGTTGCACATTAGGCTTAGAAACAAGCACTGTTTAGAAATAGCTCCAGGAACAGTTTTATATTGTTACGGCCTCGGTCTCCTAGTGATGTCATCACGGATACCTTCTAGGAGGGATAGAGAGAGCGGGGAGCAGCGCCATTGTTGTTGTTGTTGTGACTGTTGACAAAGAGAGAAATCTTTGCATTTTTAATCAAGCAACTGAACTGTATTCCTCTCGTTCTGGACAATTAAAATTATAGAGATAAATTGAACTATTTCAGCTCATTCGTGACAATATGTTATTTTTTATCTTGAAAACAAACCATTCAGATTTAAGACCAATGAAGTATAAATATGATTCAATTATTTCCAAGGGTGATGATCGGATGTAAATATTTTTTATAAATGGTAAAAGGGTTAAAATTTATTACCCATGTATGCAAGCAGCAAGAAGGAGAGAATAGACACAGTAAGAATCAAATTGAAACCATAAACTCGTAATGCCTAATAAAGTCAAGTCGGCTGCCATGGTGCCTTGCTGGATCATAATTGTGCTGATATTTCCATTCTGATTCCTGCTGTTTCCATTTTGTCATTCATGAAACTGCTCAATGATACAAGATCATACAACATCCAACCATTATATCACTATGCAGACTTAGACAAAGAAGCAGATAGCATTCCTAACATTAAGTGGAACATCTCAAAAACTGAAAAAGGAAAATAGAAAACAGATATATCCAACCTAGTATGAAGTTCTATAGATTTCTGCTGTCCTTGCACATAAAATGTATTAGGAGTTTCCAAGTTGTGTCCCTCAAATACCTGCAGAATCATAAAATATATTGAAACAAAACTCATTAGAAAAATCAAGAGACATCATGTCTAAAACATTTCAAAAGCTGCAATACAATTTCAGGTCATTTAGTTTTTTCAAAATACTTCCTTATTTTTTGTATATTATGTAGTTCTCTGTACTTTTATTCAGTTTTTTCAATAGTTTATATTTTAAACCTTTTTTCAGTTTAAATAAGTTTAAATAAGGTTTGACCCCAAATGCTTTTTAAAATGTATACATATAAGTTAATTATTACTGGAAAGAGTATCTTAACATTTACCATGTAGGTTCTTAAAGCACCTATTAAATTCTTCATTTTATTTGGAAATATATTTCCAAATATAGAATTTCAGCATTTGCCTAAAAGATTATCCCATAAGCACATCACTGAATAAGATTTTTGAAAGCATCTTGAAGATTGCAAAGGTTTGCGCATCCTGCTCCAAAAGGAACGCTACCATATTTCGGACTAAAAATAAATATGGTTGCTTGTAATCATATGGTGCATGGAACCTTGCTATTACTCAGGCTTATAATAAGGTATTGTTTTTGCCAATACTTGATTTTGATCCTTTTTTATCACAATGTCATATTCCAACTTTTAAAATAAATATCTTTAAAACAACCCAAGGACTTCATCAGAATAAGAACTGCATATGGCATAGTTCACAACATAATAATAAAAAGAATTCAGCTAACATCAATATATATATATATATATATATATATATATATATATATATTCTGGTTATTCAATGACTATTTACAGAATAAAACCTCAATTCTCAATAACTATTCCTTGATTTTAAAAGATTATCAGTAAGGAAGAACTGATTATCCTTATTTATTAAATAATGTAAACAAAAGCTTTCCTGAAAATGGCATCAAGAAAACCTATAATTAAGATTAAAACTTCATCTGCATAATTATAGGAAACTGAACATAACCTGTAAACCATCGATATCAATTTTTGACTTAATCTTGAACTGCTGTTTGGAACTCAGAGGGAGACTTTGACAAACAAGTAGCAAGTCGTTAAACTGTAAAAACAATAACCGGGTTATTATTATTATCTGATAATTTATAGAGCACTATAACAAGGCATAAGCCTAAATCAAGTGTTTTACAATGATGAGTTAGCAATCATACGACATACTAAACAAGTGTGTCTTAAGATTCTTCTTGAACTGTTCAATAGATTTCGAATTAGTGATGAAGTCTGTGAGGGAATTCCACAGAAGTGGTTCCCTCTGGTGACCGATCTTTCACCTATTATCGTCGTTTGCGAAGGTGGTGGGATAAATAGGGAGACCTTGTTACTAGAGCAAAGCTGTCGGCTACTGGCAAGTGTAGTGTGTCTTCAAATCAGTGTAGCCAGATAATCAGGACAGGTATGATCATTTATAGCTCTGAACATTATCAGACATCTCTTGCATATTATGCGTTCAGGAACTCGTAACCATTGCAATTTATCTCTTAGGTAAGGAGTGATATGATCGCACCATCTCGCACCAAAAATCTTACGTATCCATATGGCTTAATCAGTATATAAATTCATGTTGCAATTATAGCACATTATTACAAATTTCCGAATAAATAAAAGCCCAAAATCAGTTACAGCACAACCGAGTCCACTGCATACATAAGGGCGTGAATTCAATTCAACTCACTCTACCATTCAAGTGATAGCACAGTACAGTGTAACTCTGCTAAATCACACATCAAGATGACACAAAAATCATTATAATGTGATTGGAATGTGTCAAAGTCTATGCTTCATGGTTGGCAAAAAGAGATGGCCGTTTGCCAATTTCGCTTGCAACTGATGAAGACTCAATTACAAAAATTATAAGGAGCTAAGGATGGATCAAGTCAAGTCATCACAGCAAATCTGTCACAATAAATTAATATGACCCTACTGACCACCGGCTGAGCATGGATGAAAATATAGAAACATAAAAGCCACACACCAGAAACAAATATCTTTCTATGTGGTCACCATCTTTAGCAGAGATTCGTATAATTTTTCCTTCTTTTATGAACTCTCTTCCGGGACTAATGAGATCCATCATCCCAACCAACTGCTCATTCAAGATCAGCAACTTACGAAATTTCTCCTAAGAAACAGCAACAACCATCAATAATAAATAAACTGTTAGTTAATCGTCAATGTCTTCACTGGCCATCAATCTCACACTGAATCAAGAATAGAATTATGAAAATACTAAAAAAACTAAAAGCACATCCCATAAACAAATGATGCAAACAACAATTTGTTCAAACATAAAAATAAAATAAACCAAATTCAAAATTAACCTCACTAGTTTAGGATATTAGATTGGACAGGAACAACAGTGGTTCTCACACAGGGCAGTCCCTACTGAACCACTTTAAACCTTGTTATATTATACATTATTATTATATTATGGTTAAATCAAACATCATCAACGAAGTTAGTCATTGTGAGTTGTATGATTCAGGACACTTGCTCTGAACTTTTTTGTTGAATTGCTAAATTAATGGTAAAAAGAAAGACTTCTGGAAATAAATAAATCAACATCAGATAATCACATTCCACACAATCCAAGAGTTAATATCTCTTTGTAGAAAGATATAATTAATTTTGAAGTATAAGAAAATATTGTAAAAATTACATAATTTTTACAATTTTACTGATAAATTATATTTCAGCAGAAATCTTACTATTTTTCCCAAAGCCTCATTTGAATGGCATGCTGCCATGTTTACTAACTCCAGAGCTTCTAAATGTCATCAACAAAAACACATACATCAGACAGAGAGACAATCAGAATTCAACAAAAATTGATGTTAAACTCATGTAAAACAATAACCTAAGAAAACTGTAAAACTGCAGCAAAAATGAAAGTAAATAGCAAATACACTCAAACCAGGATCAAATATAACCAAGGAACATGTATAACAGGGGTGCACAACCTTTTAAGGACAAAGGGCCACATTTTTTGGTTCCAAGACTCCATGGGCCACATGCTCTTTTTCTAATGCAGAAGTGGTATGTTGACAGTAACCGTTAATAGCATTTTAATATGGTTATGGATAAAATTTAATTTGACAGGACTAATGGAATTAATAGAATTTCTGATAAATACAATCAATCCAGTAGGAACAAATGAAATTGAAATGATTAGTACTGTAATTTAAATGTAAAATTAATGGTCAAGAACCTTGTTAATCAAAAAATACTTTGACCAAGTTCAATTATTAATTCATAAAATTTACAAACCAAAGGTCAATTGCTTTTTTATACCCAATGGAGTTGTTGAGACTGAACGTCTTTAACAATCTTATTCATATTTTTTGGCAGTTCACTTGTTGCAACTTTCAAAACTGAGCACTCAACCTGAACCTTAGAACATTTTTCTTCAATTTCATTACAGAAAATGTTTGTTCACACAAGTAAGTGCTTCCAAATAGTCGTGAAAGTCGCTTTAAAGTGGCCCCAAAGGCTTTCTTGCTTTCATATTAGCGCTACAGAAGAAGTCATTCGTTCCAAGGGTCTAAGTCGCCATCAATTCAAGTTATTTATAGAAGAGACTGGAGCCTCTTACTATGACAAACCATATTGCACAGATGTGAGAGAGCAGAGGACGAATTTTAGAATGCTTTGTTGAACTGATAGCAGAAATTCATGAATTTCTTAACAGCAAGGGCACAATAATAATAAATATTAATAACAAGGTTTAAAGTGTAGCACTAATATAAAAACAAAAAATCTTCGGGGTCACTTTAAAGCCTTCAGAGCCACTTTCCATTGAAATCCTGGAAACGTTCGCGGGCCACAAAAAATTGCCGGTGGCCCACCAGTGGCCCGCAGGCCATGGGTTGTGCACCCCTGATGTATAACATTTATGAATTAATAGTAAATATAAACAAAAAACTAAATTAAAAACAATGGGTAAGTAGGTTCAAACAAAATTAAATGGAACAAACACGAAATTCAAAGACATATTTTTATGTCCTCTAGAAGCCCACAGCATCTTCTGCCAGCTTAACTATATCCCATGCACTATCTAATAAAAATTACATGGCACACAGATAACAGAAATCAAAAAGAGCCAACATCAATTTAATTACTACAGTAGCAGACACACACACAGACACACACACACACACACACACACAGACACACACACAGAGTTCAATATCAAGCAATGACTAACGTCTGGTGTCCTGGTGATCAACTGAGTCAGGAAGTAGATGATTAAGATAATCTATAATTGAACAGAATAGTTACATTTCTACTGCATATACTCATATACTGTTAATTTCACAACACTAAGCTCAACATTATAATCAAATTTAATCGAATTCAGTCTCAGCCAGGACATATTCAAATCTTCTGCATCCAGTTTAGCTGAAGAGAATACCGCATTGCATTACAGGCCAAAACTTGTCAATAACAAATTAATGCAGAGTAAAAATGCAACATAACAAAATATCCCTTAAAACTCACTTAAATATCAAGAATTTATAATCCCAAATAAATTTTCAAATGAAATTTATTACAAACATGCAATTATGCATATACTGTAGTACAAGCTCAAAACCTTTGTCAAAGAATTTTTTTAACAAATCAGTCCTGAAATACCTTTGAGTAGTAGTTGATACCTAGGCACTCGTTGAATTGGTGCAAGCATATGATGCTGAAGAGTCAAATGACCACATTCTGGTTTGCTCTACACATTAATTTCATTTTATTATAAACTTAAGCCAATAAAACAAACACAAACAGACAACACAGTATGTGCTGACTAAGTGCAACAGTACATATGTACCGTAAAAGATAAGACAGCTACAGCAAGAATAGTATGAAAAAAGTTGCCAAGAAAATATACTGGGTGGGATAGCTTTAATTCAAAACATCAATTTCTGTCTTAAAATGTGGAGATTGATCCTTCTAGAAACCACCCAATGACAGACTTTTGTCAGAAGTAATATAGGCTATTTTTTTTAATTGACTAAAACAGGAAGAAATGAATCAAGTACTGTGTTATATCATTAAGAGTAATATCCGTGATAGGGCAAACATTAAGTATTACTAATGACAATAATATACATTCTAGAGTATGATCATTTTACTGAGAGAAATTGGGCAGATAAGAATCACGATGAAAGTAAAAGGCCATCAGGAAAAGTGATTACTTAAAAGCTGGAGACAGTTTAATGATAGACACTCGAGAACTGAAACTGTACAACATTAGATAAACTCTTTGAAATGCTGGTTTGCAATATAAGAACATTAACCAAAACTCAAAATAGCAAACATACAAAAGGATGGTCCCACTGGTTTATTATGATTTGTAACATACTAGAAAAGTCACACATCAAACATTGCTTCTACATGTAAATATTATTTGTAAATATTATTTAATGTAAAATAAAACAGCTAATCCAAAATCTAAATTTAAAAATCCTGAAACCTGCAAATTTCAATCTGAAAAACATATAGATCACTACTTAACACTGTATAATGTTTAAAGCAAAACAAGGTTCTTGAAGCACACTCAAGGGTCACAACCTGAGACATTAAATCATCTTATGTGTGCTTCTATTACAATCAACAATACTTTTGAAAACAAGATCCCTGCTCTACAACTTTAATTCTTTATAAATGTCTGCCGAACTTTCAGTCCTTGAAAGATGCGCAATTTCCCATTCAGTACAATATATATATATATATATATATATATATATATATATACACCGTGATCACGAAAATCGGGACCCCCTAGATTAATGAGCATAACTTAACTACCTTTCGACCAATCATGCTGAAATTTTAATTATATTAGGCCTAGGAGGCAGTCTCGATCCTCAAAAAATATTTCGCCTCTACGCTGCAGCTGGTACAAGAAAGAAGGACATCACTGGCGCTCGTCTTCTGCGTACTCGTCCGATTTTTCACCAAGTCCTTAATGGTATCAGTTGGTGTTTCAGCACTCGGTCGTACAGCTATTCACTTCTTCGAGCCGGGGGTGAAAGTTAACGGACAGTATTACAGAGACGTTCTACTGATGCAGGGACTGCTGCCAGACACCCCGAACTTTCTCAGATTATTACACATTCCAACAGGACGGCGCACCGGCACACAGAGCTCGAGAGACAGTTGAACTGTTAGGTAACGAAACGCGGACTTCATTCCGCCTACTCTCTGGCCACCCAACAGCCCGGATTTGAATCCGGTGGATTATAACATTTGGAGTGTTATGCAGGAACGCGTTCACCGAACGAAAGTCCGTGATATTGAGGACCTGTGACAACGCATCATGCAAGTGTGGGACGAGATTGATCAAGGCATCATTGATGCGTCATTCAAGCAATTGCGTAGGCGTCTTCGTGCGTGTAGTGCAGCAAATGGCGGACCGTTTGAACACAAACTATGAGTGGAATATCATTAGAACTATCTAAAGTACACGTACTACAAATTTGTTGAATATTAGTTGACTTTTCGTTGAGTTATATTCATTAATCTAGGGGGTCCCGATTTTCGTGATCACCGTGTATATATATATATATATATATATATACACACACACACACACATACATACATACATATATACATATATACATACATACATACACATTTTCAGTTCTGGGTCAGATGCAAACTTAATTACCGGTACCTGTATGTCCAAAATAAGACGTCCAAAACGAGGCGATCTTTCACACCAAAATTTTATCATTTTCATAGCACAGTCGAAATTTTTCACATATTCCGAGTACAGCTTAAGAAATGGAGCAAACTTTCTCATGACATCTCCAATTCTTGGTTCAGCATCCCTTTAAAATTAGAAAAATTAGATTTACCGGTAGCTTAAATTACTCTAACAAAAGTCATTTGAACAGCCAGACTATCATATATTCAGACTCACCACCCAAAAGTTAGGCTACATAAGATATCATAACTCAATCATTAACGCATCAAATTGAAACAAGTTGTCTCAAACTTGTAAAATAATCTACTGCAAACCTCAACTATCGATCACAGCAAAATTTAGAATGTTGTATTTCAAAGTAGTTACTGTAATCTATCAACATCTGCATTTTCAATTCCTAAATCCTTAATTAAGGTTCTAGCGTAATGAATCAATGATATTACCATAGGTCACGTGCATATAAAAATCCCTTTGCAGGTCACATCCCAGCATTTGTTAAATTCACAGACAGTTCTTAGCAAGTTAAATTAGGGCAATTTAAATTAATTAAATTTGCAAGTTAAATTAGTTACCAAGGACTCAAGCATCTGAGACTGTATTCAGAGCAAATAAATAAAAGGCTAATAGATGACAAATTGTTTACACTCTGCTACTTAATTATTTCACAACTGTCTGAAATGCATAAGCAGCCACTGAAACTATAACGTCACTATCACTTAATTATAATAAACTCAACTATAAAAGTTCTAGACTAGAAAATTGTATCTGGTTTCATAAATACCGGTATCACTAAGATGCAAAAATATCTTAAGACATTATCTCAAATTGGCAGGGTATACAGGAATAATTCAAGATATACCCCAAGCAGGACAAATTTAGTCTAACTATACTGCATACTGCATGAGTTTTACTAATCCTTAGAAAGAACAAAGATGTGATAGACTTACCAGTCTGCCATGCGCTTCTCTAGCTGTGGTAGCAAAAAGTCATTGTGAAACTGGTAAATGCTTTTTATGTTCGAGAAAATCCGAGGAATTACGTTATCTGGAAACATCTGATGTTCTCTGTTTGTTTTTATGACTTGTAAGTGAAAAACCTGTTCAGAATTGTCCAAAATTGCTAAGAGTTGAACATTTCAAAATTCAAATTCCTTTCCTGCTTAATGCTCAAAAATAAGCACAGAACCATTCCAAGATAAGTACCATAGAGAACCAAATCGATGTTATACAATAGGAACAAAGACATATGCACTAGCATGAATATTGAAAATTTTATCCAGTGAAGCATTCACATTTAATAGTGCTATGATTGCAATTATTTTGCAATTAATTGCAATTATAAATTGCAATTAATTTATAAATGCTTATAGGCCTACTAGTTGAAATTTTGAAAGTCTGTTCTGCAACTGGTGCCTTGTTGCTTTATTTCAATATAATTACTACTTCGGGACCAGAATAATGTTGTTGAAGAAATGCAATTAATCGCAATTAAATAAATTAATAGTTGAACAGCACTAATATTTAATAAACTTCAGAATTCCTATAAAAATACAATAGCATTGGATTGTTGTAACAGGCTTACCTGATCTAAAAGATAAAGATTTTGCACATATGATCGCTCAGTTGTTAGTAACTCATTAGCAATTCTCTGTGCCTTAGTCATTTTCAAAGCAAAGGTCTCGTCGCCAGATTCAACGCCATCATCAGCCTGGTCAAACAATGATGCCAAAGCTCAACTTAACACAAAGTCAATCTCCACCAAATCAAGAGTGGTTATGGAAAACAAATTCATACACAGATGCAAAATAGAAAAACATAAAAATGCAATGCATAGCTCACATCCCAGGATATGAATGGTATATGAGAATAAGCTGTAAGGGCAGGAGGAAAGCAAAACCATCAAAATATCAACAAGTAAATTGATCCTGCATCGCATGACTACATAGCTCATGATTTCTGGAAATTTTCTAACATTGGCAGATTGCCTAAAAATGATCGAATGTCATGAGCCGCTAGGACATCAGATAAAGGGCAAACAAGTAAGTACGTGAACTGCCTGCACTGCTATTTCCTATAAATAAACAATCTCAGCTCAATGTACAAAACACAAGCGATACAACAGTGAGAGCATTAAAATGATTGACATCATATGCATAGAAGCAACTTATATGTGATTTTATAGCCTTGTGCGCACACAAACACACACACACATATATATAATATATATAATATATATACCGTATTTTCGTGCATATAAGACGCGGCTTACACGAATTTTTACACAATTAGCCCCCTTGGTGCATCTTATACTCGGGTGCGTCTTATCTAAATTTTTTGGAACATGAATAACTGCGCAGATGGGTCACCAAGAGTGCCGGCGGCTCGCCTAGAGCACCGACGGGGCGCCGAGAGTACCGGCGGGTGGCCTAGAGCGCCGACAGGTCGCCGGGAGTGCCGACGGGACGCCGAGAGTACCGGCGGCTGGCCTAGAGCGCCGACAGGTCGCCGGGAGGGCCGACGGGGCGCCGAGAGCACCGGCGGGTCGCCTAGAGCGTCGACGGGACGCCAGGAGCGCCGACGGGTTGCCAAGAGCGCTGACTGGGCGCCGGCGGGTGGCCTAGAACGCTGACGGAGCGCCGACTGGTTGCTGAGAGCGCCAACTGGGCGCCGGCGGGTCGCCTAGAGCGCCGACTGGTCGCCGGGAGCGCCGACGGGTCACCGGGAGCGCTGAAGGGGCGCCTTTTGGTGCATAATATATATGGGTGCGTCTTATCCATAATTATTTTAACACAAATCATCAAAACCCGCGTCTTATACGCGGCGTCTTATATATCTTGTAAAAATACGGTGTGTGTATATATATATATATATATATATATATATATATATATATATATATATAGTATATACATATATGAGATTAATATGTAAGTCACTCCTATGCATAAGTCAGACTCAACAATAACACACGTTTGTTTTGCCAGAGTTAACTTGTTCTTTTACCGTAATTCTCTGCATATTCAGTTGAGTCACAATCTCAGTTTCAAATTCATGATCAGTATCATCACTTGCACTGTCTTCATCATCGCTGTGAGGAGGAGATATAATATCGTCAGTCTCATTAGACTCCTCTGCTTCCGACATCCCAACATCAAATTCGTCAAATTCTCCCTCGAGCATCAGCTCCTGCCTCTGTCGCTTCGTCATTCGTCCCGTCAGTTTGCGTGACAATTTCCTCGTCAGTTTCTTGTTTATGCCGGCAGCTGCATTCCCAGGTGCAAGATGTTTCTTTGAAAAATGACCAACAGTTGGAGACTGCTCTTCAACTGAATTGCCAGTGTGAGCATCTTCTGTAGAAGCTTTGATTTCAACGGCCAGTTTCTGTTTCTGTGCCTGGTTTGATTTCTTGAAACAATTATTAGCGTCTAACACTGCCTTGTGGTCAGCAGTCTGTGTTCTGAACAAATGATCGTTTGAAACTGAAGCACCTGGAAAATCTAAACCCTTCATGACTGCAATCATTTCCTGACACTGCGGAGGATCTTTTGCATCAGCTTGACTTCCACCATCTGATCCATTGGCTTTTCTCGCATCGTCGCAACTCTCCGTCCTGCCATTAGGTTCAACTTCTTTCGGTGATTGTCCTATTTCAAAACAGGACATCAAAACAAGGTTTCGAATTCAGGTCTTAAAAATTGAAAAATACATCACCAAATATGAAAGTTGTATAACTCTTTGAAGGTGCCTGCAAATAACATCCTAGCCCCAAGAACCAATATCAATCAAATGACAACACAAAAATATAATGCAAATGATTTCATCTTCTATAGAGCCACAGCAAAGTGTCTTCATCAACATCATGATTCGTTGAATCAATAAAGGAGACCAATAAAACAATGGCTGGATAGCTTAATAAAATGACCAAGAAAAACAACAGAGGCATACTGGAAGAACCTAAACGAATAAAAAGTTGTCATCTCATTATAATCTGTTTTACCTAAAGAATTTGAATAAGCTGGCAGCAAGTGATAGGGAAAGTCAGGAGCGCCGACCGATTTGGAGCGTCTTTTCTTTTGACGATCTTTTGATGTTGCCTTTTTTTCTTGAGATTTTTCTCTCATTTCAATTGATGATTCCTGAATTTCGGGAGTCTCAACAGTTGCATTTTGGCTTCCACGACTTTCTAAATTATCATAAGTAAATAACTGCAATTTGGCGGAAGGTAAGGTAAAAAAGAAGCTGATTTAGCAATTGACTTGCGAGATTTTGTGATTTATCCACAAATGGGAGTTAAGCTCTGACAATCACATACCAGGTAAGTCAATAATATCCTCTCACTTGTACAGACCTATCATTATTTTTTGTTCAATTTCTTGCTAGGCAACATTTTATATGACAACTGCCATAACTGCCTAAGCTCTCTTGAAACTTTGTCATTAGAACGTCTCTGTTGCGCAAATTGTCCCCTGCAGAATCAAGCATACATACCGTAAAATCTTGAATATAGTATGCACTTTTTTAAATCAGAATTTTCCATAAAGTTAGGGGTGCATATTATATTCACACAATACCAAAATTAGATCCATTTTCTCTCATTTTCACCAAAGACTTAATTTTACTGGCACTTTCCTTAGCGTTTAGAATATCATTTCAACGGCAAAGCAGGTGGCATTAATGAGTGAGGGGAAGTGGAGAGAAATGGAGAGAGACAATCTGTAAGGAGAGGGGGTGAGGGGAAAGGGAAACGATAACATGGAACTTCATTAATGACTACTGACATCTTTGTCTATTGTTGGTACAAAGCGGTGCTGACAAAGGAAGAGGGAGAGAGATGGAGAAACACAATTTGCAGGGAGCGGGAGAAGAGGAGAAGACAATGACTTGGAACCAAAATGCTGGTGGTATTAATGACTTTATTGCTGGCTACTAGCTCAGTTAAACAAAGTCAGGTGTCACTACAGCCCAACTCTGTCTATAATTAATGACAGTCCAACAGTGGAATCTCTGTTTAATATGATACCAGGATACACATTCTCCCATTCATTGTAATAAACATAGGCTAAGGAACTTCTGCCAGTGAATATCTAGACATCTGAAATATTCAGTTCTGTCAGCAATAATTAAGCATACTGGTGGTCAAGTAAAACATTACCAAGTGTAGAGATTTAAGGGTGCACATTATATTTATGAAAATCTATTTTATCTTTTGATCTGCACCCCCAGAAAGCCGCATGCATTATGCTCGTGTGCACATTATACTCAAGATTTTATGGTGTATATATATATATATATAAATATATATAAAACAGACTTCATCGTCATCATCATGGGTTCGTGAAGCCAACTGTAGCCATTCTAATCACCCTTCATCATTCGTGATCTTGCACCACTTCATATACCTCTGTATGGATTAATCCACAGTCACAAGATATTTGATTCAGCCAGGCTGGCTGAATATCACAGACACATATATATGTAAATATATGCAAAGCACTTAGCTAGCACAAGTAAATATGATAATAATTCTGATAGGCTGGTGCATTATTCATCCACCAGGTTCAGTTGTATCATACACTACAACAGCCAGCAAACTGACCATTGAAATTTGAATTTCAACAATTATGTATTTCTGCTTGCGTTCAAATACTATTTTAATTAGTTTTTGATTTTGCTGATCCCCAGATGCTCAGAAACCTCATCCAAAGATACATTAAAACCAATGCTACATATACATATATGCCTACATATGTGCTCAAAGAGACAATAATTGCACAATCGTACCTGTAAAAACATCAACATCATCTGTTGTAAAACCACGAACAGTGGATGTTTGTCGGGGTAGAATTTTTGGCTTTGGTCGCAATATCGGTGGCTTAAGAGCATTAATCAATGCTGCAGCCATTTGCCTCAACATAAAAAGACAAATTAAACACTTTACCACAAATCCTTTAGTCAACATTACAGAAACACTGATTAAAAATTAATTGATCATATTACACAACACCAACAGATAAAACTATGAAACAAACACATCATAAATAACACACTATTCTTGCTCTGTCCACTGGAGCCTTTTATTTTCCATTCAAGTTTTCTGCCTGACAAATGAATTTTAAATAATCCAACAAATAATTTTAAAAAATTGCTATGAATTTTAAATAATTCAACAAATAATTTTAAAGAAATTGTTCTGCAGATTTTTAAGTTTTGAATCTAGGCTTTCACATCACGTTGATAATTAGGGCCAGTTAAAATTCACGAATCATGGAAGCCGTGAATTCCGTGATTTTTGTCATTACCCGTGAATTCTGTGAATTTTTAAACAATTCACGATTGCCGTAATTTTCATCAATTTCGCGAAATTAACACATTTCATCCAGAACTTATAAATAATTAGTTATAAATCAATCCTTCACCAACATAGCAACTGTATGCTGATGTAGAGAACGTTGACTGATCTCTTGGCCCACCACAGTTAATTCATTTCCTTTAATTCCTTCACTATCTCATCAAGCCTTTAGGTCTAAACTTAAAACATTCCTATTCCAAAATTCACTTCCTCCATAGCTATAACAACCTGACCAACAGCCTCATGGATACACTGACCTTTGCCTGGCCTACAAACCACCTTGCCTATAGCTATTTCAAGACAGATTAAGTGCATAAGAATAAGCAGCTACCACTGCACTACTTTCCAAAGCACTATATAAATTTATGAGATTTTACTTACTTACTTACATCTGGGAACCCCACTATCCATTGCACACCCAAGGGCCCAGGCTATAATCGTTAATTGCAGACTAGCAGTCTATAGAGCCATCCCGCATCTAAAGCAATCAAGGAGAAACTTGGGAATATCAAGAATGTCGCTCCAGAACCCCTCCACAGAATACAGGTGGTCACACATTCTGGCATCCAGATGCCCTCTGTAATTATGCAGCCGGAGATGCCAAGTCCACTGACACTGCTATCTTTCTGTTTATGACAGAGAACTAACTTGCTTCAGAGAAAGTCAACAGTGGTGCAAACCTGGTCAGAAAAATGGTCAAGTCCAAATTTTTCAACACAAAACACATTGGCTGGTCAGACTTTTCAGGACGTTAAAGAAGCACAAAAACTATTGATGACCTTTTTTGCTTAACAGACATTTTTGGAACTTAAATATTAAAGAAAGCACAAAGAACTAGTGATGACTGCTTTTAGCGTTTTTTTTTGGAAAAAATACCCATGTCAGGACATGAGGACATGGGTCATGTTTGCGCCCATGAAAGTCAATGCGCTTTGATAAATGCACCCAGCACCAAGGTTATAACGGCCATAACTTGGCACACCATGTTATTCTTCTTCTTCAGGTGCTCTGTCCCAAGACAAGTTCCATACTCCAACGTCGCCACTCCTCTCTATTTTGAGCTTTTATCTTCAGGGCTGAATATTTGTTTTTTCCGTAGTGTCAAACATCCACTCCAGCATCGATGTCCTTGGTCACCCTTTCTGTGGTTTCCCATTCATCTTTCCTTTTAGTACTTCTCTTAGTAGGTTTGATTATTCTCTCAGAACATGACCTATCCACTTCTTTTGTCTTATACGAATAGTGTTAATTAGGCTTTTCTTCTCTTCTACCCTCTCCAAGACTTCTTCGTTTGTTATTTTTTCCGTCCAGCTGATTTTTTCCATTCTTCGCCAGATCCACATTTCGAATGCCTCTAATCTCTCTATGTCTTCCTTTCTGAGCATCCAAGTTTCTGATCCATAGAGTGTCACTGGCCAGATCAGTGTTTTGACCAATCGTTTTTTTAGATTTCGGTTAAAATTCGTTCTCAGTAGTTCTCTTCTGTTCGTAAAGGCTTCTTTCCCCATGGCAATTCTTCTCCTTATTTCTTTATGGCTTTCTTTCTTTATTTCTGCTGTCTTGGAAGCCTGCTTCATCAAGCAGGCTTCCAAGACAGCAGAATTCTTCTACCTGTTATATTTCCACTCCATCAATGATTATTTTCATTTCTCCACCGTGTCTGCTGATTTTAATGTTTTATGTTATTATGGCACAGAATTCCAATAATTAAATAAACATTTGCAATATAAACTATGCTTTAATTACTTACCTTACTTAGTCAACTTCATATAAATTAGCTTATTGATCTATTAATAAACTCTTCCTTAACTACATTACTTAATGTCCACTCTTGCTTTAAATACTAGCATTTTCTTCATTCATCTTTCAGGATTACCACCTTGCGGGATCAATGATTCCTTAGGTAGTCCTTTTTTCACATACAGTAATTGCTCATAACTTACTCTTTTGTCTTTTTTTTATTTCTTTGCCACTTAGTATAAGTTAGCAATAAGTTTATTATTTTGTACCTTAAATGTACTTTGTATGTATTCTGTTAATGCTATATTCATCAAGTGCATATGTATCTATGTGAAAAAATAAATAAATTCAATTCAAAACTTCAATTCACTATAAACTATGCATAAGACATTTATCTGCTGCATGATTGTTGCAGCTATAGCAAGGCTTGCTTTTCGATCTAAGTAGTATAATATTATTACATTACAATAGTGAATAAAACGTCATGTTGTACTATATCGTGAATTTGTCATGAATTTTAGGGTTTTTTGACTCGTGAATTTTAACTGGTCCCATTGATAATGGGTAACACAATTTGCTTAGTCTGCACCAATGTCAGGTTTTCATGAACTAAAGTAGGGCCGACTATCACTGTCAAATGCCAACCAAAACCCTAACTATAGCCTTATGGTAATTCTGCAGCAAAAGAATCAATTACTTCGACTTATTTCAACGTTTGTTGTATGATAGGTTCCGTGGACGCGGGGAAGCAAAACTGGATGGTTATCGCAATTTCTTTATGTAAACTACAGGTGCTCTATAAATTGCCAGCTGCAGGTGACGCGGAATTATTCGCGTCTTCTTGTTGTCGCGAGCCGCATTGCCTGCCAGCTCGAGCACTTCGGCCGCCAGGTACTCCATCTCCACCTCTACCTATAAATTCAGCACATCAGAGGTAGTAGCCTATACTGGATGTTCATTGGGTTCGTTTCTACTGTTAATAATCCACTTACTACGGAAAATTCAGTTATTGAACAGTATTCTCGTTGTTATCTTATAAAAGCAACGTCGATCAACAACGCAAATGAAATAAATGATCTAATATAAGTAAACACTTCAGGTTCCAAAGCTTCCTACAAGTAAGTAAGAAAGTGAAAGGTACGTTTTACACATTATCTGTATAATAATAATAATAATAATAATAATAATAATAATAATAATAATAATAATAATAATAATAATAATAATAATAATACAAAGAAGTAAAATCTCGTAGCCGTTTTGTAGCCATTTGAATACAGAATCCAGTTGTGCACAACAATATTTAATTTTTAGAGGCTGGGATAAGGCTTATTGGCAGTGGTAACTGATTGATAAATTACACTGGTTTATATTCAGTCTTCCATTTTTAGCACTCAGGATATTTAGCACTGTCTCATAATTTAAGACTTTAATCTTCAAAAGCATACAGTAAGGCAGTAAACTGGTATTCATTCAAAGTTAAATAGAATGGACCTTGACATACCTCGTGGCTTAACTGTCCTGTCTCCTCGGATTATCATCCACAATCAGGCCCGCCGAGAGAAATTCCGGACCCCTGTGCAGAAGGGCTGACGGGCCCCTGACAAGTCTTAAAAATTGGTGATGACCTTTTTTTGCTTGCCATTGATTTCACGATACGATGTTGCAACTCCCAAAAACTGGTGACCTTTTTTTGCTTGTCGCTGTTTTTAACGCCATTTATTGTCCTCAGCAGCTGGGACCCCCTTATACTCGCTGGGCCCTTATGCACACATAACGTGGCAATCTTTGTTTCTCTCTTATTAATAATAATAATACATATAATGAATCTTCATCGTCAGCCTGGGCCCCTCCAGACCACTGGCCCCTGTGCATTTGCCCCCTTGTCCCCCCTCTCGGCGGCCCTGCCCACATTACTTTTTGTCAATATGCTGTTAAAGCAGAATAAAATTTTGATACCAAATAGATTAGAACCCCATACAACATTACAGTATTCATTCAGTCAGTGTAGTCATTTGAGGCCTTAAATGAGCACTCGTATGTTTGCCAATGCAGAGTAACCTTTAACAGTTTCTGCATAGCACTTGCAGCAACAGCTTGCACAACACTTTAGACATTTTAAACGCAAAGCATCCACTGAAGAGTCAGCGTTTAAATTATACTTTTGTCAGCTTCAAGGCTTAGCTGAACAAAAGTTGGCACATTTCAATATTATGCTTAGCTATGCAAAATTGAAAAGCTGCAACATTCAACAGTGACATTTTATATTGACCAGAGACAACGTTCGCCTTGAAACATATTGTGTAGGAAAGGCAGACACTGCTCGGCAATGCTCGCTGTATTGTAACTCAATAGCTCAATGGACCTCTGATGTGCAACAATGTGATGATGATGTGGCACTTTAACATGACTTAGGCCTTAGGGCTTTAAAATCAAAGCACTATATCAAATGAAGATTTGTTATTATTGATATTTTAGAAAGACCTTTATACAGTATTACAGATAAAATGACAAATTAATTATCACTTGTTCAACATATCCTCAACACAGCATTCTTGCATTTTATTATGAATTCTTATCAATGCAATAATATTTACAGTGCATCGTTGGAAGTACGTACTAGATACTAATATTTCATCATCCTGGTACTGAATTCTGACTTCATTATTAATATTACATGGTTGTTAACACACATTAAGTCATTCACTAAGTGAAGAATCATTAACAGAAGTCCTTTTATATACATCAGTGATTCTGAAAAGCAAAACTGCCTGGCATGTATATATATAATTCTGCATGTAATAATATATATATATATATATATATATATATATATATATATATATATATATATATATATATATATATATATATATATATACATACATACATACACATATATTATAGCAAGATAATTGCATCATAGTATGGCTAAGTGCGTTACATGTATAAGCTAACCACGCAGAAAAAGGAATACTCTGCCGCTGAAAAACAACCGTCAGAAAGCCAAGTAAATAATATTAGAAGCAAAAAGTCAGCAGCAAAACCGTAAATGGAGATGCAATTATGTGGCATATAACAGGATAAGTGTTTCTGCAAATTAATCTGCAATTGATTAAACGAATAATGCAAGCCGAATAGTATAATTATTCTGGACAGCTGCCATCAAATCTTCATGTAATAATGATAGTGAGTTAAAAACCGTATGGACGTCAATGATCGCTCTTAAACAGTCAGATTTTCCTGTCTAATTAGATAATAAAAAGTTATTTTGCATCTAAAAAATAATTGCTATTGGCCACAATTCACAAAATCAAGTAGGAATCTATTTGATAATAAACAATTCCCTCCCAATCCATCAATTGTATGGTGCAAAATATTTGATAAAGTGCCTTTGCTGTTGATATAATTCAAATATTCACCAAACTTAATACCTGTATGAGTTGGTAAAGCATTAGGACAAAGAAAACAAATAATATATACTGTAGCAACTATACAACCAACAACTTTTGTGTATTCATTGACAGGGCGGTATTTGTTTTGATATAAAACATCAACGTTCTTCCTTCATAAGGCAAAATATACAATCATTCACAAAAAACTGAAAACAAGCATTTAAATGCAGCACTGACAATTCAATGATTATTTTGTACACCATCCTTAACAATCACCACCAGCAAATACAAGAATCACATTCACTTCACATTTATATCGCATAGGCAGAACTTAACCACTATATGACTTGAAGACAGCGACAAACTGAGTTACTGGTAGTTACAATTATTTTAGAAATTAAACAAAAACGATCCTAAATAAAAGCATAACACATCAACAAGGTAAAAGATGTCACACAATGACAAATCAAATGTTATTGTAATACTTGCTTTGACTGAAAACAACGATAGGCATATAACACATGTGACAATTTGTATCAATTAAACCATGCAACCATCTTTTAAACAACGGAGTCTGTAGATTAATGAAAATAATATTATGACCAGCACAGGCTAAAATTTAGAATAAGTGTGAAATGTTGGTCTGTACATAAAAACCTAAACAGATAAATCATGAACGGATTGAAATGTTTACCAGACATAGATTTATACACCGTTTCTAAAATGTTAGCCATGCATGAACAAATTTAATTTAAATTAAACCGAATTTAATAATTTAAGACAAATTTGGCCAATTATCTTTCTCAGGACTCTATACACTTGTACAATCCAATTGCAGCTGCTATTCAAACTTTCTCCTGCAACCACAAAATCATATATAAATATAAACATATATGCTAATAAGTTTGACAAATCACTAAATTTTGATGATGCAGTTTTTCAAATTAAGTATACACATGAACACAACACACAAACTTTGTCAACTGACATACAAAGAATAGTTAAATGAAGGATAATAACCAATAATCTTGTCAACGGAGAAATTATTAAATAATCCTTGTCTTCACAAGAATTTCAGCGAAATAGAAAGTCTGAGGTTATAATTTGTTGCTCTAAATAACCATCACAACTATGAGGCAAATGTGCTAAAGTCTCACTTCGGCTTTCACAGAAACTTATTTATCCTAACAGATTTCTACCAAAGAAGACAGATTTAGCATTTTAGCATCTTAACCAAAAGGTGATTTTGATTGGACATTATCATGTGGCAAACAGACTGCAATTATCTACGTAGATTCTGGAATAAATGTTTGCTCTGCTAAAATAATCCATGAAACTAAAGAACATTAGTAACAGCTTGAAAGCCTAAGAGGCCAGCAAATTCTGAAGATCTTTGTTATTTGTATCACTGCAGTCCTTTAAGGCGGAAAGGTACGAATGGTCCATCGCAAACTTTTATCATTGTCAACAGTACAAAATCAAAAGGATTGAAAAGGACGACACAATCCAGAACGCGCTGGATCTGCTCAACTTCACTTGAGCGTCATGATGACGGTCTCATTTCAAAGTTATTGCATCGACCATGCGGATGATGTCCGGATTTTGGCTGCTGTGAAGAGGACGATGACCGACTTCGGTTCTGTCTCCTGCCCTGTGGTGGACCGCCACTCACCCAACTCGGCCCTGGAAGACCAGCAGAGTAGGGAGGTGGCGGACTCTACAATAGACAAACGAAGGATAGATACATCAACAACCAAAGATAGCAGTCAACAGATTTAGTCCACAAGTTGATTTCAAATTTTATGTGCTCATTAAGAAATATTTACCGCAATCTTAATTCTCAAAAAAGTTTAAGGAAACGTTGAAAATAGTTCAAGGAAAAGCAAAGGAATGTAATCAACCAAAACAACTTTGCAAGATGGACTCAGTAATAAATTCCAAAGAATGTTTGCTCTGCTGCGGGAGTTGTGTTAATGCCCATTGGCCGAGCCCAATCCCAGTGAAGGTAGAACATTATAGGGATGGAAATAATATGACCTATACAGCTTCCAACTAGTAAGAAATTGGCAAAAAATCTGTGCCGAGGATACGCTAAAGTGAATAAAAGACCCCGAAATGACGAAGAATTGTTTTCATAAACATCAGTTTTAGAATCTCAAATTTCAAGTACAATCGTCTCACAGAAGATTACTTCATTACATTTGGCTAAATGTCTAGCCTCACTTGTGTACTGTCTTACACAGCATCATTTGCACACAAATTATATTGTGCACATCTATTCCCCCCCCCAAAAAAAAAATTGCTTACAATTTGATAAATGTAATTAGACATTACCTAAGATCCACATTGTAATATATATGACGTATATATTACACATCATATTGAATAAACATGCATCATATTGAATAAACACAGCAATTTACTAACCTGAGACCTCTGAGAATGGCGGCGTGGCAGCGTCAATTTACGTGCTTGAGGCTGGTTTGGGTTGCTACTCGGCGTGTGAACAGCACAGACTTTTATGAAAAGACCCATCAAGATGACCAACCCAATACCCATCAGCAAAACAGCCCACCAGTATACCTAAACAGCAGCAGACAAATTGCACAAATCTGATGGCGCACGTGCGAGCACACACACACGCACCAAGCACACACATACACAGTGGCTTTCTTTGGCTTGGTCTGAAGAATGCAAAAATAACACATTAACAGAAACTGTCATGCTTTGCAGGCAATACTAAAAATCAATGCAATGCAAAAATTGCAAATAAGTAAGAAAGTTGGTGAATGACATCAAGTGAACTAGAATCAACATCCAGTGTGCAGAACACATGGATCAGGAAAGAAGTGAACTGTGAGTAAAATTATATATGCAAAGATATTCAAAATTTCTATCTCCAAGATTGGTCTCTAATCCATGGTTTAACTAATGGTAAAAGCAAATCAAAATTAATAGTTAGTTCGAATTACAACAACAGATACACAACACAACTCGTTGAAAATTTAAATACCGTTATCCAATCTCGAATTTCGTTGAATGTTTGCTGGTTGAAGAGAAGATTCTTCAATCGAGCCAAAGGTCCATCCTCGTTAACTGCCCTGCATTTTTGAAATACGTCACAATATCCTCGGAAATTGTCACATGGTGCACCTGGGGAAAGGCAAACAAACTCATTTACAAGATTAGTTTTGACAACTAATACAATCATAATGTTTTGGCACATTTCAGAATATATATATATATATATATATATATATATATATAATTTTATATATATATATATATATGTATATATATATATATATATATATATATATATATGATTGAATATCTGACTCCATCTTTACACCCCCTCCGTCTGAGACAGCGATGCTGGGGGGAGAGATCCATAACCCACGCAAACCCTCTTCTTTGGAATGCGCTTCCTGTTTCTTTGGAATGCGCTTCCTGTGACTGTGACGTCGATTACATCTGTGGATTTGTTCATGACTGCTCTTAAGATGCATCTTTTTCATTTTTTTACCGGAAAATCTAGGACCATCTTTCTGTACGAACCGATGAATTGTTGATTAAAACGCTCTTGACTTTAGCCTTAGCTAGCTATAGCGTTTCATAAATCATTCATGTAATAATTATACATATATATATATATATATATATATATATATATATATATATATATAAAGATAATTTCTTATTGTCTTGATGTGAAACCAGTCAAATAAGAGATTGACTGTCTTAACTTTGGCTCCCTACTAGTTGTAAAAATTATGTAATAACTGAAACAGATGAGGTGGAAAGCCCATATTCAACATGCTTAGCCACAGCTAATCATGATTAATCATGCTGAAAGGTTTTGCAAACTTTATAAAACACAGGTAGAGTGGCTGGTTAACTTCTCTCGCCTTTTCAAAAATAATTATAAGATTGGGACTTGGTATCACGTTCCTTTATGTGCTCGAAGCCTGCTTGTGGGCAATTTTTGTTGAAAGCTTATCCTGCAACCATTCAAGGATCACTTGTAGAAGAACTTTGCTAAGTATGACACCATCAGTGTGATGGCCTGCAATGTTTCACTAGGTGGAGCTTTTCTAGCTGCCTGCAAGTTATGTGCCTGCCGGTAGTTTCGGACTTTTTTATATATGTCAAAGCGCTCTTGTCATAGGCCTTGGCCTTGTTTACTGCGCTGGAGAAATTGTCCAAAAATAAATAAATAAATAAAACTTTTACAGTCTAGTGAATTTAATATAGTCAGAAATTGGAAGCTGATGGAGGGTGTTAAGCACAAAAAGCTTCCCATTCTGCTTCTTTGTCTCTCTGTAAACTTTTTTGCAATTCACTTCTGAATTTCTTGTACTCGTCCCATTGATTCTATTTTCGTTATTCTTTTCTTCTCTATCAGATCGAAGGTTTATTTGGAGATCCAGTGTTTAAGCTTTCCCTCGGACTTCTCTCGAGTCGATGCGGCTGCACTCAAAGTAATATCTCCCAGCTGTTGCCACAGTTCAGCTGGGGTGTGTTGATCTGCAGCCCTGTCTATAATTGCAAAACTGTTTGCACTTTGACCTTATACTGTTGTCTGCAATCTTCATTCTGCAGATATTCTATGTCTAATAATAGTACAGACAAACTCTGATTTTAGACTTCCAACATAGTTAAAATTTCAGATATCAAAGATCACCCAAACAAATTTAAAAAGAAACCCATATGAAATGTGCTCAGTGAAAAGCACTGACTTACTCAAAAAGTCCTGCAGCTCAACCAAAAAAACCTACCTAAAACTTGTCAAAAGCAAATTGCAATGTTTCTTTTATAACAATTGGGTGTTCTGTACTCAAGAAACTACTTAAATTTACTTAACCTTTTCCTCGGGTTAGCTGTTTTAAGACGGCGGCGGAAAACTTTGACCAAACGGGGTTAGCCGTCTATAAACGTCGCGCTATATAAGCGACTGCGTACTGCGGACCTGCACGATTTTCAAAATTCCAACGCGGAAACCGAGTTAGCTCACATCCATTCGATAGGCGGCAGCACCGTTTTCGATAATACTGACTATATATGCAAGGGATATTGACTGTAGACTGACCAAGGCTGGAAAATGTATAGGAAAAATCTTCAGCCGGAGGCTAGAATGGCCATAACTACGCCGAATATGGTCCGATCTTCAAAATTTTTGCACTATTCTGTTCCAATTACACCTCCCAACAACTTTCCCGCTCACAGTTGGGGGTCACCGCTGAAAATTTTTTTATATTGAGCTTTGAAAATTTTTTGTCGGAGATGGTCCGATTTTGGGGTGTAGAGTGGACCCTACCCCCCAAAATTTTTTTTGCACGGATGGTTCGAAAGCCCAATAAAAATGCTCAACAATGGCGCAAACCGCATCTTTCTAGCTTCTACATAGCCTGAAATATACCGAGTTGTTCGGTTTTTCACATTGAAAATCCGTTCGCGTAATTGTCATTTCAGCAAGCAATTGGTACTTGGGTATGAAACTCCATAACTACCCCAAATATGGTCCGATCTTCAAAATTTTTGCACCATTCTGTTCCAATTACACTCCTCTAGAACTCTATCACTCACATTTGGGGGTTTACCGCTGAAGACGTTTTGCTATTGACCTTTGATCAAAATTTGAACAAAATGTTGGGGAGGGGTCCGATTTTGGGGTGTAGAGTGGTCCCTACCCCAACTTTTTTCTTTTGGCACGGATGGATAGAAAGAGCAATAAAAATGCTCAACAACGGTGCAAACCGCATCTTTCTAGCTTCTATATAGCCTGAACTATAGTAAGTTTATAACGTATATGTTCACGTTTTCATACGAACGCCTTTTCCAAAAATTAATTCCCCTGACGCAGGATGACTTTAAAAATTTAATTCCCCCTTTAAAAGGTTAAAACAGACAATAATCAAAACAGAATGCTGATATTTCAAATGTGCTTAACCCTTTAATAGGAGAATTAAATTTTACAAGACGTGCCCATTCTGGGTAATTAATTTTGGGTAAAGCGTTCATAAGAAAATGTGAACATAAAAGTTTTAAATTTACTATATTTCAGGTTATATAGAAGCTAGAAAAAAGAGGTTTGTACCGTTGTTTAGTATTTTTATTGTTCTTTCTAACGATCCATGCCCCAACAAAATTTGGGAATAGGGTACACCCTACAGCCTAAATAGGACCCCTCCCCAACGTTTTGTTCAAATTTTGTTCAAAGCTCAATAGTAAAAAATTTTCAGCGGTGACCCCCCTAGTGTGAGCGGCAAAGTTGTAGGCAGGTGTAACTGGAACACAATAGTTCAAAAATTTTGAAGATCGAACCCAATTTGGGGTAGTTATCATTTTTTAAACCCTAGAAATGTCTCTTTTCAAAGCCAAAAGCGGATCCTCGGTCGAATCAAGCCTATTTTCCTTGCTTAGGGCGGCAACACTGCTAAAAGTGAGCTACCATCTTGCAAATGGATAGTAACTAAATCGAATTATTGCATTGGAAGGTATATATACTTGAGGAACAGACGCTGAAGTTAAGCGTCATATATATATATATATATATATATATATATATATATATATATACGACAAACCTATTTGAGGAATGATTGGCACGCGTAGTATATATACGACGAACCCAGTTAACGGGTTAAGCCTAAAAATCAACAGTTGTTTTACATGGTTTCTAGATTCAAACTGATTGTATTGAATACGTTGTCCAATAATGCCTCTGCTGTAAACTAAGAAAAAGCTGTTTTTAAAAGCATGAACAAAAAACTGAAAATTCACTCATACCTGCTGGCATTCTTATTCCTGTTTTGTTAGGAGATATTCCCACCAGTAATTGCAGCAATACATTATTTTCTTCTTTCATAATGTCTACAATATTGCCTGTGCTAACACAGGACTGTGTGACAGGATCTAAAAGAGACAGTAAAAATACTGGGTATGTGTCTCTTGAAACAACTAATAAATCTAAGTTTAGTACAGTTCCAATAGAATTCGGTAAAAATGCTAGTTCTTAAGTAAATGCTTTCACAGATTGGTTAATTAGTTAGTGTCTGAAAAATAACTAAAGTGAATGTAAAGCTGGAATAGTTGAAGTCAACCGTTTTGGAGTTACAAGTGCATGAATAAGCTGTACCCGACTAAGCCAGAAATAAAAGACGTTGTCAAGCAATCAAGGAATATGCTATACATGGAATGAATGAAACTGATAAGACCTTGAAGTTGATAAGACCTTGTAAAACAGGGATGGCCAAACCCATAGAAAGTGAGAGCTAGAAAAGACAATTTTCAAAAGCTTGAGAGCCGCATTGCCACAGTTAGACATGAAAACGAGGTAGTGTGTTGCAATTCTTTGCAAAACTTCATTAAATCTCTTCTACTATTTTTATGGGACCTATGATAAAATTGGCAAACAGGCAAAATTACTACTGTTATGTGGCAATTGTATGCTTCTGTTGATTTGTTAATCTACTCAAAACTTTTTTTAAAAACTTTTCATGAGCTGCAGATTCTACTAGAAGAGCCACAGTTCGGTCACCCCTGCCAAAAAAGATATAGTTGCCTCATTTTCAGACAATAATAGAAAAAAATGAAACTAGTCAACATATCGACTAAGAGAATTTGAAGGCAGAGAGGAAGGAGCTTGTTCTGCCTTGATCCAAGACTGAAAAGGTATTAAAGTCCATGACTGCTAAAGAATTATACAAGAAGATGAGTTATGCATTTTTAGAATCTATGGCTAGTTATCAGAAGCATGGCAGCAGATGGAGGTTTGTGTTTGTAGAGGAGTTGAATATAAATATAGTAAAAAATAAATAAACCAGCATGCGGTAGCTCATATTTTCCAGTGTCTACAAAATAACCACTGAAACTTCATTAATTAAAGTAAAGATAAAGATCAAAAGTGTTTTATATAGTGTATCCTTAAAGCTCTTTATTATCCTGATGAGAAACACCTGAAATGGATAACCACATACATGAGAAATAGAGAACAGGATATTAATTGCAATGATATCCTGTTTCCAGGACTGGTCTGTAAGTTTGTATGGGATGTCTACAAACCAAAGATTGGCTTGAAGAGCATCTCAAATATTCCACAAAAGGTTGATGCACCAGAACTGGGTGAGAATTTAAAATTAAAAAATGTCAAAAACACTGTATTGAGTCCCAATTATCAGATATCAACAGAGTTCATGATACATGGGGACTTACTATAGCAAGAGACATAACACAGTTGTCCGCGATCAAACTTTTTATCATCCACGGGTACGTCAATCGAACAGGAAGTCCATTCAATCTTTTCACATACTGTACCTGTGCATTCCTAGTAAAAGGAGACACGTTTTAGAAAAATATATACCAAAATCTTATTCAAAATATTCAAGCACTGCTGATGTGTCACTAGAGCAGGCTAAAAGGAACAAGTATCAAAATACTAAAAATCTGTGATATACAAAATTCTACAATAAAATTCAGTTCATAATTGATTTTTCACAAGTCAGCCTATAGCAAATATAGCAGAGAGAGAAAAGGAGAGACAGAGACAGACAGACAGACAGACAGACAGACAGACAGACAGACATACAGACAGACAGATATTATATATGGACAGCATGGTCGGACAAAAGGTCCACAGACAAAATGTCGTGGACAAAATGCTGTGAGGACAAAACGTCACGGACATTGTGTGCAAAAATGTCGAATTTTCCAAACATACATTTTTAAATCTTGTAATTTCTTGGCTAAAACTGGAATACAATGAAGCATTCTTCCATCATGAAATAAAGGCAAGTAACCATTGATAATAGTAATATTAATTTAATTTATTCAAAATTTAATATAAAAATATAGCCTAAAGAATACCATGAGACTGCTAACAGGTTCTTGAAAACGCTATTAATTAATGTTGTTTTAATTCGTTTGAATCGTTTGAATTAACTTTCAACTTCATTTAGCAAAGACGATGAAATTTTAGGATTTTGATATAATGTAATAAAACTATGAGTACATTAATTGATTGTTTGATGCTATAATTGATAAAGACTATCTCTAATTATATTCAAAATTTAAATTTTTACTAAATTAAAAAAAACTGATAATAATTTCATGACATTTTGTCCAGTGATATGTTGTCCTTGTGACATTTTTGTTGATGACAATTTGTCCTCGTAACAATTTTGTCCGTGGACCTTTTATCATAGCACCATAGACAGAGAGATAGAGAAACTACCAGCTGGCTAGTCTGCAGTCAGTCGTTAACGCATCTGCCCGGCTGATCTTCGGAGTCAGGTGGCACGACCACGTGACACCACTACTAAGGGACAAGCTCCATTGGCTTCGGATCCCGGAGCGAATCGTCTTCAAACAGTGCTGCCTGACCTTCCGGGCCCTCCACGACCCTACCTGCCCGGAGTATCTATCAACCCTGGTGCGTAGACGGACGATCGCCGACCTACAACTCCAGCTGAGATCCAGTACACGGTCTCTACTTTACGTCCCTCCTCCGTCAAAGACCGCGAAGTTCGGAGAGAGGTCCGTCACACGAGGCAACCCTCTCTTATGGAATTCTTTGCCCGACTCAGTGACCGCAGACACTTCCTTCGTCTCATTCGCCACTAAACTTAAAACGCACCTTTTCAACTCATCGTACGATTGTCCCATGTAAAGCGCTCTTGACTTTGGCCCTCGCTATGCTACTGCGCTATATAAATCGTCATGTAGAATAGAATAGAATAGAATAGAGAGATGATGCATAAGTGAGAGAAAGTAAGAGAAACAGACGAGAAATGAAAGAAGACCAAGACAGAGAGGAAATTAAACAAAGACAATGAGAGAACTGAACAGACAGATACAGTCACAGTCACAAAAACAAGCAAAGAGACATGAATAAATTTGTCAACTCACTCCTTTCTTACAGATTTGTGTGTTTGAATTACAAAGCGATTTATCTTCCTTTGGATCTGGCTTTGGACATCTGGCACTCAACCCAGTGCAATCGTTGAATTAAGGAATTCAGTAGCAGCAAACGAAACTTATAAATACACTTCTACACCCATCCACCTTTTGTCATCTCATGGGCAGCAACATGAGATTAGTGATTAAGTGGAAGAGATGCCAGGATGCGTCCAACAGTGGAATCACACGGCTGTGCAGAGCATCGCCGTGCACAATGTGGAGGCAGGGCCCGGTCCATGCCACTGCGCTCCTGTCTCTCCTGTCCCAAGGAGACAAAGTATTAGAGGATTATCTCATGTTTCCATGGTTTCCACAGGCACCTGTACCCAATTTTACTGCCCAGGAAATAGTACTCCAATGGTACTAATTTCCATCCCTACTTGTTGCCCTCTGTAAAGCCATCTTGCAAGGACATGATTAGGATGCAACACTAGAGCCCCAGCTGGCTACGCAGAACTGATGACGATGATGATGACTTTAAAGGCATAAACCAAAATGCAAATTTGAGCATGCCAACAATGCATCATGATCATCAGTACGGTCCTTGCATGATTAAGTACAATGCTAAAACAAAATTATTGCAATTGGTCCCAAAATGAAAATTCCTAAAATTCTGCTTTCACTGATTTAAACACCTCTGTTAGGTTCTTTCATCGATAGTATTTCAATTGTGGCAGAACCAGACAACAGGAGATCACAATGAACGATCATATAATTTTATTCACAAGTAAAATTACATAAATATACTTCAATGAAGCCGATTACGGCAACAAATTCACAAAAGGATATTTGCAGAAGGCCGCTTGGCTACACTCTTTCTCAATCTGACACTTCTGGTTTGCAAATTTAGTAATGAAAGAACATCCATCAGCAAAACAGCATGGACCCTCAGAAGGACTAAAAAAAACAGAAATATTTTCATAACATCAGCTGGTCTATGGTCTCATTTAGTCTTCTCTATAGCCCAGGGGCATAGCTATGGTGTCCAGCGAACGGGGACAAAACATACTGATGGCGCCCCCTCAAGTTCACAAAAACCTTGGCAAGAAAGAAAAGTAATCACTTCTTGATTTCAAGTCAACTTCAAGAAAAGTCCGACAAGCAAAAAAGCCATCGTCGTCTCTCATCTCTTCTGAATAGGTTTGTACTCCGGTATCTGGCGCTCGGGCACAAATCATAAGGGCACAAATCATACTCATGGTGCCCCCCTCAACTCCATGACATGCAAAAAATTATATTTAGGCTTCTTTTTCTTTTCTTCCTCCCGTAAACCCGATTTTGGTGCCTCCCCACCTCGGCGCCTGGGGACATATGTACCCACTGTCCCCTAGCTACACCTCTGCTATAGCCATCAGTATTCTACTATCTCTTTGTGTTTCTTTCCCACCTTTATACTTCTGTGCAGAGTTTATGGCCAGCCACAGGTCAGCAGTCAGTGTCACTACATGGGGAGGGATTTTTTAGCAGGCCATAAAATGTCACTGAACTTTATAAGGCATTCTTTTATGGACAAACCCTCTGTAAAGAGCTGTGATGACTTTTCAATCATTTCACTTATTGTAAAATCTTGCTCTTACGGTTCCAATCTTTGCTGGACTGATTAACATTGGTAAAAAGCTTCTTTGTTTTCACAATGCTGAATTTAGACACATAACTTTGTTCTCTCTTACCCTGCCCTTGTACACATCATATTTCTTACGGTTCATTGTTTCACAATGCCGACGCGTGTTATACTCCTTCGGAATGGTTATCACTTGTTGACAGACGAGACATTGAATTTTATTGCTGATCTCAGATACAAAAGATAACTCCTCCCATTTCAATTGAAGTACTCTCTTTTTGTCTGTCAGTCTTCTTTTTTGCATAAATGAAGGCATTTATATGGGCTATTAATTTTTAGTATAAAAATGTCATTAAATCAACTTTTTAATCGCACCCACTAAAGAACCAGAAGTACATGTATAATCATTAGAAAGATTATGAATAATAACCAAGTAAGTAATAAATTTATTATAGTCAAGATGGTGCAAATGTTAAACAGTGGTGAGAGAAATTATAAAAAATTAAAAAAGGGACTATTTTTTATGGAAATCACAAATAAATTGATTTTTTAAAAATCCCAAAATGCCTTCCTGGCACAGGTGGCCGGCAAAATGTCACGGCAATGTAACCAAAATGCAAGCATAAATCTCATTTTAAAAAAATTGCCAAAATAGCTACACATTCCAAATCATATGCAGTCTTATTGAACAATCCCCAAATTCACTCTTCTAGTAACAGATAGATTCACTATTTCGAATGAAATAGTAGCACTTAATCCATCGGAAAGCAAAGATCTGTTAAGAATATTACTAATGCATGCCATTGGTAGGAAAGAAGACTTTTGCTGATTGCCACGTCTGACATGCCTGAGCAATACAAGGCGACAAAAAAGGATTCTGGTAATGAATGACTGAATGAATCATTCAATAAATCAACTTCTATAGTGCCACTATCATAATGGATAGGGCATCAGCCATTGGCACAAAGGTAAAGGTAGTCCCATACTCAAACGAGCGTAGGGTTTCCGGCACTGATCTCCGGTACTAGGCAAGCAGCGACGCAGGTGGCTTACGCCATTAGTCTAGAGTAGGTTGACATTACTTTCTCTACACCTGCGTTTTACCTTCGCAGCTTAGCGCTGCTACCAATTTATCGATGCCTAAGCGATGAACGGCTTGGTTGGCCGCTGGCACCACGACTCGATACCGGGATGGTCAACCATCCAAGTACTAAACAAGCTTGACGTTGCTTAACTTTGGTGTTCTAATGAGAACCGGTCGCACAACACCAAATAGGCCTGGTCATTGGCATACTAAACTAATTAAAAGACTACCAGCCAGTAAACAATGCCCTGCCTATTCATCTACATACTGTAGGTGCATCGGTCACTATTTTAAATTTTACAATGTCAGATTCTTTACGATGATTGTAAACATTAAATTACGGTTCACACTAACAAACAGCCCAAACTGAATTACTGCCATCGTGAAAGACAAGCTCGCAATCTACCTGCATGTAGCATTAGCCATGCGTTGGCACTTGAATGATGACTCCTGTGCATGGCAACATCGGTCCGGGTGGTCGGGGTTCCTGCAGTCGCTGTCAAAGCCACAGTCACACTGCTCATTTCCCTCAACAATGCGATTCCCACAGAACGCCTCCTGGCTCTCCTTGAAACAGTTATCTTTACCATTCTGCTCTTTTAATACAGCATCCAAAACCTAACAAGACAAACAAAACCAGGTGTCATTAAAACTGGGCCAAAATCTCTGGTTGCCCTGAGAAACTAGCATTTTATTGACCCTTAGAAAATAATAATAAGCAGTTCAAGGACTAAAAAAAGAGAGAGCAAAGGAATTAGAAATGTTGTGTTAAATAGAAGCAGATATGCAGATAAGCTTTATAAGCAAGACTTATATTCACTTCTGACCAAGAATGTGCCATGATTAATTGACTATTTATGGTCTGGGTAAACACCGTGCAAACCAAATGCAAAAATATGCAAATGAAAAATATTAATTTTAGCTTGAAAGACCTGTTCAGTTTGGTAAACATGAAGCATAATACCTTGATTCATTGGCACTCGGCACAGCTCTACATAGGCTTTAGATAATATGCATAGTGACAACGAGCATTCCTTGCACATTCACAACTGTGACTGCAAGTGGGTACTTCAACAAAAGCACATCTATGTTAGTAATTGACTGACCAAAGTCATATTTCCAGAACTGCAGATTGAAAAGTTGTGGTTGTTTGGCTTATCCCCGCTTGTTGCGCTTGCAAACATAATGTAATTTCCGTGAGGATTGTTCGGATTGCTTTGAGATGGGACACAGACATCTCCACTGTCATGCTATACAACCAGAAACAGATGCAATATTACTACACATCAGCATAGTTACAGTAGCTGCTTCCTCTAAAACTGCAATAAATTCGTCAGATGTAAATTATTTTCATCCCAACTGGAAAAGTAATAAAATGCAAATCAAGTAGTTTAGTTCCACTCTATAATATTCTAGCACAACCTCAGTTAATGCACCATCAAAACTTCTGAAACTCAGTATGGCTACCTGAAAAAAAGCCATTCTATTCAAAAAATTTTACTAGAGGGGATCAACAATCTCTATTTACTTCTCTTCAGGAATCATTTTAGACAGAAATTTATCTAAAAGCCACTTTTCAGATACTATATTTTAGCAATCATAATTAACAAGTCATCTTCAACCAGCTTTCCCAGCTGCATAGAAACAAATCAGGCAAATTTGCCATATCAGTTTCACAAATTGTCAAATTTGCATATTTAATGACCGAATAACAGAGTAAAACAAAAGATCAATCTTGAAAAATTGAAAAAAATAATTGAGAAAGCATAATATCTCGGTATCTCGGGGTGACACTTAAAAAGGGCAGGCACTTCGGGTTATCTATTTCAGAAGCTAAATTAAAATTTTTCCGCACGTTTAATTGCTTGTATAGTCGCAGCAGAGCTGCCGCTTCAGAATTAATATGCGTTAACCTGGTAAAGAGCTATTGTCTACCTATTGTATTGTATGGTATGGAAGCCACATTTCCAAACAAAAGTATTCTTAATGCTCTTGACAGACTGATTCGAGTAGTTGTGTGCAAAATTTTTAAAACATGTGAGGCAGATAATGTCGAGTATATCAGAGTCCTGACGGGTTTGGATAGTATGCATGCTATTGTAGAAAAGCGACAAGCATCCTTTGTTAATAGATATGAGAAGAAGCCACTGTACTTTGCTCAGTGCATTACTAGAATTTGTCTGAGGGCAGAGGCTGTACTGTGTAAAGTTTGTTCTTAGTTTATTTGTTTATTATTAGGTTTATTTTATTATTATTATTTTATTATTATTATTATTATTTAGTTTTGTTCAGTTGATTTGTGTTTTCCTTGGTTGTGTACTACTGGTTGTGTACTACTTTTTATGCTGTGCTTGTCACGAATAAAGATGATTATAATTACAGGTGAACCAAAGTTGTGTCCCACTTCGTGTGCAAAGGTGAGTGTTGAAACTTTTGGAGGGACACGAGATCCATAGTTAACCAATGTAACGATCCCAGTATTAAGGCTCTTGTATATTCGACGATTATTCTCATTGTATTCTTTCCACTTTTCACAAAGACCACCAGAAGCTCCTGAAAGAGTATATGAAATATAATGCAATAATCACTTAATTATATATATATATATATATCATATTATGGTATAGCACTTAACAAGTAGAGATTGAAAATGGCATCTTATATCTCTTACCTACAGTCTTATAATGACTGCTATGCAAATGCAAAAGGTAAAGGTAGGTCCCATACTCGAGTTCGAGCATTGGGTTCCGGCACTTATCTCCGGTCTAGGCAATCAGTGACGTACGTGATAAGCCATTAATCCAGTGTTTCTCAAACTGTGTGCCGCGGCACACTAGTGTGCTGCGCGAGATTATCAGGTGTGCCGTGGGATTTGTTGGAAATTTTATTAAATTTAAAATGTCAATGTTTTAAATATCTCAGATCAATGACTGTGCTCCAATACTCTGTCTTGTACGCATAGCCAGTGAGGGTCGTAGCGTCACCGATGAGTCTGATGAAATCTAGAGTCTTGATAATTCACCCCCTGGGACCTTGGAGGACGGGAAGCGCAGCATTGCATGCAAAGCCCCTTGGTATACGAGACGATGCTGGTATGGAGAGGGGTTGTGACTTTTGCAGTTAAAACTACATGGGGCCAAGTAGGCTAAGTCATTAAGATACAACCCCTGCCCGGTGTCTGGTTTGTGGCACCTAAGGGGGTGTTATCTGCAGAGCGACTGTGTGCCGGCAGAGAGGACTTGCATCTGTTCTCTGAACCAAGCTAATCAAGTTATGAACTTCATAAAATCCTGACCACTTAAATTTGACTTCTTTCAAAGCTCTGTGAGGCAATGGATTCCGAATATACATGCATATTGTACCCATAGAAGCCTAGGTAGAGCACCTGGAAGTGGAAGGTCAACTGCAGGCAACCAACAAAATCGGTCTAAGTTGGTCAACGATGTAAACTGCTTAAGAAATCAGCGGTTTTGCGTATTTTCACGTAATTTTAGATTGTTTTCAACTTGCAATTGTTCGGAAACTTTGAAGGCTAAAAAGATGAGGTATACACCAATGTTTTGCATTTTTATTCCTCTTTCAAACGATCCGTGCAAATTTTTTTAAAAAAATTGTGAGGGGACCACTTTCTGGCCTAAAACAAACCCTCCCTCCAAAAATTTTTTTGGGTTCCAAGCTGTGTAGCAAAAACGGTTGAGTGGTAGTCTATCTTAAATCTTTGGTTACGGCAAAGTTGTAGGGAATATAATTGGAACAAAATTAATCAAACATTTTGAAAATCGGACTGTATTTGGTTGAGATATCGTCTCCCTGCCCCGATCACCCTCTGTATAGTAACCATAGAAATTATGCTCATTGATGGCCTAAGTTAGTCAAATTCTTAAATTCTCTGCCCAACGTTGACCTTCCAGGTGCTCTAACTAGGCTTTTATGATTGTATCATACTGATGTTCACTGGCTTTAATGTGGCGTCTTTTCAAATGTGCCGCCGATGTTTTCACGTATTTCTAGTGTGCCGCAAGACGAAAAAGTTTGAGAAACACTGCATTAATCTGAGGTAGGTTGCCATAACTTTCCCCAAACCCACGTTTTACCTAGCAGCTTAACGCTGCTCTCATTTTTATAACCGTCCTCTAGTGAGTAAGGCTGAGTCGACCTTAGGGCTCTTGCGGGTGTCGAACCCACAACCTTCTGCTCTATTGTCCAGTGTTATTATTACTACTTTTTTTATGCTGTGCTTGTCACGAATAAAGATGATTATTATTACTATTATTACATGTTTGTTAACGCACATGTCTTAAACAGTGTTGTTACCACTCAGCTAACATCCCACCCATGGTAACTTCCCACCCGGGCAGGAAGTAAATTCAAAGGGGCTTTAAAACATGCTAATAAACTGAACTGTATCATTCAGTCTTAATTAGGGAATAATTCAGGGCACAGAGTAATGTTTCAACAAGCACAAGAAAATACTCACTGAGATATGATCCAACCCAAGCAAGGCCAAGGGTTCCTTGAGAAAAGTCACGATAGGTGAAGACATAGGCTAGACAGTATAGGTCATGATTAGACAAAGAATTAAGGTTAAGGAAGTTACTGACATCGATATTTGCTTTACAGAATGGATTTTGTGTTTCTGACGGAGAGCATTCACTACTGGTGTTTATCTGTTAACAAAATAAGCAAACACCAATCATGACGTTAAAAAGAATGCATAGGTCAATCATAAAAGCATCAAGTAGAGTTAATTAATGCTTCGGTACATCTGATCTTCAAAGCCAAATGGAGAGCACATGTCACCCCTTTACTTAAGGATATGCTCCATTGGCTGAGAGTCCCAGAACAAATCGTATACAAGAGATGTTGGCATACGTTCTGTGCCTTATATGATCCTGACTTTCCTGCTTACTTAACTCAGCTGATACACAGGCTTCCGCCCACAGAACGGCGTCTTCAGCTTCGCTCTGGGCACTGTGTCAAGCTAGTCGTCCCTCCTCCCTCCAGGACAGTGAAATTCGGGGAGAGGTCAGTTACGCAGGGCAACCCTGCACTCTGGAACTCATTACCTAGCATAGTCTCAAACAAGTCAAATATTGAACTATTCACCAAGAAACTAAAACACACTTATTTAACATCGCGTTCGTGTGTGAAATATAAAGCGCTCTTGACTGTAGCTTTTCGCTTTGATTATTTCACTGTATAAATTGTCTGAATAACTAACTAACTAACTAATGTATAATAAAAACCCTCTCAAATATCTTCTATAACACATTCAATGCTGAGGAGCTAGAACAGTATTTGGTTAAGGTCTGCTGACAAGACCATTGGTGCCCAAGGGTAAATGACTTTTGAACTTGTCGGCACAAAAAAGACATTTCGTTTCTAAACATGTTTTTAAAAACCTAAAGTATATCTTGATAATGAATTCAGACAAAAAAGCACAAATGCTCTGAGGTTTTCCAAAATGAATTTGACTAGGTTACTGCTGTTATCACAATGGATAAGGTGGTTCAGTGCCGCCAGTAAGTAATCTGATATCACGTTATGCTGTCTGTTTAAGAAAAATTTCTTTGTTGCGCTTACACTTAATACTGCTGAACCATTCAGTTCATAACATATAAATTGCAAAACTGCCAGGTTCTTAAGCCTGCATCACTGTATCGAATATATCTTATAACAATAAAAAGTCACCTCATCCTTGCATGTCTGAAAATGCTTCAGGGTCTTTGTTCTCCAGCTGAGTCCAGGTATCAACTTCCCCATGACATTTCTCCAAAGTTCTCTGTCCTTTGCTATTTCTTCCAAGGTCATTCGGTATCTTCCGTCAGTTTTTCTGCTGAGATTCAGTCCTGCCATGCGCAGATCCTCTTCCAATCCATCCACCTATCGTCTCATTGGTTTTCCTTTAGATCTTCTCCCCTCTGGTTTGTAGTTGAAACTTCATCTTGGGTTTCTTATTTCTTCCATTCTGAGTACCATAATTGTCCGGTTCATTTCATTCTTCCTTTCCGATTACTTCCACAATGCTCAGTTGCAGAGTTCTCTCTCTTTAACTTCTTCATCTGTTATACGTTCTTTGTATCCAATCCTTAGTATTGTTCTATAAGCCATTTATTTTTGTTGCTAATCTTATTTATGCAGTTCTTTTTTTATGGTCCACGATTCACATCCATATACCGTATTATCTCGGGTATAATACGCACCCGTGTATAATACGCACCCTGAGTTTCGAAATTTCTCATAATACAAAAATCTTTACACCTATGTATAATACGCACCTGAAATTTTGAGAACCAGCAGTCAACTTTCCAGTTTGAAAGAGGCAAAACGGACCACCTTTAATCATATACTCGCGTATAAGTCAATCTCACAGATAAGTCGACCCCCAGTTTTAGGCCAAAATCTAAGAAATTTGCTATGACCTGCGTATAAGTCAACATGGAAAATTTAGGGATTTACAGGTTTTAAAAATGCATAACTGTGCCAGGTCAACAGGAGCAGTCGTCCACACAAAAAGTGTAGAAGCCTACAATTTTATTGTCCTTGACTTACAGAAAGGGTATGAGCAAATTCCATTGGACCCAAGTACAAAAGAGAATACAACATTCGAGACACATTCTGGTCAATACCAATTTTTGCGATTACCTTTGGCTTATGTAATGTACCTGCTTCATTCATGAGCATGATAGCCCACATTTCGCTGTGGTGATCCTCTGTGGGAACAGTCGTCCACGCAAAAAGTGTAGAAGCCTACAATTTTATTGTGCTTGACTTACAGGAAGGGTATGAGCAAATTCCATTGGACCCAAGTACAAAAGAGTATACACACAGATAATCAGTCAGTATGGACCCCCAAAAGCAATTCTAAGTGACCGTGTAAGCAACTTTTTGAGTAACATCGTAGCCGACCTCAAGCCAATGGGGTCGTAGAAAGAGTCAACAGACATCTCTGCCAGTCACTACACATTTTGCATCGAATGAAGCAACAACGCCAACGACGACAATATAATACCTCCGCTGCATAGCCTAACGTTGCAATGCGTTATGCATGGCGTTTCTTTCCCAAAATTCTTTGAAAAATTGCATTGACTCGCAGATAAGTCGACTCTGCATTTTTAGTGAATTTTTATGCATAAATTTCTCGACTTATACGCGAGTATATACGGTATATATCTTATACGCGGGTGCATCTTATATCCGCGAAAATACGGTATACTTAATACTACATACCTAACAATAACGGGAATGTACCATAGCGTTGCTTCTGCATTTGACTGAAGAGTGAAAAAATTTATTCCTATGCATAATACGCACCCAGACTTTTTAGCATTTTTTTTTAAAAAAAAGTGCGTATTATACCCGAGATAATACGGTATTAGTATTGGTATTACACAAGTGTTGAGAATTCTCACTTTTGTTTTCATCCCAATGTCATGTCTTTTTACAATGTTGGTATGTAGCCTGTTGAATTTAGATCCTGCCATTGCTATTCTTCTTTTAATCTCCAAGTCCAAACTTCCCTCTGCTTCCAATTCACTTCCAAGTAAACGAAATGCTTAACCATGACCTAATTAATAAACTCATAAAGAAATGTACATATCTTACATCTATAGAGCATGCTTAGTCAAATACCTGCACACGGTGAACTGCAAAGGTAAATCCGGCATATGGACCATAATTCTGATATCTGAAGGTCGTGTTCGAGTAAATCTTTTTAATTCCATCAACGTGACTAGCAAACAAAGAAGTAATCTCTTCTCGTGCACGTTCTGGAGTCTAAATTTCAAGCAGCATTGTAAAAATATTTATCAAGCAAAGCAGCACAAATTTTCAATTTGAACTAACTTTAACGCTATTATTAGCATAATCCAAATCAGGGGTGGCCAAACTGCGGTTCTTTTAGTTGAACCTGCAGCTCGCAAAAAGTTAAAACATTTTTTGAGCAGATTAACAGATCAACAGAAGCATTCAATTGCCACATAACAGTAGTAATTTTGCCTGTTTGCCAATTTTATCATAGGTACCATGAAAATAGCAGCTGTGATTTAATGAAATTTTGCAAAGAATTGGATCACACTACCTCGCTTCCGTGTCTAATTGTGGCAATGCAGATCCCTAGCTTTTGACAATTGTCACTTGCGGCTTGCACTTTCCATGGGTTTGGCCAACCCTGATCTAAATCAATGCTTTGCAGTTATTTTTCTATTAGGATATCAAGTAATATTCAAGCAGCAGCATAAGCAAACTAGGATTTATCAGTTGGGACCTCATTAGGTCAAATTTAAAAAATTCTAATAATCATTTCAAGAAACTTTTAAATTTAAATTTATTAGGAATCCCAAAAATCTTCCTTCTATCATGAATGCTGACAAGCTCTCTCCTGTCTCAGTTCAGTCAGATAACCAATAGTTCTCTTCCACTTACTATGATGACAATGAATTAGAAGGGTTTCCTTATTCATTACAAAATTATCAGCGGTTCTAGGCAAAACAGTGAAATTGAACAAACAGAGCTGCATTATTAATGTGCACTGATGAACACATACATATCCAAGGCCTCCCATTTTATCAGACTGTGGTCGAGTCATATAGTTCCACAGCATTGGATCAGATTGTAGGAAGAGTGCACACATTCTGTTTCTACTGGCTTCTCGCTTCTTCCGACCAGTGTTAGCTTGACGGCTATATCTGCCATGATGCAATGCTTCACTTTTCTTATGCTACAATGAAGACAAGTCATTGATGTACTATTGATCACACATACTGTAGAACTTTGGTAAAACACTCTCCATGGACATGGGACAAACAAAATTGACTGGTCTATTTGATGGCATGTCATAACTAAGACAGCTGTTATAATGAATGTCAGTAACTTCTTCACAAGAACATTTATAACAACAACTACAGCAGAACTAGGAAGGCACTATTGGCCAGGAATTATAAACAAAATGCATGTATATAATATATCAATTCAGACAGATTGTCATTGTACAAGGACAAGCAACTGCAGACCTTTAGTCCATGTCAACAACCAAATAAACTGGGGGAAAAGCATTCAATGTACAGTATATGCTGCATATCACATGCAGATGTGCA
>CM030841.1:7149228-7189228 GCA_018105865.1 Metaphire vulgaris
TAAGCTGAAGGCTAAAAGTTTAAATAGCACAAGCAAAAAATTAAATCTCAGAAAGGGTCCAATGTATTTCTGATACAACTGTATATTATTAAAACACATAAGCTGCAGGTTACTGGGTAACATGAATAAAATAGTGAGTTTACACCACTAAAGTAAAATGCACAGGGGTTCCACTTTTATTCATATATGGTGTATTACACAAAATGTGAAATTGGACTGTTTATAAAGGCTTCCCAAGGTAACTGTACACATCAAAGTTGAAAAATGAACTGCATAAAGCAGAGGCGTTCAATTAAATTTTATGAAGGTCCAAGTTTTATTATGATTGGTGCCCAAGGGTCAGGTGCTTTAGAAAGCATTAGTTGTCATTTATCACCATGGCATGCACACATTCTGCAGGTTTCTTGTAGTCAAACTGCTTTTAGAACATTATTAAATTTCACAGATATTATACATTTTGTGAAGTAAGAGTAATTAGACTTACCGTAATAACAACACTGTAGTCACTAAATAAATACAAACTATATACTTTTAAGTTGAATGTATGTTTCATTTCTCTGGTATCTTTATGGCCATTTCACACCCCTTAGCAGGTCGGATCTGGCCCGTGAGCCATCATTTGAATGCCCAGGCATAATGTACAAAAATAATAATTATGGATCTGGCACATGGGCTGTTATTTGAATTTGAATACCCTGGCATAATGTACAAAAATAAACTGGATCTGGCGCATGGGCTGTCATTTGAATGCCTTGGCATAATGTACAAAAATTTCATGAATGTCACTCAGCTGCTTTTTGACAAATAAACCTCAAACTTAATGGCAACACTCTTTTTATACAATCTGCTCACAAGCATTTCAACTTGAAACCACGAAAATTGGAATTTTAAAACAAATCGCGCCACAATCTTGAGCAAACCAAATACTGTAAAACTATTTCTTAAATTGTTTTACAATCTGCTCTGTTTTCAGTTCATTTCGATCATCAGTATCTTCAAAATTCTGCTCAAATGGATCTCAACTGTTCACTGCACAATATACATGACACGCCTACCAACTGTTGAAAATAAAAAGCGGGAGAATCATTGTAAGGCGTTCGGGCATACAGAGATTGTGCATACTACCAGTAAACTAACATGACATCCCACAATCAAAAGATTTGCTCATTCTAGGTAAATATTATAGAATTAATGTTAGCTATCGTGAGCCAGTCAATGCGTCATATGTGCAGCACTGAGCAGACATTAAAATTTGACTTGAATGTATGTTAAAATTTGAACTATCTCTTAAAAGTTATCTTAGGTTTCATTACAAATTTCTTATTTTCTTGGCCTGTGGAGACATCAGGAGAAAAAAGTAGTCTAGTGGGAGATTGGAAGATGGGCAATAATAGCGGGAGTCTCCTGCCTAAATCGAGAGCATTGGTAGGTATGACAAGAACTTATCACAAGTATGAAGTCTAAGAGAAATTCAGAAGCATGTACTGGTTAGATTAACCACTTTAACAGCAAGATTATTTTGAGGCAAGCCTTAACATGTACAAATATCAGCAGATGTAAATAATTGACAATGTTGCACTCTCTATCCATATCTTTCTGCTTAGGACTTATCACCAGTACAGATGGCATAGTGGAATGAATTAAACATTTACCCTGAAGATGAGGTTCAGGCAGTTGTATTTTTGCATGCCTGGTGAATGAAATTCTAACATCAGAATTCACCTCTGATTTTTTGGGACATACCAATATAACAGCAAGTGACAGCATACTTGCCACTTAAGGATTCTCTAGTTTAACCGCATCCTATGCAGTAACATTTCCTGATTAAACAACAGCAGTTTTGATGACATTAGCAAAAATTCTTTTCATTGCCATTAAACTCTGAGACAGTGTCAAAAATCCATGATGGGATCTATGCTTTTGGCCTGACCAAGAGCAACACAACTGAAATAGATCGCTCTGTGCAGAATTGAAAGACTTGTTTTATGTGACTTGCAGTGATTGTATATAAAAGTCATTCTAATGCATTGTTGAAACTACACGTTCACATTTTTTAAGCTAATCACCAGATTAACAGTATGTGACAGATGATGCAGAACAGCCTCAGTGTTGATCCAATAATGTCTCTGGATGAGACATGACAATGGTCATTCAAAATGACCCATTGAAACCTTGACCCTGGGTAGCTAGCAATTAAATACACATATTTTTTTAAGCTGTTAAGCCACGTCAAAACTAATGCTGAGTATCCATCGAACATAACTACATAACTATCCTTGCATTGCACATAACTACCCTGCTATAAAACATCACATAACGAACAAATCAAAATTTCATCGACATGACTGACAAGTAATCACAAGTAATATCATTACCATGGAGTGGGTGCAGAAATTGTATAGCGAATACTGTATTTGCCAATGAACCTGAAGTTACGTTTTCTGATGCCGCATGACTGCACCCAGTCTTAAAAATTTGACGGGTCAATGGGTCAATAGGTCCCAAGTGACCCATCTAGTATTGATGACCCATTTCCATCTCTGCCCTGGACAATATGATAATATCATACAACAACTCTGTAATTTTCAGCCAATTTTAAACAGAATTTACTGGGCTTCCAGGCTATTTTCAGAGGTTGTCCAATGCAATCACACTGCCAATGAAATCATAACTGATGAATATCATTATAATCAATATTGCTTGGCCAGTTTGTAACTGTGGCTTAAACTGATCACTGCCATGTTGATCTATATCAGCATGATCAAATTGCTCCCTCATGTTAACAATAACCGTTCCTCTGTTGTGATATGGTTCACTTTCTTTGAACTTGCGGTTTAGATTTTCCATTCAGTACACTAAATGACTCTGCACCTCCTTGCCCTCTACGTGGTACAACAGGCAGACTGAGTGCACACAAAAACTTACATAATTATGACAGTTTTTGTTGCAAATCACAAAATGCTGAGAAGTCAATTCTTATTCCATGACTTTTGATGGCTCTCAATGAAGGACCTTCCTAAGCAAGTACTTGCACATTATACATCGATACACAAAACTCCCTTACCTGGAATATTCTTCACAAGAGTAAAATCTACGAGTTAATTATCAATTTTCTTTCTTTAGTTTCTGATATTGCCAACATTTTATATTCCTTCCACTTTAAGTTTTCTACATTGTTATTTTGTCATTCACATGGAAAGGCCAAATTCATTGAGTCTTCTTGCTACTCCAGCCGCCTAGAACAGTCTCGGCATGCTAATTATTTCTCCTGCTCAATAGAAGCTGCACACCTACTTTTGCAAGAAACTAAAGATAACTTCACAAACGCCTGTACTGGGAAGGAGAAGCAAAGAATAATTATTCAATTATGTAACTTTACTAATCCCAGATGTTTATTTACAGGAAATGGGTTTGTTCTCACAACTTCACAAGACCATCTACTGCCCCAAGGTGCATTAGATGCGAATGGCAGATGACAATTAGGTCCCAACGATCATGTAACGATCACCTCATTGATCGCTCCGACTTCATTGTGGAGGGAGTCGTCATAGCACCTAGTAGACAGTTCACTGGGGTAACGTTTGAAGAACATCTGAATAACATCATCCGATCGAGCTATTACTACTTGCGTCGGATCAGACATATCAGGCGCGGCGGACCTCGTCCGGGCACTAGTGGTCGGATGTAATAGTGTGCTTACGGCGTCCCACACAGTCAACTCAATCGACTTCAGGCGGTGCTGAACGTCTCGGCCCGCCTCATCTATTGCTCCAGATGGGGAGCACATATCACTCCACTCCTGAAGGACCGATTGCATTGGTTAAGGATCCGCGGCGGGTAGCGTTCAAGCGACATTGGCTGACGTACGCGCTCTAAACGACCCTCATTGCCCGAAATATCTCTCCGAGCTGATCGTGAGAACTACAGCGATCGAGCGTCGTTCCATGCCGATCCGGACACAATGCTCAACTGGTTGTCCCTCCTCCCCTTCGGACAGCGGGTCTCGAGACAGATCCATCCGGCGTGGCAACCCTGCGCCGTGGAACTTGCTCCGAAACAGTGACAACTGAGTCACTGCCTGAGCGGTTCGGAAGCAGTTGAAGACGCACCTGTTTAACAGCTCGTTTTTGTAAAGCGCTCTTGACTTTGCCTTGATGACATGTTTACTGCGCTTAAAAATTGTCTTGCATAATAATAATAATAACAATGTATTGAAAGTTCAGGTAATGGCCGTTTAAGTTCCGAGACATTCAGGTAACCGGATGTTTAGGTCACGTGAAGATTAGGTTACATACCAGTTATGAGTACCGGTATTTAGATAAGTATCAACTTAAATATTATTTAGATGCAATAAGTATTGATACCTATGTAAATGCTCATAACTGGTGTGTGGTGTAATTGTCCCATGACCTAAAAGCCCAGTAGCTAAACGTCTGGGGACCTAATCCTCTGTAACCTACATGTCAGTTACCTAATCGGGGGACTTAATTGTCCTGCCCTGGAGATGTGACACCTCAGAAATTAACCATTGCAAGATATGCTGTGCAGAAGTTTAACCCATCTAGCAGATAATAATTTAGCTATCATAAGTCAAGAGGTGTTGGAGCCATTCAAATGGTTTCATTTATTGCACAACACATGGATGCAGACAACAGCACTAAGATTTGTTGTACAGCAAGGTAAAAATGTAAGGCTTTTTAATGGGCTCAAAGCCTGTAGGAAAACTTGCAATTTGGCAGCTTCAGGTTTAATTCATAGTATTGACCAAACAAGGGTGATTATCAGCCTTCACTGTCTCCTATCCGTCAACTGAGCAACCACCAGATTTTACTCCTTTGCAGCAATCAACTAGGTGAGCACCTGGCAGCTGAAAAATTTCAGCTGCTGCTACTCCTGAGGTTTGAACTTGGGACCAGTTTGACCTATGGTCAAGTTCACTAACCTCTGGACCACAGTGCTACAAACAAAACTCTGCACAAGCAGAGCTGGATTAAGTTAATTTTAGGCCAACAATGTTGTAGCCAAGGGCTCTCATAAGTTTTTGTCATGAGACTCTAGAAATAAAACCCTCCCCAAATTAGGTATTTATCAAGAGAATCTGACAATAAAGACATGCAAAAGCAAAAGATATGTTGGATTTGTTCAGTTTACATATACAGTGGCATATCCTTGGTGCAAAACTGATTCACTGTGGGAATCCACACATAAAGGCCTAGATGTCATACTACATGCTCCTGGCATCTGGAAATCAACGCCAACCCAATTTGTTATCTGTACTTTCGTTTACCATTTTCCATGCTAACAGCTCAAGAAATGCACATGCACTGAAATTCTGTGACACCATCAATTTGCACCACATTTGTATATAGCAATTGATGGAGCTTTGACCAATGAATGTCTAATGTCAGTGTCTAACATGTGTGAAGAACTACCTGAACCTCTAGAGCACCATGACTCAGGACAGACTAGCAGCAAGTCTTCTCTGTGTTGAATCTGAAGTACTGAGAGAACCTGGTTGCAATGACATGAATTTGGATTTTGTTGAACTTAAAAGAGTTGTTTAACACTAAGTCAACTGACTGGACTGAACTGTGGACAAGCAGCTTCACATAATTTAACAGAAACTATAATAAAACAACAATAAATAAATCGACAAAATAAAGCAAGTGTTAATATGCACAACAATGTTCAAGTACTGGAAAGTTACTTACTAAACATGTGTTGCATTGTTAACTGTCTAATTTAGTTGTCAAAAGGCAATATTTAATAACCAGTAATGACTGTGAGGTTCAGTAAACACAAATTATTCAAGTAGTCAAACAACTTATAAACAGCACCCACGAGACAATTCAATTCCAATATAAACAATATTTTTTTCTGAATGAGGGTTGGAATAGCCAGAATACAATGAGACCAAGTGTGGACCCATACATTTTCTAACCTAGAGTCCCAAACATTTTAATGTGGCACTATCCACAAGAAATCAGAAGAATAGCAGCATACATAGAACCTCTAACTGTCACACGAAAGAAAGCAGTCGACGATCATTCATGATGTACCATGGTGAAGAAGCAAGTCTACTAACCTTCCACAACTCCTTGGTAGATATGCGAGACATCAAGAGGGTGGTAGGAACCATCTGCAGCAACGATCTCAGGATTATTAAAGAAAGTAGTCGTGTCTCGACGTAACTGTAACCTGAATGACCTACAGAAACATTTTTACATTTACTCAAAAGCTTTGCTAATCCCAGCATCTCACAGAAACCTTACAAATATGATTATGACTACAGCAAAGACAGATATTTTGTTTTAGATCACAAATACCTGTTGGCAAACCATACACGCAGATTCATTGGCTTAAAAAATCAAACAAAAGTAGAAAAACTCAGCTGCACATCTTCTATACAGCTAACAGATAGGTATTTGTAAATGGACAATACAGGGCTTTTCAGAAATATGACAAAAGGAAAAGAACTCTACATGTTTGAAATACTGAGTTTCCATGAAAAAAACAGGTTCATGAAACAAAGCATGTAAAATACTCATTCAATGCTTTTCGTGCCAAATAAATAACAAATAAGACAAACTGTAAAACTGTAAAGTATTTTCACTCATTGTATACAACTACCAACAAACTACAATTTTAGAAACTTACAAGAATTCTGACATTAAAACACAAGTTGCAGCATTATCACTCATATAACAACACTTGAGTGATGCAAACACAATATTGAAAAGGTGCCATGGAAGTTTTTAGATAATCAGGGGATGATAATAAATGACAGAAATATCACGCAGAAAAACATAAACATCTTGAGTTTATTTTTAACTTCAATAAACATTCCTGATAATAGGTCCAAATTACAAATGAACATGAAAAATTTCTGTCGGTAAATTCTGAGTAAATCTTAAGGCAGTGGTCTTACGTACACTGAAGATAAGCAAGACTAAGAAATTTCTGATTGGCAACTGGCTCCTTAAAAACTAAGAACTGCTACAGAAACGAATGACATCTTACTAAAGGCTGGCAGGCAATGAACATGCTAAAGAAATGTGATGACAGGAAACATAATAATGAGAGTGAACAGTAAAAGGCAACAAAAAAAACAATATTGGTTACAGAGGGTATGGTCAACAACAACAAAAGTGAAATTAAATAATACACATATGTTGCATTGCGTTATACACAATGCAAATGAGAAATGAACAGACAATTGTGTGCTCAAGCTGGATGTTAAAAAAATAAAAGCAAAATGTTAACTACAAGAGTGAACCTGCATGTTTTTTTAATATTACACAATTTTATCAAACCACTGAATGTGTCTGATTGTACCTGCAGATCAACAAATTTATATTTAAGACTAAAGAAAGTACGAGACACGATTAAGAGTGCTCAAAAGCCATGTTTGGTCAGTCCTCTTGTATGGAACAGAGAATGAATTATATCCAAGGCCATGCAGAAGAAATTGGAAACCACAGAAATGCGGTTTCTGCAAAGTATGCTCAAGATTGCATGTACAGAAAAGAAAACCAATGAAGTTGAATGAAATTTTAAATAGAAAGAAGTATGATGGTAACCATAAAAAAGGCAGCATTCCTTCTTCGGACATATACTGAGGAAGGAAGGCCTGGATAATTTGGCAACCGGAAAAGTGGAGGGAAAAAGAGCAAGAGGGAGGCAGAGAAACACGTGTACAGACTGCCTATGAAAAGGAATTGAGGGGCTAAAGAATAACATTGAATTAATAAGAGAATGTCATGATCGAACAAAGTGGAAATCCATGGTCGCTAATGTAGAAATGCAGTGCAGAACCTAAAGAAGAAGAAAAAAAGTATCTCAGAATATATACGGTGACCAACTTCTGTCAAACAAACCTTCCATGAGCTCGAAAACTGAGATGAATCTCAGCTGACTGGGAAGTGGACCTACGGACCCTTTGATGACTTCTGTGGAGGATGTCGGTGTTATAATCAAGACCTTCATAGTGACCAATGAAATCACTGAGTGGCTGTCTTGCAGCTGCAACAAAGAAAAAATTCAATAAAACTCAAGCAAATGGAATTCAGCGTACAAACAGATCAAATTAATCTCTCTCGGCTTCAAATTCAAAGGGATTATGGCAACATTGTACACAGCAGCAGTCTGAAAATCCTGTAGGCATCCAGAGCTGGGAATATCAAGGCAAGCCAAATCACGTCCATCTCCAAACACATGCATGTATACTGTACACATAAGCAATGTGTGTTCGAATTACAACACACACGTGTACGCACACGCATGCACAGTCTGCACACCCACCCACCCACACACGCACACACACACAGAGGTATATATGTAGAAATGCATCAAATGACAATATGCAATAGGATATTGACAGTGATTGTCTCAGCATTAGTAATACTTAAACTGTTAACATGCCAGTTTTAAATAATTTAATGAACATCTACTTAAGTGCTTAATTAATTTCACTCTGACTAACTTCACACTGAAGACCACTCTGCAGTTTGGCCTATACTGTTCAGTGTTCAGGACACATGACTCACCGACACTTATGATTCATCACTTAGTGAATGACTTATTGTGCGTTAACAACCATGTAGTAATAATTATGATGATAATGATAATGATAATAATAATAATAATAATAATAATAATAATAATAATAATAATAATAATAATAATAATAATAATAACTATAAGTTCTTCAACCTTCTCGATCCAAGATCTACTGTGAAAAAGACACATATGTTCATCATCTGCAGTTATAAAAAGTGATGCATCAAGTCAATTTTCCATTTTGTCTCTAACTGATCCTTACTTTTTAAAATATATAAGAACTCCATCTCAATCAATAATGTCGGCCTATAATGAAAATAATGATGACCAATCCAGAGCCATTTGAATGTACATAGACAACTCTGGATCTGGCAGATTAAACCCCTTTGGGGCTCCATTTTGCTGCAACTTACACAGAATATCAACAGACAAAACTACATCATTCATACAAACTGTCATCAACAAATACCATAAACTACAGTATAACTCTATAAACCCATTGGCCCAGTGGTCAATTTCTCAAAAAAGAGAAGTGGGGTGGGATGGATAAAAATCAAAATGTCTGTGATACCAACCCAGTTAAGGGCAACAGGATAGCTTCCATGACCTCTGATGAATTGCCTGACTTCAGCACCTGTGTGTTTGCCCCAAGATGAAGGCTTATTTGTTTTGGATGTTGATGATTCTGGAGTGGCAGTTGGATCTGTGGGTCATAATGGTAAGAGCAACAGTGAGAGGATCAGCATTGACTAAAAGGGCTAGCCCAGTGGTGTAGCCACGGGGGTTTTGGGGTTAAAACCCCCTTGGGCGCCAAAAAATTTTTTTGATGTATTTCCATGCAATTTTTATTTTTTAGGCGATTTTTGACAATTTTTGGGGTGAAAATCCCCCCTTGGCAATCATCGATGAAATTTTTTTCAAAACCCCCCCTTCTGGAAATCCTGGCTACGCCACTGGGCTAGCCTACTAATTCCCCGCAAACTGAACATCATTGCACCTTACCATTCAAATAAAGTACTACACAGAACCTGCAACTTCAACAATAGCAAAGAAAACAAATAATATGAATTGTAAACAAAAATCCTCTAAATATATATTGTGCTATGTTACATGAACATTCATTATCCATTGACTATACTTGACAACAACATTAAGTCAGAGTACACCAAAGAGTTTCATCTTATTACACATGTAGCAACAATTATGGTACTTATATACTCAGTGATTCATTCTAACCTTTCTGTATCTTATTTTGTTCCATATCACAGTATACTGGTACTCAAGGGTATGAAAAAATAGTTTAAGAAATGAGTTGGGAAGCAAAAGCAAAATTTCCTTAGTACCAGTGATGGGTAATTCAATTTCTAATTCTAATTAATTAGCTAATGAATTAGCTATCTGTCTAATTCTAATTCTAATCAATTACTTCCAAAATATTGCTAATTCTAATTCTAATGGAAACAATTGAAAAAAAAACAATTAGACTAATTAAGTGCTTTGGAACCAATGATTCAAACTCAAGATAGAGAGTGCTGAGGAAGGATATTTTGCATCAAGTTAAACCTAAATTCAGTTTCAAAGCAGATAAACAATGACTTTATGGACAATGACAAATCAGTCACACCTCAAATTACTAATATGGAATATTAGATTATTTCTTTTTGGGAGGACCATTTGTTTATACCAGCTACATTTGCAGTACCGGCCACATCTGCTGCTTGAAAGATCATTTAGTGCAGTGGATTTATTCTTAATGATAGGAGAAAATGAAATCGACTAGATGATACTTTGTTTGAGTCACTTTTACTTGCAAAATGCAATTCTGATATAATCTAGATTACGGAGGATGAAATTAATTTTCGCCATTACATTAAAATGCATCGCATAATTTTTATCACTGCACTTCAATTGCTAATTCTAATTAAATTAGAAGGTATCTAATTCTAATTCTAATTAATTTAATTCTAATTAATTGGTTGTGAAATTTTGCTAATTCTAATTCTAATTGTAATTGTAAAATTTCAACTAACTAATTCTAATTAATTAGAGGGCAATTACCCATCACTGCTTAGTTTAATGTAGTGAAACAATGACATAATTGGCTAATGTGAATGACTTTAAAAGTTACTTAAATACAATGGAATATTAGATTAGGCATTTGTTTTGTTTTATATAGTGATTGTGTTTTTGTAGTTTAATCAAATTGATAATTGTGTTTGTTTTGCATTTGTTTTTGTAGAACAAATGGAAGTTGGAACTGAGGGATGCATGCCAGCATGAGTGACAATGGTTTTCAACGAAGGAGAAATCCTACAAAACCACTTAACAGCTAGTTATTTTTTTCAAGTAAATTACCTGCTAAACTGTCACTTTCCAGACTAACAATGTACGGTACCTGGCCAACAAGGAAAAGGATTACCGGGCAATTTGGAGCCGGACAATTCAGAGCGGACAATTCTGAGACAAAAGAAAGAATGTCACACAACAACTTTCCTCCTTCCAAACCTCCCTCCCTGACCCAATCCCCTACTCCAAACCGCCCGATCCCAATCCCCCGTTATTAGAGGCAGTAGCATGACTTTTACATACATAATTACTACATGTACAGCATCACAGTGGCGTTATTTTTACGTACATAATTAAAATGTGTACAGTGTCACATCAGCTTCACGTCGATAAAAAGGGGGCGAGTTTAGGACAATTCATTGCGCAAAATGCTATAACATTTGCAAAAAAATCGGGCAGTAAAACAGCCATTCTCCCACGCCATTTTTGATGGGTAAACAGCTAATAATTATAATAAAATGTACAACAGCAATGATTTGAAGCATTCAGATAGTGATAACATTGAGACTAAAGCTTTACAACAAACAAAAACCTCAAATAAGGGGGAAACTTGGCTAAGATCACATTTAAGCAACAGCTATAGCAGGCAGCATAAATTATGTTGCAAATAGCTGCTATTACAACCAGCCGGATTCACCACAAAGGCTTACAAACCTAGGCCTGATGTCACTGCATTAGCTATTGCAATAATACAAAATACTGCAAATGCTCTCTCTCCCCCCTCTTTCTCTCCCTCCACTTGATATAATTTCTTAAACCCCAATATAGTGCAATTAGACAGTAACAAACTTCATTAAAGAAGAGGCAGAACCCAACTAAAAGCCATCCACCAGAAGTCAATTTCTTATAGTTAAAACATTCCAAAAATCACAGCTGGATGTAATAAATTCTACAGCAGCCAGAAAAATTTCAGCCTAACCTTAGAAGTATATATATGTATATGACTGGGATTCCATTGTATGTTATAAAGCTTTAGTCTCCATGATGCTTGCCTGACACCGGAGATCACCAGCAGCCCATGGCTCGAACTCAACTCGAGTATGGGCAAAACTTATTTTTACCTTACATAGCAAAAATTATGTCCTATATACATAGCAATATAGAACATGTGCTTCAAATCAGTGTGACTGTAAGTGTTCTCAAGTTTCCATCATAAGTCTACAAACTATAGTCAGAAGAGACAAAGCCAATAATTAAAAACATAAATGCCTCTTTAAAATAGTTACTACTTGAAAACCGAGACATATTCGGCTTAATCAACTGTCCAAAAAGCATGAAAAACTCATTAAACTCTGTGTGATATATGTCATGCTACAAATAGTATAACATAATTTTACTATTCTAATTCAATGTTTGTGTCAGTGAACTATTTAAGCTGTCTATAAAAGACAGCTTAAATAGTTCAGTGACACAAGCATTGCATTGGAATAGTAAAATAGTCAAAATCTAACTATTTGAACCATTGAATATGACAATAAATATGCAGTTTATTTAAGCTGAAACATCAGATATAAAAGGTACTGCAGTCATATACTCAAGCACATCGGTTCACCGACATTTGCACGACCGACATTTGCATGAACATTTGCGCGCCGACAAATGCGCGAACATAAAATTGACAAATGCGCGCCGACATTAGCGCGCCAACAATAGCGCATATTTCGAGGAAGCACGAATTGCACTATAAATTAAAAGTCATCCGTGATTTAGTAACTATAGTCTTAATCATAACCCAAAATCAAACCCAAAATAACCCAAAATCAAACCCTAACCCGTATTATTATATAATATCGCGCAAATGTCGGCGTGCAAGCATCATCGCGCAAATGTCGTCACACAAATGTCGGTGCGCAAATGTCGTTCGCGCATTTGGCATTTGACGGGTCACCAGCACATCAATTCATACTACCACCCCTTTACAAAGCAGTCTTCTAATCTTAAGCTGTAAAGCGGTTGATACATTGCCGGATCGGTATAATAATAATAGCTGCCTTTTCCGCTTTGTCCTGATGTGCCCATGAAAAAAAACATGGAACAGTAGCAAGTCTGATGTCATTCTTATTTCTTTGAATTGCCTATATAGTGTTAAAATGCCGCACTTAAATTGAGAAGCTTAAGTTCTTTAAGCTCTTCAATATTCTTGCAGAGTTCAATGTTCAATGAAACTATGGTACTACCATTTAACCTTTGCACAATTAGGCTGTGTATCTAACTAATATGGCAGTAGACTAGTATAAGTTAATCCACAATGAGCCATGCACTTCTAGTTGTCCCTAAATGAGCTGGTGAAAGACATACAAAACATTCCTATGTGGGTGGATGCCATAAGGGAAGGCATATCAAATTCAAATGCAACTAGACCACAGTTTGACAGGGCCTGCACTCACACCTCTGCAAGGGTTGTGGTAGTACTGAATCTTATCATCAGTACAGGTATGCTGGATTAGTCATTGAGCCTGTCTGGATTAGTCATTGAGCCTGCTAAGTGCACAGTGACATGAAGACCTCTAGGCCACAACTGCTATTTTTCCCTTGATTTTTAGCCATTTTATTTCCTTCACTGTCTATCATGAGCAATGCCAGTGTCCCTTAAGCTTCTCAATTGCAAGGCGTCTACTACCGTATATACTCATGTATAAGTCGAGAAATTTATGCGTAAAAATTAAGCAAAAACCGCGGGTCCACTTATCCACGGGTCAATGACAATTTACATATGAGTTTGTACTACAGGCGTGTAGCAGGGTCAAGGTGACGCTTCTAGGCGAGTCGACGATGCTTTCTCAGAACAAGACGACCGCCTATTATAAACGGGCAACACCGGTGATTGTTAATACCCGCATTAAATATCATCAATGATAATTTAAGGCTTTATAAGATGATAAAACATTAATTCAAATCTACCGGGCAACAAGCAGCCGAGTTTCCATTGTCACCAAAATAAAGATGGCAGATGCAGACTTAATATCTATGCAGTGATGCCTACCCATTTAGATCACTACAAATCTATGTAAGTAAAATCTCGTGGAGTTATATAGCGCTTTGGGAAGCAGCACAACAGTAGCTGCCTATTCTTAGGCGCTCAGCCTTCCTTAAAATAGCTATGAGAAAGGTGAAAGATCAGCCAGGCAATAGTCAATATCCGAAGGGCAGTGAGGCTAGGTTATCACAGCTATGGACGAAATGATTATCTATGTGTATATATATATATATATATATATATATATGCGTAGATATCGCTATCCGCTAGTAAAATTCAAATCTATCGGTACTTTAAGCAAGTAAGTAAAACCTTGTGAATTTTATAGCGCTTTAGAGCAGGTACCATAGTACAGTAGCTGTTATCCAGAGTGAGAAGCCATTAGCCTCTGTACTGCAGGCCATTGCTCTTGAAAAGATGTAGAGACTAAAGAAAGCCAAGTTATACTTCGGCTCATGCAGCAATTCATTAGCTCAGCACAAGACGAATAATTCCAGCCAATGTTATTGTGGAACAAATTATAAATTTAACGAATATCTTGCCATTATTTCTACATTAAAAGAGTCTTAAACTACAAAGTCTTTGTTTCTGCAGATTTTTTATAATATCAGCGTTAACAATAACAAATTACCCGGTAGTTGCAAGTAAAATGCACTAACCCATTGACCTAGACTTATCAGTGTGTCGCCCCTTGATCTTTTCAGTCTCGGCTACTGTGTGTCCAGACATTGTAGAATTATTCTCTGGTAACTTGCATTCAAATTATATGATTGAAAGTCAAAGCTTACGCTGACCTTTCATCTATTTCAGTCTCGGTTACTGTGTGTATAGACTTTGTAGAATCATTTATCTGATACGCTTGTTAGCACAAAGGTTACAATCACTCTATTGATCTATACAGTAAGCCCCTGCAGGTACTAATATTGTAGTACCAGCTATATGCAGATGACATGCACTCAAATGCTTACAACTAGACCCAACGATTTCTCAGGGAACTATTGGCCTAAGGTCCGAGTGATTGGCTGTTACTGGCAACTGAGTATTGGCCTACGGTCTGTGCGATTGGCTATAAAATAATAATGCCTTAACACACTAGGCCTATTGCAATATTCCAGGTACAAATTATTTAAAGCTTTAGTCACTATTTGAACAAAGCAATTCTACATTATTACCTAGGTAAATATAAAATTTCTTACCTTATACACCGTACACAATGAGCTTCAAAAAGAAAACGAGAATGTTGTACACTGTTGCGTTTAAGCTGAAAGTTATTGAACGTGCGATGTATAGTAATAATTGTGTGGCAGCAAGAGAATTCGGTGTCAATTAAAAACTCGTTATAGACTGGTTAAATTGGCAGATAAATTGCGAGAACAGCCAAGGTAGGTTGAAAAGAGCGCTATGTTTCAAGCCAACCTCATTTGCTGAAATGGAAAAAGACTTGAATGACTGGGTATTGGAATGTCAACAGAATGGCTACATCTTGACTCGTACAACTATTCGAATACGAGCGCTTCAGATGGCAAAAGAAAAAGAATATTCAATGGCCGAAGGCATTGCAGAGTTTAAGGCGTCGGCTGGTTGGTGCACGCGATTCATGAATCGAAATGGCCTAAGTCTTCGTCAACGGACAAAAATTGCCCAGAAGCTTCCGAAAGAGCTTGATGAGAAGGTCAGTTCATTCAATAAATTTGTTACTCGCAAACGACGAATCAGTAAATTTTATCTCGCCAATATTGGTAACATGGACGAAACTCCCATGACGTTCGACATGCTTGGGAATCGTACTGTTACAAGCGCAGGTGCTAAAACTGTACTTGTTAAAACAACCGGACATGAAAAGACCCATTTTACAGTTGTGCTTTCTTGCCTTGCTGATGGCACAAAATTGAGACCTGTTATAATATTTAAACGGAAAACGATGCCAAAGAATGTTCAGATTCCGGGAGGAGTAATTGTCCGTGTTCATCCGAAAGGATGGATGGATGAGCTAGGCACTAAAGTGTGGCTATCGGAAGTGTGGGGTAGACGACTGGGCGCAGCACTAAGAAAGAAGCCATTGCTTTTGGTGTGAGATATGTTCCATGCCCATATCACTGAAGAAGTAAAGGATGACACAAAGAAAATGAAAACAACTTTAGCGGTAATTCCAGGCAGTCTAACATCATTACTCCAGCCGTTAGACGTTTGTCTTAACAAACCTTTCAAGGACCGATTGCGAAATATGTGGCAGCAATGGATGTGTTCTCATGAAGCAAAATTCACAAAAGGAGGAAATCTGTAGAAACCTGATCTTGACTTGATAGCAAAATGGGTTAAAGATGCTTGGGACTCGATTCCATCAGAAATGGTCGTGAAATCATTCCTGAAATGTGGCATCAGCAATGCGTTAGATCAGCGTTTCTCAACCTGTGGGTCACGACACCGGCGGGGGTCGAATTGACATTCGCCTGGGGTCGCCTGAAACCTTCGGAATATGGGGTTGTCTCTTTTTTATGCGCAAAACTTGTAATTGTACAAAATTTTCCTATTGGTAGTTTCTAGTTTTTTAAAACCATAATTGTCATTCGAGGATAGACATTGGAGACAATCGAATAATAATGATTTCAAACATTTTAATTGTTGTAGCATTGTTATTTTAGCAGTTTACATTATGAACGAAAGTGATTTTACGGTTGGAGGGTCGCCACATCATGGGAATTTAATTGAAGAGGTCGCGGCGCTATAAAGGTTGAGAATCTCTGCGTTAGATGGATCAGAAGACGACGCCATCTACGAAGACTCGGAAACATAGGCATCGGACGTTGATTCTGTAGATGGCGATGTTGATGATGTTTACGCCGACGATGTCACAGAGGATCAATTTCACCAATTATTCGGCGATTCAGTGGACAATGAATCCGATTTTGAAGGATTCATATGACTAGTAAGATTTATTTTTCATTTACGAAACCAATGACAATCTGATTTTTGAATGAAAGTGTTAATTTTATTGTTCACTTATCATAAGAAATTTTTTTGAGGCAAAACCCAAATTTTGCACTAGCATTATACACAGGTCATAGAAAAATTACTAGTTTTTGAGCCTAATTCTATCCTCGAATAATACATGAGATCGACTTATCCACACGTATATACGGTAATCTTAATCTTAGTGCAGTAGTAGTGCTGGCGAAGTGAAGAGTAAGTGAAATGTTCCAAGTATTTGGATGATTGGAAGGTTTTATATCATACATCAACAAATTGTTTCTTTCTGCATTTCTTTGAAATTCTTAAATCCTTTTTGCTAAATACATGCTCCATTTTTGCATTCATATAGTTTTGTTTCAAATCGTCTGATCCTTAAGTTCCACAGTTCCCAAGACACAATTTTTAATTGACATATCCAGGATTTTAGTCAAGCTGGTAATCAATTAATTAAAAGAATCCTCAAATGCGTTTTGAATAGATTGCAATAGGAAATCGGTATGCATCTGTTTGACTTTCTCAGCCAGGACATCATTGAAAATATCATTCTTTAAACAGTCTTTTATATTTTTTCTGCAAACTACGTATCCTGATCAAGCCAACACTAATAATCTGGTATATTTTTCGGCATATATATTGTATATACGCATAATTATATATTACGCCGTCGCTTCTTCACGTAAATAAAATTAGAAATCTATGTGTTTAATCGAGATTGTAATTTCAATATTCTTTTTAGCGTGAATTCCTAGTGGCAAGGAAGGTCAATGACACTAATCGTAATTGACGTAATAAGGTAATTCGCCAGCAAAATAAATTGTACAAGTTTAAAATCGGCGTTGATAGATAATTGAATGTGCAGCAATTAAGAATAAAAGAAAACGCCCAATCAAATAAGTAGTCTAAACAGACATAAATTACTTTGTCTTCGTTTCTTACTTACTTTCGACAGCAGTCAGCAGTGCGATAGCGATCAACACAAGCATCCCGATATTTAAACGAAACTTCACTCCTACAGCCCTTCGCTCAGCCAATTAAAAGAAAAGCCTGTACTTATTCCTCGCAATTCATCATCCTAATGTTTTAATTTGATCTATTTTTTCAACAATTCGTAAAAACAAAGAACTCTTTTCTAACATCAAGAAAACACAGACCCACATCAGCAACAGCAGCGGAGTATAGATGCCGCAAGATTCTACCGCCTCAAATATGACGTAATGACAACAAGGCGCAAAGTTATCATTATTTCTAGAGCTGTTACGTTTTCACCTTGTGCAATTTCGGTCGGTAGGGATGTAACTTTTCCGGAAAAATAGAATGACCGAAATTATTCCGGAAATTTCCGGAAATTTTCGAAAATTTTTGGAAAAGTGCCAGGAAGCATACTGGCATACATAAAGTAAAGTAAAGTAAAATCTCGTAAACTTCTACAGCGCCCCAGAAAGCAGCACAGCAGTAGCTGCTTATTCTTATGCGCTTAATCTTTCTTGAAATAGCTTTAGGCAGGGTGGTTTGTCGGCCGGGCAAAGGTCAGTGTATCCATGAGGCGGCGGGTCAGGTTATATTGCTATGGGGGAAATGACTTTTCGAATAGGAAGGTTTTAAGTTTAGACCTAAAGGCTTGAGGAGACAGTGAAGGAATTAAAGGAAATGAGGATTCGGAGCTTATTGTTTGACCATGTCGTAGGCTGCGGAGGGAGACTGGAATTGAGTTCCAAAGTTCTGGTGCGGCATATGAGAAAGCGCGGTTGCAGATTTTGAGTGATGACTGATTTAACGGGCGTGAAAGTGTGAGATGAGATGATGATCGTGTAGGTCGGGGAGGCTGAGGCGATAAGAGTTTACGAAGGTAAACCGGTTTTGACGAATGAAGTGAACTGTAAGTAATCGTTATTATCTTGTACTGTATACGTTCGGATATTTTAAGCCAGTGTAGTGTCTTCAGTATGGGTGAAATATGGCAGAACTTTGGTGATTTGGTTACTGCTCGGGCTAGTGCATTTTGAATTGATTGTAATTTGTTGATGGAGGTCTTTGGGAGGTTATAGTAAAGGGAGTTGCAGTAATCCAGTTTGGAATGGACTATTGAAGTGGCGATTGTGGATGCAGTTTTGGTGTCAAGGCAAGGACGGAGGCGACGTAGATCGCGAATATGGGCATAGCAGGATTTCGATAGTTGGGAGATCTGTGATTCTAAATTTAGGGATGAATCAATTTTGAAACCAAGATTTTTTGCAGTTGGAGCAGGGGTTATTGTGGTATCTGGAGTCAGGACTAGCTTGGGACTGTCAATTGTTATTGTTAGACTTAGAGATAAACATAAAGCAGTGGACAAAAGTAATTACCACAGGCCCCACAGCTAAGAATACGACGTTTTATTATATTTTTGGCACATATCAGTAAAACGCAATTTGGGTTTTTATTTGTTTCTAAAAATCTGTAACGAATTTGCAATGCGCACATGTTGGGGCGGTGCATGAGCTAGGGTTAGTGTTAGGTAAAGAGTATTTATGAAGATATTTATTTTCTTAATTACATGTCAAGATATTATTTTTATCACTTTTTAAAATTATACAAATCTAGCTTTTTCGTTAACAAGTGACTAACAATTGAATAGTAATAAACTTTCAAATAATTATGATATTATCAATATTAGAATCACACATTTGTAATCATAGATTTATAATAGCACATTATAATAATACATGATATTAAAGTCTATATATAATAATAATTAACTTTTTCTTCGGAATTATTCCGGAAAAGTACCGCTATTTTTCCGGAAATTTCCAGAATAATTCCAGAAAAAAATTTTTCACCGCAAACCGCGGTTTCGGTTCGGTTCGGTTTTTTTAAATATCACTAGAATACACAGCTTTTAGGCATTAAAAATAGAGAAAGCATCGTTTTGTGTCATGTCTATGATGAGTCAGCAGCACTGCCTATGAGAAAGTGATGTAAATTTAATGTAGATTTACTTTTATGTAGCAATTATTGGCAATTGCATTAACTGAGAAGAAAAGGTGACTTAAAGTCGCGCATAATCATGCATTGTATTTGCTATTCTCTACGAAAAGTAACCGTCCAAATTTGCGTGGTCAAAACCGCGGTTTCGGTTTGGTTCGGTTAACCGTAACAACACTAATTATATATTTATGATAATCTCTCTGTTTCGTGTCTCTCTCTCTATCTATCTCTCTATCTCTCCATCTCTCCATCTCTCTCTCTATCTATCTATCTATCTATCTATCTATCTATCTATCTATCTATCTATCTATCTATCTATCTATCAATCAATCTATCTATCTATCTATCTTCTATCTATCTATCTATCTATCTATCTATCTATCTATCTATCTATCTATCTATCTATCTATCTATCTATCTATCTATCTATCTAAAATCTATCTATCTATCTATCTATCTATCTATCTATCTATCTATCTATCTATCTATCTATCTATCTATCTATCTATCTATCTATCTATCTATCTATCTATCTATCTATCTATCTATCTATCTATCTATTATCTATCTATCTATCTATCTATCTATCATCTATCTATCTATCTATCTATAATCATCTATCTATCTATCTATCTATCTATCTATCTATCTATCTATCTATCTATCTATCTATCTATCTATCTATCTATCTATCTATCTATCTATCTATCTATCTATCTATCTATCTATCTATCTATCTATCTATCTAAATCTATCAATCTATCTATCTTTTATCTATCTATCTATCTAAAATCTATCTATCTATCTATCTATCTATCTATCTATCATATCTATCTATCTATCTATCTATCTATCTATCTATCTATCTATCTATCTATCTATTTATCTAAGATCTATCTATTATCTATCTAATATCTATCTATCAAGATCTATCTATCTATCTATTTATCTATCTATTTAAAATTATCTATCTATCTATCTATCATCTATCATCTAATCTATCTATCATCTATCTATCTATCTCTATCTCTAGTCTTTATCTCTATCTCTCTAATTATGATATAATCTGGATGTATTATTGAATGTACACAATTTGTAATCATGGAGGTGTCCGGGGCATAATATAGAGTGGTGGGCGCCAGGGGCCTATAGTCAAAGACATGGCCTATAGTCGATAAAAAAGACGAGCAACAAAATTGTCGCCGTGTCAAATTTGGCGCCCCATTTGGTAGGGCGCCCCGGACCACCGCCCCTCTGCACGCTTGGTTTCAAAATTGATTCATCCCTAAATTTAGAATTTCTCCCAACTATCGAAAACCTGATATGCCCATATTCGTGATCTACGTCGCCTCCGTCCTTTTTGAAAACTGCATCCACAATCGCCACTTCAATAGTCCATTCCAAACTTGATTACTGCAACTCCTTCACTATAACCTCCCAAAAACCTCCATCAACAAATTACAATCAATTCAAAATGCACTAGTCGAGCAGTAACCAAATCACCAAAGTTCTGCCATATTTCACCCATACTGAAGACACTACACTGGCTTAAAATATCCGAACGTATACAGTACAAGATAATAACGATTACTTACAGTTCACTTCATTCGTCAAAACCGGTTTACCTTCGTAAACTCTTAACGCCTCAGCCTCCCCGACCTACACGATCATCAATCATCTCATCTCACACTTTCACGCCCATTAAATCAGTCATCACTCAAAATCTGCAACCGCGCTTTCTCATACGCCGCACCAGAACTTTGGAACTCAATTCCAGCCTCCCTCCGCAGCCTACGACATGGTCAAACAAAACCGAATCCTCGTTTCTTTAATTCCTTCACTGTCTCCTCAAACCTTTAGGTCTAAACGTAAAACCTTCCTATTCGAAAAGTCATTTCCCCATATAACAACAATAACCTGACCCGCCGCCTCATAGATACACTAACCTTTGCCTGGCCGACAAACCACCCTGGCTATAGCTATTTCAAGAAAGATTAAGCGCATAAGAATAAGCAGCTACTCTATCTGCTTTCTATCTTTCGAGATTTTCTTACTTACTTACTTACTTACTATTAGTCCGGGATGTTAGCTGCTCCTGGGCACCCAAATATAGGCCTAAATGTATTAATTGTAGCATCCAGGGATGTACCTGTATTCAGTGCTGAAAGGCTGACTTTCATCACTGGATGTAGTCCTCGAGACCGCGGTCTTGGTCTCGACTCTCGAGACCGCTCGAGACCGATTTTTGTGGTCTTGGTCTTGTCTTGGTCTCGACAGGTAAGGCCTTGCTGCATTGGTCTTGGTCTCGGTAATGGTGGTTTCGGTCTCGGTCTTGATGAATTGGTCTCTGAAATTATTCATGACCACTATTGTATACTGTAAATTATAAATATATAACTTAGGGCCTATCAGATTGTACAAATTTCATTTAGGGTTCACGTTAGTCAGCAATCATCATCCAGAGCAGCAGCATATCACGCATCTGCTTCTCCAGAATCTTATAGGGAAGGGCAGCCTGCCTTTGGAATTGTAGAAACTGATTGGTTCAGAGAATTAATGACCAGTTCAACTCAAACATACACACTGCCATCAAGGTCACATCTCACATAGAAGTTGCTTCCAAAGCTAAGGAAAAGCATTGAAGAACGAGTGTCATCAGTTCACGTTGCAAAGGCAAGCAACATGTCACTACTACTACTACTACTACTACTACTACTACTACTACTACTACTACTACTACTATCTACTACTACTCTACTACTCTACTACTACTACTACTATCTATACTATCTACTACTACTATCTACTACTCTACTCTACTACTACTCTACTACTACTATCTATCTAATCTAATAATAATAATAATAATAATAATAATATAGAATGATAAGTAGGCCTAAGTCTGTGTGAAAACCACTGTAGTAACTCTCCGCATTCAATAACCGAGTCATCCGAGTTAGCCTTTGAATCCGTTTACTGTTTCAACTGTCAGTCCCATCTCGTCCAAACTTCTCCATTTGTTAACAAGTTCACCCTTGCAATAAAACATTCTTTTTTGGACCCACCCTCTGCTTAAGCATTTTGCTTTTGTGGCCTCTAGATATCAGCCTTTGCACGATGTTTATCAAGTCAAATGTCAAAATAAACGGTAATAAACCAATGACTAAGCGTTGTTTTGTGAGTTGTTGCATCAACAATTTGATAATGCTACGAACTGAAAATTGTTTGGTCAACCCGGGCAGAAATCAAAGTTACTCGGGTATTGCCCCTAATTGCTCGGGCGTGATTACGTCACTGCGCCACTGCCCGGAACAGTTTAAAGGGAGAGGGGCTGGATGGGTCTCATGCCTCCCATCCCATACCATGGGAGGTCTGGTCCAGTGGTCACCTTCAAACTTTGTAACAGATACACAGATACAAATGGCAGGCAGGCAGGCAGAGAGAGAGGAGAGAGAGAGAGAGAGAGAGAGAGAGAGAGAGAGAGAGAGGAGAGAGAGAGAGGAGAGAGAGAGAGAGGTCAGGTTGCGGCCTAAGCAGTGGCTCCTGGAGAGATTAAGGGCAAATGAGTGGCATAGGCCTAATTGATTAACTAGCCTAAGTTATGATATGAAATATGATATGATATGAAAGTTGATTTATAGGGGCACTTAGGGACAAATGCGTCGCTGCTACTGAAATAACCATGTCTTCAACCTAGTTAGTAACACCGATCTAGAGATGGTAACGTCGTTGCCTAGCCAAGCAACGGCCAGCTTCTTTCCACGGTATCATGACCCTTTTCCATCGTATCTGACCGATGGAATGTCAGCACGTATCAAGTCTCAGTAGGGTGCGTCGTTGAGCATCGAGTGGCATGGAAGTCAGCTCCGGAGCCCCGGACTGAGTTTTCCGTGAGATCCGTCCATGGGCGTCCGCAGAAATTTTTCCACGGGGGTGCAAAACAAGAAAGAAAGAAACAAGTAATTTTACTTTTTCCATAAGCAGGGCCATCTTTAGAATTTTGGGCGCCCTAGGCAGATTTTCATTTTCGGAAATTTTCTTCGCCCATTCACATCACATACGGGAAAAGTCTGACGAGCAAAAAAGCTTGTCAGCTCCCCCGAAATAACCTGACAAGCAAAAAAACGTTATTCGCTCATAAAAAATTTTCATCCCCGTTTTATTTCGCCCCTACAAAATTTTTCGCTCCCTAGGCAGTGCCTAAACTGCCTAATGGTTAAGGTGACCCTGTCCATAAGTCCACAATTTTTCCATGGGGATGCAATCGCACCCCTTGCACTCCCATCCGGACGCCCATGGAATGGATCCATCGTCCAGGACTTATCCTTCGACAGGGACAACGGTGCCGCACGCAGATATTCGCTCCTAAGCGTTGGTCGACGACGAATCCAGGTGAGCCTGGTCGTCCAGACGTAGACCACGAGAATGAGAGGAATCTAGCCAAAGACGAACTTCGAAATATTTGCAGCGAATTTATAGGATAGATCTGGAAATTCCAGTGCAAAGAGAATTGCAGTTGTCTAGATGATTGGGAAGCAAGGCATTAGCTGCAAGAGTGCATAATGAATACTGTGGATGGAATGAAGTGTCTAATCCGGTGTGTTTCATGACTGCAAGCCTGAAATTGTGAGCAGAAAGACATACCTTTTAGAAGTTATAGGCCTACAACTGACGCGCGACAGAATGAGAAGTCGCATTCACATATTGCACCAAAATTTTTAGGAAATTAGTAATCTTGGATGAAAAAGAAGGGACCCAACCCAGCAGCTCTCCTCTTTCCAAAGCCTAGTCTCTCAAAAGTGGGGGCTCGAGCCTAGTGGCCTAATACTAAATTAGACGTTGACGCCTATGGTTCGTAGAAAATTGGTGAGTTCTGTGGCTTTCCAGCCACTAAGGGATTATCATTATATATGCCTACTAATTAGGGTGGAGTGAAAAAACTTTTTCTCAGTGATGTAAATGTAATAGTTTGGAAAAGTTGTGTTATGGTATAGAGAGAAACTGTGCCAAAAATAACTTAACTGGATTAATGTTTAGAGCCTCCCCAAGCGTCCTCAAGTTTCAGTAATATTGCTAATTGGCAATTGGGTATGTTGCTGCGTTGGGATATATCCTCTATTCCCACTGTCTCACACAAGGGTGCTGAAGTTAATTACGGTTACCAGCCAGTGTGCCTGTGTGATGAAAAACAAGGTGCCTGTAAAGGAGAATTTCTGTTGCATCAACGAGGTGCTAGACGAATGACATCACGGAATGTGGGAATATTCTAAAGAGGTTGGCAAGAAGACACTCAGAACTCTCCAAGGTCTCTGCATCACAACCATCCACAAGTGGGCAAGCAGATGCTCCTGTTGAAGTCATCAGTAGGCCTAAAGAAGGTACATAGGCCTATACTTCAGATAGTGATACTCCTAATGATGACAACTATAATCCGCCAGGGATTTCACGGCAGAGAAACTGAGAGTAAGGTAAAAAGAAAAAGACCTTTCACAAGTTTGAACTTCTCTGCCTAATATATCTTTAATAGCTGCATGACATGCATTCTGTATCAGATAAGGCAGGTAGCTGCCCTATCTTCGGCATGTTTTCAAGACATTGTACTAGTTTATGAAGACGATAAAGAGAGAGAAAAAATGAGAATTGAAGGAAAGGAAAAGAACGGAACTGAATGAAGAGGAGGACAGCAATGTTATCGAATGTGTTTCTTTTGAAGGAAGTAAGGATAAAACACTAGTGCCTAAGAAGAAAGATGGGATATATCATATGAAAACTGTAATTGAGGAGTGTGTAAATTGTTTAGAGTCAGGTTGGTCACGTTTCATCGAGAAAGAATCTGATTTGAATCAAAACGTGTATTGTGTACATGTTAAAAAGAAAGGAGCTGACTTACAGAAACTGGTTGCTACTGGTTGCGATGGTACTGTAACTAATACTGGGAAATCAGGAGATGTTATGAGGTTGTTAGAAGAAGTAGGGTGACCTTTACAGTGGGTCAACTACCGGTAGAGGACCTAAGGGGTTTCTGGTGCACTTGGTCAGCAGCTACAAACTTGTCAGAACTTTTCCATTGTAGGTTTCTGATTTATTAATTGAAGGAGAGATACCCATTGTAACATGCGAAGACTTAAGTTCAGATAAGGCTTATCTGCCGGACGTTTGGAAGGCTATAACACAGAGTTTGGCATCACGCGACCGCAGAAATTCGCACATTCAAGATGGCTTGAAAACAGCTAAACGAGGTACGGAAAACCCAACTGAAAATTTGAACAACTAGCAATTTTGTGATACAAAAGGTATATTTCTAGTCTGGTTTCATATCGAAATGAAACCATCCTGCAAGGAAAGGGCACCAACTTTGGAAGACAATTTCATTATCACGATACCTTCATGTAGAACTTAAATTAAGTTGATCCGGCAATCCAGAGAAACGGCTATTTTGGACATGAAGAGAATTTTGGCAATGTTATCAGATGCAGATGCACAGCAACACATCAGAGAAGGTTTATGAAGAACACTGAAAGCTAGACGTACTTCAAATATTACTCTAATTCCAACATTCAAAAGTCCAGTGTTCAACGTTGATGTTGCCAGTTAGGCCTATATTGACTTAATTAACTGGCACAAGAAACAACTATCGCTCCCCTCCTCTACTTTCTAACCTCTCAGGCCAAGACATTTCTTCCTTGATAAAGAATGGATCAGCAGTTGAACTTCCAGAGATTTATCCATTCTCAGGCAGGGACAACGGTGAAGCACGCAGATATTCGTGAACTGGAGCGACGGGGATATGTCGAGCTTGGGGAGCCTGGTTGTTCCAGACGTAGCAGCGGGGAGATGTAATGTTGGGGATGTAGCAGTAGGGGATGCTGTTGAGCAGTGGGGGAAAGTCCCCTTCCCTACAAATCGCCCTTTGAATATTAACTGAGGCCATCTGCAGTAAATGGTCCAGTGCAAGAGAAGGACATATAAAGTAAAAGCATGTTGTCTCAGGATGATTGGGATAGCAAGGCACAAAATCAGACTTCATGAAAACAACTGAAACCTGTGGTTGGAATGTAAAGTGTCTAATATTGTGTAATTGATCCGGCGTGACTGTGCAAGCCTGAAATTGTGAGAGAATAACATAGCTTGCCGCAGCACTACAGGGTCTATAAGTATGCAAGTTGCGCGAGAAAATGTTTGTAATTCTGTTTACCTCTTTACAAAAGCAGTTTTGGATAATTGTATTCTTGTATTATTAAAATAAAACAGTTGTAGTAAAGGTTGTACCTATAAGCCAAAATGCAATAATTGCTCAAAATGCCCAAACTTCATCGTCTCTGGGAGGCTCTTAATGTTCATTTAAAAATTCAAAATTTTCACTGAACAAATCACTGATACCTTGCACAACTTTCCCCCACTATTAGAATTTTAAATTCGAAAATTTTTAAAATTTCGTCCTTTTCACTCCACCCTACTACTAATAGTCTACAATTTTTATTATTAAATCTACAATTGCATAGTTTTTTAAAGTCAGCTTATTGGCTTAATTAATTAGATTGCTGCTAATTGCCGTTTAGATTGCTATGCTTAAAATGGTTTTTATATGTCACAGAGGTAAGGTCGGTTAGCTGGCGATGTAGCAATAAAAAAGGCTTGGTCCCAGTTCTAATGAAATTTCGCCGTTCGATCAGGAGGGCTGTGCGGGTGATTCTTCCCTTGTCGCGGCCTCTCAAACTGTCGAATTACAAACATCTAGACAACGGCTGGGATGGACGGTGTGACGACATTATAGAATGGCGTTGAAGCCTGCAAGAACTGAGTCACAGCTCTAAATAGAAGGGCCTGGGAACAAAACTGGCGTTAGAAGATAGAAGATGGAACACTGAAAATGTTCAGATGTATTTTTTATTCTCATCTACTCATTGAACAATTTTATGCACTGCAAGTCGCCTAATTTTAATTCTGATCCACTACGGAAATGTAAATTTAACAAAATATAGGCCCTTATAGGAAAGTAATGGAAGTTAAAACAAGGAATAGCGCCAAAGGGGAAGACCAAAGCTTAATCAAAGTTAGACATACGGAGCGTAATATTAACTTAATTATAATTAATGCAGCGGAATGTTAATAACTACGAGTCTACGACTTATTAAGAGACGAGCGTTTTCCATCAATACGGACGCGGTTTGGGCACCGGGAAGCCGCCGTAGGTGTCGACTGGTATATCCGGGTCTGGGTCTCTCTGGATCATCATCGTCGCCGCCCTCAGGTACTGATCCGGAGCCTTGTTCTTGACGACGAAGTGCTTCTTGTAACCGCCGTGAAGGTTTATCTGGTAGCAGGCGTTGTACCACCAGCCGCCGCATCCGATCTTGGCGCAGTTCGAATAGGTGCTCTTGTCGTTGTCGCGATCGACCGTGGTGAACGCGTTGCCGTTTTCGTAGGACATGTCGCCGGCGTCTCCCGAGTAGCCGTCGAGGTGGAGGGAGTAGAGGTCCTCTTCGTCGTCGACGACGAATCTCTTGTACTCTCCGTAGTACCATTTGCCGTTCTTCGTCTGGATCTCGTACCGCAATCGGTATTTTCCGCCTTTCGTCAGTTCGTGCAGATTGTCGAGGCCGATGAAGAAGTCGCCCTCACAGGTTCCGAATCCCTTCTTGTATTCGTCCCACGTCCGGTTGAAGTCAAGAAGATCGTCGTCTCGATGCATTATGACGATCCAGTCGTGGCAACAGGGAACTCTGTACGTGGGAATTCCGCTGATATCCAGAGAGTACGGTATTCTCGGTGAACCATACACTGTGATAAAAACGCATTGCGTTTTGAATAATTAATTATTGTTCAAGAGTTGTTAGAGATGTCTGTTGATAATTAATTACATAAAGTATCACAGTTTTCAGTGTCACGAAACCAGAGGAAACGCTTTGAAACCGACTGTTGGCGTCAGTCAGCTGTAATCTGTTGCATTCTGCAGACAGGAAGCATTTAATGATAGCGTGGCCGAGCGGTCTAAGGCGCTGGTTTAAGGCACCAGTCTCTTCGGGGGCGTGGGTTCGAATCCGACCGCTGTCAAAATTTTGTGGGCGGAAGATGGCGGAGTGGATTACGCCCTGGAGCGGTAGGCTGACGGAACGAGGTTCAAACCACTTTAGCGCCCCCCTAGTGCAGTAGCGTGCAGAGGGGAGGGGACGGTGGGGCGGTGTTCCGGGCGCCGACCAAATGGGTGGGGCACAATCTCTGCGACAATTTTGCTTGTCAACTACTAGATAGGGGAGGGGCTAAAATTGTCTCGGCGACATTTTTCTTTTTTAAAGCATTTTTATCGGCTTGACCAAGGGCGTCCACCATTCTTTGCACGCCACTGCCCCAGTGACTTTCACACAGGCAGCAATGCCTCCTTCTCAGCCACCATAAATCACGACGTGGTATGGTTTCTGATAATGAGGAAAACGTTGTTTGACTGATAATGGAATCTCAGAAATCTCCTAGATCAGGGCTGGAGTGATGGTATACGTGACAGTGCTATGGCGATATGATCCTATGCAGTGCTTGGATCTGACATTTCCAATTACATAAAATGCTACGAAAGCACGAACTTGTTGATTCATATTTGTATAATCCGAAGACTCATCTAGGCCTATGCGCTAACAGCCAGACTAAATATAGCAAAGAAATGGCAAAAGAGCTTCTAGAATAATTATTTTGATTGCATTCTCTTACCGTAAGGATGGGAACAGTTCTGGAATTCAACAGGTTCACCTTCGCAGTACTCTTCGATGTATTTGCCATAGACTTTTCCTTTCACCAGTCTGCATTCTCGCGTCCTCTTCTTGTACGACGTAACGCCGCATTTCCTGATACATTCGGACCAAGGCGACCAAGGAGTCCAGTTGTCTACAAGGCAATGCAGAATGCTGATTAAAACGTTAAACGTCCGCAGCTAGTGGCACTCTTAGACGTGTTTTTTGGATCATTCAGTGTAAAATTAATAATTATACTATTAAATCGGATCCAGTTGAGAACAGGCTCTAACAACTAATTCGTGAGAGTCAGAGGATGAGAAGACCCAGAGAATCCAGGACAGATGAAGCGCACATTGACTTACCGCAGGGTTTTTCGTAGACATATTTCGTCTCCGTGGGCACTCCTTTGCAGTTCTGTCCTCCGTACGAAGGAGCCGGTCGAGAGCAGGATCTCTGTCTAGTCGAAGTTCCTCCATGTCCACAGCTCAGACTAGGTCTTGACCACGGTCCCCAGTCACTCCATCCACCATCAACGTCTATTGTCAACGATCAATTTGATTTCCAAAATCCTTAACGATTTAAGTAGTTGATTTAGACAAGCTGATAAAATTACAAACGTCTGTCGGTCTATCTATATTACCGTAGACCTATAGACCTACAGAAGACTGACAACTAATTAACTAAATGAAGTAGTAACTAGGCCTATCTATTGGCTAGAGCTTTAGGGGTTTTCTGAGATTCTGGAATGAAAATGCCGACGTTTTCAGCTGTCATTTTTCACATATAAATATGCATCATCTAGTTGAATCGCTTTATTTGTACAATGTAGACCCTTAGGGGAGGAAGATGGCAGAGTGTGTTACGCGCTGGAGCGTCAGGCTGACGGAGCGGGTTCAAGCCCCGGTTGTGCCCCTATTGGCTTTCACACAGGCAGCAATGCCTCCTAAGCCACTTTAGATCACGCCAAGCTTAAGTTTATTTAGTAAATCCGACGCATATTGCTCGAATAATTGTCAAATGCAGGGGAAAACAGTGAGAAACGACGTTCGTCATCATTACAGCACGGAGGTGCAGTGCAGTTCTTCGATTCGAACGCGAGTTTTGGACAGTTTCTTCCTCCGTAGCTCGGCGGTGGATTGTCGCATCGGCGATTTCTCGAGACGATTCCCTTTTCTCCGCACGTGACGCTGCACGGAGACCACTCGCTCCAGCCGCTCCAACCGCCGTTGATCGCTACGAATCACAAATAAAGGCGATGATAGGAAAAAAGCCTCTCGGCGAAGACTGCAATGAAAAAGATTAGCGAGACAAGAAGAGGATTTATAGAATTAAACACAGTAGATCATGGGCATTCAAATGGTGGCCCGCGGGCCAGATCCGGCCCGCCAGGAGGCATGAAACGGCCTGCGACGACACTGAAACGATAAATGACTATATACAAACGAAATATTTTTAAAATGCCTTGTTTCCAGCTTATCTGGTTTCTACTACTTATGAACTACAGGGTGGCACAAAAACCGGACTATATTAAATGCTAAACCTAAATGTGACTAGTCCGGTGTTTTTGCGCCACCCTTTATATTATTAAAAATTTTGCACGTGGTCCTCGGGCACCAGTCATAAAAATCATGTGCCCCTTCGTAAAATTTAATCGAATAGCCATGCAGTAGATGTTCAGCAAAAGTCAAGACTCAAGACAGATGTGTCGAAGTATTGAAGACACTCGTAGACGGAATAATATAATTCTCACGGCAGGGAGTGGCCGCGCAGGACTTGGTCTCTTGTGAGCTGCCGCTGCAGATTCGTCCACCGTAGGCCGGTACTGGATTTTCGCACGACCTTGACCTTGTGCAAGTGCCTCCGTCGCCGCAGGTCACGCTGCATTTGGTCCACTGGCACCAGCTGGTCCATCCGCCGTCAATCGCTGGAAAGAAAACAACAACAATAACAGAACAGCTATAGATCCACCTTTACTGAACAGTTAAAATATTATTGTACGCCTGCGGGTTTCCATATAAAAAAGCAATCGCCAGTTTTCGCTTTATCTGTAGTTTTTCAAACGGTGTATAAATATTAGAAAATAAATCTAGTAAAGAAGATCATGACATTCATACTGAGCAGTATTAAGCCGATATTAAGTTATTATTATTATTATTATTATTATTATTATTATTATTATTATTATTATTATTATTATTATTATTATTATTATTATTATTATTATTATTATTATTATTATTATTATTAAACTGACAATTTCCTGTGCGCCATATTACCAATTGTCAGAAGCAAGGGCACATCACCCCGAATCCAGCTATAAAAGTAACAATAGTCGTATAATATTGTAATATATTACATTATGTATATACACACTATATATATATATATATATATATATATATATATATATATATATATATTCCTTGGCTGAAGTGCAGACGCTGTCGTTACTTACGGCACTGAGAGCTGTAGCACGACTTCTTCTCGGTGCTGTCTCCGTTGCACTGTCGGCCTCCATAGGACGGTTTTGGCAGGTCGCATAGTCTCGTACGGGTGCTATATCCTCCGAAACTGCAGGTGCTGCTGCACTGAGTCCACGAACTCCATGCGTTCCAACCGCCGTTGACAGCTAGAAGCGCAGCACAACGCACATCTTCATTGGGAGCAAGACTAGAGTGGAGTCAGGTCAATGGAAGGGGGAATCATCAGAGCAACCGGGAAAGAATCCTTAATTGTTTCGTTATCCCAAATAAGTTAGCTATAGGCCTATGTAAATGTAAGGTAATATAATGTAACAGAATATTTGTATAGCGCCTCTTCTGAAGAATCACTCAGAAGCGCTCCAGCTGCAATTACTGCTTATCGATAAAGAGGAACTAAGAGAAAATGCGTTAATGACGAATGAAACGATCCCCTTGCTAAGTATAGAGTGGACCAGTGTGGATGGGAGGAGGTTAGTAGTAAGTATAGTGACCTAGACATTTCCCTTTCTTCCCTTCCTTGCAAACACCGCACTGAGTAAGACCATGGTATCCTACACGAGTCTTAGATGTATAGAGACATACACTGCCCTGTTGATTTGGAGCCGAAATAAAAGCGATTTTCATTTAATTTATGTCTCGAAACAAATACTGAAAGTCGTTTGGTACCCTGCGGCAGGGGCGGATCCACGCTTGGGATGACTGGGGATACATCCCCCGACTTTTTTGCTTCTTAGTCTTTTAGTCTTTTTCAGGGTTTACCGCACCCGAGCCCCTACAAATCGCCATCTTCCTAGAAATTCATTACACCCCACACCAACTTCCTAGAAATTCATCGCATCCCCCATCAAGAGTTCTTGAAACCGCTACTGTCCTGCGGTCACGTGACTGGAACGAGACGATTAACATTAAACGCATTAATCGAACTGCGCGCCTCCAAACTGATTTCCAAAGTGACTCAAACTGACTTCCGGCGGCGCATGCGCATTGCGCACCGGAAGAGACTTCGAAGCAGAAGAATATTAAACACGCACCGCATTTGGGGAGCGGTACCGTTGTCGTTTCGACGGAGTAACCTTTGCAGTTTCTGCCGTTGTTCTGTGGCTTAGGATTGTCGCACGTTCTCGTTCTCGTCTTGTAACCGTCGGGTCCACAGGTGGAGCTGGTTTTGACCAATCGCTCCAGCTGCTCCAACCTCCGTCACATGCTGCACAAAGCGTTTATCGACAAAATCAAGCCTCAATCAATCAATCAATCAATCAATCAATCAATCTATCTATCTATCTATCTATCTATCTGTCTGTCTGTCTATCTATCTATCTGTCTGTCTGTCTATCTATATATCTGTCTGTCTGTCTGTCTGTCTGTCTGTCTGTCTATCTATCCAGGGCCGTTTTGTCCGCTGGGCACAATGGGCACTGTGCCCAGGGCCTACGAACTTTTCAAGGGCCTACGAAAGTCAGATGTGTATGGAAAACATGAAGGGAGTAAAAAGTTGGCAGAAATTGCAATCTTGCAGATTCAGATTTAATAACGTTTAACTCTGGCAGTCACAAACAGTATAATATCTATTAAGTTAATATGAACACTTTACTTGAGCAGTGTTACTATATGTAAACTTTCTGCTCTTTGGCCACTCGGAGGTTTAAGTTTAGGAGGGCCTACGAATATGAGAGTGCCCAGGGTCTACGAAGACCTTGAAACGACCCTGTATATATCTATCTATCTCTGCTAAATGGTGTTCATGTAAAAGGTTAGAAGGTGGTATTAGATCATTTTGACTGCAATTGTTCTTTAAGTAGAAACTGCATCAAAATTCATAGCTGATGAAATTTTTATGAAGTTTCCAAACTTTATGATTGGCCTTTGAATTCAGTTTGGCATATCATAAATTAATCTTTGCGAGATGACTCCTATAATTTATCATTCAGTCGAAAGCTTTCGTATAGGGAACACATCCTTAAATTAGATTATAACATTTCGCAAAATAACGTTATTCAGTTCTCAAAGTATGTTAGAAAAAACTAGCCAGAATTTGATTTCGTATGCTGCTTACTGTTCCGTAACAAGCGGACAGAGAGACAATTAAGAGTTGGAGGATTTGCAGAACTCCATCGCCCAAACTTCGTCTGAGTATTAATTTCTAGAGAAAGTTCTTTAAGTCACAGACCATATTCGGAGAGGGTATATATTCCGTTGTTCGAACACACAAAACCACGTCCCTGCATGACTGACTACGTCCTTGTATGCTATGAACATAGCGGAATACTTCGGGTCGAAAAAAATGAATCAAATTCTAGAAGATTCTTACGACACGCTGGTCCAACGTATTTCTTCGTTTCAACGCTGTCCTCGGCGCACGGTTTGCCTCCGTATTGTGGCGCAGGCGAGTCGCAGAGACGGGTTCGTCGTATCGTTCCTTCTCCGCAAGACACGTCCGGTCGAGTCCACTCCTGCCAGCTGCTCCAACCGCCGTCGATCGCTGGAAGAAAACGCACGCCAAAAGTACAGATCCTTCCGTTTTCAACTAAGGAGCAGACGCTCTGCTTATCTCTTACACTGTATCTTGTGACCATAATCTTGACAAACAGAACGTTGGCGGCGCTGCTCGGGTTTGTGTTATCACCAGTGTTTCATCCAGAATCCATGCCTTGGGGGAAGGGGAAAAATTGAGGCTTTCGGGGGGGGAAGAATTGACTTGGTTGGAGGGGAAAAACACAGTTCAATGCTAAATTTGTGTAAGTGCTGGGATTTTTTTTTTTTGGGGATTTTGAGTTTTTATTTTTTTTTTTGGAGGGGATCTCCCCTCCTAACAGGCCTGTATAAAACACTGTTCATCACTGATTTTGATGCCTAGAAGCCGCGGTTGGAAGCGAACTAAGATGATAAGCTCGAATATTGACCAATGTCTTCATGGAAACTATACCACTTTGCAAAGAATGCAAAGAAGTCATCGATGTCATCATATTCGCTGAAAATCATCTCGAGACGAGCTAACCACGTGACACAAAATGCACCCCTTCTGATTCAGCATTTCTAAAAGAAATTACGCGCCTTGCTGAAGCGCCGATGCGAATCCAGTAGACGAGCTACTGAATAGTTGTCCACAGAGTCTATATATTCTGTCATCAGCAGACCTACCGCAGTAGGGAGCGGTGCAATTCTTCACATTCTGTTTGTCTCCGATACAGTCCTTTCCGCCGTACTGTGGTGCTGGACTGTCGCAGGCCCTGGTTCTGGTGACGTAACCGCCAATTCCACACGAGATGCTACACGGAGACCATCTACTCCACGCACCCCAACCGCCGTCGATCGCTGGTGGAATAATAGATAATAATAATAATAATAATAATAATAATAATAATAATAATAATGATGATAATGATGATGATGATGATGATGATAATCTGCTACTGTGCTTAATAGCCTGAATAAAAATAATAATAATGAATAATAATAATAACTAGAAAGAATAGTGCAGGATAATAAAACCCAATTATTGAATCAATAATACATACGCCATAATAATAATAATAATAATAACAAACAGTACGTTAAAGCTTATCAGGCAATGGACTAAACTAAATCAATTGTTACCATAGAAACGTCGTTTGAACATACCAACGCATACCAATAGTCAACCAATCATTCAGAAAACGATTTTAATATGATAGATAATAACAACAACAAACAATGATCAGGTGACACATCGTACTAGAAAACAGGTTTGATCATACTGTAAATTCCAAAAGTGTTAGAAAAACAATCTATCGGTCGTCATGGAGAATATTCACTGGCTGAATCGGATGTTACATTTGATTAGAACAAGACTTTACGCTAAGATGAAGGCGATCTAGAGTTATCGACACCAACGGTCCAACATGGCTGCATAATTTATATTAAAGGTATTCTGTAGTGCCATAGCACACACTAGTGAGGCCGATAACGCACTATTATACGATCCAATGCGAACAGCAACCATCGACTGATGTTAAGGACAGTGTTATATGGCGCTATAAAAGTTCAATGACGACGATGGTGATGATGGTGCAACGATTAGTGAGAAATTTATTTCGATTCCTCCGAGACACGTGGCGTCAGCCTGAATAGCCTGAATTTGGATGTACACGCAACATTTCTTTATGAGGAGAAATAGGCCTACTACTGTACACTTAACCCGGTAAAATCCAGTTATTATACAGTACTATAATTTTCCCAGTCGATCGACTTACGGCACGGTTGAGCGCGTCCTGGTTTAGTCTCCGACGACATCCCTCTACAGTATTTGCCTCCGTAGCTCGGAGCTGGGTTCGTGCAAGTCCTCACTCGAGTGATGAATCCACCGTCGCCGCAACTGACACTGCACTTCGACCACGCGTGCCATTCGGTCCATCCACCGTTAACACCTGCAACAGGAGTGCCACTCTAAATCACCCACGACCCACGTGACCCGCTGACCCCATGACCCATGTGACCCGCCGAACCCTTGACCCACGACCCATGTGACCCGTGATCCATGGATCCTGGAATATATATATATCGATTACGATTTTTTCGAAGCCGCTAAACCAGGTCGGAAGTAATGTTGAATATCATCGATTCAAGATGTTAACAATGCTATCATTATAATTAAGAAGAGTTACGTCATTGCTACAGAACTCGTGCAAAGATTGCATTCAAAAAAATTTAGCATCCATTTGTCAATGAACGTCAGCCTGAAAACCATTTGCTGCATAACTTCGCATGCAATGATTTGACCCATGATGACCATTTTGACTCACTAACCCATTGTCATCCCTGGTGGACCCCATTTGCTGCATAATTTCACACGCAATCCTATTGGGTCAACAATATCACCTATGGTGACCATTGTGACCCATAACCCATTATCGTCTCTGGTGGACTTGTGAATGCCGGGAATCGAACCCAGATTGACGCTCTACCAACTGAGCCAACGAGGTCGTCGTTTAAACTCCGGTAGAGTAATACTTTATTATTATTATTATTATTATTATTATTATTATTATTATTATTATTATTATTATTATTAATTATTAATTAGATTAAGTGTAGTGATATGATGGACTAACAGCAGCTCGGAGCAACGCATGGTTTCACTTGCATGCCGTCTCCTTCGCAAGGCAGTCCTCCGTATCTTGGCTCAGGGAATTCGCAATATCTTTCTCTGTGTGTCTTTCCACCCTCCCCACAGCTAGCGCTGCACGGCGACCAGTCATTCCAAGACGTCCAGGCACCGTTTATTGCTGCAAAAGGTTAACAAAGCAGAAATCTTGCTACCTGCCGTGTGGTCACCTGACTATTCTTACGGCATCGCATAAGTGAAATACCACAGATAGCGGTGGCTTTAATGACGGAGACATTCGAATTAGTCAGAAAGGATTATATTTTGGAATAATATATTCTAGAGACAGTGACGGCTCCACATGAAGGCCAGGAGGCCCGTGCTACCCTTATTGAATGCATGCCCCAGTGGCCCCTTTGGGACCCTATACTTACCACTACATACCTAGCAACAAATAGTTGGCCCCCATGCTTAGAAGTTTCCACCCCAAACGCCCCCTCCCCCACTTGCCAAATCATGGAGCCGCCACTATCTAGAGGCTATGTGGAACGTTCGGTTATTAAATTAATAGCGAATTGGTTTCGTGATGTACGGCATAGGCCTACTATTCAAATATGTCTTGGTACAAATGTAATTAATAGCAGTTGCGGTGGCGTCCGTCGTGGCGTACAGTGTAGTCCTATTATAATTTCCGCTGCAGACTGAAATTTCTACTCACGGCACGGCGGCAGGTCGGCGATCTTCGACTCCGATGGAACACCCTCGCACGTCTCTCCGCCGTACGCCGGGGCGGGTGAGTTGCAGTTCCTTGACCTCGTGACAACGCCGTGACCACAGGTAACGGCGCACGTCGACCATTCGCCCCACTGGCCCCAGTGGCCGACGATCGCTTTAATCCACAACAGATATTTCTCGTCGTCAGGTTCAACATAATCACGCACACAATTACTCTAGAGAGAGAGAGAGAAAAATTCATTTCCTGGGAAATAATGTATTTCTTCAGTTGCTGCGGTTACACTCCACTAGAGTCAACCCTGACTCCTCCTACGCCGGCAATGGATTAAAATGATTTGCTGCAGCAAACAAATGCACACGAATGAATCTTGCACAAAATATTTTAGAAGAGTAAACGGCGTGAATGCTGCCTTCTGGGTCCTAGATCCCAACTACATAGGCCTACAACAGTGGCATATACAGTAAATAGATTATAATATATATATATATATATATATATATATATATATATATATATATATATATATATATATATATATAAAACATTAACAAATCGGACATATGCTATAAGTTCAGCTGATCGTCGATAATAATTCGCTTTGCTATGTCACTTACGACATGGTTTGGCGGTGCAGTGTTGATATTCGGACGATGGGCCGTGGCAGTAGCTGCCGTTGTGTGCCGGTGGCGGTCGGTCACAGGTTCTTGTTCGGTAGACATAGCCTCCGTCGCCGCAGGTAACGTCGCAGACAGAATATGAGCTCCAAGGACCCCAGCCTCCATTGACGGCTGAAAAATGCAAGCAGCTGTGCATTAAGTTACGCGTAAAGGGCGTATGCGATACGCAACGGATACGCTATAAATTAATTAAATATTAGTAAGTTAATATTTCTTTTATTATAAGGCGACGAATCGATTAACTTATTGTATTCACAGGCGTACTTTTAGTTTAATTTTGGTACTCTAGAAAGTGCAGAAATTGAACAGGTCAAAAGCTTTACATATGCAGGAGGACAAATAACAAGCAATGGAAGTCACCGAGAAGATATCAAACAGAAAGTAGCAAAAGGATTACAAGCAATGGAAAGACTGAAATGCATCTGGAACTCTAAAGAAATCAAAAATAAGCACCAAAGTCCAAATCTATAATACCGTTGTCATTCCACAAATACTATATGGATCTGAAACCTGGGTCACAAAAAGAGAATGCATGAAGCCAAATTTAGCTTTCGAGCAACGCAAAATACCATGGGGGCGCCACGAGCCAAATATTGATGGGGCCAACAAGGCAAGTTGCCAGTTAGCAACATGAATTTGGTTAATTCAATCCCTTGCCTCCCATGGGGCCTGGAGCACTCAGCCCTGGACCATTCCCTCCCCTTCCCTTTCCTTCCCGTCCTTACAGTTAAACGTCCTTCCCTCCAATGTCCATTCCTCCGAATGGGCGATAGTGTTGTGTAGAAATTTGAAAACATTATTATAGGTATTGGCATAATATTGCAATGTTATGTCGATATATTGCGGATTTACGGTTATTAGTTTCACAAACATTGTAATTCCCCAATTGAACTTGGGTGGGCCAAACACACTGTGGCCCATTGGGTCTAAATATTGGGTGGGCCTGGTCCAACCTGGCCCACCCTGTTGCGCCCCCATGCAAAATACGACTTACGACATGGACGATTCGGTGCGAATCTCGTCTCCTGCGAGTCTCCTCTGCACGGCCTGCCACCTGCCGACGGAACGGGACTGTTACACTCGCGGGTTCTGGTGTTTGACCCACCGGGTCCACAGGTCAGACCGTTCTGACTCCATTCGCTCCACAAACTCCAGCCGCCGTCGATACCTGCACGCACAGATACAAGCACACACGCACACATTGAATACGATATAATAATAATAATAATAATAATAATAATAATAATAATAATAATAATAATAACGTGATTTTAAGTGGTTTAGAAGGCTAAGCAAGCATGTGTGAAAGCCACTGATGTAACCATCTGCATTCAATAACCTAGTTTATCGAGATAGCTTTTGAATCCGTTTACTGTTTCAACTGTCACTCCCACCTCGTCCAAACTGTTCCATTTGTCCACAACCCTTGTACTGAAAAATTTTTCTTTCTTGGACCCACCCTCTGCTTAAACAATTTGCAGTT
>CM030841.1:7194228-7464228 GCA_018105865.1 Metaphire vulgaris
ATATCCGGGGTCCCCAGTTAAGGGGTTAAGTGAGAAAAATACGGTATTCACCTATCTAGCTGTGGCTTTACAACGTTTCCGCTTTTTGCTATGAAGAGAAGCTAGCAGAAAATTTGGGGTGAGCTTGGGGGCAACTGCCCCTTTAAGTCCACTCCCGATTGTAATCTCATATGAGCTTGTATATATATATATATATATATATATATATATATATATATATATATATATATATATATCGCAGACGATTAAGCGAAATCCAGACAAGAAGAAGAAACTCTTGATGAAATGGTCGTTGTAATCGCTGCCAAGATACTGACGACAGTGTTTGATGAAACAGCTGACAGTGCAGAACGAATCGCCTTCGCATTGTTCTCCTTCATTTGCAGGGGAGGGATGGGTGCAGACCCTTCGGCGTGCCTTCTGACCTCCGAATCCACAGGAGGCGCTGCACAAAGACCACTCGAACCAGTTGCTCCATCCTCCGGGGACAGCTGCAATCAGCAGAAAGTGCAACAGCGCTCGTTTCTCTTGCCTCGTTTTGACAAAATTAGGCGAATGCAATGTCGAGATTCAGGCTCATTAAATGATGACGATGATGATGATGATGATGATGATGACGACGACGACAATGATGACGTCCAAAGCCTATTGAATTCTCAGAGTGATAAATGAATAATTTAAGATTCGGTTTCAGTTTGGAGCAGACGAGTTGGTATATTTACAGCACGGCTGTGCGTTGCAGACTTGTACTTCGACCGAGTCTCCGATGCAACGTTTCCCTCCGTACACCGGAGACGGTTTGTCACAGGTTCTCGATCGCGTCTGGTAGCCGCCTTCGCCACAGGTGATGCTGCACTTCGACCAGGCGGACCACAGACACCAACCGCCGTTGACAGCTGTGATTATTTTAAAAGTATTAATAATTAATTGATTTGTCTGTTTGTTAGAAGTTTGGAGATATTATTTGAAGTACAGAGAATCAGCGAAATCAGATAAATGGATGTCAATTGTCAACCTCACTACAACGGACAATCGTTCATTTGTTATGATGTTATACGAGATAGGACTGCACGCTGTTTGTTTGGTTAATATGATGCAATGAGGACATTGCTCTTTAGGAGACGAGGGGTGTGATGTAGCATAGCTCCAGTTTCAGTTTGGATTCGGAAGTGCTAAAATTATAAGGGACCTACGTTTTCGGTTTAATATCTTGTGTAGGCTGTGGGTTAGCTCACTTAGCTGAGGCTTTACCCCCTTCTACCATGAATCTTAGGCTCTGACTTATTACAGAGATATATAGGCCTCCTACTCCTAGAAGAACAGGCAGCAGCAGGTCTATCGATGTAACTGATTCTCTGTGCGACTGTTTCTGTTATACCGCTTTGAGTTCTAACGGTTGACTATAAAAGCTAATGCCAGCGCGCATTCCATCGGCTTGCGACTCGCGATTCTCGGTGCACCAGCAGAACATTGAATGATAACATCTAGTTGTGCGAGCGCAAGTCCAATCTGTTAAATTGGTAATCCTTTTGAAATTACATTAAATCATAAATGTAATGGAGTCTTCTTGTGAATTAACGACGCCTTCGACAACGACGACGACGAGGAGAGAAGAACCGATGAGCAGCAGCCCAATATATATGTAGGCTATATATATCTATGTAAGCCTTGTAAGAAGACTAACAACGGAAAAAGACAAATGGAGAAGTTTCGTGTCTAGCTATTTCTGCTAATGAGCTGGCAGAAAACAACTATGATGATGATGATGATGATGATGATGATGATGATGATGCGAGTATAGGCCTACATATTACATGTATATATATTTATATAATTTCCATATTTCAACGTTGTCTAAAGTTCTCTGGCTAACTCACGACATGGTTGCAGATGCGTGATTTTGGTTTCAGTGTCGTTTCCATAGCACGGTTTTCCGTCGAACGCTCTTTCTGGATTGTCACACCGTCTGGTTCTCTGACAGCTGCCTCCGTATCCACAGGTGATCGAAGAGTCCGACCACATTGACCAAGAACTCCATCCGCCGTCGATCGCTAAGAGCAACAGTGGACAGATCTAAGAGACTTCAAAGACTTGCCTAGCGGTTGATAATAATAATAAGTAATATTAGGAACTGTCAATACGATACAAGATAAAAGTTACTGCACGACTTGCTCAACTCCAGCAGAAGAATTGGAGGATTAGCGCCTTCATTGGTCCATTGTATTGGCTGAAATAGGGCTGTTTGTCAATCAATATATCAATCGTGACATTCTTTAGCGCCATTATCAGTCTATGATTGCCTCAGTCAACAACTGTCAAACTTTTCGAACCCTCCCATATTTTGTTGACGTAATTAATGGACATTCCCTGTGAAATAATGGTCAACAGATCTTGTCCGTGGTAGTCCGAGTAAGCACCCGATGTAGGCCTAGGCCTCTATACATTCCATTCACAAGTGAGTCGATTGGGCGAATGCATGGGGAGAATCAGTCGACAGTTTTGCGCCGTTTTTCGAACCCCGAACCTCACGATTGGCAGTCAAGTTCACCAGCCACTGGATCATCGAGAAATCAAATCAATCTCGCCAAGCGTTAATCGCATGTTAGACTAAAAGGCAGACATAGGCTCGTCGCGTAACACCTGGAAACACTTAGAAACAGAATATTTATTATCATCGGCTTCACTATCTGTACTGATTAAGCGAGTAAAAACATAGGCGATCATATGCCATAAAGTAATTTCCTGGCAAGTTATTGTCTTGAACAAGCACTTTACTCACATTTTTCACAATCAAGACAGATTTACAGAAAGATTAGAACAGGATGAAGACAATAATTACGGAAAAAGTAAATAAAAATGGAATTTACTAAAATAAAAATAAATAGCATAAAGTAAAAACGAATCTCAACAACTAATGATTTTAGGCAAATATATATCGAGCAAATCGCGTGATCCTGGGGAAACTTAGAGACAACGTACGGCATGGGCCTTCGCAGCATCCGCTTGTCTGTTTCGAATCTCCCTCGCACGTGGCTCCACCGTTTGCCGGTTGAGGCGCAGTGCACGACCTTCCCCTGGTAACGGTTCCACCGTAACCGCAGGTGATGCTGCACCTGGACCACGGAGACCATTCGCACCATCCGCCGTCCGTTGCTGAAAATCGCGTGATTCCATGAGTTCACTTATAGACGTATACGTATCGGTGCACAATCTGCAGGACATGGACATGGGTTTGGGTAAGGGTGGATTAGGTTGGGTCAGAAATTTTCCATTTTACGGTGGTGGTTTGTGCTGGGTTGTGTAAGAAAATAAATCATGATTTAAAAGACAATTTAATGTACAATACAGTGGGTTGGGTCGTTGGGTCGAGTAATCCCATTGCCTTCGTTGGTTGGATTGGGTTGGGTCTGACTCACGACTGACTCACGATGGGTTAGGCTGGGTTTTCAAAAAATTGACCCAAGTCAATGTCTGCAGTCTGTCGCTGAAATATGTTTGCGCAATTTGAAAAATGCCTATTCATGAAGCCCGAAAGGACGAGAGAAAACGACGAAATTGTCAAATTAAACCGAAGACATCCAGTATGCAGGTACCCGTGAGAAAGTACTTACGACAGGTTCGTGGAACGGAACAGGTAACAATTTCCGAGTAGACGCCTCTGCAGTATTTTCCTCCGTAAGCAGGAGCCGGGTTTTCGCACGACCTGTTTCTCACCTGGATACCTCCTTCGCCGCAGGTGACACTGCACAGAGTCCACACCGTCCAGAGAGTCCAGCTTCCGTCGACAGCTATTCCGAAACAGCAATACAGCGTCATCGATTGTGGACAGAAAAACGTCGCAGCTCGGTCACTTTAATTACATCACACATTGATATCGTAATATCATCACAATTATTGCGTACTAATTGATCCACTCAACAGATCTACAGCACTCCTAGACCCACGGGCGCAAACTCCACTATATGTCCCTCAGCCGAAATGTGCAATTATAGATAGGCCTATCACCAGCTCAGCAACTACTACCTGCATATTATGCGGCATCTAATTTACTCCGACGATCAACTGTTTGTAAATAATGATAACGACAGTATAGTGCATGCATACTTTCAGTTTTAGTTTCACAGATGGAATCTCTCAGGTGTAAGCAGGTAAACAAGTACATGTAGTTCATGTTCAGAAGGAGAAGGGCCCGAAGGCGGTGGAGCGGTTGCGCTAATTTAAGTCTGGAAAATGCACGAAAAGACTAACGAGCGACGAAAGACGAATAGAAAAAAAGTCCCGCGCTGCTTACGACATGGCGTCAGAATGACGGTCTTGTATTCGTACGGACTGCCATCGCAGCCGTACGGCACTCCGAGGAACGTGTCTTCGTCGCTGGCGTAGCCTGGAGGGAACGTGGCTGCGGTTTCGTCGTCGCCCATGTTGTACGGCGTGTCCGGTTCAGGTACGACGGACGGATTGTAGTCGGGGACTTCGTACGGAATTACATCCCCGTAACCGCCGCCGCCGCCGCCGCCGCCGCCGCCGTAGCCGCCGTAGCCGTAGGGATCTCCCGATGGGGCGGGCGCAGATCCGTAGTCGACCGCACGCACGTACCTCTTGGGAGGAGGCGGTTTGACGTCGCTGGGGCCTGGAATGCACTGCCTCTTTCTCATCACCGTTCCGGTCCCGCAGGTAACAGGACATTTGAGCCAGCTTTCCCAATTACCCCAGGTGTATTTTGGTGGTTTAATATACCCTGAAGTCGGATAAGTTTCAGGCTGGTAAGGCGGAGGCTGATAAGGCGGAGGCTGGTAAGGCGGAGGCTGGTAAGTTTCATCAGTCTTGGAAGGCGGATAGGACGGCACATAGGCGGGTGGTTTTTGGTATGTCGGTTTTGGTGGAGGATAGGTCTTGGCGGTAGGTGGAGGAGGATAGGTCTTGGCGGTAGGTGGAGGATAGGTCTTGGCGGTAGGTGGAGGAGGATAGGTCTTGGCGGTAGGTGGAGGATAGGTCTTGGTAGGTGGAGGAGGATAGGTCTTGGCGGTAGGTGGTGGATAGGTCTTGCTGGTAGGTGGAGGATAGGTCTTGATTGGCGGGTATTCTTTTGGCGCTGGAGTGCCGTAGGGTGTATCTGAAGATATAACAGGATGACGCAACATGCAACACTTTTATCCATATAGACCTAGACGCAAATATTGAATTATCTCAAATAATTGTCTCTAAACGTTCTAGATATATAGATATATCACATCCGCAGCAAATCCTAAAACAGATGAACTGCTGAAACTACTGAAATTACTATTGTGATGCATTAATAGGCACTGATTTGGAAATAATAAACTGTTATTGGGTTGGATTGGGTTGGATTAATATGAACGTCAAAGTCAGTGACAAGAATGAAATTGGAGATTTGTCTGATCAGATGTAGCCAGAGGCGCAGCGTCCCAATGGCTACTATGGCTCTAGCCATGGGCGGCACACATGATGGGGGCGGCAAATTTTGAAAGCGACCTTTTTGTGTTAGCTATATTAAGAGCAAATTGGGGCGGCATTTATTCCAGGAGCCATGGGCGGCACAAATGCACGCTACGCCACTGGATGTAGCCGTCAAAGACTGAAACTAGGCCAGAATGGACGATACGTTTCCACACACGGGTTGTCTTCAGTAGAAACCGATTGTACTGTATTATGGATTGAAACAAATTCCGCATTAAATTAACCAAAATCTATTGAAATGAAAATATGATGGTCAAACGACCTAGAAACAACTGCTAAAAGGGGAAATGCTGCATTGTTTGCTTTTATGTAACGTTTTTCAAAACCTCTTTTGAAGAACGTGTCTGTAAAATCATCAGACTGTTCCTGATTGTTCGATGCTTTGATCAGACTAAATCCGATCAAATCATAAAATCGCGCTTTGTATATTTTCAAGGGAAAGCCAGTGGCCTTAGACCGATCCCTGATTAGAGGGAATTTCTTAAAATCCGTAATTTATTGCAGCAGCTGAAGTCAATTTCATTTACGGTCTTTAGGCGTCCGTTAGAGTAGAATTTATCGTTATAACTTATAGCCGAGTTCAAAATGCCCACGTCCGAAAATTATAAATTACTAGGACCTACTGCGCGAGAGTCTAAACAAACTGATCAAACAAATAAACATTAGATTGGATTTGATACGCCATCGGTTGATAATAATAATAATAATAATAATAATAATAATAATAATAATAATAATAATAATAATAATAATAACTGGTAATAATAATAATAATAATAATAATAATAATAATAATAATAATAATAATAATAATAATAATAATAATTTAATGTATAATAATATAATAATAATAATAATAATAATAATAATAATAATAATAATAATAATAATAATAATAATAATAATAATAATAATAATAATAATAGCTATAATAACAACTGATTTCAAGTGGTTTAGTAGGATTCCTCCTGTGTGTTGAAATTAGACCAACGCTCTGTGCATTACGATAGTGGCGCCAGAGAAGTCTATTGATTGATTGAATGATTGATTGACTGTCGTAGTCATAGAAAGTCGAATACCCACCGTCTCCATACGGATGAGTTGGTTTTTCTCCATAGGAATCACCGTATTCATCATAAGTACCGTAGCCATCATGACTTTGATAGACGTTGTAGGATGGGGGCGGGTACGGAGGCGAACCTTTCGCAGGCGGTGAAGCTGGGGTATTGCTCTCAGGAGGGACAGTTTCGTCAGGTGGAGGAGTTTCATCGTCGCCAGTTGGTGGAGTGCCACCATCGTCAGGTGGTGGAGCGCCACCATCGTCAGGTGGTGGAGTGCCACCATCGTCAGGTGGTGGAGCGCCACCATCGTCAGGTGGTGGAGTGTCACCATCGGCAGGTGGTGCAGGCTCTTCTCCACCATCAACTCCCCCTTCCTCTTCAGGTGGAGGGGTGACAGGTTCAGAGGTGACAGGTTCTGGAGTAGGAGAGACTCTTGGGAAATATGGTTGAGGCTTGGGGTTTTTCGAGTCAACGCAGGCGACTCTTGATTCTGAAAATTAACGACAACTTTACTGTCATTACATTAGCACTGTGGCAAATGAGTCAAATATTGGTCTATTTTTCGCCAAGAAGCTAAACACGTACTTATTTAATATCGAGTGTAAAGTTTAAAGCGCTCTTGACTTCAGCTTTTTGCTTTGTCGACGCTGGTGAAACTAAACAGATAGATCATGTCTAATGTCGGTGGCGTGCAGAGTGTGGTGGGCGCCCGGGGCCAAAGTCGATTTGGACGCCCCATCATCTGGTGGATACCCGATTTTGGCAAGCAAAAAGGTCGTTGAGTCAAATTTTACGCCCCTCTGGGGTGCGCCCGAGGCCAAATCGCTAATTTTTAAGGATTTTACTGTAAAAAAAGTGTTCACAAGTAAAAAAGGTAGTCTACCAGAACAATTTTTACGCCCTCTCTGCTGTGCGCCCGGGACCACCGCCCCATGGCCCGCCGCCCCGCCGCCCCCGCCCCGCCCCTCTGCACGCTACTGTCTACACTGTAGTGTTAAACAAAGATATTGAGCTCATCATTCTCTCGTTGGAATACTGTAATTACTCGAAATGCTCACTTGAAATTATTCAGTAAAATAGAAAAAATGTTGCGAGAACATGGTCTTCTAACAATTGCATTTGAAGACAAAAAACGCCTGAAACTACTGGGGTCAGCTACTGAGTTCAGCTACTGAGGTCAGCTACTGAGGTCAGCTACTGAGGTCCTAAAGGCAGCGAATTCATCTCCTTCGGACTAACTAAACGTGCTTCTCTCCTCTCCTTTTAACCTTACAAGCTATATAGTTTTGGGAACTTTTGCTATTAATTCTAAGAACAGAATGTGTGTGTGTTGTTTTTGTTTAAAGACGTGTCCCCATGAAAGACGATGAACGTCTATAACAACAGCACTCGCATGTGCACTCATAACATTAAATTATGTAAATCGATAAAAGGGTGTAATAGGATAAGGCTAGAAAACCTTCCTACCCGAGAGAATCATGGCGCACAGGCCAAAATATAGGAAGAATTGCATCGTGCTCGAGTTCCTGCCAATGGAAAAAGATCTGTTTAAAGTTTAAAGTCTGAAGTAAATATGCAACCAAGTTTTGTGATTTGTTAATTCTCAAACTAGAGTGTCGAGCACGCTAAAATGTTGTCGGCCCATCACCTGATAATAGAGAAGGAACCGCCAAGGACTTATTACGACCCGGACCATGCATTTACACATGCATTATTTTGCATTAGCATATGACATGCAGACAACTGCAGGGTCCCTCCACTTTCTTGGGTACCGGGAAAAGTCCCTCCACCATCCAGGACTGCAAAATTCGGAGAAAGATCCGTCACCCATGGTAATTCCATGCTCTGGAACTCTCTGCCGAAAACTGTGACTAATGAGACTAACAGTGATTTATTTGTTAAAAACCTTAAGACGCACCTGTTCGACATCTCATACAAGTGCAATGTGCAAAGCGCTTTTGCCTTAAGCCTCTGACTTTGTTACTGCGCTATATAAATTGTAGTCTAAACTAAACTAAGTAAACTAAAATTATTCGTCCTCTCACGCCCTCTCCATGGTCCCGACCTGTGTGTTGTGCTTGCTTGCTTATAGACGCGTCCGTATTAAAGACGATGAGCGTCCCGACCTGCGTTAGAATACGGTGAAATTTGAAGCAGTCACTGAAAAATAACTGCCGCAGACAGGGCAGGATCGACAGTATAACTACTGTCACACGGACAAACTTTCATAATAAGTTCATGCAGAGAGTTAAGCTTAAGGCAGTTAATATGGGTTAATATGATCCGTTAGATCATTAGTTAGGGCGTTATAGAGGCTCAAAGAGTTGAAAGAGACCCAGCAAATATAAGAAAATAGCCCTAGTTTTAAATTTAAGGTATTCGCTAGGTGTCTCTATATTTAAGAAAGACGAGCAGATAGTAAGCAGGGTGGAACAAACGAGTGCAAAGTATGTATGGGCTTCAAATAAATGTAAATAAATCCAAAGTAATGACGATAAATGGAGAAACAATTTCCATCGGGGTTGATCAAAAGATATTAGAACAGGTGGAAGACTACATTCCTCGGAGCCATCATCTCAGGACTCAGGAGACTGCTCACTATAAGATAAAATAAATGCCAAACTGACACGAGTAAAGGTTGACACAAGAAAAATAAAAAGAAGATGGAAAGATAACACCAGCGTAGGGACAAAGAGAAGAAGGGAAAGTGTAGATGGAGTACGGCATCATAAGGCTGTGAGGGCTGGACTCCAAAGAAGTTGCAGAAAAGAATGGAGGCTTTCGAATTGTACTCATTTCCCACCCTGCTAGGAGTCAGCTGGAGAGAAAGGAACACCAACAAAGAGGCGTTGCAAATGGCAAGTACAGAAAGACGTGTGCAAAAAGAAAGAAACTACAAACAATATATTTTATGCACGTACATAGGAACAGCGACGCCTAAGCCAACACTAGAAAGGACAATGCAACAAGAAATGCTGCCCGGAAAAGACACAGAGGTCGACGGGCGACCAGCAAGAAAGTGGGCGGATGTTGTGGAACAGTGGACAGGACTGCTGTTGCCAGAAATCAGTCAGGAAGACACAGGAGAGGCCAAGACATTGCTGGAGAAATGAAATTCACGCTGTCGCCTCAACTCATTTCCCACCCTGCTAGGAGTCAGCTGGAGAGAAAGGAACACCAACAAAGAGGCGTTGCAAAGTGAAGGAAGTTGTTGTTGTTGTTCATGAAGGAAGAAGAAGGAGAAGATGACGACAATTTCTTGATGTCGACACAAAATAACGTTCTTACCGCTCAGACGAGCTGCAGAAGTGGAGACTTGACCGCTGCTGCGTCTCACAGGAGCCGAAGGCAAACGACTGAAGTGGCTTCAACCGAACCCGCTTTTAAAGGGATTTCGAAACTCAAAACGCTCGGCGTAAATTAGCACTCGCTGACATCTTCAAAAGTCAATACGGAGGCAACTCCCGTCCACAAATGTTATCGATGACAGAATAGCGATGAATCGAGAAAGGACACGCAGAAACGAATGCGAATTCAATATTTCTGCTCGTGTCATTGACATCGAAAATAGGAGCTGGTCTTTTGGAGACATTTTAAAGGCTAAATTATTACAATAATCAATTAGTATTTGTGCGTCCATATGTTACAAGGAATTCATTTAAATTGATCAAGACCTTCGATCGTCTAGAGTAGTAAGCATATTTTACGTAATTTTTCAAATATTCTAAAATATCAAGAACGTCGGTTCGCAATTCGCCAAATTGACATTTATGACATACAGTACACGTCTTTTGTTGGACGGTATTCAATAAATTCTTTCGTTACCTTACAGGGGTTTCTAGTGCGAATTGAGGCAATATAAATGCAGTCAAGCGTAGTGATGAAAGACCGAAATTATGAAAGTGCAGCGATGAACCATTTCGGGCAGCGAAATTCGTGAATTCGCACGCTGCAGAAGAATACAGGCATATATATTGAGAACTGCTCCTTCTTGACGTAAAAGTCTAGTCAGGTTAACCGCCCGAAGCCCCGTAGAAAATTAATGTAACTCTCGTTAACATTTATTTAAAGAGGTTAAAGAACGGAAGTGTCACAATGGATAATTAGGCCAGCTAGAAAGCTGATTCTTTGGTCATAATGGGCATCAACAGTGGCGATGCGAGGAATGGTCTTCGCTGAATTCCTACCGTGATGTTCTTGACTCGGTCTAGGATGAGAACAGTGTTTTATCCAAACCCCAGGCCTTTTGGGGGATTGACTTACCTGGAGGAAAGAGACACAGTTCAATGCAAAAATTCGTGTCAGTGCTGGGATATTTTGAAGGGGGATTTTGTGGTTTTGGAGGGGGAAATTACTCCTATCAGGCCTGTATAAAACACTGGATGAGAATGACTTTGGAAGGGAATTCATTTGAGAGCTTCTTTGTTTTAAAACCAGTCAGGGGCGATTTTATAAAATTGTTAGTCAAGTCTGGCATTTAGGTACATTACAAGAGATCGATTAGTTATCGGTTATGCGCAGTATATACGACCACGAATATACGTCAGTGTAATACCATAGCAATTTACATGAACAAAAGGGAAGAGTTTGCACAGCGCTATAAATCCTATCGTTTGAGTGTAATAATATAAGCGTTATAAGCGAAAACCCTAGTAGGCCTACCATGTGCGCATGCATATATGCATCCATCCATTTACATGGTTTAAAACAACCAAGCAAGCAATCTATCTAGCTATCCATCTATCTATCGATCTGTCTGTCTGTCTGTCTGTGTGTGTGTCTGTTTATCTCTGTGTGTAGGTCCCGATGTCTAGCCATGTGTCTATCTGTACAGTAAATCTGTCTATCTGTGTGTTTGTCATTTCGTCTGTCTGTCCTCCTGCCTGCTTGCCTATCTTCTATCCGTCTATTTGTCAAAAGCCTACTATTTTTATAATGTAATTGGTATCAGTTCAATCGTTCATTAGAAGTGAAATGGTAATCCACCAGATGACATGTAGGCCTATATGAATCTTTTGCTTAGCCACATTTTCTGCTTTCTTACAACTCTAAATGCTATCATAAGGGTTTCTTAATTGCTATTTTACTTCTGGGAGTATTTATGAGTAACAGAATGACAACATATTTAGAATATCTCTTTATCATAATGGTTAATTGCTATTTTATTTCTTAAATTGACCTATTTATTAGCAACAGAATGACAACATCTTTAGAATATCTTTTTCTATATTATAGTGCTTTTAATTGAGTTATTGTAGACGTAATTAGCTAATGGCAAAAACTGGTTAGTTAGTTAGTTAGTTAGTTAGTTTATGTAGCGCAATAGTCACAGAGGCCAAGATCAAGAGCGCTTTACAGATTGACTTAAATGAGATGAAGCGTCTTTAGTCTGGTAGCAAACATTTTAGATTCACAATGTCGGGCAGCGAATTCCAGTGTTAAGACTTGTTAAACAGAAATGAATTTGGTTAAGCTCATTTTGTAGAAGTATCATATGCTACTATACTGTATATATATATATATATATATATATATATATATATATACATATGCACGAATTACCGAAGAAGGGAACATTTAAAATATCAATTATAATTAAAGGCTAATGCTATGCACTTTGTTGTTTTGTATTATTTGCGAAAGTAGTCTTTCTAATGGAATAGCTCTCGATCTTCGTGGTGGCGCCACATAATCAGCAGCACGAAAACCAATGGCGGGTTGAGCGCTTCGTCTCTCAGCCAATCACCGATCACTATCTCGAATATGAAATCACACCCGCGTCATCGCCCTCTGCGCAGTCGTGAGTCGAAACTTCGAAAGTTGTCTTCTTCTGTTCAATCGAAGCGTTTATTTTAAAAAATATAAATATCCGTCTATTCTATAAATTAGCTGACTTTTCAGAGGTCTTGCTTCTTCCTTTAGTCTGATGTTGTTAAGGAACACTTCTATACTGTAAACTTGTAAACACTTCTATATTTTTAGACGACTTTATGAACTTTAATGGTGAATTCCGCCTTGTAGAGAGACCGAACGTCGGCTCCGGCTTAGGCTTCGGCGCCGAATCTAACGAATCAGGCAGATTCGGCCACGTTCGACTACGACCGTAATCGCCTTCATAATCGACATCAATACGGCTACGGCCGTAACTATGAGCTACGGTCATATGCCGTAATTTTCAGCGTACTATATGAGTATATGTCCAGTTGATGACTGTAAGAGTTGTTCGTTTTTAGCAAGTAATTTATATTGATTATGTTGTGCACGTATACTCTCTAGAATTCTGCTTCAAAGTTTGAAATCTTGAAAGATTAAATAATGAATAAGGAACAGTAGAGCCAGTGTAGCATTTGCAAGTTCGCTTAGATCAGAAATTTTGTTGGAGGCAATAAGGGAGGAGAATGATGCGATGAAGTTTACAGCAAATGGTTCAAATGATGTCAATAAAATAACCTTCATTCATCAATTTCGATTCCAATGCTTTGCATTATTTTGTCCCTCCGGTCTCATGTATCAAAGTAGGTGTAACTTTAATGCTCTGTGATAGGAACAACTGTGATTGGATCAATACAACCCATTGTTCGCTGAACTAATAACCACGTTGAACGATGGCATAAGATTTTAGTTGCAGTTGTCGTGAGACTTACAGTAGTAGTCGAAATATCGCAACGATTGCAAACTTACTTTTAGCATACAACATTCGTCTTTTAGGCTACAGGTCAGTTATTGAAATTTATATAAAGTAACTTATTAAGTAACAAAGTAACTTTTACTTATATTTTAGATTAATTAAGCATGTGCATGTATGCTTTTCTGTATTTCCGATGTAAAACGTCGCTGTTCACTTTTCAGGGCTGCATGACAATAGTTTTGGTTACTGCTACGGTCGAATCTATTACAGACAGTTACGACTTAGCTGCAGCTATGGCCGAATATAGGTAGGACTGCAGTTACGGCGCAAGTTACGGCTACGGTCGTAATTGTAAATTGCAGATTCTGTCTGACTTTACCGCCTTGTATTGTCATTCATCAAAAATTCTCTTCAGTTAGGGGCTGCCCATTAATTACAAGTTTGACAGTTGTTGACAGGAGAGGGGGTCAAGAGAAGTTGACGTCAACAATTTCATTTTTTTACAAATGATAAAAACTAGGAAATTTCATGGAGTACTATTTATTACATCGGAAAAAAGCCTGACAAGCAAGAAAAGGTCATCACCACCAAATTATGACACTCGCTGAACAAAAGAAAGAGAAAAGTTCACATCGCTGCAAAAATAATTACCTTCTAAACTTTTTAGGGGACCCGTCACTGGTCTTAGTGGGGGGAGGGTCAAAAGTTTTTGACATAATTATAGGGGGGTCACTGAAAGTTGACAGTTGTTGACATGGGGTCCATTGGGGAGGGGTCAAAAATTGCCCAAAACTGTTGACATAATGAATGTCAGCCCCTTACGAATGCTTATCGGATCTTGTAACTTTTTCATTAATGACATTAACTGAAATAACAAACTCAAAGGGGTCTCATTATCTATGAGGTAAACCTACTTATAAGAAAGCGAATATTTCGACTAATTTAAAAAAATCATTTGAAATTGAGCGGATTTTCGTTCTTTGCTGGAAGACTACTCTTTTGTAATGAGCTTACCATTATTAAGCCTAAGGCATTCTAAAGATGGTAATGGTCAATGGGTCTTGATCCATGACCAATCAAATGTTAAGACTGTCTTGTCTGTGCTGTCATGCAGTGCATGAGATGTCAAGCTAACGTTCCTTGACAAATAAATATTTGCAAGGCAGTTTTTGCATTATAGTCTTTGATTACTTGTCGTGCTGATCAAATGCTGTTTGGTTTGTTCTATTGTATTTTGCTGTATATGGCACTTACGTGCTTTTACGTTCGATCGACACTCGACATGTTAGTTCTGACTATAACGGCGCCGATAAGATATTTGTAGATATTTAACTGCCAACGACCCATGGGTCAGGGTCTAGATTTCAATGGGTTATTTTGAGTGACAAAATACCATCTCTCAAGCCCTGTGCTCAGTGGCGAAGCGAGGGGGCAAATGCCCCTGGGCACCGAGGATGAGGGGCGCCAAAAGGGCAAATATTCTAAATAATACAAAATTAAGAGTAAATAAATAACTTTCCATGTCTTATAAGCGAGGACCTTTTTTTACTTGTGAGAGTTTTTGAGGAGTTAAGGGAGCAATATGTCTACTTCGCCCCCGGGCGCCCCCGGGCGCCCCGCCAACCCTCGCTACGTTACTGCCTGTGGTAAAAATTACCCCTAGTCAATGTCATTCACACAAACTAAGGTATTGTAGCAGTCTGGTATTGTAGCTCCCAGGCATCTATTACAGCATGCATAGCCTACTTACACTAGCGCAACGACATATATCGATTTAAAGTAGATTAAATGCAGCACTGCTGCAAAATTGGTTTTGAAAGAGGTTAGATTTCAAATGTAGGCTAAAAAATGACAGTTTGATTTCCTTTTGCAATTTTGATTGTCAAATAATGCTGATACATAGACATGTGCTTCTATGTAAATCAATGTTTAGGCAATTAATATGGCTTACATTCACGTGGCATTGAGGCATTGCACAAAACATAAGACCGACAGAAATTTTCTCCACAATGACATTCCATTTCTCTCTCTACACGGAAACGCTGTGTCATTCATTAAAAACCCCATTAGCGATGCTGTCGACCTACTAACAACTTTACCAATCAGCAGAATTATTTCTACACCATATTCAGTTGCGTATTTTTAACGCATCAAGACCCTAAATAATAAAAGTAAAATGTCAATAAAAAGGATTAAAATTGGATTAGCACCTCGATAGAAGGAACTTAGTGTAATAGCGAGAACGTTTCTATTATAGAAAAGTCATTACATTTATCGGTGTAAATAAATGAGAGATAATCAGAAATTCGTTACGGGTCGAGCAAACGCGAAGAACAGACAATATGTCAATTTCATTATTGTTATTATGACGTCACTGATACAACTGGTCGTTGTCACAATTCGATGTAACGATATTAAGTGTCATGTTAGCTATCATGACGTCATTATGAATATGACATTTGTTCTATTATATTATCACCTCTTCACCAATAGAATAATAATGCAATGATAAAGCCAAACGAACTGTATGAAGAAATTAATGAGAAAAGATTAATGAGAAAAAATAAGAACTGTATGAAGAAAGAAACAGTGAGCAGAGAAAAAACAGTAAACAGTAAGAATTGATTGGTCTTGTTTGCACCGTGTGTGTAGGTTTGTTTATAGAGGCGTCCGTTGCAACAGAATCAATAAAAATCATATTCGGATCATTAAAATGTCACATCATAGCTCTATGTCGTCATGATTTATTATACTTTCGTCGTCGTCATCATCGTCGTCGTCGTCGTCTTCGCATTCAGAAGCATTATGTACAGTGTCATTAATGCTTTTACTGGATCACAAAATGTCAGCTGATATTTTAATTTTTAAATTTCCTTTTTGATTTATGATTTTTTCAATCTGTCATTTTCACGGCGCATATAAATGTATGCAATGTTTGATAATAATTTCTGTTTTCTGAGATTCTGGATAACACATCGGCAAATACACGCAAATGAATCGGGATATTTGCCGACGAAACAAAAATAAAAAAGTTTTTAGGTTTCAGGTTATTGTATTTTGTATGATGGCCAACTTTTGCGGATAACCTGATGACTTTGGCCTTGGTGTCACGAGACTTCGGAATTTGAGATTCCTAAAATATTCCTACAAAAAAAATTTCGTAGGAATATTGTTAGCGCTTTGCAACTGTAATTCCGCATTCAAAGAACTCTACATCTTTGACTAAATATAATTTCAATCCGTACAATTCCAGACACTGAAATCTACAGTAGTTGAAGAGTGTGATCGTTTTGTACCTGTTTGAGAAAGATCTCAGAATTGATCTTTATCGACTATCGTTTAACTATTTTATTTAAAGTAAACAATGCTCGTGTTTGTATAGGCTCATAAGATCTACAAAAACATTCACGATGTCAATTTGACCAACTTGAGTTCAGAGACAATTGGCCAGGTAAGGTTATTTACTAAATTATTCGAACATCATATATAAGTTGCCGTTATTTCACAGAATGTCACCTTTGGCTCTATGGCTATATTTTTGAATTCTACATTTCGTCACTATTTCAGTTTTGAATACAATAACTGTCTGTAATTATATGTATTGAATTAAATATAAATATTGACTATATTACAAAATTAAAAAATTGTATATATATATGGGCTAGCGCATTGCAATTCGCACCTAGATCAGGTTTTTTCACATTATTACTAGTAGTCTACATCAGTGGCGGCTCCACGGGGGGACACGGGGGGTCGTGCCCCTTTATTGAGTGCCTGGCCCCAGTGACCCCCTGTTGGGACCCTATACTTAATGCTACATACATTAAACAACAAATGGTTGGCCCCCATGATTAGAAGTTACCACCCCAACGGCCCCCCACTTGCCAAATCCTGGAGCCGCCACTGGCCTACATAGATAGTTTTCAAAAAGACTAGGCTCATAAGAATAAGCAGTTACTATCTGAAGAATATGAAGTTTTAGGATATTAGAGATCCGCCATCTGAAGAATATAGTGGGAGAGAGGATCGCTTGTATGTTTCGCCTCTCTCTCTCTCTCTCTCTCTCTCTCTCTCTCTCTCTCTCTCTCTCTCTCTCTCTCTCTCTTTCTCTCTCTGTCAGATGAGAGAACCGCGTCCGTCGCTACATTCTAGATGTAAACCTACACATGTCTTTCAGTGAACTCAGAGCGACGATCCCAGAAGCGACGTTGAAGAGCGGCTCTCCGAGATTGCCAAAAGCCAAGCCCACGCTTTTATTAGCAATCCAAGATACGCTTCATTACATACAATAATAGCATTCGTGATACTTTTAAAAGTCCAAAACTCTAATTCAAATATATGGAATTACAAAACGCAATCTTAAGTTAGACACGTTTTTCATTAAAGCTGTTGAAACTTCTACTTCGCAATGTCGGCAATGTCCAAAGAAACTATTTTCGATTATCAACAAGGTGGCCAATTATAAGTTTAAATGCGATCTCGAGACTACGAGACACAGAAATACAGACAGAGATTTAGCGAGGCTACCTAGCACAATGACTACTACAGCGACTTCTCAAACGCCTCAAGACATTCAAGGGAAAATCCCAAACATATTATATACAAAGACTGATTTCCAAAACACCAGTCCTATTAAACTCATAGTTAAAAATCTTACTAAAATACAGTATATCATTTGAAACAGAACCCTAAAACTATAGGTGTTCGCAATTACAATTTTGACAGACGAAAACCTATTTGTTAAAACCTCAATTCCGAGACTTCGGAGGTCCCAATTTCAAGTGAAATCGACTGAAACCAAAACTCCATTTGTCTTTACGAACCCTCTCAAAATAATCACGAAGTCGCGTTTCAAAACACAATATCCTACATGTGCTACTAGTTACAAAAGCGCTATATAAATCCACAAGATTCTACTTACTTACATCTTATTATCTGTACGCATAGTATTCTAATGGCTTCATTTTCGTAATCAAATACCACCTGGTATTTGACTGCTAAGGACGACTGCTTGCGAGAGGTTATGATAGAATTATGAAGGATTTTGTACTTTGTAGATAAATGTTTTTCTCAACCGATTGTGCGCCGATCCCATTGGATTCACGGTTTTAAGAATCTTTGTCATAGACCGCAACACAATTCTAACGGTGAGCAAATAACAAAAGATGCACGACTGTTCATTCACTCGAGTCTCGAACACCTCGCTTGACTCATCTTCATGACTGACAATTATGGTGGGGCGGAAAGTTAGCAGAGTGGTAACAGCGTTGGACGATGGAGCAGAAGGTCGCGGGTTCGATCCCCGCAGGAGCCCTAAAGTCGACTCAACCTTACTCGCTAGAGGGCGGTGGTAAACTGAGTCGCAGCGTTAAGCTGCTAAGGTAAAACGTGGGTCTGGAGAAAGTAATGGCAACCTACCCCAGATCAATGGATTAAACCACCCACGTCGCTGATTGCCTAAGACCGAAGATAAGCGCCGGAACCCAACACTAGGACTCGAGTACGGGACCTACCTTTACCTTACCTTTATACTCAATTGGCTGACCGCGGTCCACAGTTCGAACCTTGGCTGGCGATTGTTTAAAATGTGTTTCCATACATTTTTTATTTTCGGACGTGGTTTTGAGGGCCTGTCCACACAACACCCATCTCATAGGCTGAAGTTTACCTACCTATATATATATATATATATATATATATATATATATATATATATATATATATATATATATAATATTAAGATTCTTATCTGTATGTCTCTCTGTCTGTTACCTTCAAGCGTTCTGATTGGTTGACTATTGGTAGACGGTTTAGACCGTTTAGTCCTTACGTCGCGATGCGTTGGTGGGCGAGCGTTGACTGTTGGTAGACCGTTTAGTCCTTACGTCGCGATGCGTTGGTGGGCGAGCGTTGACTATTGGTAGACCGTTTAGTCCTTACGTCGCGATGCGTTGGTGGGCGAGCGTTGACTATTGGTAGACCGTTTAGTCCTTACGTCGCGATGCGTTGGTGGACGATGTTCGAAGACGACGTTGCTATTGGTAACAATTGTTCGTAGAACCGGTTTAGTCGAGTCATTGCAGCGTCAGAGGGCTGGGCGTGCGACGACGTTGCTATTGGTAACAATTGTCCGCAGCCTGAGGTAGTTTTAGCGTACACAAAAAATACGTGTACAGCGTCACAAATGGCCACAGTTGCGTGATTTTAACGTACATAGGCCTAATTATTACGTGGCGCACAGCTTGGCTAGGTGGCGATCATTGAAATGTTGTTCAGCATGAATTCAATGATTGGGTATTAGGTATAGGTATTGGATTAGTATTATCCTGCACTGCGAGCGAAGCGAGCGAAGCGAGCATCTTTCTAGTATATATATATATATATAAATTACATCAAACACAAATAAACATTAGATCATCTCAAATAGTAAGTACAATTTATTATACATTTCCCTTGATAATTAATTAAGTCCAAAAGGTCATCACTACAAACTAGTTAGGTATTCTTTATTGTAGTGTTTTATTTAAGTTCAAAGCGACGGGAATATGAAACGATGACGTTTTCTTTGCTCGTCAACAGAAATTAACTCGAACCTTTTGGTCGGACCGGACCCAAGTCTGTCTCGCTACAAATGTCAGTACCGTGATGCAAACAACTTGAGTAGCCGCCCTGTAGCTGCATCTGGTGGGTGGTGTTCAGTTTCGATCGACGCAATTCGGTGCTGTCGAGAGACAAATGTAAAGCTAGCGGTGCATGTGATAATTCAGAGGCCGGAATTTAAAAAGTCGTAGACATAATAATCAGACCCTAGTTTTACTTATTATTTAAAGTAAAATCAAATAAAAAAAGAGCCAGACCTCAATTTCCAGAAGTGGTGCTTTTTCGCAAATACCTGTATATAGATAAAAACTAATAGCAAATATGATATTCTGTACGCTATGAAAGTAAACAGTAATTGTAAAATTTACAGTAGTGGTCGGTAGCAGAGGAATGCTAGCCTGGTGATGCCTGGGTATCCCAAAATAATTGTGGGGTTGCAAAATAATTGAAACAAACTACTATATATGTCGCTTTTACGACGCTATAGAAGTTGTACAGTACAATGCAATACAATTTGGACCATTAAACTGCCGATGACCTTTTTGCTGGTCAGACTGGAGGGCGCAATGTCCGTTGGTCAGTGTAGATCACCGACCTGGGCGCTGATCTTTTTTTGCGTCGGGAATTGGCATCACCCGAATATTGAGATTTCTCTGTTTAAAATGAGATTGTAAACTGCGATTGACTGACGTTTAATGTACTGTGTGTGCTTCGTTGTCGCTGTGTAGATTATCGGGCTCTTGCATCTAGACCTGTAGGCTCCTGTATCTACTCAGCTTTTAGACCGGAAGGCACGACAGTACTTACTCGGGATGGCGATATCAATTCGATGAACTACAACACCGAACGTATCCATATATCCATTCAAAATACAGTTCAAAACGCTCGCAACCGTTTTGTTTGAACGGTCATACGAATTCTGGTGGCAATTCAACTTCGGTTCCAGCGGCTAAGTTTAATGCTTTAGGGCCTACTCAATTTTGTCTGCAATGAACTGCTGGTCTATTAGTAGGCTCTGCGTGACGTAATAATAATAATAATAATAATAATAATAATAATAATAATATAATAGTATATAATAATAATAATATAATAATAATAATAATATTATTATAATAATGATGTTGTTGCTAATATTGTTTATAATGGTGTGGATGATGTTATGGATGATGTTTATGAATATGATGATGATGATGATAACTGTTGCTGTTTCAGTAATAGTAACAATGACAATGATGTCGATTAATGATGATGACGATGGTGATGAAGTGATTGCGATGATGATTATGATGATGATACTTACGCTGATGATTAATATGATCACGATGATCTTGATCTTGACTTGAGGACAACGACGATAATAATCACAAGAGTCAAATTTCATTATGTGAAGGTTGAGGAAGGATCATAATAAAATAAAATGTAATCATCGTTAAGGCAAGAAAATTCGTTATGCCAGTCTAATGATCAAACAGTTCTACAGATTTTCACGAATTGTGTATCAGAGTTCATATATTGGCTTAGGGCCTACGTGTTTGTATGTTGGTCAGAACATTTGAGGTAAAAATGATTTTAGGTGAAAACTGCAAATGAGGCTAAAGTGAGTTTTTCAAGAGAATTTATTTTAAGTTCAGCTCGTTCTAATTATTTGAAAAATATTATTAGGCCCTGAGTGACATTATTAAGTTCTTCTACAGATGTTATTATTATATTCTTCTACGGATATATATATATATATATATATATATATATATATATATATATATATAGGCTTACATATAGTCTTGCAAGAAATTCCAAACGAACAATTATTTGGAAAACTGGAAGAATTTTGCACAGCAGCCATTATAATTAAGTGAGAGCGACAGATCAGAACCGACAAAGATCGAAATGGAAATATCAATACAGTCTCATGATTCAGAAATTTTCAGTTTACGCTAATAATGTCAATGGACATAACGCGTTGTTGGATCAGTTCGGTGTGCTGATATTTCGCTCGTTTCCAACGACATTCGTGTCTCTGCCATTTAAATAGATCGGTATATCGATTGGATCAACGTGGCTGCATCGCCGACGTTTCAGTATGGTTGAGCATGTACAATAAAACTCGCCAAAGTAAATTGCTTTATTGAGAATTAATTGTCTTCCACTGAAGCCAGTGTTGAATTTCCTAAGAATTTAGATCTCTCTTCACTAATGTCACTAATGCAGGCTGATTTAATGACTGCGTAATTTTTGAAAGCACTGGTCGCCCGGCCTCTCTATCAAATCCGCAAACCATTTGCAAACATTTTCACCCGAGGGCTCTCTCGGCCCAGACCCGTTTTCGCGTCGGAGGATACCCGTCACCTGGTCAGCAAAGAACCAGTGTTCGCAAGTAGCAATCTCTGGCAAACTGGACTCGGTCAGACTGGGCGAAAACTCCGCGTATGAAGAAAAATGTGACGCAAAATGAGCAGGGAGTTTCTGCCCTCATAGTCCGAAGTTAAAGTATATACGAGTATAGTAGTGCAATCCCCGCTGGTGTATTCAAGATTCCAAGGACTTTTAGGCTCATGAACTAGATTAGGTTCACGTGTGGAGCGATCAAATAGCCCTTAAAATTTCAAAAACGATTGCATAAACACATTATATATTGGTCTGTGAAAATTTTTATTCTGACTGTTGTGTTAAGTTTGAAGTCGATAGTAAAAGCAATTTAAGATATTTGATCAGTTCTTTGAGGACAACCTAAACGAAGCAAAATACCTTCTCTGAAAAGTATTATTTTACTTGGACGTGCTGCTAAAGTTGATCATGACATGACACATGCAAAAGGCGAGTTACATTAGCAAATTGCTATTGAACGGCCAAACAAATAAGCTCATTATTAGTGTTTTCGGCATATGTTTGCATGGAGGTAGTCAATGACAGTCTACATGTACGTGATATATAGAAGCTGTGTATATATAAGAGGACGAAATCACGACATTGACTGAAGGAACAGAAAATCGCCCAAGTTTCTATAGCATACCTTAGAAACCTTATTAAAACAGTCTGTCGAATCATGATTGCCTCGAAGATATTTCCGAAACAAAGTGATAGTGTAGAAGAAAATGGAGAGCCCAGTACACGTGAAATCAAATCTGACGGGGAGTCTTCGCTGAGAAAGGCGTTTCTGCCGATGATTTTCAGCATGCGAGTTTTCGGATTATATTTTATGAAAACGGACAGTGGAACGAAGAAAGAATATTATTCTCGCATTTACAGCATCGTGATCGTGATCGTGTTGTGGTTCAACGCCGCCAGAATATTCACAGCTTTTACGCCCGACGACAGTTTCCATACAGGACTTCTTGCGAAGGGTACAATAATAGCAACTATGATGATGACGGCTATTCTTGGTATCTCCTGCTACAGAACCAATGCAAGCGGAAAATTGGAAGCGCTGTTGAAGAGCTTTGACAAAGAGCTGAGCTGTGGCCAATTTAAAAGAATAAGAATCAGAGTAATAGTGTGGGTTGTAATTGCCTGGGCGTGCATCTTAGCAAATACCATTTCAAGTATCTATCAAGCTTATTTTGGAGAAGACAGATTTTACGTCGTGTGGATGGCACCTTTTACCACAATGTTCCCCGTAGACGACAGATTTATCATCACCATTTTAGCCACCGCGTTTCTTATCTTTCAAGTCTACGTCGCCGCCGCATGTTTTGTCCCCCTAATTTGGAACTTTCTGATCTGTTCACTCTTCAGTGACGAATTCGATACCTGCGCCAGAAAGTTTAGTACGGACCTAAAAGAAGAGAAGAATTCCGCAGAAGATATCTTCGAAACGCTGAGGCTGAAACATCAGACACTGTGCCTAATGGTTGAAGGGATTGACAAATACATGAACCTCACAAACGCCGTGTACTTCGTTGGGCTAATTTGCATCGTCATCCTAGAACTTTATGCGTACATGTCGATTACAGACAAGGCCACAATTCCACTTTTTCTGGGCGTGTCTCATGCATGGGCCGTGTGTTGTCTACTGAGTCTGTTTTTATTCGCCTACGAGGGAATAATTGTGAATCACGCGGTAAGCTATGTGCACTCAGTTTGGACAATTATAATTATCGTAATTGTCGTCTTTGTCACCGCTATCAATGGTCATAGACTCGGCACCCGCTGTTGTCCGCGGAAAGCTTAGCTTACTCCTTTTCTTGCATTGTCACGCCTAGGCCTACTGCAGTAAAATGATAAACCGTTTATTTGGATCTGTCTTTGTATTCATCTTACTGTACTTTCTTGAGTTTCACGTCAAAACGACCAAAGGTGCAAACTAGAAGCAGGTGATGCAAACGTGCATACACTGTAGGAGTGTAGGTGTACAATAATTAATTCTTATCTGGATGAAATTCACATGCATCAATAAAATCTTGTCATCGTTTCTTTTTAAGTGATTTTTGCCATATTAAGTGATCTCAAAATAAATTAAATTAATTTTAATATATGTTAGACGTCTAAATTATAATTAAGTTAGGCCTACTACTTCCTCTAGAGTCTAGGCTATAGCTGTAACCTTGTATTATCATATTACTCTTTTGAATGCAGGCTCATAGCATGTACGAGAGAATTCATGATATCGATTTAACCAATTTGAGTGCCGAAACAATTGGTCAGGTAAGAAATAAATTTCGGGTAAGATATGCACCACATCTTCACGGTATACTTTTATTCATTTAACAAAATAGTCGTTTTTTGTCATCCTACTAATATCTTTGCAGAGAACTTTACAGTCTTTTAGTTAAGTATTTAACCCCTAGTTAAATATTGAACAGGAAAACAATACGCTTCTATGAGCATTAGCAATTTAGCATTAACCAGTCATTCATTTAAAGAATACTGCGTCACGGGATTGATGCCACTAGGTGCTCTATTCACTATTTTGTTTGAGATCGAGTATTTTATCCAGGAAATACGAACTCTTCTGAATTTTTTTCTCCCATATATGAACATATGGGTAATGTATAAAAGCAAAGGCTCAAAGAAGCCTGCTGGAAGCAGTTAGAAAAAGAAAGCTGAAATACTGGGACACATAGTACGAACAAAACAGGAATCTCTAGAGAAACAAATAATAAAAGGCGCAGTGTCAGGATCACGAAAAAGAGGCAGACCAAGACAAAAATGAGAAGACAACATCAAAGAATGGACAGGACTCACTATAGAGCAGGCGACAAGAACAGCAGACGACCGTAACACCTGAAAGAAGACATTTCACAATGCAGCCAATCTTCGGACCGAAGACGGTTAAAGACAGGAACAAAATGGTCGTCAAAGCCATTTGGTCTCTCATTGTTAGGCTTTGCCACCCACGGCCTTGCCTTTTCTTAGCAATCCGTTCTCAAATTAGAAACCGTTTCGCTTATGCAGTATGTCTAATAGGTAATTAATTGATGTGGTTACAATTCAGTCTTGATCTATAATTAATTTAATGCCGGTGCTCGCCAATAAATTTAAAAATGTGAGAAATGTTATAATGTATTAAATAAAAATGATAGTTTTCGTTTTGCTTTTATGAGGTTCATGCATTAAAAGATCTAAAATAGTAGCATTTAAACACTTTTATTCGAAATGTTAAAGATTAATTAATAAATGTTGTGCACCAATGGTTGGATTGTGATATAGCGCTTTCACGAAATCAACAATACACTATTCCATATAATTGAAACTGCTCCTGAATTAGAATAATGAGGAGTTTTCTTAAGCTGACTGGGGCATCATCTTGACTATCTTTGAGTGGATGTCACCGTTGATCTGTGTTCTGCAGATAATTGTGTTTCTCAATCGCTTGTGCGGCGAACCGATTGGATTCACTGTTCTAAAAATCTTCGTCATCGATCGCAACACAATTCTAACGGTGAATAATCGTGATGCGATATTGATTGTTTTCAATGGACCAAGTGCCGTACATATTCGCCATGCCTTAGTGTAGGTTATGTAATGCAAAGAACGAATAATATAGCCTCCAATGTTCCATTGATGCAATTCAATCCGCAGGTTTAGTTATTAGTTATTACGCTTTGACAGCGAAGCAAGTAACTGGAAACCGACCGTTATAACGAGACGCCTGTTGATGCAGTGCGTAACAGGACAGTGCTAAACCTATAGAAGTAAGCAGGCAAGTAAGTAAGCAAATGAGTAAGTACTGTAAACTAGTGAGTTAGTAAGTAAGAAAGCAAGCAAAGAAAATTCCTAAAGAGCTACTCGAGGGGTTGGCACCATGCACCATTCACGAGTGCAACGATTTATACGAGTCTGGTGGTGATGATGATGACGATGATGCCTTACCGATGGAGGTCACTACGGAGACCATGCCTGGAGCGTTCCTGAAGAGCATTAAGACGCACTTGTTCAAAGTTTCTTTCTGTTGTTAGGCGCCTTTGACTTTAGCCGAATAAATTGTAGTTATAATAATAATAATAATAATAATAATAATAATAAATTGTAATAATAATAATAATAATAATAATAATAATAATAATAATAATAATAATAATAATAATAATAATAATAATAATGACGATATTCCATTAAATACCCGACGGCCGTTACCATTAGCCAGAATATGTACGTGCTTAATGTATGAAATTTAATTTGCTGCATAGATTTTGGGACTCTTCATCACCTACTTCCTGCTACTCATACAACTGTCTCCACCTTCGAATGATTACTTCAAACTTCCGAGATGGGCATCAGCTCGGAATTTTGTCAATACGTCGGAGCAATACGTCGGATCAATATTGGGAGTAACAATTGATTGAAAAGATGCACACAAAGAAAGATCAAATACGAATAAAATTAGTCGATGTTTTAGATAGAATTAAGTTTCACTGGCACAAATTGTGATTGACAAGTTTTTAACTTTTTAAGGGAAACTGTATGCAGTGAATATTGTGGATTCCACTTCGTATAAACGTGCATCGCACATAGCACCTGATTAGGCCTAATTCAAGTTAAATAAATGCGAACCGCTAATGCAGTGGTTCCCACATTGTGACCCGCGGCTCCCTGGGAAGCCGTGGCTTCCTTCAAGTGGAGTTGTGAATTATTACAAATTAATCATGATATTCATTTTTGCTTATCAAGACTTTTGGGATTTTTGTACAAATTATTACCCACAAAGTGGTATTTTCCTTGAGCTTGTCAAACCTTTTGGATCTTTTGGTACGAATTATTGCCCAAAAAGGGCTACATCGCAAAGTGCACTTGTTCAAGTTTGACTCGGGGAGCCATGGAGAAATCTGGACTTGGCAAGGGATCCGCTGTTCGAAAAAGTTTGGGAACCACTACGGTAATGCACAAGAAAGTAGCCTAATCTTCTTGAATCCTTAGCTATTTGAACATGCATCTGAAATCCAAGACCAAATGTGCCATTCTGCTTCCATTTGATATTTTAGAAGATTTACAATAAATAAGCTACTGGTGTGCAATTAGTTGCATAAGTAAGTAAGCAAATAAGTTAATTAGTTAGTAAATAGGTATGGAGTAAAGTAAAGAGTTTTAGTATTCTAATAGGCAATTGAGTAATGATTAGCTGCAGTGTATGTAATCGAATAAGTCAGTCTTAGTTGAATCGTCTTAATTTACTTGCCAAATCCTGGAGCCGCCACTGATTTACATTTCAGTACATTATGAGCACTGTTATTTCACGACCATTGCAAAATAAGAAAAGGAGGCAACTATACATGGGTTCTACACACACACATCCATGGGAGGAAATAGAAGTAGTCGAAACCCTGGAAAAAGTGGGTGGACAATGTTAAAGAAGACATGGGTCTGAGAGGAATATTCTATCATGGGAGGAAGCAGACAACCATAAGACAGGATTTCTTGGAATTGCTATATGGAGTTGGAAGAGAGCCCGATGATGATGGCGATGACTACGACGACGAATATGATGAGGATAGGCATATTAAGGGCTGTGTACGTATAATAAATCTCGTGTAGCCCGTGGTGCGGTGGTGGTCAAGGTTGTAGATCCAGGTAGGCAGTCGCAGCAAAGTAGTTTTAAGGAGGATAACAAGATTTGCGGTGGATAGAATGCAGGCCTATAGTAAAGATTCGCCGTAAGATTTCTTGAAAACTAGTTTTAATTTGTTTTCGGAAAGCTTGTTGAGCGATAGCCAATGGTGACTGATTTGTTGACTATTAATCAATGGGCTGTTTCCAAATTGCACAAAAGTCGACTATTTTGAAAAACGCACGTTGCTTCACTCTTGCCTGATTTATGTTGCGCAAGACGCGGAGTTTAATATTGGGGACACCGCGTCCCTTAGGAACCGCTGGAATTGCACGCAGAAGTTAGATTACTAATTAATCCTAAGTCTAAACGACCTACATTCATTTGTTTGGATGCTTTACCAGCCGTTCTCTATTAATCCGGCCACTATGTCTAACTTTTAGCCGACCTATAATGCTCGCACGTGTCGTCCTAAAAATAAAAGAGTTGTTAACTGTCATTCAGAAACTCCTTGTAGCTAGCACCTAGCGAATGTTTTTAATTTTGTCTCGACGAGTTTTATACATATAGTAATTTGCAATGTATAATTATCTATTTATAATTATCTATCGGACCTCAACTAGATAAAGAATTCGTTAGTGGAAAGAGCGATAACCAGTTCTGTTTATATGCAAAAGAGATTTCAAGGTTCGAATCTTTGCTGCGAATTGGTTCCGGATTGAAATCACAAATAAGAACAATGGCGTTAAGGGTAGGCTTGACTAGAGGATGGTGGTTATACGGTCATATAAAGAGTTGAATGCTGTGCAGATTCTGGAACTCTAAATCACTTATTTCCTCTTGGTTATCCAAATGTATTCACCGTCTCTTAATCACTGTGGCAATGCTGAAGTTGACAACGTCGGATATTACCGACACTTCTTCATCTTACGCCAGCAATTAATTCAATGCACCAGAGTAAAATGGAACATCGAATTATGATTTCAACAGCACTAATAAAAAGTTCATTATACAAACGGATTTAGTGTTTATTTCGTTTTCATTGCAGATATGCTTGTTCAGACGTTCTGAACTCATATGCTATCATGCCTGAAGCATCAACTTTATGTGGCTTTGCTAATAGCGGTAACAGTCTATACAGTTGTTTTAATGGCAAAAGACGACATCGTGCAAATAAATGGGTCACTGAATGGCCCAAATGGATTGAAAGTGCTCATTATAAGGTTGGCGTAGTCTGTTCCATTACGCGCGAGTCGATATCATTTGAGTTTTGAAAACACTAGAAAACAGCACGATCGCCAATTTTCGGGCAATTTAGTTCATGCATTTTGCCAGTAGAACGAATTTGTCACAGTTATTGACCTCTTCATAGCGTGGTGCTCCAGCTAATAATCTATAATATTAAGATCCTTGTTCTGTTTGTCTCTCTGTTACCTTCAAGCGTTCTCATTGGTTGACGAAGAAGCGTTTGACGAAGCGTACGTTTAGTACGGTCTAGTCGAGTCATTGCAGCGTCAGAGGGGTGGGCGTGCGACGACGTTGCTATTGGTAACAATTGTTCGTAGCTTGAGGAAGTTGCGCAATTCTAACGTACATTTTAACGTACACAAAAAATACGTGTACAGCGTCACAAATGGTCACAGTTGCGTGATTTTAACGTAAATAGGCCTAATTATTACGTGTCGCAGAGCTTGGCTAGGTGGCGTATGTACAGTACATAATTGAAATGTTCAGCATGAATTCAATGATTGGGTATTAGGTATAGGTATTGGATTAGTATTATCCTGCACTGCGAGCGAAGCGAGCATCTTTCTAGTGGATTGTTGTTATTATTATTATTATTATTATTATTATTATTATTATTATTATTATTATATTCCATACAATTTTTTATTAACTGTTTACATTTGCAATGGTGTAACTTGTTAACTGTTAACTGTTTGCTGAAGTTAATTTTTGTAGCTTTATGTCCATTTCGAAATATTGTCACGTGTTCTTTGTGAATTTAACTGCACCTAACTACCTTATTCGGAGCGGGAAGATAGAAGAGTGGTATATAACCTTATCATTGGGCAGGCAAGCCGACGGAAAGGGTTCAATCCCGTAGGAGCCCCTAAGGTCGACTCAGCCTTAATCGCTAGAGAGCGGTAGTAACATCAAAACTGAGTAGCAATGGCAACATTGCGAAAGTAACCATGGGTTCGGCGGAAGAGGCTGGCCACCGTCCGTCGATGTATGGCTCTGCCACCTATGGGCTGATGGCCCTAAAAAACTGGGATCAGCACCGGACCCTACGGGCATTGAGTCTACGGGTGAAACCTTTACTTTTTAACTACCTTATTCTATTTGTCCTCCTTTTTTAACTTTGGTTAAGCAGGTATCTGGCAGCCCTGTCCATAGCGATCACTTAGCTAGTGCCGAATATTCATTTGCCATAATAACAGTAAGCCTAAATTAAACATGCTGTTTTTATTCTGTAGGCAGTGGCGTAACGTGGAGGGGCGGGGGGCACTTTGTTGACAGCCCCCGGGCCCCGGGCGGGGGGGCCCTCGAAGAGGGGTCTAAGCTAGGGTTAGGTTAGGGTTAACCCTAGCTTAACCCTAACCTTAACCCTAGAAATGATGTGCTGACGACCTTTTTTTTTGCTCGTCAGGATAAAAAAGAGGTGATAACGTTTTTTTTGCTCGTCAGCTCGAAACTCTAGGGCCCCCATGGCAAAGATGCCCCGGGCCCCCAAAAGTCACGCATACGCCACTGTCTGTAGGTACTGAAACGTTGGCGTAATTAGTCTTGCAGTTATTAATTCGCTACTTTGGACCTTCGATTTACCGCTGCTGAAATCGTAACATTTAATCACCTACTCGGTATCCCGTTAGCATCAGTGGCGAATTTACCACGGTACAAATGGTACGTCGGTACCGGGCCCACCTGCAAAATGAAAATTTTGGGATCCCCTTTTCTATTAACAAAATTTTTATGATTTTTAAAATTAGTTCTTTTTCTAAATTCGTGTAGGCCCTACATGCTACCATATATGTCACGCAACGTACTGAAAAGATTGACAAGCAAAAAAGTTCACACTCTGTCAATCTGTAAATCTGTAACTTTTCCGAATGTTTTCCGAGATTTTGAAAAATCTAAAGTTTCGTCGACACTATGTAGACTATTGGTTCACAGAATTTGTATCTGGTGGGCCTCCGTGGAAATATGTGTACCGGGCATACAAATGTTAATCTGCCACTGGGTTAGCATTGATTTAATGCGGTACAATAATTGCAATATGATTCTGTTAGGTAATTATTGTACAGTGCATTCACTGCTGCAATCGTTAGTGAAGTTTACTATCTCCTGCAATATTTCACAATGCTGGGAATGATGCTTCTTCTCGATAATGGCGGTACAGACGAGGCTGTGTGCAGGAGAATCATAAACACCTTACTTTAAAACTGTCTGCTGATGTAGGTTAGGTGATGCTTTCTGCTTCAAACATGTCATGTTACATAGTTCTGGTGCAAAATCAACATTAAAAAATCTTATAACAGATGATAGCAACTTCAGTCATCTAGTAACATGAACAGACGTTGGACTGCTCGCAAACTGGTCGCTTGAATATTTCCAAATTGCTTGTTGAATATACAGTACAAATATGCTCATGATTAAATGGGTCGGCTGATATCGATGTTAGTAAAACGCAAATGGAAAATATCGACTGTAGGCTTTTTGGCGAAAATACGATAGAAATATCACTTTCGCTTAATCACGCTGATGCGGAATACGACTGCTAACAAAGTAATTTTGAGGGAGATATGTGTGACACATGTCAATTTGTCGATGGTTGCCTTACTCTGCAGTCAATATTGGGTTAAACAGTGCAAAATGACAATACCCTGGTACTGTCCGTTTCAATTATAAGCATGATATGTTTTTACACGGTATCTAGCCATTGCTGTGAATAAAAACTTTAACTGATTAAGATCCGTCAAATTCAGTTTGTAATCTTATCTGGAATAGGAATTTTTAGAACATAGTTTTTAAATAAGTGTACGAAAGATGGCGGTCATGCCAATAGATGTCAAGAGTAAAATCTCTATGGTCCTGTCCGAGGATTCAAGTGATAACGCTGCAATGGGCGAAGAAAAGTTACTAGCTGCCATAACACCTCTGACAAATTCTTTGAAGATACTCGGACTATACTTTACCACAATCAGGTCAGAAATAGAATCCGACAAAGACAAGACGCGGAGAAGTCTTCGGCGGTTGATGTCATTCAGCAGTCTTGCTCACGTCTATGCATTTGTAATTCTGCTGGTATCGTGGATAAATTCCATCCGAATATTTACCGTTTTCTCATCTCACGATGCGTCATTTTACTTGACCGTCTGGAGATTGATAATCGTGATTTGGAACCTGGTATGTACCCTGGCTCGTACTTCCTGCTATATGGCCTGCAGTAGTGGACGGATGATGATGATGCTGAGAGCAGTCGGTAAGAACCTCACCCCTCGGTGCGAAAAGCATGCTCGAAAGGCGTCCATCATTCACGCAACTGTAGGATGGGTATTTGCCCTCGTCAATTGGGTTTTCCCTTCGTTTACTCAATTTCTAGGCAGCAGATTTATGGACGAGCCTCTCGCACCGTTCAATTATCTAATACAACCTGGACCTAACGTTCTAATTTTTGTCAAGTGTGTTAACATCGTGATGCTTTTCTATCAAAATGGGGCTTCAATCTTTTCTATGGTGTTGAATGCGTACCTTGCTATGATCTTCTACTACGAGTTTACGGCATGCAATAGACAATTTCGTCAAATGATAAAAAATCAGAGACCACTTGAAATCACCTTTGAAACCATAAGGCGGCAGCACCAGATGTTATCCCGATTGGTTTCCAAGGTAGATAAGTCGATCTGTCTAAGCAATGCCGCCTATATCGCTGGACTAGTATCCATGGAGGTTACAGTCATGTACAATCTAGCGTGGAGCCCTGTCGTCACCAGCTTTCCAATATTTCTGTTCATGCACATCTTTTGGATTGTGTGGTGCTTTCTGGGATTGTTGGTCACTTCAATTGCGGGAATCATCGTCAATAACGCGGTAAGCGTATTTCAAAGCATCAATTGACTTTAATAGGGAATAATGCTGATAAAACAGGTCGTGTTAAAAACATGCTACATAGCGTATTGTCATGTGGTGTAAATGAATCCCAAAAATAAAGATATGTATGCTTGTATTAATTATTCTACGTCTGCTTTCGTAATCTTGGATCATAGTTAGGCCCAATAGAAACTTGCGGCAAAACCCTCAAAATTCACTGCTTTAAAACAATATTGTCGTAAATTCAAGGCAGAATCACGGCAAATTCACGGTAACGATCTTTTGCAACACGATGTTTTATTCACTAAAATAATATAGTAATCATTCCATTTCCGATTGGGCAAGCTACAGTATTTGCGCTAATTGACACGTGGCTGTGTTTGCAGATGTTTATCTAAAGAGATTTTTCTGATGTGATCTAAAGATATGTTACAACAGTTACAGCCAGGTCCGTCGTGAGAAATTTCGGGCTCCTGGGCAGAGTGGCAACGTGCCCCTAAAATATTCATTTTAAAAATGTGATTTACCTTATTTTTCATCGTTATTTGAATTTAGGCTCATAAAATATACGAAAGAATCCATGATATCGATTTGGCGAATTTGAGCGTCGAAACACTCTGTCAGGTGAGGCACTCAACTGAAGTCCAAGTGCACCCCAAAGCACATCACTTTTATGCGTTTTGTGGGCTTCCTTTGGGCATGATAGTTGTGGTATGGTCGGTCATGGTAGTTGAACCGGAGTTCTGATATAAAGGGATGAAGGCTATAATTGAGAACCTTACAGGCTAATTTCATTTATTTAGCATGATGACTCTGTTGACGTCATCGAATCGCATGCGTTGAAGTCTTGCCACTTGGACCATTTAGCAACAAGTTACACATTCACGAAACACCAGACACCCTAGCATACGTAACATTAATCTTTATTTTTTAATTAAATGTTATTGTATATCATAAGTCAATTAATGGTTATTGGGCGCTCAATTCCAAGCAAAGCCAATAATGCTACGATCAAGGCAAATGTGTGCTTATGATATTCAATTGAATCAAAGGATAGTAAACAGAGTTGGATGCAATTTCCACGGATAATTACCAGTTCATCTATAATATTAAGATTCTTATCTGTATGTCTCTCTGTCTGTTACCTTCAAGCGTTCTGATTGGTTGACTATTGGTAGACGGTTTAGATCGTTTAGTCCTTACGTCGCGATGCGTTGGTGGGCGAGCGTTGACTATTGGTAGACGGTTTAGTCCTTACGTCGCGACCAATAGACGGTTTAGACCGTTTAGTCCTTACGTCGCGATGCGTTGGTGGGCGAGCGTTGACTATTGGTAGGCGGTTTAGTCCTTACGTCGCGACCAATAGACGGTTTAGACGGTTTAGTTCCTACGTCGCGATGCGTTGGTCGAAGACGACGTTGCTATTGGTAACAATTGTTCGTAGAATCGTAGTTTAACACGGTTTAGACGAGTCATTGCAGCGTCAGAGGGGTGGGCGTGCGACGACGTTGCTATTGGTAACAATTGTTCGCAGCCTGAGGTAGTTGCGCAATTTTAACGTACATTTTAACGTACACAAAAAATACGTGTACAGCGTCACAAATGGTCACAGTTGCGTGATTTTAACGTACATAGGCCTAATTATTACGTGGCGCAGAGCTTGGCTAGGTGGCGATCATTGAAATGTTGTTCAGCATGAATTCAATGATTGGGTATCAGTGGCGGCTCCACCGGGGGGGCCAGGGAGGCCCGTGCCCCCTATTGAGAGCCTGGCCCCCCAGTGGCCCCCCAGTTGGGACCCTATACTTAATGCTACATACATTAAACAACAAATGGTTGGCCGCCCATGATTAGAAGTTGCCATCCCAACGGCCCCCCACTTGCCAAATCCTAGAGCCGCCACTGTTGGGTATTAGGTATAGGTATTGGATTAGTATTATCCTGCACTGCCAGCGAAGCGAGCGCGAGCGAAGCGAGCATCTTTCTAGTTCTCTGTTATGAGTATTGTGGAAAGAGTGATTCAAAGTAAAGAAGTGTATCGCACATTGGCTATATGCGCCGTGAGAGTGATAGATCGAGAAAATCAAAAATCAAAATGGAAATATCAAAGTGGAAATCTCAACACACTGAAAATTCCAGCAAAGTCATTATGCCCTTTTCAAGTGTGTTTATAGTATTATTAAATTTTGAAAAATGTGTTTTTCATTCGCTTCTGCAGAGGAGTCTGAAGTTGTAAAATCATGTTCATGACGATGATTCCCGTACTAACGAGCATTCTGGTCCAATTCACTGCATATGTAAAATTAAAATTGGACAGACATTGTATTTTTTATTTTTCATTCGCTGCGGAGGAGGAATATGAAGTATGAGTTGTAAAAGCGCGTTCTTGTTTAGTGTTCGTCCTAAATGACGACGCGTAGTTCCTCAGTTCACGACCATTGTGTGGTTTTCAAACAGGCTTACTTAGTCGCCTAAACCATTTTAAATCACATTATTATTATTATTATTATTATTATTATTATTATTATTATTATTATTATTAGTATTAGTAGTAGTAGTAGTAGTAGTAGTAGTAGTAGTAGTAGTAGTAGTAGTAGTAGTAGTAGTAGTAGTAGTAGTAGTATGCAGAATAGACTAGAAATCACAAAATTCCTGAAATGAATGAAATGCCACAAACAGCAGATGTTAATCGTGTAATACTTACTCAAATTGTTTAAGAATCATTTGACAGAGTTCTGTTTAGTTGATTCATGACGATGAAACACTTATTCATTGCCATGATGGATAAATAGGAGCTCATTGTTAGTCAGGTAATGACTTCTCTTTTGTAGATAAACATCTTTCTGCATCGCTTAAGTGGAGAGCCAATTGGATTCACTGTTCTAAGAATCTTCGTCATTGATCGAAACACAATTCTAACGGTAACATAGTTTATTAATGTGTACGTGTTCTGAATACCAAACCGATACATAGATGATGATTATGGCAATAATAATAGCAATAAAAGAATAATAATAATAATAATAATAATAATAATAATAATAATAATAATAATAATAATAATAATGACCAACCGCACACTATTGAATTTCAGTTATAAATAATTGTATGTAGCCTACTATAATCACTATGCAGAAACCAAACAAACAAATACAGTAAATACCTAATCCAATGTCCTATTGTATTTAAATTACTTCAAAAGCCATCACACTAGTAGCTGACACTAGCTTGTCATTATTATTTTTAGAACTATTTATTGACTTTAAAAATTAGATGTGGAACTCAGACATGACGTTGTATAGTCGAATTTTAATCTCAGTTGATTTTCTGCCTTAATTAACAAATTTTCACTATAATTATTACTAAAACTCTTACTTGCGTGTCATTGAATGATGCTTTGTCATTTTGGCTATTATAAAGCATGAAGCGTTGACTTCTTTACAGATTCTGGGGCTTTTAATCACTTACTTTCTCCTCATCATTCAACTTGCTCCTCCGGCTGAAAATATCGCTGGTATACTGAATAGTACAAACTTATCTTCGTCTTTCGTTGACAAGTACTTCACTGTGCCGACAATTTAATGGAACATCGGCTCACTGAGAAAATCATAATCTACGAACACTACTGTAGTATAACTCCTAATTAGCTTGATAGTTGTATTGCTTAATTGGTACACTTGATTTGTTTAGGAAATTCTTAATATATTGTCGTTACTTGCACATTTTATACCGGATCACACGAACTTAATTGTACTGCAGGTGATATTTTATTGGCTTTAGTTTTGTAGCCTGTTTTTAAAATGTTGTTTACTTTGGGTATTTTCTTTGAATATATACTGCTTTGAACTATTGACTAAGGTTATAATTTAGTCTACCTTAATTGAAGCGAATGCTATTTAAGTGATCATTTGGAGATTACATACATAACTGTATCCGTCAAAATTAGGTCCTTCTTACCCACAGACGGATTAATCGACTCATTGTGAGCATTGCAGTTTTAAACACTATTAAAGCTAGTCATCTAATATAATAATTTCCTTCGTCTGTTTGCTTTGTGAGTCACGCTAAACGGCAGGTGTTGGACGACATCGTTGCTATAGGCAACCAAACTTTATAATGGGCGGAGCTTGACGAAGCGTCCTGATTGCAGCTTGATAGACGAAGCGTCCTGATTGTCTGCACGTTGTAACCTTCCCCTCAACCAAACCACACTCTCAGCCTTCCCTCGCCCCCCAACGCCCCACCCCGAACGGCCCAACCCCGCTCCCAAACCCGCATGACCTCCTGCTCCCAAATCTGTACAACCCATTCCCTCCTACCAAACCCCCCCGCTTCCACTTCTACAACCCCCGGCGCCAAACCCCCGGCCTCAACATCCGCTCCCAATGCCCTTTCTTTTCTCAAAGCCTAATTTTTTAATTGAATAAATACAATACACATGTTTATGTATGTGTACATTATTACGTTATATATAATGTGCACATTGTCGCGTTATGTTTTTAGGCGGAGCTTGATGAAGTGGCGTGATTTTTACGTCATGCAATAGAAATGTAGTGTACGCATATATATTTATATATGTATAATACTACGCTATAATATATACGATGTGTACATTGTCACGCTATTTTGCTGCGGTTGAGCTTGGTGAAGTGGTGACATTTTTACGAACATAAAATACAAATGTGCAACTGTTTTTCGGCGTGCAAAAGCAGCGCAGCAAGTGCAGCGTTCTACTTCTTTCCGACAAGCGAGAGAGAGAGGGAGAGAGAGAGGAGGCTGTTGTTCGGCGTGCACAAGCAGCACAGCAAGTTCAGCGTTCAAGAGCCTTCCGACAAAAAAGTTAGACAGAGGTCCCAGTCTCAGCCCCCGTGGGAGACCAAGCCCCTTTCTGGGCATTGGCCCAAAAAGGGCCGTAGCAGTGTTGGAGTTGTGAAATTTGAGCTGGGGGGGGCTGAGGACTAAAATTCAATGAATGACAGAAGCTGCATGTACCTGATATGCGATTTTTGGGAGGGTTGCAAAGTTAGCTGGGGTGGGGGCCAGTGGTGGGTAATTCAATTTCTAATTCTAATTAATTAGCTAATGAATTAGCTATCTGTCTAATTCTAATTCTAATCAATTAATTCCAAAATATTGCTAATTCTAATTCTAATTCTAATGAATAGCTTGCTAATTGTAATTGAAAAGAACAATTAGTTGCCTAATTAGCACACTTGCTTGTGTCAAGTGCTTTGGAACCACAATTCAAACTCAAGTGGATAGAGAGTGCTGAGGAAAGATATTTTGTTCAAGGACAAATTAAACGTCAAGTAAATTCAGTCTCAAAGCAGATAAACAATACACCTTTGACACCAGCTATGGACAATGACAAATCAGTCACACCTCAAATTAAGTCCCACGACGATCTATTTGGATATATGGAAGAAACTTTGCTGACGTCAACAGAAACTGAAGAGCTCCAAAGTTACTTATATACTCCAACTAATATGAACACTAATTGTATTTCTTTTTGGGAGGACCATAAATTGAACTTTCCCTGTTTATACCAGCTACATTTGCAGCATCATATTGCACCGGCCACATCTGCTGCTATTGAAAGATCATTTAGTGCAGTGGATTTATTCTTAACGATAGGAGAAAATGAAATCGATTAGATGATACTTTGTTTGAGTCACTTTTACTTGCAAAATGCAATTCTGATATAATCTAGATTACGGAGGATGAAATTAATTTTCGCCATTACATTAAAATGCATCGCAATTTTTATCACTGAACTTCTAATTGCTAATTCTAATTAAATTAGAAGGTATCTAATTCTAATTCTAATCAATTGGTTGTGAAATTTTGCTAATTCTAATTCTAATTGTAATTGTAAAATTTCAACTAATTCCAATTCTAATTAATTAGATAAAAAAGGGCAATTACCCATCACTGGTGGGGGCTCAACCACCCTAGCCCCCCGGCAACTCCAACACTGGGCCGTAGGACCCACTGGAAGGTTCATCTCCCGTATTAGACCAAACCTCTTTGGGGCCGTATCCTCAAACTAGAGTTGTAGGGTCCGTTCTGGGGTGCAGTCCCTGTGGTGGGGGCACGACCACCAAGTAGGGCCATAGGAACAATTTTAAAAGATAATCAGGTAATCACTTGACATTTTCAGATTTAAAATATTGTTACATGCAATAATATGAACTTTTGCAATAAATCTGATTTGGAAATAACCACTCTGTTCAGTTGTTTAAGAGACATTCACGAAACAAATTCGCTGTCTGAGAAAAACCGTGAAGAATTGACAATTATCTGGACCTCTTTGTACAGTAGTTGACCCTTGTGAAATACCTGAATTCGCCAGCCTGCTTGATGGAAAACTTTGTTCGACCAATATAGTTCTTTTAGCTCCTCAATTTTTTGTATTCTTAATTCACCTTAAGTCACTCATTATAAGTATCGGCACGTTTTGTTTCATAATGGCGCCTACGACAGTATTTTTCATTGACGCTGGCTGATTCGCGACATATCAAACGTTAATTTACTGTTAAGCGAGCCCATGAAATGATGTTTACATTCATAATTAAACTGTCGTTTATTGAAATCTACCTTGCACTTTTTCGCTGCGAGTTTAAACATCTTCAGTAATCGTAGAAATAGATATTATAATTTCAAGAGAAGCATGTGTTCAAAGAACCTTTTAAGGCGTTTATTTTCGCCCACCTACCGTTGCCAACGTGTCCGGTTGTTAGATATCATACACTTTTTAATAGCCCAAGGGATAAAAATAGTCCATGGATTGCAGTGTATTAACAAAATGATCATGATCTATATTTTCTATTCAATCAATTTATATAGCGACGAGCAAAGTCTGTTACATGGAAACTTGTTGCTGCGAATCGAAAATTGTCTCGATCACTGAGTCGGGCGGATCCAAAAACTTTTTGCGGTCTTTGACGGAGGAGGAACGTAAAGTAGACACCGCGTACTGGATCTCAGCTGGAGTTGTCGGTCGGCGATCGTCCGTCTACGCACCAAGGTTGATAGATACTCCGGGCAGGTAGGGTCGGAAGGTCAGCCAACACCGTTTGAAGAAGAGATCAGCCAGTGGAGCTTGCTTAAAAATGATCGTTGAGACTCCGAAGATCAGCCGGGCAGAGTTCGACCAGACGGGCCAGCTGGTAAGACCCTTAACAACAGAGATCCGATAGGATTAACAGAAGACATTGAGATCAGAGAATCTGACCAGAAATCACGCCAAACGTTGGTCATTCCGAACGATAAATGAGTCGCACCCAGTGGAGACAGCAATCTCGATATCGCCAAACGAGAAACAAATGCTGAGGATCGATTCAGTGCCAGACGGTTGGCAGCTGTCCACTGCTTGATCTCGCGAACGCAGTCGAGAAGGCGGGTCCGCAGACGGTCGGTGTCAGAGGGTGGGCAGGATGTGGGAGTAACATCGGCGAACATTGAAAAAGTCCGCTAACCGACATCCGCTAGTAAACCATTCGGTTTACAGGTTGGGAAGTGAATGCGATCACCCGTGAGGTAGAAGCCACGAAGAGCAGGTTGATCCCGGAAAACTTGTATCAGGAGGTTAAACAGGAAGAATAGCGATCGCAATGGCAGAATCAACGACGAGCCTGTTTCTTCAACAGGCTACATATCGCGGGTTGTTTTCAAAAGACATGACATTGGGATGAAAACAAAACAAAGAATTCTTTTCAACATTTGAATCACCAGAAATAATATCAATAGTCCCCGGCAGAACAAATTTATGGATCGATCTTTGGCCAGACCAAAAAATAATAAGAACTGAGAAAAATTAATAGCAACAGTTAAACGAAGAAGTAATGGCAGGATGGCTTCAGAAGAATACAAAATTTTCAAAAGATTGACACAATGAAAACAAATAAGAATTCTCAAATACTAATTTATGGATTGAATGTTGGATAAAAAGAACTGGAGAAAAAGAGCAACAAAAAATAACTGAAGAATACTGAGCATTAGATACAAAGAACATATAACAAATGAAGAAGAATAGAGAAAATGGCATCTGGAAGTCACAGAAACTCAGAAATGGAAGAAATCAAAATGGAAAAGACACCCAAAACGAATTTTCAACTACAAACCAGAGGAAAGAAGATCTAAAGGAAGACCGAAAAGACGATGGGTGGATGGATTGGAAGAGGATCTGCACATGGCAGGGCTGAATCTCAATGGAAAAACTGACTGAAGACACCGAATGGCTTTGGAAGAAATAGTAAAGGAAAGAGAACTTTGGAGAGATTTCATGGAGAAGTCAATAGCTGGACACAGCTGGAGGACAAAGACCTGACCTGACCTGAAACCATATGACTAATACAATCTTAGAAGTACTCCTGATGAGAACACGGAATCAAATAAAAGATAAATTAAGTAAAGAACAGTAAAGGTTAAAAGATGATGGTGGATAGTGGGTGTAGGAAAGCTATATCTATAATGAGGATGCTGAGCGAGAGATGCATAGAAAGAAAAACGATCTATACCGAGGGGTTAATTTGAACCGGATCTTGTCGGATCTCCGATCCGGGACGTCTGGCATGAAATCCGGCACGTCTGGCATGAGATCCAGAATGTCTGGAATCAGAACCGGAACGCATTTTTATTTGTTGTGATCTTTTATTGTTTACTTTAAAATATTGGCAAAATAAGAAGAACTGCAAAGATTACCAGACAAATTCAGAGAAGCAGACGGAAGAAAAAAATGAAATTGGCACAAAAAGACATTTTAAATAGTAATTGCAAAGCACTAAAAGTGCCTAAATGCAAGATAGGCCTACTTATAAACGGAAGATAAATAAAACAAATAGCATAATAATACTTGAGAACCATTATTAAAAGCGATGGCAGAAGTGCCAATGATGATAAAGTAGGAAACGGCATCGAAAAATCGGATTAGAAGGAAGGTAAAACGATGACAACAAGCAAATAATTTCCAAGAAATACAACAGAGATCATATTTTCAAATTGTCAAAAACGTTGCTACGTTACTGACATCTGCAAATACGCAGTCATTTGAATTTCGCTACTTCCTCAATTTTCTATACATACGCCAACAATTTTGTCCATCGACCTCTAGGCAATTATTGGATAAAGAAACTCGATGGCTGCACCAAAAAAGTTGTCGATATAGATCTAAATGAGCGAAACGTTTGACAAAGTAAAGGCAGTCTAATGGTTATCATGTAACACAATCGTAGCAACATAGATAGTAACATTAATTGATGTTCACATGCGACGTAAGAGCAGACAGGATTTTAGATGACATAACTAATTATTGTCATTGGCAAGAAATTGCAAAGGCCACAAGATTATGACAAATTATGAAGTGATGTTTTAAAGGCTACCGCAAAAATGTCTTGAATTCAAACATTATTTTGTATCAACGATTTTAATTTTTTGAAGCAATTAGACAGCTCGATATTTCCATTTTAGTAACATGACACTAATGCGGATATTTCAGTGCCGTTACGTGCGCTAATGCATAAAAGTAAGAAATATAAATTGCTTTGCTGGCATTGATTGATTTACTCAAAATTCTAAAACACTAATTGACTAAGCATACTATGCGAGAACCTGAGATGTTTGAAAATCATTAATATATCTAAGTAAAATATTTCTTAACAGTAGTTGAGTTTGCGTGAAGGTGTCGCATTGCTGTCTTGATTATGTCATATTATGCGTTGTTCCATTACAAAATTGCTATTCCGTTGAAATATTAAATGACATGCATTTCAAACATAGACTGCAAATAAACTGTATATAAAGAAGAGATCGCGGTGACTTAAGCGGCAGCTGTTTAGTTACGTGTTGCGAGCCAGTAGACACGAGAAAAAAACTGCTGTAGTTTGCATTATCACGACAATTAAATGCATATTTATGGATATATTTTAAATTCCTTTTAGTTATGAAGTCAAAATCCTTCAATAACTTTGATTTTTAAGCGAGAATAATCAAAACGATGCCTCCTTTGAAGATATTTCCGAAACAAGGGGAAGGTACAGAAAATGGACAGACTGATGGAAATGAAAAGGAATACTCTGAAGGAGAGTCTTTATTGAGAAAGGCGTTTTTGCCGATGACTTTTATTATGAGACTTCTTGGATTGTATTTCGTCAAGACAGATGGTGGACCGAGAAAAGAATATTATTCTCGTATTTACAGCATCATTATGGTGATTGTTCTCTGGATCAACGCCGTCAGAATATTCACAGTGTTGAAACCTTATGACACGTTCGAAACAGGACTTTTAGCAAAAGGTCCAATGATAATTGGCCAGATGAAGTTGGCTGTTGTAGTTACTTCTTGCTACAAACTCAATTCAAGCGGGAAATTAGAAACGCTTTTTAAGAGCTTTGGCAAAGAGCTGAATTGTCGTCAGTTGAAGCAAATCAGAATTAAAGTGATAGTTTGGGCCACAGTTACATGGCTTTACATTATAATTAATGCCATTGGTAATATATATAGTGCATATTTTGTGGGGAACAAATATTTTAACATACTATGGATGGCGCCATTTGTTTCACTGATCCCCATCAGCGACAGCTTTCTTAGAAACATTTTGCAGGCATCGTTTCTTATTTTGCAATTGTACGTTATTTGTTTTCATTTCGTCCCTTTAATGTGGAACTTTCTGATCGCTTCTCTTTTTTGTGACGGATTTAAGAATTGCACCAGAGATTTCTTTATTGACTTAAAAGAAGGAAAGAGCCCAAGAGCGAACACATTCGAGGCAATGAGAAAGAGACATCAAATGTTATGCCAAATGGTTCGAGATGTTGACAAATACATGTGCCTGATAAACGCTGCGTACTTCGTTGGGTATATTAGCATCGTCATCATAGATCTGTACGCATTTTTGACTATTCCACAAAGGACCGCACTATCTTTTTTTCTATTCATGGATCTACTGTTTTTCTTCGGCTGCCTATCCGGAGTCTTTCTACTCGCCTATGGAGGAATCATCGTGAATAACTCGGTAAGCTGTACGTATGTAGTTTTATATTAAACTAGATTCAAGTACATGTAGACTGAAAGATACCATTGTTTTAAATGCCATGTCAGTAATATAATAAAAGAAGGTATTCGTTGTCTATATCGGAGTCTCCAAAGTAAAGCCCGCGAGCCTCTAATGTAGTCGTATGATTTGCAAATGGAAATTATTGGTGTGCAATCCAGTGATATTTTGAACGACAAAATTAAGGAAGGAAATTTGATAGAATTCTATCGATGCCTTCCATGTGAGCAGTTTATTCACTTTAAAAAGTTTGCTTGTAAATTCATTTCTGCTTTCGGACTACATATTTGTGCGAAAAGACATGTTCTCATATGAAGCATTATCTGATGAACCTTTAAAAGTTTTACTAATTATAGGGACGACACAATTTGAACCGCAGTTTTACGTAATTTTGTCAGAAATGCACCAGTGTCATTAATTTCAGAGAATTTTCACAGTATTATCTTCATGAACATGCATCCGGTTCAGAGACAAAGAGGAAAGAGATTCCTATAATGGATTTTTGCATGTTTTTCATTTCTTGCCGCGGGCCGGATTAAAGGCCTTGGCGGGCCTTACTTTGGAGACCCCAGGTCTAGTTTACACTGGCGGCACGTAGACAGTTGCTTTTCTGTTATTTCTGCTTTCACAGCGCATACTGGCAGGCTAGCCAACAATTATGTGCATTATCAAATGAAGTTTCTGCTTCATTGTTTCCATTTCGTTAATTCGAGGTGCAGGCAGACAATGATAACAGAATATAGGCATATTCTATGCAAATATTCGTCGGTCATATCGCACCTCTGCATGATATTCGCATGTCTGAATGAAATTTAGTAATTCTTCCTCATTTGAGTATTCTACAGTGCAAAATCATCTCACCTAATGATATGCTTAGTGACTAATATTCACTTGCATTTTCAATTTAAGATTGCTGCCAAATTCATCGTATTCTTTTCATACGCAGGCTCATAAAATGTTCGTGAAAATCCAGAATGTCCATTTAACCAATTTGAGCGCTGTAACGATTGGTCAGGTATGAAATAGTTTTAATTCATATAACATGTTTCTAGTTTGCTCTTTGAACAGGAAACCTGCGCCAATTACTCGAAGACAAACGTTGCTACTGCCATTCATTTACATACAGAATCCTTGCTGTGATTAGCTATCCGATGTGTACTATTAATGAAGTCTGATCATAGATTAAAATAACTCATTCAGAAACTCTGAAATTTTTTGAATTTTCTATTCAATCACATTAGCTATAGGAAAACGACCTAAAATTCATTCGTTGTCACAAACTCACAAATGGTGTCTCTGAGCACTATCATCCTTAATAAATACATTGAGTATAAACAGGAACGTAAAAAAGTAACAGTGATAGGGCCTAGTGATAACAGTGATAACCAGACCTTTTACGCATGGGGCCGAGAATTAAGGTGACCATTTGTCATCTTGGCTTTCGCTTAGCTAAATGCCCATGTTCTTTCAATTGTTACTTTATAAAGTGTAAGTGCATGTTTATTAATTTTTCGCAAGACCGTAGAATTATTAACAATATCGTTGTGTCAAAGAAATAGTGGTTTGTGTCTTTTGCAGATAATTGTGTTTTTGAACCGCTTAAGCGGAGAGCCGATTGGATTCACGATTTTAGGAATTGTTGTCATCGATCGAAACACAATTTTAACGGTGAGTAATTACGATGAAAGCTCTAAAATCGCACGTAGAGGCTCAGTCAGATCTAATTGATTCCATTCAACCCGTCCGTGTGTCGCAGTTAATTTCATAAAAAAACTGGTATGCGAGACCTTTGGTTCAATGTTAGACAGGAGGCAAAGCTCGATTCCCGGGTCTGATTGGTAGCGTGTGCAAACGAAATGTATTTACAGTATTCATCTAGTTATTTGTCTATCTATATACCTAAGACTGTCAGCATCTCGTATCTTGCAGTTGGATATGCCAACTGTTAGCGTGACAATACTTCGTCGTATAGGACTTTTGACGATTTCACTGCAAAGTACAATAAGCCACTTGTTTACTTGAGTACTTAACATGCAGCATCATATGCATATAACGTGTCGATTGTTGTGTAGATTTTAGGACTCTTGATCACCTACTTCCTCCTGATCATCCAAATGGCTCCACCGGCAACTTCGCCCTTTAAAGGAGGCAACTACTCATTTACATAGTGACGAGACGTCATTTCTTGACAAGGGAAGTTCATCTGTAACAGAACATAACTGAAACACTCATTGAGTAGAATTAGACGCAGATATATGAAATGCGAGACTACCGAGCAGCTTAATCAATTATATAATTGATCATATTTTGTTAAATTAGTTTTTATAGACCTGCCTTAGCTTAAATTGTATAATAATCTCTATAGTGCACATGTCCATATTGTACAAGTCAGTATCGTGCACATGGCTTGACGAGTATAAGATAATAAAATGCTGAGAAATAATTTTAACTTTATCTCTTTTTAAAGATGTCGTGGTGCTTTTAGATCAGAACATATAGTTGAACATTTATAATTGACCCCGTCACCCCATACTATCATATTCGACAAAGAAAGCGTCTCTCCGTTATTTGGTTAACTTAATAAACTGAAGTGCACCAGAATGAGAACTATCACTGTGTGGCAGTACTTAATGGAACGAGACCTAACTTATCTACTAGCTAAATTACTCTAAGTATCAGCTCGATCCATTATCAAACCACCAAACATCCGAACTAAATGCGAGTAAACGATGATCGCTCTACAGGCATTTTTGATCAAATTTACTGGTTAGTCATTGACAGAAAAGCAGTGAATTCAATTTATAACCCTTGGAGCTCAAAGGGGCCCATTTGGCCGCCGAGAGGGGCAGGGGCAAATACACTGGGCGGGCGTCCTGTAGAGGCTGGGGCCGGTGAGGTATTAACATCTTGAAAAAGACTAGCAAGAAAAGGTCATCATCAGTTTTTCACACTTGTTAGGGGCCCGTGACTTCCCTTCTGCACAAAGGCCCGGAATTTCTCTCGACGGGCCTGCGCACAGACACTCACACTCGCAAACAAATACACACTGACACAGTAGGCCTATGTTTAAAAATAAAAGATCGAGATGATGACTGAAGATTGTAGATGATAGTTTTCTGCAATTAAATTTTATTTAAATGCGTCCTAGTACGCGATGGCAAATGCATCTTTCACACTTCTATGAATGCTTACAGGTTTGTATAAGATTCTTATCTAATGTTCTATATATCGACTTCTTAAATCTGCCATTCCTGATGCATATTCTTCAAATGTTCTCTTGGTCTCGTAGTTACTAAAAAATAGCTGTATAAAATCGATCGATGCTATTTAGTTAATTAGTTAATATGCCAACTTACATAGCGCTATACTGTAGTCATAGCATGCCAAGATCAAGAGCATTTTAGACGTTGCACTTGAACGAGATGCTAAAAAGTGTGTCTTTAGTCTCTTTGCAAACAATTCAAGATTAGTCGCATTGGTCACACTGTCCAGAGGATGGGATTCCACGGGTAAAAGACCTCTCCCCAAATTTCACTCTCTTAGACAGGGGATTCACCAATTGGACCCGATTACAAGGACAAAAACTGCCAGCGACGATCAGTGAGAGGGGGCCTATAGACAAGTTTTGCTAGGTAGACTGGACAGGCAGGATCGTTAATGGGGACATAATGCAGGCCAGTATCTCTTGTAGATGATGCGTTCTGGGATACGCATCCAATGCTGTTTGTCCTTGAGTAAAGAGGTGACATGTCCACCCCATCTACCGCCTTCAGACCACAGGACAATGTGAATACCGTCGATAACGAACGGTGCACGGATGAGAAAGTACTTCCGTTGCACGCATCGCCGATAGTGGTCACAAACGCTCTGCAAGAACTGATGAAAACATCTAGGCCGTCGCTGATGGTACTACGAGAGCACAGGTGGAACTCGAAGCCAGCGAAACTCGTAAAGAAGTGGTGTCGCATGATCAGATCTTCTAGCTCGATAGACTAGACGTCCTGCTGTCCTGAGCACAGACTGAAGTCTAGCGCAGCCTAGAGTAAACTACAGTGATACTGTAGGAGTGGCATGACCAGAGATACCACTAAGGATTTTAGAAGAGAAAGTCGAATCGAGTTTTGAATATTTCCAATCGCCCGGACTCCAAAACAGATCGCCCGGCCCCCGGGCATTTGCCCGTTCCCCATCTCGACGGGCCTGTCTAGAACAACGTAGCTGACCCTCATCGGCATGGGGTTGGCCTTTCACATATTGTTTTGTGCGATCGACGCAAGAAATATTTACCTCATTCTTTTCTTATTAATATTACTGACATCAAAATTTAAGTTAAACTGTCAGAGTGTAGCGCTATAATTCTGTATACCTTCTTCTGTCAAAAAGACTGACTTGTTTCCGGTTTTGTAGACAGACTGTTAGTCAGGAGCTGACAATTTTATACAATGCATTTTTTATCGACATCAATCTCATCTTGTCAGAAATCGAAAATCTAGTAAAAACGAACCTCGTCAGCGTATATCCAATATGTAACAAAATCTCTAAGTCTTTTCAACAAAATTAGCGGCGAATCGACAATAACTAATTGTGACGACTGGGACTCAAGGCCGCCGAGAGGGGGTCAGGGGACAAGTGCACAGGGGCCCGGAGGTCTGGAGGGGGCCCTGGCCGATGATGAATATGTATAATTAACAATAATACCAATAGGAACACTAAAGAAAGTTTACGATGCTAAGTTGTGGAGAGAGGCCCGGCGGGGAAGAGGGGCCCGCAGTGTTGTATCAGTTAACTGTAACTGTAACTGAGATATCAGTTAACTGAAAAATAACAAATCAGTTAACTGTAACTGTAACTGTAACTATAACTGAAAAATCCCAATAACTGTAACTGTAACCGAAAAGTAAATAACTGAAATAGTTAAAATAACTGAATAATGACAAACTTAAGAAGTCAAACACCACACAAAAAGATCTTCGATTGAACACGTTGAAACTCTCTATCTTCCGAAATTATTTATGTCATGTTTAATGTTTATGGACCAAATAATCTGCTTGCCATTTTTAATTGTACTGATAATTATGTTAATGTAAATATATCTGACTTTGGTGGGTGGTCTCGGGAAATCTTTGTATAGCCGGTTATTGTCTTCTCGGCTCTAAACTTTGTAGTCGGGGCCAACAATAGGCATCTATCAGGCCGCAAGGGTCGAGCTCCCTCCCCGATTTGAGAGGTTAGAGTAGGGTAGTGAGGGGAAAACATTGGGGTTGTGTCCCCCACTTTTTCTAGGTGTACTATGACTGAATAAACAGCCCGTCAAATAGACCAAGCCGGCGGAAGAGTTTTGCTCCACTCCCCTCAATACCTCCGCTCTCAGTGACTTTTAAACTTTAATTACTGTAGCCTACTTTGTCCACAAGGTCAATCAATGGTCAGTTTGACCTCGTTAACTGCCACCGATAAACAAAAAAAAACACTGGGATTTTAAAGAAAGTGATTTTCTTAATTTAAAGGTTTGGTTATACTTTTTCATTTGATTTCTTTATATAGAGATAGGCCTTATTACTTTTTAACATTTGTTGATGTAGATCTTAATATCTTGACATAAAATCGATATTTTAGATTTTAATAGGGAGGAATTCACATTTGCACAAAATGAAAATTTTGCCTTATAAAGTTTATATGACCCGGAATTAGATACCATGAAACTCGAATATATATAAGTTTTTATCACAGTACCTTGAGCTTCGATATAGCGAAATTCTACAGTTGATTTTGTTTTACAGCATTACCTTTTTTGCTTTTTAAATTTTGTGATTCAAATTGAAATTGTTTTTGGTTTTTCCCTTTCTGCCTTTTTCTGTTTTACAGAGGTCGGTCATTGTCCTTGATCCTTGTAATTGGAGGTCAGTCCTTTTGGTCCTTGCGCTTGGGAAGTAGGACCTCGTCCTTATCCTTTTCCTTGGGGGTCGTTCCTCGTCCTTAGGGTCAACCTTGTTAGCATCACTGATGTTTTGATGGACATGCATGTGATATATGCACATATAAGTAGATTTTTCAATCAATTAGAGTGAATAGAGTTTTAAGAAAAAGCATCAAAATTTCATTAATGTGTTCGGTGGCGATTAACTGAAAATAACTGAAAAATAATTAACTGTAACTGAAACTGTAACTGAAAAATGACAATAACTTTAACTGTAACTATAACTGGAAAATAATTTCAATAACTTTAACTGTAACTGAAAAATAATCAATAAGTTGCAATAACTGATACAACACTGGGGGACTGGGACCTGTGGACACAGCAGAAGAAACAGCGTGAAAAGAGTGACAAGTTGGAACCACCCCGGTGAAATTAATGACGAGCAAAAAGAGGTCGTCAGCAAATTTTAAGACTTCCTAGGGGCCCGCCGGTCATTCTGCACAGGGGCCCGGAATTTGTCTCGTCGGGCCTTCTGGGACTAGTGACTGTAGATTTCGTCAGCAGCGTTTGTTACGTAAAGAAAAACGCAATCTACTACAACATTACGAAACTGAATACTGATCAAATCAAGTCATAATTACTTCAGCTACTAGCATTACCGTTTGGTTTAACTAATAGATTGACATGTTCTGCCCGGAAGCGGACAAAATTAGTTTTCTTAGCGCAAGTTCGCAATAAACATTTGTATAGCGCTATTTGGCTAGGAAAATAGAACAAAATGTTATCTCCGGCACTTATAATTTAGTTCAATTTACTAAGCTGAAGTTTTAAACTATATGAAATTTTTTAATGTCATGTGACCACTATTCGTATTCGTTTTGACCACCACTATTCGAACGAATACGAATAGACTATTCGTCACACTATTCGGCTCCGAAGCAAATACGAAGCGAATATTCGGTGCAGCCCTAATTATTATTATTATTATTATTATTATTATTATTATTATTATTATTATTATTATTATTATTATTATTATTATTCAAAGTCAAAGTCAAAGTCAAAGTCCTTCCCCGAGCCTCACGGGCTCATAAGGCGGCACTGATCTCCGTTTCTATAGCCCTCAGCCAGGCGTGCAATGTCACGGATACGGGACTAGTGTATCGCATAGCGTACCTGTTTGACTTATCGCAGAGATTTTTTACTACTGCTCCTCATTTTACCACCGCGAAAAAGGCTGAGTCGACCTTTAGGGCTCCTGCGGGACTCGAACCCGCGACCTCCTGCTCCATCGTCCAACGTTGTTACCACTCTGCTAACTTCCCGCCCATTATTATTATTATTATTATTATTATTATTATTATTATTATTATTATTATTATTATTATTATTATTATCTACGACAATTTATATAGCGCAGTAACATAACTGGAGCTAAAGTCAAGAGCGCTTTACAAAGGAGTCACTTATAGGATATGTTAAATAAGTGTGTCTTTAGGAGCTTCTCAAAACAGCCAACGGAATTTGCATTAATCACATCGCTCGGCAGCGACTTCCCACAGGGCTGGATTTTCCCGCGTGACTGATCTTTCGCCGAACACGGCAGTCTTTGAAGGCGGAGGGACGATCAACAATGTCCGACTACTGGATCGAAGTTCCGCCCGTCTGTCATCCGTCGTCGCCCTGCATACGAGTGCTGATATGTAATCAGGACAGGTGGTGTCGTTCAGGGCCCGATATGTAATCAGGCGTCGCTTGTAGGTGAAGCGTTCTCGAATCCCAAGCTAGTGAAGCTTGTTTCTAAGCAACGTTGTCACGTGATCGTTTCAGCGGGCTCCATAGATCAGGCGAGAAAATGCATTGAGCACCGGCGTGAAAGGAGAAGATCATAGGCTATAGAAGATTTGTGCACAAGACGACACATGACACAAATAACCAGCAACAACGGAAACCAATGATCTATCTATACTCGAAGAGATCGTCAGAGAGCTGAAAAAGGTTGAGAGTAAAAATGCAGTCGATTCAGAAAACTTAACAACAGAGATACTACTTTTAACAGAAGACATTGAGATCAGAAAATCAACAGAAATCACACATATATATATATGCTATGACAAATGAGTCCCCGACAGAAGAACTGTGCGGATCGAGTTTCATGGCCAGGTCGGAAAAATCGTGCGCTGTAGAATGCAAGAAACATTGAATAGAAAGCATAGTAAACCATATGACAAATCCAATCTTGTAAGTACTTCTGATGAGAACACGGAGTCAAATAGGCCTAAAAGATAATTTAAATAAAGAACAGTAAGGGTTAAAAGATGATAGTGGATAGTGTGTGTAGGAACGCTATATCTATACTGATTATGCTGAGCGAGAGATGCATAGAAAGACAAACGATCTATACTGCGATCCGGGACGTCTGGCATGAGATCCGCAAGTCTGACATGAGATCCGGAATGTCTGGCATCAGATCCGGAATGTACTTTTTATTCGTTATGGTCTTTTATTGTTTACTTTACAATATTGGCATAATAAGAAGAACTGCAAAGATTAGCAGACAAATTCAGAGAAGCAGGCGGAAGAAAAGAACTGAAATTTGACACAAAAAGACATTTGCAATAGTAATTGCAAAGCACTAAAAGTGTCTAAGTGCAAGATAGACCTACTTATAAACGGAAGATAAATAAAACAAATAGCATAATAATACTTGAGAACCATTATTAAAAGCGATGGTAGAAGTGCCAATGATGATAAAGTAAGAAACGGCATCGAAAAATCGGAATAGAAACGAAGGTAGAAATATGACGACAAGCAAATAATCTCCAAGAAACTCGACAGAGATCATATTTTTCAAATTGTCAAAAATGTTGCTGCGTTACTGACATCTGCAAATACGCAGCCACTTGGATTTCGCTACTTCTTAATTTTCTATAGATAGCCTACGCCAACAATTTTGTCCATTAGGCCTAATCTCTACGCAATTAGGCCTATTGGATAAAGAAACTCGATGGCTGGGCCAAGAGAGTTGTTGATTTAGACCTAAATGAGCGAAACGTTTGACAAAGTAAAAGCGGTCTAATGGTTGTAATGTAACACAATCTTAGCAACATAGATAGCAACATTAATTGATGTTCACATGCGACGTAACAGCAGGTAGGTTTTGGATGACAGAACTAATTGCCATTGACAAGAAATTGCAAAGGCCACAAGATTATGACAAATTATGAAGTGATGTTTTAAAGGCTACCGCAAAAATGTCTTGAATTCAAACATTATTTTGAATCAACGATTGCAATTTTCTTGAAGCAATTAGACAGCTCGATATTTTCATCTTAGTAACATGACACTGATGCTGATATTTCAGTGCCGTTATATGCGTTAATGCATAAAAGTAAAACATATAAATTGCATTACTAACATTGATTGATTTACTCAAAATTATAAAACACTAATTAGCTAAGCATACATGCGAAAATTTGAGTTGTTTGATGAATATTAAGAATTGAAAGTAAAATATTTCTAAACTGTAGTTGTAGTTTTGCACGAAGGTGTCGTGTTTCTGCTTTGCTTATGTCATGTTATGCGTTGTTCCATTACGAAATTGCTATTGAACAGTCAAATAAAAATTCACATTAATTCTCCGGTCATCTTGCTCCGTTGAAATATTAAACGGCATGCATTTCAAACATAGACTGCACATTTATTGTATATAAAGAAGAGGTCGCGGTGACTGAAGAGGCAGCTGTTTAATTACGTGCTGCGCGCCAGTAGACACGAGAAACAAAACTGCACATTATCACGACAATTACATGCATATTTATGGATATATTTTAAATTTCTTTTAGTTACGAAGTCAAGGTCCTTCAATAACTTTGATTTTTAAGCGCGAATGATCAAAACGATGCCTCCTTTGAAGATATTTTCGAAACAAGGGGAAGGCACAGAACATGGACAGATTGATGGAAATGAAAAGGAATACTCTGAAGGAGAGTCTTCATTGAGAAAGGCGTTTTTGCCGATGAATTTTATTATGAGACTTCTCGGAATATATTTCGTCAAAACAGATGGTGGACCGAAGAGAGAATATTATTCTCGCATTTACAGCATCATCATGGTGATTATTTTCTGGATCAACGCCGTCAGAATATTCACAGTGTTGAAACCTCATGACACGTTCGAAACAGGACTTTTAGGAAAGGGTCCAATGCTAATTGGTCAGATGACGGTGGCTGTTGTAGTTACTTCTTGCTACAAACTCAATTCAAGCGGGAAATTAGAAGCGCTTTTTAAGAGCTTTGGCAAAGAGCTGAATTGTCGTCAGTTGAAGCAAATCAGAATTAAAGTGATAGTTTGGGCCACAGTTACATGGCTTTACATTATAATTAATGCCATTGGTATTACATATAGTGCATATTTTGTGGGGAACGAATATTTTAACATAATATGGATGTCGCCATTTGTTTCAATGATCCCCATCAGCGACAGCTTTCTTAGAAACATTTTGCAGGCATCGTTTCTTATTTTGCAACTGTACGCTACTTGTTTTCATTTCGTCCCTTTAATGTTGAACTTTCTGATCGCTTCTCTTTTTTGTGACGTGTTTAAGAAATGCACCAGAGATTTCTTTATTGACTTAAAAGAAGCAAAGAGCTCAAGAGCGAACACATTTGAAGCATTAAGACAGAAACATCAAATGTTATGCCAAATGGTTCGAGATATTGACAAATACATGTGCCTGATAAACGCTGCGTACTTCTTTGGGTATATTAGCTTCGTAATCTTAGATGTGTACGCATTTTTGACAAATTCAGAAAAGACCGCACTATCTTTTTTTCTATTCATGGATCTACTGTTTTCCTTCGGCTGCCTATCCGGAGTCTTTCTACTCGCCTATGGAGGAATCATCGTGAATAACTCGGTAAGCTGTACGTATGTAGTTTTATATTAAACGAGATTCAAGTACATGTAGACTGAACGATACCAGTGTTTTTAAATGCGATGTCAGTAATATAATAAAAGAAGGTATTCGTTGTCTAGATCAGGGTCTCCAAAGTAAGGCCCGCGAGCCTCTAATGTAGACGTCTGATTTGCAAATGGAAATTATTGGTGTGCAATACAGTGATATTTTGAACGACAAAATTAAGGAAGGAAATTTGATAGAATTCTATCGATGCCTTCCATGTGAGCAGTTTATTCACTTTAAAAAGTTTGCTTGTAAATTCATTTCTGCTTTCGGACTACATATTTGTGCGAAAAGACATGTTCTCATATGAAGCATTATCTGATGAACCTTTAAAAGTTTTACTAATTATAGGGACGACACAATTTGAACCGCAGTTTTACGTAATTTTGTCAGAAATGCACCAATGTCATTAATTTCAGAGAATTTTCAGTCTTATCTTCATGAACATGCATCCTGTTCAGAGACAAAGAGGAAAGAGATTATTAAAATGGATTTTTGCATGTTTTTCATTTCTTGCCGTGGTCGGATTAAAGGCCTTGGCGGGCCTTACTTTGGAGACCCCAGGTCTAGTTTACACTGGCGGCACGTAGACAGTTGCTTTTTCTGTTATTTCTGCTTTCACAGCGCATACTGGCAGGCTAGCCAACAATTATGTGCATTATCAAATGAAGTTTCTGCTTCATTGTTTCCTTTTCGTTAATTCGAGGTGCAGGCAGAAAGTGATATGATAACAGAATATAGGCTATATTCTATGCAAATATTCGTCGGTCATATCGCACCTCTGCATGATATTCGCATGTCTGAATGAAATTTAGTAATTCTTCCTCATTTGAGTATTCTACAATGCTATAAAATCATCTCACCTAATGATTATGCTAGTGACTAATATTCACTTGATTTTTTCAATTTAAGATTGCTGCCAAATTCATCGTATTCTTTTCATACGCAGGCTCATAAAATGTTCGTGAAAATCCAGAATGTCCATTTAACCAATTTGAGCGCTGTAACGATTGGTCAGGTATGAAATAGTTTTTTAATTCAAAGTTATAACATGTTTCTAGTAAATTCATTTAGCATGTTTATTTGCTCTTTTGAACAGGAAACCTGCGCCAATTACTCGAAGACAAACGTTGCTACTGCCATTCATTTACATACAGAATCCTTGCTGTGATTAGCTATCCGATGTGTACTATTAATGAAGTCTGATCATAGATTAAAATAACTCATTCAGAAACTCTGAAATTTTTTGAATTTTCTATTCAATCACATTAGCTATAGGAAAACGACCTAAAATTCATTCGTTGTCACAAACTCACAAATGGTGTCTCTGAGCACTATCATCCTTAATAAATACATTGAGTATAAACAGGAACGTAAAAAAGTAACAGTGATAGGGCCTAGTGATAACAGTGATAACCAGACCTTTTACGCATGGGGCCGAGAATTAAGGTGACCATTTGTCATCTTGGCTTTCGCTTAGCTAAATGCCCATGTTCTTTCAATTGTTACTTTATAAAGTGTAAGTGCATGTTTATTAATTTTTCGCAAGACCGTAGAATTATTAACAATATCGTTGTGTCAAAGAAATAGTGGTTTGTGTCTTTTGCAGATAATTGTGTTTTTGAACCGCTTAAGCGGAGAGCCGATTGGATTCACGATTTTAAGAATCGTTGTCATCGATCGAAACACAATTTTAACGGTGAGTAATTACGATAAAAGCTCTAAAATCGCACGTAGAGGCTCAGTCAGATCTAATTGATTCCATTCAACCCAGTCCGTGTGTCGCAGTTAATTTCATAAAAAAACTGGTATGCGAGACCTTTGGTTCAATGTTAGACAGGAGGCAAAGCCAAGCTCGATTCCCGGGTCTGATTGGTAGCGTGTGCAAACGAAATGTATTTACAGTATTCATCTAGTTATTTGTCTATCTATATACCTAAGACTGTCAGCATCTCGTATCTTGCAGTTGGATATGCCAACTGTTAGCGTGACAATACTTCGTCGTATAGGACTTTTGACGATTTCACTGCAAAGTACAATAAGCCACTTGTTTACTTGAGTACTTAACATGCAGCATCATATGCATATAACGTGTCGATTGTTGTGTAGATTTTAGGACTCTTGATCACCTACTTCCTCCTGATCATCCAAATGGCTCCACCGGCAACTTCGCCCTTTAAAGGAGGCAACTACTCATTTACATAGTGACGAGACGTCATTTCTTGACAAGGGAAGTTCATCTGTAACAGAACATAACTGAAACACTCATTGAGTAGAATTAGACGCAGATATATGAAATGCGAGACTACCGAGCAGCTTAATCAATTATATAATTGATCATATTTTGTTAAATTAGTTTTTATAGACCTGCCTTAGCTTAAATTGTATAATAATCTCTATAGTGCACATGTCCATATTGTACAAGTCAGTATCGTGCACATGGCTTGACGAGTATAAGATAATAAAATGCTGAGAAATAATTTTAACTTTATCTCTTTTTAAAGATGTCGTGGTGTTTTAGATCAGAACATATAGTTGAACATTTATAATTGACCCCGTCACCCCATACTATCATATTCGACAAAGAAAGCGTCTCTCCGTTATTTGGTTATTTTTAATAAACTGAAGTGCACCAGAATGAGAACTATCACTGTGTGGCAGTACTTAATGGAACGAGACCTAACTTATCTACTAGCTAAATTACTCTAAGTATCAGCTCGATCCATTATCAAACCACCAAACATCCGAACTAAATGCGAGTAAACGATGATCGCTCTACAGGCATTTTTGATCAAATTTACTGGTTAGTCATTGACAGAAAAGCAGTGAATTCAATTTATAACCCTTGGAGCTCAAAGGGGCCCATTTGGCCGCCGAGAGGGGCAGGGGCAAATACACTGGGCGGGCGTCCTGTAGAGGCTGGGGCCGGTGAGGTATTAACATCTTGAAAAAGACTAGCAAGAAAAGGTCATCATCAGTTTTTCACACTTGTTAGGGGCCCGTGACTTCCCTTCTGCACAAAGGCCCGGAATTTCTCTCGACGGGCCTGCGCACAGACACTCACACTCGCAAACAAATACACACTGACACAGTAGGCCTATGTTTAAAAATAAAAGATCGAGATGATGACTGAAGATTGTAGATGATAGTTTTCTGCAATTAAATTTTATTTAAATGCGTCCTAGTACGCGATGGCAAATGCATCTTTCACACTTCTATGAATGCTTACAGGTTTGTATAAGATTCTTATCTAATGTTCTATATATCGACTTCTTAAATCTGCCATTCCTGATGCATATTCTTCAAATGTTCTCTTGGTCTCGTAGTTACTAAAAATAGCTGTATAAAATCGATCGATGCTATTTAGTTAATTAGTTAATATGCCAACTTACATAGCGCTATACTGTAGTCATAGCATGCCAAGATCAAGAGCATTTTAGACGTTGCACGTTGAACGAGATGCTAAAAGTGTGTCTTTAGTCTCTTTGCAAACAATTCAAGATTAGTCGCATTGGTCACACTGTCCAGAGGATGGGATTCCACGGGTAAAAGACCTCTCCCAAATTTCACTCTCTTAGACAGGATTCACCAATTGACCCGATTACAAGGACAAAACTGCCAGCGACGATCAGTGAGAGGGGCCTATAGACAAGTTTTGCTAGGTAGACTGGACAGGCAGGATCGTTAATGGGGACATAATGCAGGCCAGTATCTCTTGTAGATGATGCGTTCTGGGATACGCATCCAATGCTGTTTGTCCTGAGTAAAGAGGTGACATGTCCACCCCATCTACCGCCTTCAGACCACAGGACAATGTGAATACTGTCGATAACGAACGGTGCACGGATGAGAAAGTACTTCCGTTGCACGCATCGCCGATAGTGGTCACAAACGCTCTGCAAGAACTGATGAAAACATCTAGGCCGTCTTTGATGGTACTACGAGAGCACAGGTGGAACTCGAAGCCAGCGAAACTCGTAAAGAAGTGGTGTCGCATGATCAGATCTTCTAGCTCGATAGACTAGACGTCCTGCTGTCCTGAGCACAGACTGAAGTCTAGCGCAGACAAGAGTAAACTACAGTGATACTGTAGGAGTGGCATGACCAGAGATACCACTAAGGATTTTAGAAGAGAAAGTCGAATCGAGTTTTGAATATTTCCAATCGCCCGGACTCCAAAACAGATCGCCCGGCCCCGGGCATTTGTCGTTCCCCATCTCGACGGGCCTGTCTAGAACAACGTAGCTGACCCTCATCGGCATGGGGTTGGCCTTTCACATATTGTTTTGTGCGATCGACGCAAGAAATATTTACCTCATTCTTTTCTTATTAATATTACTGACATCAAAATTTAAGTTAAACTGTCAGAGTGTAGCGCTATAATTCTGTATACCTTCTTCTGTCAAAAGACTGACTTGTTTCCGGTTTTGTAGACAGACTGTTAGTCAGGAGCTGACAATTTTATACAATGCATTTTATCGACATCAATCTCATCTTGTCAGAAATCGAAAATCTAGTAAAACGAACCTCGTCAGCGTATATCCAATATGTAACAAAATCTCTAAGTCTTTTCAACAAAATTAGCGGCGAATCGACAATAACCAATTGTGACGACTGGGACTCAAGGCCGCCGAGAGGGGTCAGGGGACAAGTGCACAGGGGCCCGGAGGTCTGGAGGGGGCCCTGGCCGATGATGAATATGTATAATTAACAATAATACCAATAGGAACACTAAAGAAAGTTTACGATGCTAAGTTGTGGAGAGAGGCCCGGCGGGGAAGAGGGGCCCGCAGTGTTGTATCAGTTAACTGTAACTGTAACTGAGATATCAGTTAACTGAAAAATAACAAATCAGTTAACTGTAACTGTAACTGTAACTATAACTGAAAATCCCAATAACTGTAACTGTAACCGAAAAGTAAATAACTGAAATAGTTAAAATAACTGAATAATGACAAACTTAAGAAGTCAAACACCACACAAAAAGATCTTCGATTGAACACGTTGAAACTCTCGATATCTTCCGAAATTATTTATGTCATGTTTAATGTTTATGGACCAAATAATCTGCTTGCCATTTTTAATTGTACTGATAATTATGTTAATGTAAATATATCTGACTTTGGTGGGTGGTCTCGGGAAATCTTTGTATAGCCGGTTATTGTCTTCTCGGCTCTAAACTTTGTAGTGGGGGCCAACTGCAGGCATCTATCTAATGCAAGGGTCGAGCTCCTCCCCGATTTGAGAGGTTAGAGTAGGGTAGTGAGGGGAAAACATTGGGGTTGTGTCCCCACTTTTTCTAGGTGTACTATGACTGAATAAACAGCCCGTCAAATAGACCAAGCCGGCGTAAAAAGAGTTTTGCTCCACTCCCCTCAATACCTCCGCTCTCAGTGACTTTTAAACTTTAATTACTGTAGCCTACTTTGTCCACAAGGTCAATCAATGGTCAGTTTGACCTCGTTAACTGCCACCGATAAACAAAAAAAAACACTGGGATTTTAAAGAAAGTGATTTTCTTAATTTAAAGGTTTGGTTATACTTTTTCATTTGATTTCTTTATATAGAGATAGGCCTTATTACTTTTTAACATTTGTTGATGTAGATCTTAATATCTTGACATAAAATCGATATTTTAGATTTTAATAGGGAGGAATTGTACATTTGCACAAAATGAAAATTTTGCCTTATAAAGTTTATATGACCCGGAATTAGATACCATGAAACTCGAATATATATAAGTTTTTATCACAGTATTGAGCTTCGATATAGCGAAATTCTACAGTTGATTTTGTTTTACAGCATTACCTTTTTTTTTTTTAAATTTTGTGATTCAAATTGAAATTGTTTTTGGTTTTTCCTTTCTGCGTTTTTTCTGTTTTACAGAGGTAAGATATTAAAATCCTTGATCCTTGTAATTGGAGGTCAGTCCTTTGGTCCTTGCGCTTGGGAACAGGACCTCGTCCTTATCCTTTTCCTTGGGGTCGTTCCTCGTCCTTAGGGTCAACCTTGTTAGCATCACTGATGTTTTGATGGACATGCATTTGATATATGCACATATAAGTAGATTTTTCAATCAATTAGAGTGAATAGAGTTTTAAGAAAAAGCATCAAAATTTCATTAATGTGTTCGGTGGCGATTAACTGAAAATAACTGAAAAATAATTAACTGTAACTGAAACTGTAACTGAAAAATGACAATAACTTTAACTGTAACTATAACTGGAAAATAATTTCAATATCTTTAACTGTAACTGAAAAATAATCAATAAGTTGCAATAACTGATACAACACTGGGGACTGGGACCTGTGGACAGCAGAAGAAAACAGCGTGAAAAGAGTGACAAGTTGGAACCACCCCGGTGAAATTAATGACGAGCAAAAAGAGGTCGTCAGCAAATTTTAAGACTTCCTAGGGGCCCGCCGGTCATTTCTGCACAGGGGCCCGGAATTTGTCTCGTCGGGCCTTCTGGGACTAGTGACTGTAGATTTCGTCAGCAGCGTTTGTTACGTAAAGAAAAACGCAATCTACTACAACATTACGAAACTGAATACTGATCAAATCAAGTCATAATTACTTCAGCTACTAGCATTACCGTTTGGTTTAACTAATAGATTGACATGTTCTGCCCGGAAAGCGGACAAAATTAGTTTTCTTAGCGCAAGTTCGCAATAAACATTTGTATAGCGCTATTTGGCTAGGAAAATAGAACAAAATGTTATCTCCGGCACTTATAATTTAGTTCAATTTACTAAGCTGAAGTTTTAAACTATATGAAATTTTTTAATGTCATGTGACCACTATTCGTATTCGTTTTGACCACCACTATTCGAACGAATACGAATAGACTATTCGTCACACTATTCGGCTCCGAAGCAAATACGAAGCGAATATTCGGTGCAGCCCTAATTATTATTATTATTATTATTATTATTATTATTATTATTATTATTATTATTATTATTATTATTATTCAAAGTCAAAGTCAAAGTCAAAGTCCTTCCCCGAGCCTCACGGGCTCATAAGGCGGCACTGATCTCCGTTTCTTAGCCCTCAGCCAGGCGTGCAATGTCACGGATACGGGACTAGTGTATCGCATAGCGTACCTGTTTGACTTATCGCAGAGATTTTTACTACTGCTCCTCATTTTACCACCGCGAAAAAGGCTGAGTCGACCTTTAGGGCTCCTGCGGGACTCGAACCCGCGACCTCCTGCTCCATCGTCCAACGTTGTTACCACTCTGCTAACTTCCCGCCCATTACTATTATTATTATTATTATTATTATTATTATTATTATTATTATTATTATCTACGACAATTTATATAGCGCAGTAACATAACTGGAGCTAAAGTCAAGAGCGCTTTACAAAGGAGTCACTTATAGGATATGTTAAATAAGTGTGTCTTTAGGAGCTTCTCAAAACAGCCAACGGAATTTGCATTAATCACATCGCTCGGCAGCGACTTCCCACAGGGCTGGATTTTCCCGCGTGACTGATCTTTCGCCGAACACGGCAGTCTTTGAAGGCGGAGGGACGATCAACAATGTCCGACTACTGGATCGAAGTTCCGCCCGTCTGTCATCCGTCGTCGCCCTGCATACGAGTGCTGATATGTAATCAGGACAGGTGGTGTCGTTCAGGGCCCGATATGTAATCAGGCGTCGCTTGTAGGTGAAGCGTTCTCGAATCCCAAGCCAGTGAAGCTTGTTTCTAAGCAACGTTGTCACGTGATCGTTTCAGCGGGCTCCATAGATCAGGCGAGAAAATGCATTGAGCACCGGCGTGAAAGGAGAAGATCATAGGCTATAGAAGATTTGTGCACAAGACGACACATGACACAAATAACCAGCAACAACGGAAACCAATGATCTATCTATACTCGAAGAGATCGTCAGAGAGCTGAAAAAGGTTGAGAGTAAAAATGCAGTCGATTCAGAAAACTTAACAACAGAGATACTACTTTTAACAGAAGACATTGAGATCAGAAAATCAACAGAAATCACACATATATATGCTATGACAAATGAGTCCCCGACAGAAGAACTGTGCGGATCGAGTTTCATGGCCAGGTCGGAAAAATCGTGCGCTGTAGAATGCAAGAAACATTGAATAGAAAGCATAGTAAACCATATGACAAATCCAATCTTGTAAGTACTTCTGATGAGAACACGGAGTCAAATAGGCCTAAAAGATAATTTAAATAAAGAACAGTAAGGGTTAAAAGATGATAGTGGATAGTGTGTGTAGGAACGCTATATCTATACTGATTATGCTGAGCGAGAGATGCATAGAAAGACAAACGATCTATACTGCGATCCGGGACGTCTGGCATGAGATCCGCAAGTCTGACATGAGATCCGGAATGTCTGGCATCAGATCCGGAATGTACTTTTTATTCGTTATGGTCTTTTATTGTTTACTTTACAATATTGGCATAATAAGAAGAACTGCAAAGATTAGCAGACAAATTCAGAGAAGCAGGCGGTAGAAAAGAACTGAAATTTGACACAAAAAGACATTTGCAATAGTAATTGCAAAGCACTAAAAGTGTCTAAGTGCAAGATAGACCTACTTATAAACGGAAGATAAATAAAACAAATAGCATAATAATACTTGAGAACCATTATTAAAAGCGATGGTAGAAGTGCCAATGATGATAAAGTAAGAAACGGCATCGAAAAATCGGAATAGAAACGAAGGTAGAAATATGACGACAAGCAAATAATCTCCAAGAAACTCGACAGAGATCATATTTTTCAAATTGTCAAAAATGTTGCTGCGTTACTGACATCTGCAAATACGCAGCCACTTGGATTTCGCTACTTCTTAATTTTCTATAGATAGCCTACGCCAACAATTTTGTCCATTAGGCCTAATCTCTACGCAATTAGGCCTATTGGATAAAGAAACTCGATGGCTGGGCCAAGAGAGTTGTTGATTTAGACCTAAATGAGCGAAACGTTTGACAAAGTAAAAGCGGTCTAATGGTTGTAATGTAACACAATCTTAGCAACATAGATAGCAACATTAATTGATGTTCACATGCGACGTAACAGCAGGTAGGTTTTGGATGACAGAACTAATTGCCATTGACAAGAAATTGCAAAGGCCACAAGATTATGACAAATTATGAAGTGATGTTTTAAAGGCTACCGCAAAAATGTCTTGAATTCAAACATTATTTTGAATCAACGATTGCAATTTTCTTGAAGCAATTAGACAGCTCGATATTTTCATCTTAGTAACATGACACTGATGCTGATATTTCAGTGCCGTTATATGCGTTAATGCATAAAAGTAAAACATATAAATTGCATTACTAACATTGATTGATTTACTCAAAATTATAAAACACTAATTAGCTAAGCATACATGCGAAAATTTGAGTTGTTTGATGAATATTAAGAATTGAAAGTAAAATATTTCTAAACTGTAGTTGTAGTTTTGCACGAAGGTGTCGTGTTTCTGCTTTGCTTATGTCATGTTATGCGTTGTTCCATTACGAAATTGCTATTGAACAGTCAAATAAAAATTCACATTAATTCTCCGGTCATCTTGCTCCGTTGAAATATTAAACGGCATGCATTTCAAACATAGACTGCACATTTATTGTATATAAAGAAGAGGTCGCGGTGACTGAAGAGGCAGCTGTTTAATTACGTGCTGCGCGCCAGTAGACACGAGAAACAAAACTGCACATTATCACGACAATTACATGCATATTTATGGATATATTTTAAATTTCTTTTAGTTACGAAGTCAAGGTCCTTCAATAACTTTGATTTTTAAGCGCGAATGATCAAAACGATGCCTCCTTTGAAGATATTTTCGAAACAAGGGGAAGGCACAGAACATGGACAGATTGATGGAAATGAAAAGGAATACTCTGAAGGAGAGTCTTCATTGAGAAAGGCGTTTTTGCCGATGAATTTTATTATGAGACTTCTCGGAATATATTTCGTCAAAACAGATGGTGGACCGAAGAGAGAATATTATTCTCGCATTTACAGCATCATCATGGTGATTATTTTCTGGATCAACGCCGTCAGAATATTCACAGTGTTGAAACCTCATGACACGTTCGAAACAGGACTTTTAGGAAAGGGTCCAATGCTAATTGGTCAGATGACGGTGGCTGTTGTAGTTACTTCTTGCTACAAACTCAATTCAAGCGGGAAATTAGAAGCGCTTTTTAAGAGCTTTGGCAAAGAGCTGAATTGTCGTCAGTTGAAGCAAATCAGAATTAAAGTGATAGTTTGGGCCACAGTTACATGGCTTTACATTATAATTAATGCCATTGGTATTACATATAGTGCATATTTTGTGGGGAACGAATATTTTAACATAATATGGATGTCGCCATTTGTTTCAATGATCCCCATCAGCGACAGCTTTCTTAGAAACATTTTGCAGGCATCGTTTCTTATTTTGCAACTGTACGCTACTTGTTTTCATTTCGTCCCTTTAATGTTGAACTTTCTGATCGCTTCTCTTTTTTGTGACGTGTTTAAGAAATGCACCAGAGATTTCTTTATTGACTTAAAAGAAGCAAAGAGCTCAAGAGCGAACACATTTGAAGCATTAAGACAGAAACATCAAATGTTATGCCAAATGGTTCGAGATATTGACAAATACATGTGCCTGATAAACGCTGCGTACTTCTTTGGGTATATTAGCTTCGTAATCTTAGATGTGTACGCATTTTTGACAAATTCAGAAAAGACCGCACTATCTTTTTCTATTCATGGATCTACTGTTTTCCTTCGGCTGCCTATCCGGAGTCTTTCTACTCGCCTATGGAGGAATCATCGTGAATAACTCGGTAAGCTGTACGTATGTAGTTTTATATTAAACGAGATTCAAGTACATGTAGACTGAACGATACCAGTGTTTTTAAATGCGATGTCAGTAATATAATAAAAGAAGGTATTCGTTGTCTAGATCAGGGTCTCCAAAGTAAGGCCCGCGAGCCTCTAATGTAGACGTCTGATTTGCAAATGGAAATTATTGGTGTGCAATACAGTGATATTTTGAACGACAAAATTAAGGAAGGAAATTTGATAGAATTCTATCGATGCCTTCCATGTGAGCAGTTTATTCACCTTAAAAAGTTTGCTCGTGAATTCATTTCTGTTTTCGGACTACATATTTGTGCGAAAAGACATGTTCTCATATGAAGCATTATCTGATGAATATTTAAAATCTTTACTTGTTATAGGGACGACACAATTTGAACCCCAGTTTTAACGTAATTTTGTCAGAAAGGCATCAATTTCATTTATCTCACAGAATTTTCAGTCTTATTTTCTACGAACATGCATCCTGATCGGAGACAGTGAAGAATAGATTATTAAAATGTATTTGCGCATGTTTCTCGTGTCTTGCCGTGGTCGGATTAAAGGCCATAGCGGGCCGTATCCAGCCCGCGAGCCGTTCTTTGAAGACCCCTGGTCTATTTTACACTGGGGCACGTATACAGTTGCTTTTCTCTTATTTCTGTTTTCACAACGTATGCTGGCAGGCGAGCAAAAAATTATGTGCATTCCCATATCAAATTTCTGCCTCATTTTTTTCTTTTCGTTAATTCGAGATGCAGGCAGAAAGTGATAACAGAATATAGACCTACTCTATAGTCTATGCAAATATCCGTCGGTCATATCGCACCACTGTATGAAATTCGCATGTCTGATTGGAATATATTAATTCTCCGTCATTTGAGAATTCGACAATGCAATATCATCTCACTAAACGATCTGATTAGTGACTAATATTAAGTTATTATTAACTAGGATTTTTTCAATTTAAGATTGCTGCCAAATTCATCGTATACTTTTCATTACGCAGGCTCATAAAATGTTCGTGAAAATCCAGGATGTCCATTTAACCAATTTGAACGCTGTAACGATTGGTCAGGTATGAAATTTTTTTTTTACTTTTATTGATCAAAGTTCCAACATAGGCATTCGACCAATATGTAAATTCATTTAGCACGTTTATAGTTTGCTCTTTGAACAGGATACCTCCGTCAATTAAGCCTACTCGAGGACAAACGTTGCTACTGCCATTCATTTACATACAGAATCCTTGCTGTGATTAGCTATCTTATGTGTACCAATAGTGGCGTCTGATCATTGATTAAAATATTTCATTTAGAAACTCTGAAATCTTTTGAATTTTTACCCCATCACATTGGCTATAGGAAAACGGTCACCGAGTCATTCGTTGTCACCAAATTACAGATTGCGTACCCGATTACTGTCCTACTCCTGCTCCTTAATAAATACGATGTACATAATAAACAGGAATGTCAAAAAGTAACAGTGATATAGAACCAGACTTACTAATTATTCGCAAGATCGGAAAATTATTAGCAATACTGTTGTGCCAGAGAAATAGTGGTTTGTGTCTTTTGCAGATAATTGTGTTTTTGAACCGCTTAAGCGGAGAGCCGATTGGATTCACGATTTTAAGAATCGTTGTCATCGATCGAAACACAATTTTAACGGTGAGTAATTGCGATGAAAGCTCTAAAATCGCACGTAGAGGCTCAGTCAGATCTAATTGATTCCATTCAACCAGTCCGTGTGTCGCAGTTAATTTCATAACAAAACTGGTATGCGAGACCTTTGGTTCAATGTTAGACAGGAGGCAAAGCTCGATTCCCGGGTCTCATTGGTAGCGTGTGCAAACGAAATGTATTTACAGCATTCATCTAGTTATTTAACTATAGACCTGTCTCCAACCTACCATTTCTCTCCAAGCTACTGTAGAAATTCGTCTACAAGCAGCTGGTCGCTCATCTGTTGAAGAATGATCTTATGCCAAAGAACCAGTCAGCATACCGAAAGGGGCACTCCACCGAAACGGCCATACTAAGAATCTACAACGACATCGTAGATGCTATTGCCAACGGTCGTGTGGCTGTTCTTTGCCTCCTCGACCTTTCCGCGGCCTTCGATACTGTCGATCATGCCACCCTCATTCGACGTCTTGAAATATCATACGGCCTCAAGGGGGAGGTCTTATCCTGGCTCTGTGACTACGTAACGGGTAGAATGTAGTAGGTTCTCTGCAACGGCCGAACGTCACCATACAGTAATGTCCTGAGTGGCGTTCCCCAGGGGTCTGTGTTGGGCCCTCTTTTGTTCATATTGTATGTTGCTGATGTCGGCCGAATCATTAAAGCCTTTGGTCTAGACTCGCACAGTTATGCTGACGATAGCCAAATTTATTCCTCCTGTCTATCGGCAGACTCGGACAGACTGCGGACAAGGATCATAGAATGCATAGCTGAGGTCAAATCATGGATGGCATCTAACCGCCTGTCGCTTAACTCAGGGAAGACTGAGTTCCTCTGGCTAAGCTCCCCGAGAAGGAAATCCCAAATAAACAGGACACCGTTTGAAATAGAGGACACTGTCATTGCTACCACTGTACGACTGCTCGGCGTTATTTTTGATGAGACACTGTCGTTCGCGGATCATATAAGCAACGTGACACGTGTCTGCTTTTATCAGTTGCGCAGAATCAGAAGTATCAGGCGATATATACCAACTGGTGCTGCGATACAACTGATTCGGGCGCTTGTGTTATCCAGGGTCGACCAATGCAACGGAGTCCTCCTCGGCCTTCCCGAGTGCCAGCTAAGCCGCCATCAGTCGGTGCTCAATGCATTCTCTCGCCTGATCTATGGAGCCCGCTGGAACGACCACGTGACACCGTTGCTTAGAAACAAGCTTCTCTGGTTTGGTGTTCGAGAAAACATCACCTACACGCGATGCCTGATTACATATCGGGCCCTGAACGACACCACCTGTCCTGATTACATATCAACACTCGTATGCAGGGCAACGACGAATGGCAGACGCGCGGAACTTCGATCCAGTAGTCGGACATTGTTGATCGTCCCTCCGCCTTCAAAGATTGCCGTGTTCGGTGACAGATCAGTTACGCGGGGAAATCCAGCCCTGTGGAACTCGCTGCCGATCTATGTTATTAATGCAAATTCCGTTGGCTGTTTTGAAAAGCTCCTAAAGACACTTATTTAACATACACTGTATCTTATAAGTGACTCCTTTGTAAAACCCTCTTGACTTTAGCTCCAGTTATGTTACTGCGCTATATAACTTGTCGTAGATAATAATAATAATAATAATAATAATAATAATAATAATAATAATAATAATAATTTCTCTATCTATTAATCTAAGACTGTCAGCATCTCGTATCTTGCAGTTGGATGTGCCAACTGTTAGCGTGACAATACTTCTTCATAGGGCTTTTGACGACTATATTGCAGAGTATTATAAGCCACTTGTTTACTTGAGTACTTAACATACAGCATCATATGCGTCTAACGTGTCGATTGTTGTGCAGATTTTAGGACTCTTGATCACCTACTTCCTCCTGATCATCCAAATGGCTCCACCGGCATCTTCGCCCTTTAGAGCAGGCAACTACTCTTTTACATAGTGACGAGTCGTCATTTCTTGACAAGGGAATTTCATCTGTAACAGAACATAGCAGAAACATTAATTGAGAAGATTTAGACGCAGCTATAATTATGAAATGCGAAAGAGACTACCGAGCACCTTAATCAACTATATAATTGGTCATATTTTGTTAAATTAGTTTTTCTAGACCCGCCTTAGCTTAAATTGTATAATAATCTCTATAGTGCACATGTCCATATTGTGCAAGTCAGTATCGTGCACATGACTTGACGAGTATAAGTCTATAAGATAATAAAATGCTGAGAAATAATTTTTAACTTTATCTTTTTTTAAAGATGTCGTGGTGCTTTTAGATCAGAACATATAGTTGAACATTTATAATTGACCCCGTCACCCCATACTATCATATTCGACAAAGAAAGCGTCTCTCCGTTATTTGGTTAACTTAATAAACTGAAGTGCACCAGAATGAGAACTATCACTGTGTGGCAGTACTTAATGGAACGAGACCTAACTTATCTACTAGCTAAATTACTCTAAGTATCAGCTCGATCCATTATCAAACCACCAAACATCCGAACTAAATGCGAGTAAACGATGATCGTTCTACAGGCATTTTTGATCAAATTTACTGGTTAGTCATTGACAGAAAAGCAGTGAATTCAATTTATCACCCTTGGAGCTCAAAGGGGCCCATTTGGCCGCCGAGAGGGGCAGGGGCAAATACACTGGGCGGGCGTCCTGTAGAGGCTGTGGCCGGTGAAGTATTAACATTTTGAAAAAGACTAGAAAGAAAAGGTCATCATCAGTTTTTCATACTTGTTAGGGGCCCGTGACTTCCCTTCTGCACAAAGGCCCGGAATTTCTCTCGACGGGCTGCGCACACACACCCACACTCGCAAACAAATACACACTAACACAGTAGGCCTATGTTTAAAAATAAAAGATCGAGATGACGACTGAAGATTGTAGATGATGGTTTTCTTCAATTAAATTTTATTTAAATGCGTCCGAGTACCCTCAGTGAAGTACGCACAGCCATTCAGAAACTACGTCACGGTCGCGCAGCTGGTCCAGATGGAATACCACCAGAGCTACTCAAGTGTGCAATTGACCCAGTTAGCATTTCTCTCCACGAACTCATCTCAAGGGTGTGGACGACTGGACATGTACCAGTTCAATGGAAGGAGGGAATTGTTCTAGCACTGTACAAAGGCCGAGGACCAAAGACCGAATGTTCGAGTCACAGGCCAATCACCCTCCTGTCCGTTCCTGGGAAGGTGTTTGCCCACGTGCTTCTTGCGAGACTCAATCCACTTCTGACAGCGAAACGTCGCACACAGCAGTCCGGATTCACGACGGGCCGATCCACGATGGACGCGATTCTCGCACTCAGACTCCTGTCTGAAATCCACCGGGAATTTAACAGACCGTTGCAGGTGGCTTACGTCGATCTGAAATCAGCCTTCGACTCTGTAGACCGTCAGGCACTTTGGATGGCACTCAGAGGTATTGGTGTTCCGACGTTCTTATTGAGCTTAATTAAAGACCTACACGAGGGCACGACTGCAAGAGTGCGCATCAATGGCATGCTATCTGAGACATTCTTCACTGCCTCAGGAGTCCGTCAGGGCTGTGTCCTGGCTCCAGCACTCTTTTGCAGGGCTATGGACTGGATCCTGGAGCATGCTATTGACCAGACAGGGATCACCCTACCGGAACATAGCTTCTCCGACCTAGACTACGCTGACGACGTTGCTCTTCTGGAAACGTCCGTTAAGAACCTAGAAACATCACTCAATCAGATTGAGTCGACAGCCTCAAACTAGGGCTACATGTGTCCTGGACAAAAACCAAGCTGCAGAATCTAGGTTCTGGAGGAGACGCAGGAGACATATACGTTAATGGACACCAGGTGGAAAATGTGTCAGAATTCACTTACCTGGGTAGTGTCCAGAGTTCTGATGGCAGGTGTCAGCGGGACATTACTCGCAGAATCGGCATAGCTGCATCTGCCATGAGATCTCTTCAAAATTTATGGCGCCAAAGACAGATACAGCTCGGTACTAAGATCCGAATTTATCAGTCCTGCGTCCTGCCAATTCTCCTATATGGTTCTGAGACTTGGACTCTGCTTACACGAGACTCTGAAAGACTACAGGCATTCCATATGCGCTGCCAGAGACAGATTCTCTGCATTCGCTGGTTCGACTTCGTGACCAATGAAGCAGTCTCCAAACAGACTGCCCTCCTGCCAGTGACAGAAATTATCACGCGACGCCGTCTGTCTCTCTTCGGTCACGTGGCTCGCCAGGACAAGAACATTCCGGCCCATCGCGCTCTTGCCTGCGCCATTGCTCGACGCACCGAGACGCGTCCTTCTCCGAGCTGGAGAAGACCTCCTGGCAGACCACGCCGTACATGGCCCCAGCAGACCGGCGATGGTCTTCCTTCCACAATTCTTCATGAATGGCACTCAGCCATTGGTCGCGGTCACAACTCGCGCAACACGAGATTGGCACAACGGACCTCTGTCGTTCATGTGAACAAATGAATGAATGAATGAGTACGCGATGGCAAATGAATCTTTCACACTTCTATGAATGCTTACAGGTTTGTATAAGATTCTTATCTAATGTTCTATATATCGACTTCTTAAATCTGCCATTCCTGATGCATATTCTTCAAATGTTCTCTGGGTCTCGTAGTTACTAAAAAATTGCTGTATAAAATCGATCGATGCTATTTAGTTAATTAGTTAATATGCCAACTTACATAGCGCTATACTGTAGTCATAGCATGCCAAGATCAAGAGCATTTTAGACGTTGCACTTGAACGAGATGCTAAAAAGTGTCTTTAGTCTCTTTGCAAACAATTCAAGATTAGTCGTATTGGTCACACTGTCCGGCAGCGAATTCCAGAGGATGGGATTCCACGGGTAAAAGACCTCTCCACAAATTACACTCTCTTAGACAGGGGAATCACCAATTGGACCCGATTACAAGGACTAAAACTGCCAGCGACGATCAGTAAGCGGGAGCCTATAGATAAGTTTAGCTAGATAGACTGGGCTTGCAGGTTTGTCAAGGACACAGAATGTAAGCCAGTATCTCTTGTAGATTATGCGTTCTGGGATGCGTATCCAATGCTGTTTGTCCTTGAGTAAAGGGGTGACATGTCCACCCCATCTACCGCCTTCAGACCACGGGACAATGTGAATACCGTCGATAACGAACGGTGCACGGATGAGAAAGTACTTCCGTTGCACGCATCGCCGATAGTGGTCACAAACGCTCTGCAAGAACTGATGAAAACATCTAGGCCGTCGCTGATGGTACTACGAGAGCACAGGTGGAACTCGAAGCCAGCGAAACTCGTAAAGAAGTGGTGTCGCATGATCAGATCTTCTAGCTCGATAGACTAGACGTCCTGCTGCACTGAGCACAGACTGAAGTCTAACGCAGCCAAGAGTAAACTGCAGTGATACTGTAGGAGTGGCATGACCAGAGATACCACTATTGTTTTTAGAAGAGAAAGTCGAATCGAGTTTTGAATATTTCCAATCGCCCGGACTCCAAAACAGCTCGCCCGACCCCCGGGCATTTGCCCGTTCCCCATCTCGACGGGCCTGTCTAGAACAACGTAGCTGACCCTCATCGGTATGGGGTTGGCCTTTCGCATATTGTTTTGTGCGATCGACGCAAGAAATATTTACCGCATTCTTTTCTTATAAATATTACTGACATCGAAATTTAAGTTAATCTGTCAGAGTGTAGCGATATATATATATATATATATATATATATATATATATATATATGTGTGTGTGTGTGTGTGTGTGTGTGTATTGTAGCGAATTTATAAATAGCTGAGGCCCGATAGGCCCAATATAATAATAGAATGACCATATGTAGTGAGAGAGAGAGAGAGAGAGAGAGAGAGAGAGAGAGAAAGAGAGCATTAAATGCATGCGGCGAGCCATTAAAGAATGCGAAGCGCATGCAAGTTAGTGAGTAGTAACCCCCTTCCTTGGCCGGCAGAAATCGTATAAATAGCCGATCTCACGACAGATCAGGACCGATTGCCGAGGCGGCGTGTGTTTCCAGAAGGGATAGAGTGCCGGGTGAGTACCCGAGGAAAGGTCGCACCCGAGCGACCGATTGCCGAGGGCGGCGTGTGGCAGGAGAAAGGTAGGGCACTCGAGCACCTTTAGTCGAGCACCTTTAGGAGGGCACCCAGTCAAGAAGCACCCTTGAGGTCGGAGCACCCTTGAGGCTAAGCACTTGAGATTGGAGCACCCTGAGGCTAAGCACGTTGAGCAGAGCACTCTGAGGTCAGAGCACCCTGAGTGGAGGCACTATAGGTGCGGTGCGAGGCTTGAGTGATAGATGCGGTGCGAGGCTTAAGCTAGAGGGCGGTGCGAAGGGTGCGGAGGCACAGCGCCGTAGGGCGGCGCGATAGATAGGGTGCGGAGACACTGAGCCATAGGGCGGTGCGATTGGTGCGTGCGAGGCACTGAGCCGTAGGGCGGTACGATCGGTGCGTGAGAGGCACTGAGCCGTAGGGCGGTGCGATCGGTGCGTGAGAGGCACTGAGCCGTAGGGCGGCGCGAGGCACTGAGCCATAGGGCGGTGCGATCGGTGCGTGAGAGGCATTGAGCTATAGGAGGGACGCGATAGGCACGGTCCGAGGCACCTAGATGTAGGTGCGGCGGCGGCGCGATAGGCGCGGTGAGAGGCACTGAGCCGTAGGGCGGTGCGATAGGTGTGGTGCGAGAGGCACTGGGATTTAGGTGCGGTTCGACAGGCGCGGAGACACTGAGCGTATGGCGGTGCGTTGGTGCGGTAGAGGCATTGAGCGTAGGGCGGTTCGAAGCACTGAACGTAGGGAGGCGCGATAGGTGTGGAGAGAGGCAAAGTGCACGGAGTGAGGTAAGGTGCGAAGGTAGAGAGGTGAGGCGCACGGAGCCAGATAGGTAGAGGTGAAAGGACGCTTTAAGGAAGGGATTGAGCGTGGAACGTCGGAAGAAAGCACAGAGTAGTGCGCAGAGTGACAGGTGGTTGTAAGAGAGCCTGAGATCTTAGCCAAAAAGCTAAGACGAACGACCACGTGCCTTAGAGTGAGTCAGACCCCGTGTGCGTCGAACCAGGCGGAGCCATCTGGAGTTTAGGAGGCGTAGGAACCTCGATAGGCCCGGTTCATACAATATATATATATATATATATATATATATATATATATATATATAGTTATATACTGTATACCTTCTTCTGCCAAACAGACTGACTCGTTTCCGGTGTTATAGACAGACTGTTAGCCATGAGCTGACGGTTTTATACAATGAATTTTTATCGACATCAATCTCATCTTGTCAGAAATCGAAAATCGAATAAAAATAATAACCTCCTCAGCGTATATCCAATGTGTTACAAAATCTCTAAGTCTTTTCAAGAAAATTAGCGGCGGCTCGACAATAACTAATTGTGACGACTGGAACTAGCGACTGCGGAACTTAGATTTCGCCAGCGGCGTTTGTTACGTAAAGAAAAAAGCAATCTACTACAACATTATGAAACTGATTGCTGATCAAATCAAGTCATATTTATAATTATAATGAAATCAAGTCACAAGACCGCCGTCGCTAATCGACGGTTTGTCGCAACGATGAACAATAGGTCTCCGCAGTATTCTGCCTCTTGACGATTCCATAAGTGCTGGCGTTTCAAGTTTGACCATTTCATTATGCTATCCGTCCAGCTTGTTCTGCGTTTACCTCTATTTCTCTTCTATGAAAGAGTGACATTCACAGTAAATAAGTGTGTCACACGTTGGATATCTACGTCGTGAGAAAGACAGATCGAGAAAAGCATAGGGCCTAAATCAAAATAGCAATATCAAAATGGAAATATCAAAATAGAAATATCAACACACTAACAATTCCAACAGTCATTATGCCTTTTTCAAGTGTGATTATAGTATTATTAAATTTTGTATAAGTGCATTTCACTTGCTTTTGTAGAGGAGTCTGAAGTTGTCAAATCATGTTCATGACGATGATTCCCGTACTAACGAGCATTCTGGTCCAATTCACTGCATATGCAAACTAGGACAGGCATTGCGTTTTTCATTCGCTGCGGAGGAGAATCTGAAGTATGAGTTGTAAAATCGCGTTCTTGTTTAGTGTTCGTCCTAAATGACGATGCGTAGGTCCTCAGTTCACGACCATTCTAATTATGTGGCTTTCAAACAGGCTTACTTAGTCTCCTAAACCATTTTAAAGGACATTATTATTATTGTTATTATTATTGTTATTGTTATTATTATTATTATTATTATTATTATTATTATTATTATTATTATTATTATTATCATCATTATTATTATTATTATGCAGAAATTGCTGAAATTGCTGAAATGTTAATCTTTTAAAACTTGCTAAAGAAATCGTTTAAGTTAAGAATCATTTGACAGAGTTCTGTTTATTTGATTCATGACATTGAAGCACTTATCCATTGCCATGATGGATAAATAGGAGCTAATTGTTAGTCAGATAATGACTTCCATTTTATAGTTAAACATCTTTTTGCACCGCTTAAGCGGGGAGCCAATTGGATTCACTGTTCTAAGAATTTTCAATTTTAATCATCTATCGAAACACAATCTTAGCGGCTACTGAGTTGATTCATGTGCACGTGTTCTGAATTCCTAACCGATACATAGATGATGATTATGGTAACTCGATGGCTGCATCAAGAAAGATGTTGATATTGACCTGAATGAGCGAAACGTTTGATAAAGTAAAAGCGGTCTAATGGTAGTCATGTAACGCAATCGTAGCAACATAGGCAGTAACATTAATTGATATCCACATTGGACGTAACAGCAGATAGGCTATGTTTTTAGATAACAGATCTAATTGTCATTGGCAGGTAATTGCAAAGGCCGCAAATGAAGTGATATATTTAGGCTGCCGCAAAATGTCACATTTAAGCATTATTTCAGTTCTTCACTTTAGAATATTTTTGAAAGTATTAGGCCTATTTGAAAAATTGCATAATTAGAAATTGTCTGTACAATCTTTCTCGGTGTGAGGCGCTTTCGCGTCTACTGTCATCGTGAAATTCGACGCCGCTCGTTCCCACGGCGGCATTTCTCGTTGAATCTCAGGCAACCTTTAACCGTACACGAACGCGAGACATTTCTCTGCCGACAGCAACTCGTTGACAAAGTCCTGGTCGTCTGTGGTCGAGCAGGACTCGCTGCTGCTTCGGCACCGGCGCTGCGCCTCCTTCAGCACGTGTTTATGCACATTATTTTGTATCAACGATTGCAATTTTTTAAAGCAATTAGACAGCTCGATATTTTCATCTTAGTAACATGAAACTGATGCTGATATTTCAGTGCCGTTATGTGCGTTAATGCATATAAGCAAAAATACAAATTGCTTTACTAGCATTATTTGATTTACTCAAAATTCTAAAACACTAATTGACTAAACATACTATGCGAAAACTTGAGATGCTTGAAAATCATTAATATATCTAAGTAAAATATTTTTCATAACAATAGTTGTGGTTTGCATGAAGGTGTCGTATTGCTGTATTGATTATGTCATATTATGCGTTGTTTTTGAATCATATTAAATCAAGAAAAATTAGATATTTTGGACATGTTACCAGAAAAGCAGAAAACTCAATAAAACTCAATAATAACTGGTTTGACGGATGGAACTAGGAGGCAAGGCAGACCGAGAACCAGCCGGATAGATAGCATTATGACACGGACTAACATGAAAGGAGTTCCACTAATGGAAGCAGCTAAAGAAAGGGAGCAGTGGAGAATTATTGTTCAACGTTGCAGCCAACTTTCGCATAGTGACGACGGCTTCATGACATGACATGACATGCGTTGTTTCATTATGAAATTGCTATTGAACAGTCAAACAAAAATTCACATTAATTCTCCGGCCGTGTTTCTGTGCTGAAATATTAAATGACATACATTTCAAACATAAACTGCACATATACTGTATATAAAGAAGAGGTCGCGCTGACTGAAGAGGCAGCTGTTTAGTTACGTGTTGCCCGCCAGTAGACACGAGAAACAAAACTGCTGTAGTTTACAATATCGCGATAATTAAATGCATATTTATGGTTATATTTTAAATTCCTTTTAGTCACGAAGTCAAGTTCGTTCAATAACCTTGAATTTTGAGCGCGAATGATAAAAACGATGCCTCCTTTGAAGATATTTCCGAAACAAAGGGAAAGTACAGAAAATGGACAAACTGGCGGAGATGAAAAGGAAGACTCTGAACGAGAGTCTTCGTTGAGAAAGGCGTTTTTGCCGATGACTTTCATTTTGAGACTTCTCGGATTGTATTTCGTCAAGACAGATGGTGGACCGAGAAAAGAATATTATTCTCGTATTTACAGCATCATCATAGTGATTATTGTATGGATCAACGCCGTCAGAATATTCACAATGTTGAACCGTTATGACACGATCGAAACAGGACTTTTAGGAAAGGGTCCAAATCTAATAACTCAGGTTACTGTGGCTGTTGTAGTTACTTCTTGCTATAAATTCAATTCAAGCGGAAAATTAGAAGCGCTTTTTAAGAGCTTTGGCAAAGAGCTGGATTGTCGACAGTTGAAGAAAATCAGAATTAAAGTGATAGTTTGGTCCGCAGTTACATGGCTTTTCATTATAATTAATGCCATTGGTAATATATATAGTGCATATTTTGCAGGGAACGAATCTGCTAACTTAACGTTTATGGCGCCATTTTTTACAATGATCCCCATCAGCGACACCTTACCTATATACATTTTACATGCGTTGTTTCTTATTCTGGAATTGTACACTATATGTTTTCTTTTTGTCCCTTTAATGTGGAACTTTCTGATCGCTTCTGTTTTTTGTGACGGATTTAAGAAATGCGCGAGAGATTTCCTTATTGGTTTTAAAGAAGCAAAGAGCGCAAGCTCGAGCACATTCGAGGCACTGAGACAGAAACATCAAATGTTATGCCAGATGGTTCAAGAGATTGACAAGTACATGTGCCTGATGAACGCCGCGTACTTCTTTGGGTATATTAGCATCGTCATCTTAGATCTGTACGGATATTTGACGAAACCATCAAAAAGCGCAGAACCATATGTTCTATTCTTGGAGCTTCTCTTTGACTTCAGCAGCCTATCCGGAGTCTTTCTACTCGCCTATGGAGGAATCATTGTGAATAACTCGGTAAGCTGTATGTCTAGATTGAACGATACCAGTGTAATAAATGCGAATTAAGTAATGTAACAAAAGAATTTGTTGTCTAGATGCCTCGATAACACATGCCTCTATAACCCAATCGTCTCGCGAAGAATTTTGTTCATCCGTGCCACATGTTAACGTAATGAACGTCATAAGCGTAATAACAAATTCCCCATTTTCTAGTGTGTCCTGAAATAGCATGAAATTTCTTGTCACCTATCTGCTTTTCGAACAATGTGGTATTTGCTTTTCGAACAATGTGGTATTTGACAGACCAATGGGTAGGGCTCAAGCCAATTAAGGTAGAATTTTTGAAATTGTCTCATTACCTTTAATAGGTCAGTCAACTAGGTTAATTGAGACTTTCCTCCCTGCCATGCATATACAGTAGTGGACCAGGGAAGGGAAACCGATAAGAAGCGACCAGGAAATTTCCTTCTGTCTCATCAAATACCACGCTGTCCTCAAAAGCTTTTGTTATGGCATAGCTCGAAGGTGTTCAATCCACGGATAGGCAAATACGGTCTAGTTTACACTGGGGCACGCATACAGTTGCTTTTTTGCCAATTCTGTTTTCACAACGCATACTGGCTGACAGGCCAACAATTATCTGCATTCTCGTATCAAATTTCTGCCTCATTGTTTTCTTTTCGTTAATTCGAGGTGCAGGCAGAAATTTATAACAGAATATAGGCCTATTCTATGCAAATATTCGTTGGTCATGTCGCACCGTTTCATGAAATCCGCATGTCTGAACAATATATCTCTTAATTCTTTGTCATTTGCATATTTTACAATGCTAAATCATCTCACTAAACTATATGATTATTGGCTAATATTCACTAGGACTTTTTCAAATTTAAGATTGCTGCCAAATTCATCGTATACTTTTCATTACGCAGGCCCATAAAATGTTCGTGAAAATCCAGGATGTCCATTTAACCAATTTGAACGCAGTAACGATTGGCCAGGTATGAAATAGTTTTTGCCTTTATTGATCCAACATAGGCATTCGACCAATATATAAATACATTTAGCATATATATATATATATATATATATATATATATATATATATATATATTAAGCTAAGCTAAGCTAAGCTAACTAAGCTATATATATATATATATATATATATATATATATATATATATATATATATATATATATATATATATATAGCTTAGCTCTTTGAACAGCAACCATGCACCAATTACTCGAGGACAAACGTTGACTCGTGTCAATCTCTTACGTGCATTGTCCTTGCTGTGATTAGTTATCCGATGTGTATTAATAATGACGCTTAATCATACACTGTAGATTAAAATATCTCGTTGAGAAACTCTAAAATCGTTTGAATTTTTCTAACCCATCTCATTGGCTATAGGAAAACGGCCATCAAATCATTCGTTGTAATCATATTACAGATAGCGTATTCGAGTACTGTCCTAATCCTGCTCCTTAATAAATACGCTGTACATAACAAACAACAACGTCAAAAAGTAACAGTGATATAGAAGTTATAGGTCCAGATCTTTTACTTATGGGGCGGCGAATTTAGGTGACCATATGTCATCTTGGCTTTCGCTTAGCTAAATGACCTTGTTAATTCAATTCTTACGTTATAAAATGTAAGTGCATGTTTATTAATTATTCGCAAGACCGTAGAATCTTAACAATATCGTTGTGCCACAGAAATAGTGGTTTGTGTCTTTTGCAGATAATTGTGTTTCTTAATCGCTTAAGCGGAGAACCGATTGGATTCACGATTTTAGGAATCGTTGTCATCGATCGAAACACAATTTTAACGGTAAGTAAATGCGATGAAGGTTCGAATAAGCCTACCACACTTAGAGGCTTAGTCAGATGCAATTGATTCCATTCAACCCGTGCGTTGCAGTTAATGTCATGTTAATTGTGAATTGGTGAACGGTGATGGCATGTAGATGCCAACATTTTGTACCATGCGTCAAGTGTCAAGCATCATAAGTTCATAGCGATATGTTTTCGAGATTGTCGATGCTTGTAATGTGCCATTCATGAATGTTTAGCATATATACTTGATTTTCGGTGCGTTGGTTCATTTTTAGACTGGAGTCAAGTCTCGTTTCTCTTGTTTGATTGATAGTGGGTGCAGTTGAACGTAGCAATTCTTCTATTTATTTAGCTACATAATGAAGAATGTCAACATCTTGAAAATTGGAACAGTTCATAGCATGACAGCATTATTTGCCTAGGAACTTATTATCTGAGTAGGTCTACATAACGTACAGTACCATGATGTGTCTAACGCAAATGCTTTTTAATACAGATAAATGCTCGGTGATGCACATTGGGAAGAAGGGAACAGATCATGAATTTAAGTTATGTGGGAAGGGACTAAAAGTTACAAACGAGGAGAAAGATCTAGGGGTCATCATGCATAACAGCTTAAAGCCATCTAGGCAATGTGCAGAGGCAGCTAATAAGGCCAACAAAATTCTAGGTATGATCAAAAGAACTATAGTGAGCAGAGAGAAGGATGTAATAATAAGACTTTACAAGACATTGGTACGTCCACATTTAGAGTATTGTGTTCAAGCATGGTGTCCATTCCTGAAGAAAGACATAGAGACCTTAGAAAGAGTGCAACACAGAGCAACAAAAATGATCAAGGGATATCATAAACTAACCTATGAGGAAAGGCTAAATCACTGTGGATTGACAACCCTGGAAAAAAAGAGAGAGAGGGGATTTGATTGAGACATACAAAATACTAACAAACAAAGTGGAAATGCCAAGAGAAAGATTTTTTACAATGAAGCAGTATGATAGAACCAGAGGACACAACATGAAACTGTTCAAGAAACGGGTTGGGAGACATAAACAGCATTTTTTTAGTGCAAGAGTGGTGGACAGATGGAATGAACTGGATGAGGGGATAGTAATGGCTACAACTGTAAACGAGTTCAAAATAAACCTCAGTAGGCTAGGGTATTAGATTGGACGGGAACAACAGTGGTTCTCACACAGGGCAGTCCCTACTGAACCACTTTAAACCTTGTTATATTATATTATATTATTATATAACGTGCTTATTGCTGCTGTGTAGATTTTAGGACTCTTGATCACCTACTTCCTCCTAATCATCGAAATGGCTCCGCCGGAGTCTTCGCCATATTCACATGCTAAAGTCAGCAGTACATCAACATAATGTCGAGTTGTAATTTCTTGACAAAGGAATTTCATCTACAGCAGAACATTATAGAAACATTAATTGAGAAGATTTAAACACAGACATATTAAATGCGAGAAAGACTATTAACAACTTGATAAGCTTATAATTGGACATATTATGTTGCTAAATTAATTTTCTATCTTAGTTTGATTGTTTAGTGTCTAAATTGCATAAGTTGACATTGTATCAAAAGTATCAATAGTGTCATGGTTGCCAGATTTCCAAAGTCAAAATACGGGAGATTATTACCGCGATCAGTGCGCCCACTCCACGATCCAGTTCATTGTGAATTATTATGACTAGAGCTATACTACACAACAGTACTATAGAGGAGTGGGGTAGCCAGGATTTACGGAAGGGGGTTTATTGTTTTGGTCATGGTCAACTGTGAAAAACTGAAAAAATCTTGACAAACAAAAAAGTTCGTCCGCTCACACTGACACCTTGTTTTCCTCTTTTTCTTCGTTAGTGTTGGCAAGCAAAAAAAGTCAACGCCTTAATTAACTACATTATTTCTTCAATTTATTGAATTCGTAACGTTGTTACGAAATATTTTACTCCGGCAACCCCACGGGGTGTGATCCACAAGTCCGCAATCCGAGAATAAAAATGCGTGAAACAATGAAAAAATCTTTTTTGTGACAGCCAAGAGGGTTTAATCCCCAAATCCCCTCCCCTCGGCTGCGTCACTGCTATAGAGCATAGACTAGGAAAACGCAGTGTACAATACTGTTCAATGCACTGCATCATCTATATGTAAAGGTAAGGTAGTCCCATACTCGATTTTCGAGCGTCCCATACTCGATTTTCGAGCGTTGGGGCCGGTGCTGATCTCCGGTTACTAGGCAAGCAGCAACGCAGGTGGCTTGCGCCATTAATCTAGAGTAGGTTGCCATTACTTTCTCTAGACCCACGTTTTACCCTTCGCAGCTTAACGCTGCTACCAATTTATCGACGCCTAAGCGATGAACGGCGTGGTTGGTCGCCGGCACCACGGCTAGATCCCGGGATGATCATCCATCCAAGTACTAACCGCGCTCGACGTTGCTTAACTTCGGTGTTCTGACGGGAACCGATCGCACAGCGCCAAGTAGGCCGGGTTCGCCAAGCAGGCCGGGTCATCTGTATGTAGTAAATTAATATTACAAACAAGTTATAGGCTAATAATATTATTATCATAGACCTCCCAACGAGTCCTAAGTTCTTATTCCTGCCGTTAAAGTAAGTATGAAACAGAGGAGCATTGCTGCCTGCCTCAGAGCCTTTATTATCTTGTTTGATATTGTACTAAACTGTACTAATGACTTTTATTTGACGTTTTATCACGTCAGAAAATGTAGTATTGTTTCGATTTTAAACTGCGTCTCAATGAAGTCTATCTACCTAGCCAAATACGGGAGATTTAGTCTCCCGCGTAGCATCCGTTCGGGAGGCGGGAGACTGGGGCTGAAATACGGGAGCCTCCCGTAAAATACGGGAGATCTGGCAACCCTAGTGTAGGATCTTTGGGCAAATAACGATTACGTAATGTACATGTACAGTATTCTATGCGTCTACCGTGATGATTGATGCTGTGTAGATTTGAGGACTCTTGATCATCTACTTTCTCCTGATTATCCAAATGGCTCCACCGGAATCTTCGCCTCATATACACGACAACAAAACAGGAGTTGAATGTTTCGCCGCGGTTTCGATACAGTAGAAATTTCACATCAACTAAAACAATACATTTCAACAACTACTAATTGAGAAGGTTAATTGGTAAAAAGATTAAATGCGAATAGGACTAATCAACAACTGTATTGACTAAATAACTGTGCATTTTTGCTAAATCTCTTTTTAAAACCCTATTTTAAATGGCATAATTTGAACATTACATATATGTTCATGGTACACAAACTTGCATCGTGTATGGGACTTCATCATCATCAGCTCATAGTCCCCTCAGGAACCGTCGAGACCAGTAGCATGCTGAACGATTCTTTTCCAATTTTCGCGGTCTTGTGCCGCGTGTATTGCCTCTCCAAGATTTAATCCAGTCCACTCTCTGATGTCGTCGAACCATCGTCTTCTGGGCCTTCCAGAAGGGCGTGTTCCCCCATTGTTCCCTCCATTGCAACGTTCAGAATTCTCTTCCATGTGACTGACATGACCAAACATCTGGAGCTTCCTTTCTTTGATTGTGTTTATCACATTACTGTCGGTCCTGATTCTTCTCCTTACTTCTTTATTCGTGATTTTCATTCCCCACCATATCTTAAGAAGCCGTCGGTAGCATCGCATTTCGAAAGCCAGGAGTCGCCTGCAGTCATCCTTTTTCAGTGTCCAAGTCTCGCCTCCATAAAGGAGCACAGAGAAGACACAGACTCGTAAAAGTTGGAGCTTTGTCTTGAGGGAGATCTTTCCAGAGCTCCATAGTTTGCCAAGGCGGCCCTATGCTGAGCTGGCCAGACCAATCCTCCTTCTAATCTCCTGACTACAATTCCCATCTGCACGCACCAAGCTTCCCAGATATACAAACTGCTCGACCGTTTCCAACTGGGTGCTGTGTATGGGACTTGGTTAGAATTAAATAAAATTTTTATTTGCAATATTTGCAAAGAAATATAAAGTTCAGAAAATAATATTAATAATTGGATGATGATGAGATTATATTTATCCTATGTTGAAAACCACTACATCTCGTAGATCCTTCTATTCCAACAGCCGTTTGTCCGTTACAGCTCTTGTCTTTGATTTTACGAAAATAATACCATTTGCAGTAGGCCTATAATGACAAACAGCATACATATTAAATTTCAGTTCTTCATAATTGTATGTACTATATTATAATCACTATGCAGAAACCAACCAAACAAATAAATGCCTAATCCAATGTCCTATTTTATTTAAAGTACTTTAAAGCAGTGCTTTTTTTACTAGGAAAAAAGGTTTGGAAACTTATTATTTTTTACTCTTCAACAAAAAGGGGCGTGGTAACGCCGTACCTGTACGTTCCCAGCCGCATTATTACTTATTCATAATATATATATATATATATATATATATACACACAATCTATACACACAAAATCTGGCAAAAAAGGTGTGGGAACGCCGTTTCCGTGCGTTCCCTCTGAAAAAAGCCCTGCTTTAAAGACTTCACACTATAGCTATCAGCTGACGCTGTCTTATGGCTCTTTTTCCTATAAATATTTATTGACTTCAAAATTGGTTCTGTAACTCAGATATGACATTATGTAGTCGAATTTTAATTTCAGTTGATTTTCTGCCATAAATAATAAATTTTGAATGTAATTAACATGTGCAGTTAAACGTTGAGTCGCGTGTCATTGAATAATGTCATGTTGGCTATTTTATAACATGAAACATGACGCGTTGACAGCTTTACAGATTTTAGGACTCGTAATCACTTACTTTATTCTCAGCATCCAACTGGCTCCCCGTTTGCAAATACCGTTAGAATATTGAATAGTACAAGCTTATCTGTGTATTTCGTTGACATGCACTTCAATTCGCCGAAAGCTTAATATAACAACGAATCAGTGAGAGCATCACAGTCTACGAACCCTATTATAATTCCTAATTATCTTGATAGATGCATTGCCTAATTAGTACATTTGATTTATTTAAGCAGTTTTTAATATATTGTCGTTACTTGTAGGTCACATTGCATTACACATCACACGAACTTGCACTGCGTGTGCTATTTTAGCATTTTAGCGGTTTTAACTTTCTTGACTGGTTTAAAATTTTGTTTACTTTGAATGTTTCCTTTGAACATTTACCGTTGGAATATATAATTAATATAGGCCTACAGTATATAAAACAAACCGAAATAAAGATGTAGAGCAACCTTTTGTGTAGAAAAAAGCATCGCTCTAGAGTGTCACCTATCTTGTGTCGTACAGCAGGAGGCAAAAGTACAAAGCGTGATAACACCTTTGCTTAGGGTCTTTGGACAAATAACGATTGCGTTATGTCAGTGAACAATCTAAACTCTCTATTCAAAAATGTTAAATGTTGCGTCCCACAAGGCTCTATATTAGGACCACTACTATTCTTAGTATATATTAATGACCTGCCAAATATCTCTAAATTTCTTGAATTTATTATTTTTGCGGATGACACATACGTCATTGCTAGCCATGTCAACTATAGTGAGTTAATTAATAACATAAACATGGAACTTGACAAATTATCTAAATGGTTTAAAATAAATAAATTGGCTGTTAACCTCACTAAGACAAATTTTATCAAGTTCAAACCTAAGAATAAAACTCCTGTTTCTATTACTGATAATATAATGATAAATGATCAAATTATTCTCCAAACCTCATTAATTAAATTCCCAGGAGTTATATTATATCATAAATTAAACTGGAAAGATCGCATCAATTATTTAGCAAACAGGCTATCCAAAAATCTGAATGTTTTAAGGCATAGGCTATTAAAAAATATCTGGAACCGAAAGCTCTCCATAATCTTTATTTTACATTAATTCATTCTCACCTTACATATGTAAATATCACATGGGGAATGAACTATCAGTTCACTATAGTTAAAATCCAAATACTTCAAAATAAAGCAGTTAGAACTGTTAGATTAACTTTTAAGGGGCCCACCTCAGGTCAGGTCAGGTCTTCGTCCTCCAGCTGTGTCCAGCTATTGACTTCTCCATGACATCTCTCCAAAGTTCTCTGTCCTTTGCTATTTCTTCCAAAGTCATTCGATGTCTTCCGTCAGTTTTTCCATTGAGGTTCATCCCTGCCATGTGCAGATCCTCTTCCAAACCGTCCACCCATCGTCTTTTAGGTCTTCCTTTAGATCTTCTCCTCTCTGGTTTGTAGTTGAAAATTCGTTTTGGGTTTCTTATTTCTTCCATTCTGAGTATGTGTCCAGTCCAATTCATTCTTCGTTTTCTGATAACTTCCACGATGCTCGGTTGCAGTGTTCTCTCTCTAACTTCTTCATTTGTTATATGTTCTTTGTATCCAATCCTTAGTATTCTTCTAAGCCATTTATTTTCTGTTGCTACTAGTTTTTTCTCAAATTCCTTTTTTATGGTCCAAGATTCACATCCATAAATTAGTATTGGTATTACACAAGTGTTGAGAATTCTTAATTTTGTTTTCATCCCAATGTCATGTCTTTTGAAAATATTGGTATGTAGCCTGTTGAAGGTTGATCCTGCCAATGCTATTCTTCGTTTAATCTCCAAGTCCGAGCCTCCTTTTGCTTCCAATTCACTTCCCAAGTAAACAAAATTCTCCACTATTTCAATTTCTTTTCCGTTGTGTGATACTATTGGCCATTCCCCAACTGTTTTTGTAAATTTCCTACCTACCTACCTGGACACAAATAACCTATACAAGAAGTTTAAAATTCTTAAAATGGTAAATATATTTAAATTTCAAGCCTCAAAATTTATATTAAAAAATTTACATAATCTTTAACCTACCTTTTACTATACTTGTAAATTCCTTGACCCACATAAAGATAACTCAAATAGAAATCTAAGAAATATTAATAATATCTATCTTCTGTTTGCCAATACCAACACTAGACTATTCACTATTAAGTATTCAGGCCCTAGAGCATGGAACTCTCTCCCAGAAAATTAAAAAAAATATCAATTTATCTCTTTTAAAGAGAAATCTTTAAAAATTTCTTCTACTACACCAATTATAACTGTCTAACCAGTAATATTTATGAGTATTTAATTTTTCTGTCTCATACTATTTTATAAACTTAATTTTATTTTATCTAGTAGGCCCTAAATTACATAGATTTGTAGCAAGTTTTGGTACATAAACTAATTCTGCCTTAAACTATGTTATTTAATGTCCTCACTTGCTTCAATAGCAATTTTTATTTATCAAATAATATTACCACTTTGTGGGATCTATGATTCATTTGGTAATACTTTTCACAAACAGTTTATTAGCTTACTATATATATATATATATCTTGTAGCTTACTATATATATATCTATATATATTGTAATCTTTCTTTTTGCCTTTTTGTCACCTAGTATAAGTTAGTTAAATAAGTTAAGCCTTTTTCCTACTTTGCACTTAGACAAACTTTATATGCATATATCTAAATTTAAATGTATGTATAACTTTATGTGAAGTGTAAGTGGTATGTGTGTGTGAAAATAAATTTGTATGAATCTTGTAACATATGACTAGAATTATAATTAAATCTACCTTAATTGAAGCGAATGCTATTTGAGTGTTCCCTTGGAGATTGCATACATAACTTATCCTCCAATAATTTGGTCCTAATTAAACTCGCCGACGGATCCATTAAACATCGACGCATTGGGAGTATTACCGTTTTAAAGACTATAAAATCTGTTCATAATCGTCATAAAAGTTCTTGTTTATTTTCACATATATGTTTCGACATGTGACAAGAGACGTCAGTGCTAAATCATGCAAGGGAAATTAAAAGATATCGACAAGCAAAATACATATCCAAGAAACACGACAGAGATCATATTTTTTCAAATTGTCAAAAAGTTGCTACGTTACTGACATCTGCAAATACACAGTCATACTTGGATTTCGCTACTTCCTCGAGTTTCTATACATACGCCAGCAATTTTGTGCACGAATCTGTGGGCAATTATAGCATAAAGAAACTCGATGGCTGCATCAAGAAGATGTTGATATAAACCTGAAGGAGCGAAGCGTTCGTCCAAGTAAAAGCGGTCTAATGGTTGTCATGCAACACAATCGTAGCAACATAGATAGTAACATTAATCGATATCAATATACGACGAAACAGAAGATAGGTCTTTAGATGGCAGAATTATTTGTCATTAGCAAAACACAGGGAATGGTGTGATGACATTTGTGATAGGTGTGGAAAATGTCTGCAAGAACTATGTCAAGTAGTTGCAGACAGAAAAGATTGGGACACACTGTAATGATTGCATCACAAACCAACGGACGCTGAGCCCACGGTTATTGACCATGACGATGATGATTAGCAAAACATAGCAAAGGCTACACAATTATGACAAATTAAGAAGTTATCTTTTTTGACTACCGCAAAATGCCTTATATTGAAACATCATTTTGAATTAACGGTTAACATTTTTTGAAGCAATTAGACAGCTCGATATTTCCATCTTAGTAACATGACACTAATGCTGATATTTCAGTGTCGTTATGTGCGTTAACGCATATACAGTAAGTAAAAAATATAAATTGCTTTACTAACATTGATTGATTTACTCAAAATTATAAAACACTAATTGAATAAGCATACTATGCGAAAACTTGATTTGTTTATAGATCATTAATATATCTAAGTAAAATATTTCTCAACTGTTGCTGTGGTTTGCATGAAGGTGCCGTGTGTCGGCTTTGATATTGTCATATTATGCGCAGCTCCATTATGAAATTGCTGTTGAACAGTCAAACAAAAATTCACATTAATTCTCCGGTCATGTTTCTGCGCTGAAATATTAAATGACATGCATTTCAAACATAGACTGCACATTTACTGTATATAAAGAAGAGGTCGCGCTGACTGAAGAGGCAGCTGTTTAGTTACGTGTTGCGGGCCAGTAGACACGAGAAACAAAACTGCTGTATTTTACAATATCGCGATAATTAAATGCATATTTATGGTTATATTTTAAATTCCTTTTAGTCACGAAGTCAAGATCATTCATTAACCTTGAATTTTAAGCGGGAATGATCAAAACGATGCCTCCTTTGAAGATATTTCCGAAACAAGGGGAAGGTACAGAAAATGGACAGACTGATGGAAATGAAAAGGAATACTCTGAAGGAGAGTCTTTATTGAGAAAGGCGTTTTTGCCGATGACTTTCATTTTGAGACTTCTCGGATTGTATTTCGTCAAGACAGATGGTGGACCGAGAAAAGAATATTATTCTCGTATTTACAGCATCATCATGGTGATTGTTGTCTGGATCAACGCCGTCAGAATATTCACAGTGTTGAAACCTTATGACACGTTCGAAACAGGACTTTTGGCAAGGGGTCTAATTCTAATAACTGAAATTACGGTGGCTGTTGCAGTTACTTCTTGCTATAAACTCAATTCAAGCGGAAAATTAGAAGCGTTTTTTAAGATCTTTGGCAAAGAGCTGAATTGTCGTCAGTTGAAGAATATCAGAATTAAAGCGATAGTTTGGTCCGCAGTTACATGGCTTTACATTATAATTAATGCCATTGGTAATATATATACTGCATATTTTGTAGGAAACGAATTTTTTAACTTAACGTGGATGACGCCATTTTTTACAATGATCCCCATCAGCGACAAATTACTTGTAAACATTTTACAGGCGTTGTTTCTTATTTTGGAATTGTACGTTATTTGTTTCCTTTTTGTCCCTTTAATGTGGATCTTTCTGATCGCTTCTGTTTTTTGCGGCGGATTTAAGAAATGCGCCAGGGATTTCCTTATTGGTTTTAAAGAAGCAAAGAGCGCAAGCTCGAGCACATTCGAGGCACTGAGACAGAAACATCAAATGTTATGCCAGATGGTTCGAGAGATTGACAAGTACATGTGCCTGATGAACGCCGCGTACTTCTTTGGGTATATTAGCATCGTCATCTTAGATCTGTACGGATATTTGACGAGACCATCAAAAAGCGCACAACCCTATTTTCTGTTCATGGGGCTTCTCTTTGACTTTGGCAGTCTATCTGGAGTCTTTCTACTCGCCTATGGAGGAATTATTGTGAATAACTCGGTAAGCTGTATATCTACATTGAACGATGCCATTGTTTTTAAATGCGATGTCGGTAATATGATAAAAGAAGTTATTCGTTGTCTAGATGCCTCGATATACTCATGCCTCGATAACTCAATCATCTCGAGAATAATTTTTCTCATCCATGTCTCTCTTTTTAATGCAATGAACGACACATGCGTGATAGCAAATCCTATCTTCAGAATACCACTTGGCAACGTTTTCCTCCGAAAAGTGTCTTCAATTCTACGTGGTTCTTGAAATAGCATGGCATTTTTGTCACCTCTTTGTTTTTCAAGCAATGTGGTATTTGAGAAGCAGACCAATGGGTAGGGCTGCACCAGTTAGGGTAACATCTGTAATTGTTGCTTTACCTTAAATAAGTCAGTCAAATAAGTTAATTGAGTCCCTAATCCCTACTATGTATGGAGTGGACTATTTATGTTCTGTTAATATGTCAATTTATAATGCGAAATAATCATGCTTAAGGCCAAAGTCAAGAGCTCTTTACACACTGCACGTGTACGATATATCATTACAGGTACATCTTAAGTTTCTTTGTAAACAATTCAAGATTAGACTCTATAGTCACGTTGTTAGGTAGGGCGCTCCAGAGCACAGGGTTCCCCCGCGTAACGGATCTCTCGCTAAGTTGCGCAGTCGTGGATGGAGGGAAACAACCAACTTGACACTGTGGCCAGATCGGAGCTGACGACCCCGGCCAATAGGCGAAGGCCTAAGAACTACGGTTGTTCAGTCAGATAGCCAGAAAAGCTGAATCATACAAGGTTCGAGACGTTAGCCAACATCTCTTACAGGTGATGCTCTTCGGAATGCGTAGCCAATGAAGTTTGTCTTTCAATAGAGCAGGGGTGCACAACCTTTTTAGGCCGAGGGCCAAATTTAACATTCCCAGAGTACTCGCGGGCCGGAATCTCGAAAATGCATGTTTTATATAAAATATATTGTATATAACCATAAAATTTATATAAATCAGCAAATCAAGCAAAATTAACTTTAATAAATGCTATAATGAACTAATGCTTCATAATACACCAGTTTTTTTACTTACTACTTTCTATAACACAAACAGTAATTCATCAGTCTGCATAATCTAATTCTAGGCTAGTGAGATTGCTGTGACTGAATGTTTTTAACCACTTTATCAATGTCTGGTTCCAATTCAGTTGTAACAATATTTAAAATGTTTGTGAAGTTGCTATCAGTCAAGTTTGACCTCAACTTATTTTTATTGAGGTTCGTAATTGAGAATGTTTGCTCACATAAATATGTACTTCCAACATTGAAAACAACTGTAATGCCAAGTCCTTAATTTTTCCAAACTTGTTAGGACAAAGAATTTTGAAAAATGTTAAAATGGTTTCTTCCTTGAAAGCCAATTTCAGTTCAGATGAACACTGAAGGTCAATGACCTCCAGCTGATACTCAGCAGGAATATCATTCCTCACTTAAATGTCGCTGTTCTAATAATAATAATAATGTGATTTTAAGTGGTTTAGGAGGCTAAGTAAGCCTGTGTGAAAACCACTGATGTAACCATCTGCATTCAATAACCTAGTTTATCTAGATAGCCTTTGAATCCGTTCACTGTTTCAACTGTCACTCCCACCTCGTCCAAACTGTTCCATTTGTCCACAACCCTTGCACTAAAAAAGTTTTTCTTTCTTGGACCAACCCTCTGCTTAAACAATTTGCACTTGTGGCCTCTTGTGCTGCTATAGTGTGCCAATGTAAAGAATCGATCATATAGCACATCTACTTTCCCAGTCATTATTTTGTATGTTTCTATCAAATCCCCTCTCTCTCTTCTCCTTTCCAATGTTGTCAGTCCACAATATTGAAGTCTTTTTTCGTAGCTTAAATTATGGCACCCATTGACCATCTTCGTTGCTCGTCTTTGCACTTTTTCTAAAAGTTCTATATCTTTTTCAAGAATGGATTCCAAGCCTGAACACAGTATTCCAGATGAGGCCTTACTAATGACTTATAAAGTTTAATGATTATCTCTTTGTCACGACTCACAATTGTCCTTTTCACCATTCCCAACATTTGGTTTCCCTTTTTGCTGCCTCCATGCATTGGTGAGATGGATTCATACTTCTATGGGTGATTATCCCCAAGTCTCTTTCTTTTTCTGTTGTGGTTAGAACCTTCCCCTAAAGAGTATTCATTACCATTATTAGACTTCCCAACATGCATTACAGAACATTTATCAATATTGAAAAGCATCTGCCAGTCCACAGACCACTGAAACAATTTCCTTAGATCTTCTTGTAAAATTTTTGCATCATCCTCTGAGTCTATATTTCTGCATAACTTTGTGTCATCGGCAAACTTTGAAATTTTGGACAGTAATCCTTCATCGATATCATTTATATATATTAGAAAAAGTAATGGCCCAAGCACTGAGCCCTGAGGCACTCCACTGATAACTCTTGCCCATTGCGAATGGCCTCCCCTAATGCCAACCTTCTGTCTTCTTCCCTTCAACCAATTTTCAATCCATCTGAGAATATTGCCCCTTATTCCACAGGACTTCAGTTTGGCAGCCAGCCGTACTTTATCAAAAGCTTTGGCAAAATCTAAATATATTATGTCTACTCCCTTGCCCTTGTCTAGATTATCAAAACCTCCTCCAGAAAGTCCAACAGGTTGGTCAGGCATGAACGCCCCTTTGTAAATCCATGCTGACTATCTTTAACAATTTTATGCCTAGTCAAATGTTCCAAAATGCTTTCTTTCAGTATTTTTCCATAACTTTACCGATTACAGATGTTAGGCTCACTGGTCTGTAATTGCTTGGTTCACTTCGTTTTCCCTTCTTGAACAGTGGGCTGACTAATGCGTCTCTCCAGTCTTGCGGTACTACTCCAGTTCTGAGTGATTCATTGATTATCAAAGCAATTGCATGTCCTATTTCATTTCGAACCTCGTAAAGAAACTTTGGATGTAAGCCATCTAATCCTGGGCTCTTGTCTGTCTTTAAATTGGTCAAAACCTTGATAACACATTCTTTTGTACACACTATATCTGTTAGCATTTCTTCTTCATTTCCATCAAACACAATTTTGGCTTCTGGCATAGTATTTGTATTTTCCTCTGTAAATACTGAACAAAAATAGTTATTTAGAATCTGTGCAGTTTCTACATCGTCTGTTATTGCACATCCTGCGCTGTCCAAGAGGGGACCGACTGTGTCCTTTTCGTCTTTTCGTTTCGTTCTGCATCAGTCTTACGTTTTTTAGTCTTGAATTTAGACATTCTAGACTTACTGCAGAGACAATTTGAATGTATAAAGCACGTTATTGAAGTAGTTTATTATCGCCCGTCTCTGTGTCACGTTGTTATAGGTCGCACATTTGTAAGTATCCCAACATATATGAATAGGTCAGTCAGCAGATACCTAATTTCTATGCCAAAATTACTGTTCTCGGGTCAGTTTTCTGTTATTCGAAATTGTACCGCGGGCCGGACAGAACCCTTTGGCGGGCCGGTTTTCTGTGCTGTTCGAAATTGTCCCGCGGGCCAGAAAAAAACCGTCGGCGGGCCGGATTTGGCCCGCGGGCCAGTGGTTGTGCACCCCTGCAATAGAGCGATGACATGATCACCCCACCTAGCTCCAAAGATCATTCGAGCAGAGGCATTTAGTACCATCTGCAGACGGTCCAGCTGGCTAGCAGGAAGGCCCAGAAGAACGCTGTTGCAGTAATCGACCCTTGAGAGGACTAATGAACGGATCAATAAGATCGCTGCCGAGGTTGGCAGGTGGCAACGAATCTCTCTGATCCGCCGGAGCTGATAGTAACAGGATCGAGACACATTACTAATGTGTCCATTTAACGCTAGCGATTCATCCAGTAGCGCTCGCAGAAGGCGCACTTCAGTGAACGAGGTAATATATACCATATCAAATAAGAACGGTGTGTGTGGTTGATCAATAATTATTATTCTTCCTAAGGGTCGCAATCTGCAATGTTTTAGTCTCGGAGGGATTTAAGGCAAGACAATTTGAAACAGTCCATTGCTTGAACTTGATAATAATGCAGTCACTGATGCGAGCTCGAAGTCGCTCTGTGTTCTTCAGAAGACAGAATTAATACATCTGGACGTCGTCGGTGTAGACGTGCACTTCGAAACCACACGACTTGATGATTTGACCAATGTCTGCAACGTATGGGGCAAACTGAAAGGGCACAAGTACAGATCCCTAAGGCACGCCACAAAGAACCTGCCGCGGGGCAGATATATGGCCATTCAAACAGACTGACTGCGATATGCCAGTAAGGTAGTCACGAAGACAGACGAGAGCAATATCCTTGATGCCATAGGTGAATTCGAGACGGCGGATGATGATATCATAATCCACTGTTTCGAACGCAGCCAAGACATCGACTAGACAAAGAAGGGCTAACTGCCTATTCGCTATGGCGTCGACGATGTCGTTGTAAATTCGCAGTATGCGGTATCCGTGGAGTGACCCCGCCTGTAAACTGACTGTTCCCTCGGCACGAGACCGTCTGACACCAGGTATCTTACCTCCTGCACATTTACGACTCTTTTCAACACTTTCGAAAGAAAGAGAAGATTGGAGACCCGGCGGTAGTTGGCTACTTCAGCAGGATTGGAGCCGAGTCGTTTGAGATGCGGATACACAACCGCATACTTCCACGACGAAGAAAATTAAGCCACACCGGGAATGGGTCGAGTTTGCACTGCTTATTCGGTAGTGACCGGACGATCGCTATGACATCCTCCGTCGACAAAGCAGAGAACACATTTAGAGAAGACCCTGTGTACAAGATGTAGGCTACTCAATGGGTGGCATCCGACGTTCTCTATCTGATAGCGCTGATTTTATCAGCGAGGTGCTGGTGAATGTCTTCAGCATAGAAACCGGAAGGTGGGCGGGAGCCTTTGTCAGACTTACCAAGGAGATTGTCTAAGTTTCCAGTTAAGCGAAATTAGTAAGAAGCGACCAGAGGAAATTACCTTCTGCTCCATCAGATATTACGCTGTCCTCAAAAACTTTATCATGACATAGCTCGAAGGTGCTCAATGCACGGATAGGCAAGTATTGTCTAGTTTGCACTGGGGCACGTATATAGTAACTTTTCTATCACTTCTGTTTTTCAAAGTGGATACTGTCAAGCAAGACAACAATTATCTGCATTCTCATATCAAGTTCTGCCCCATTGCTTTCTTTTCGTTAATTCGAGATGCAGGCAGAAAATGATAACAGAATATAGGCCTATTCTGTGCAAATATTCGTTGGTCATGTCGCACCGTTTCATGAAATTCGCATGTATGAATATGATCCATTAATTCTTCGTCATTTGCATATTCTATACTGCTGAATCGTCTCATTAAATGATTGGTGACTAATATTCACTAGGACTTTTAAAATTTAAGATTGCTGCCAAATTCATCGCATTCTTTTCGTTACGCAGGCCCATAAAATGTTCGCGAAAATCCAGGATGTCCATTTAACCAATTTGAACGCTGTAACGATTGGTCAGGTATGAAATAGTTTATTTTACCATTATTTATCCAACATAGGCATTCGACCAATATATAAATTCATTTAGGATACTTATAGCTCGGCTCCTTGAACAGGAAACATGCACCAATTACTCGAGGACAAACGTTGACTCTAGCCAATCACGTGCAGTGTCCTTGCTGTGATTAGTTATCCGATGTGTACTAATAATGACACCTGATCATATATTAAAATTTCTCATTCAGAAACTCTGAAATCGTTTGAATTTCTGCCTCATCACATTGGCTATAGGAAAATGGCCACCAAGTCATTCGTTATCACCAAATTACAGATAGAGTACTCCTACACCTGTCCTTAATAAATACGCTCTACATAATAAACAAGAACGTCAAAAAGCAACAGTGATATAGGTCCAGATCTTTTACGCATGGGGCGGCGAATTAAGAGGACTATATGTCATCTTGGCTTTCGCTTAGCTACTGAAAAAGCCCCTGTTCTTTCAATTGTTGCATTAGACAGTGAAAGTGCATGTTTATTAATTATTCGCAAGACCGTAGAATTATTAGCAATATCGTTGTGCCACAGAAATAGCAGTTTGTGTCTTTTGCAGATAATTGTGTTTCTGAACCGCTTAAGCGGAAAGCCGATTGGATTCACGATTTTAGGAATCGTTGTCATCGATCGGAACACAATTTTAACGGTAAGTAATTGCGATGAAGGCTCGAATAGGCCTACCACGCTTAGAGGCTTAGTCAGATGCAATTGATTCCATTCAACCCGTGCGTTGCAGTTAATGTCATGTTAATTGTGAATTGGTGAACGGTGATGGCATGTAGATGCCCACATTTTGTGCCATGAATCAAGTGTCAAGCATCATAAGTTCATAATGATATGTTTTCGAGATTGTCGATGCTTGTAATGTGCCATTAATGAATGTTTGGCATATCTACCCGATTTTCGGCGCGAGGGTTCATTTTTACACTGGAGTCAAATCTCGTTTCCCTTGTCTGGTTGATAGTAGGTGCAATTGAAAGTAGCAATTCATCTATTTATTAAGTTACATAATGAAGAATGTCAACATCTTGAAAATTGGAACAGTTCATAGCATGACAACACTATTTGCCTAGAAACTTATTTATCTGAGTAGGTCTACATAACGTACAGTACCATGATGTGTCTAACGTGCTTATTGCTGCTGTGTAGATTTTAGGACTCTTGATCACCTACTTCCTCCTGATCATCCAAATGGCTCCGCCGGAGTCTTCGCCTTATCTACATGTTAACACCAACAATACATCAACATAATGTCGAGTTGTAATTTCTTGACAAAGGAATTTCATCTACAGCAGAACATTATAGAAACATTAATTGAGAAGATTTAAACGCAGACATATTAAATGCGAGAAAGACTATTAGCAACTTGATAAGCTTATAATTGGACATATGCTGTTAACCCCTTAACTGGGGATCTTGGATATATCCGTCCATTTTACATTGAGTTACAGTTAAATACACAGTTAAGGGGTTAAATTAATTTTCTATCTTAGTTTGGTTGTTTAGTGTCTAAAGTGCATAAGTTGACATTGTATCAAAAGTATCAATACTGTCATACATATAGCAATTGATGAGGTCGCGATAATGCTGACTAAAAATATTTATCTAAATCTTTTTTCAAGGTCATCGTGCTTTTTGAACATACATTTGAACACGTGGCCAATTTAGAATTGACCTCCAGATTATTCACGATCAAGTACTTTGGTCCTCGAATATGGAATTCATTACTAAAAAGTATCATACATTACCAACATTAATGAATTTAAATTTAAGTTGAAAAATTGCTTATTATGCTTATCACCCAATTTACTAAATTAGTTTGATGTACCTGTTTATCTGTTAGGTTTCTTTACAGCTTTCCAATATTGACTTGCTGTATAGTCTATGTTTATTCTGTTCTTCATCTTGCATTACTTAAATTAATTACTGTGTAAAATATTAGTTCACTAGGTACCTCTTAGCGGGAATTATGCTTCCCTTTTGGCATCCTTGTATCCATTATATATTATCTTTATTGGCTAAATGAGCTGTTATTTCAAAATAATATCATGTTTTGTTATAAAATGTAATGCATATTAGGCCCTAGTGGAAATAAGCTTTCAAACTTTCAAACTTCCAAACTCTCAAATAATCGGACAATGTATCTTTTGAAACACGCAGACATGGAATATGTTATAATATTCACTCTCTGTGTCTCTGTGGATTCTGAAAGTGAAGGGATTTTGATCATCTTGTTGCAAAACAGTGACGCATGTCGGAAAGTCTCAATATTGTATCCATTTGATATGTTTCAATGAGTTAATCTGTAGATTTCAGATACTGTGCTTGATAAATTTTTAGAGTTACAAGTATTAACTGGATGTATTCTGGATTACATCATCCGTTTATTTTCATTTGGTTGGAATACATTTTTTGGGGTTTACAACTTTGGAATTTAACGTGTATTATCGCCGACACCTTTACGGTTGCAGACAACAAGTTAATGGTTACCGCAGGCCATTGTTTTGTTACGATAATAATTGACTGACACTATTCAGCTATTGATGGGCTCGTGTTTTGCGCATGAGCTGAGCTGTAACAGAATTTTTTTAGTTCATACATACTGTCATATTATTGTTATTGTTATTGTTCATGTCAATTTATATAGTGCAGTAATTAGCAAGGGCCAAAGTCATGGTTGCTTTACAAGGAACGTGAAAATGAGATATTAAATGAAGACGTCTTTAGTTTGCTCGCGAACTCTCCAAAGGAAGTGACGGACGACACGCTGTCCAGCAAGGAATTCCAGAGGAGGGGATTTCCGTGCGAGAACGAATGTTCTCCAAACTTTACAGTCTTCGACGGAGGTGGAACGTACGGATGGATTCGCCTATTGGAACGAAGGTGAAGCCGTCGATCGCTCCACACCGGCCTTCAAACGAGCTTCGTGAGGTATTCTGGACAGAATGGATCGTGTAGAACCCGGAACGACAGCGAACAGCGCTTGAACACGATACGCACCGGGACCAGAAGCCAATGCAGTTTGTCCAGAAATAGAGAGGTCACGTGGTCGCGCCAACGCACCCTGAAGATCACACGAGCTGAAGCGTTGAGGGTTGACGGTAGCTTGGCGAGCTGACGGTCGAGAAGGCCCAGAAGTAACCCGTTACAGTAGTCAATCCGTGATACGACTAAGGCGCGAACCAGTTGTATGGCCGCCGCAGCCGAAATATACCGACGGACCTCGTTCGAAGTTGCCGGAAGAACGCACGGGTCACGTTATCGACATGTCCAGCGAACGACAGCGTTTCATCGAAAAGTACTCCAAAAAGGCACAACTCCGTCGATGGTCGAATGTCGGCTTCATCAAAGTGAAGCTCCACTGGTGCGAGCGATCAGAGGTTTCCTCCTCGGAGTACTAAAGCAGATCAGCTCGGTCTTCTTAGGGTTTAGGGCCAGCCGGTTGACAGCGGCACAGCGCGTGATCTCGCGTATGCAATCCTCCAGATGCTTTAAAAGATGATCGGACTCCGAGGGCATATAAGTGATCCTTTGGAGATTAACACGCATAACTTTATCCGTCATCCATCGCTATATTAATACTGAGGATTCTGAGCGACAGATGCATAGAAAGAAAAACGATCTATACCTGTGTTTCATTGACTGCGAGAAGACCTTCGACAGCGTGAAACACGACAACCTATTCGAATGCCTGAAAAAAGCAGGAGTCGACGGAAAAGACAGAAAGATAATGGCAGACTTGTACTGGAAACAGGAGACAGCGATTAAATAAACGGAGATATCGTTGAATGGATAATGATCTCAAAGAGGCATGCCAAAACTGTGGCCTATCACTAGCCTAGATCTGTTCAGTTAATACGGGGAAGAAATTATTGAAATGACAAAGGATTGGAAGGAGTGATGACATTGAGAAATATCATTTGCTTAAGGTTTGACGATGATGCCACAATATTGGCATTCTCAGAAGTCCTGAAGAACTGCATAGATTACTAGACAAACTCAGAGAAGCCAGCGAAAACAAATGACTGAAAGTTGACAGAAAAAGACATTTTCAATGGTAGTTACAAAAACACTAAAAGAGCCTAAATGCAGGATAGGCCTACTCATAAACGGAAGAGAACTACAACCAATAGCATAGTTCAAATAATATCAAATACTTGGAAGCATTATTACAAGCGATGGTGGAAGTCGTATTGATGTTAAAGTGAGGACCGGTGTCGTATAAAATTATTTCCCCCATAAAGTTATTTCCTGGTCAAGTTTTGATTGGTCGGCAGATAGCCTGTCACTCAAGATTAGAACCGCCCTCCCATAGCAACGACAACTATAATTTTATTTCCTCCTTGGGAATTCTTTGCAGGCAACCAATGGCAATGCTTGAAGCAATTATATGGGTGGAGCCATGCTATAACACATACGCAAATCTCATGCATATACACAAGTTCATAAATATTCATTACCTATAACCACGGTGATTGGCTGCCAATTACAGTCAATCACAGTCGTCCTATCCATCATTTGTTTTTCGAATGCGGTCAATCGCGATTTTGACAAAGTAGTTTCAAGTTTCCATTTGACAAAGTAGCTTCAAGTTTACATTTAATGAGATAGAAATTGCAATAATCACTTGGTGTTAAATGTTGCATTACGCTCACTGTTATATTGTTCTGCAGTGGTTTTTTGTTACTCATCCTCGTACTGTACATTCATTGGTTTGTCAATAAACTTCTATGGTGCCACAATCATATCAGTGGTTTACACACAGGTTTGCTTAGACTCAGAAACCACTTAAAATCACATTATTATTATCATAATGCCCAGGGCTTCAGCCGATGGCGCACAAAACCAAAATTGAACTAGAGCCAGGTCAATTATTAACGGTATCTGTAAAAAGTAGAAAATTTGCATTATCCATTGAGGAAAAATATACATTATGGGCGCCTGAACTGTATATATAATTGTTTAGCGATACCAGATCAGTTGGAAAGATTTTAAGGACTAAACTTTCCTACCTATCTACACATAACTATATAGTGACGAAATGAAATTATAGTCGGTTATAAATTTATTTCCTAGTCTACGGTTTATCTATACCTGTTTATAGCATTGGTTGGAAATGATATCCTATGGGTAATAAATTTATTTCCTAGGATATAAAATTATAGCCGGTTATAAATTTATTTCCTAGTCTACTGTCTATCTATACCTGTGTATAGCATTGGTTGGAAATGATATCCTATGGGTAATAAATTTATTTCCTAGAAAATAAAATTATAGCCGGTTATAAATTTATTTCCTAGTCTACTGTCTATCTATACCTGTGTATAGCATTGGTTGGAAATGATATCCTATGGGTAATAAATTTATTTCCTAGGAAATAAAATTATAGCCAGTTATAAATTTATTTTCTAGTCTACTGTCTATCTATACCTGTGTATAGCATTGGTTGAAATGATATCCTATGGGTAATAAATTTATTTCCTAGGAAATAAAATTATAGCCGGTTATAAATTTATTTCCTAGTCTACGGTCTATCTATACCTGTTTATAGCATTGGTTGGAAATGATATCCTATGGGTAATAAATTTATTTTATAGGAAATAAAATTATAGCCGGTTATAAATTTATTTCCTAGTCTAGGGTCTATCTATTCCTGTGTATAGCATTGGTTGGAAATGAAATCATATTCTATGGGTAATAAATTTATTTCCTAGGAAATACAATTATAGCCGGTTATAAATTTATTTCCTATCTATCTATATCTGCATCATGTAGCATTGGTTGGAAAGAAAATCATGTCCTAACCATATACACATATAAGCAGGGCCGTTTGAAGGTCTTCGTAGGCCCTGGGCACTCTCATAATCGTAGGCCCTCCTCAACTTGAAACCTCCAAGTTGCCAAATACGCAACCAACTTAGGATTAAACTTTAAAGTTAAACACTTTCGCATTATTTTATGACTTCATGTTTAATAATGATTTTGGAATGCACCCTCCTCAGTTTTCGATGTCAAAATTCAAATCTAGTTCAACTACTTTCTGTCAACTGATGAAACAGTTTCTAAAGCCAAGGCACTAATTATGGTGTATCCATCAGATCTGGAAGAGGCAATTACTGACGACTTTCTTCTTTCACAAATATTTGGCAAGATTAAAAGAGTGGCTGAAATGCTTGGCCTAGGGCTCAAATAAAGAATAGGATGGTGATACGTTTTCCAAATGTAAATATTGCTTTCCGAATCTACCTTTCAATTTTTGGAACAAGTTGTAAAGGTGAACGTTCATTTTCAAACTGAAACTTATAAAAATTTATCTTCGGTCAACGATAGGATAAACATGACTATCCTCCCTGGCACTACTTTCATTTGAAAAAGACGATGCAGGAAATATTTTGAGGACATCATAAGTGACTTTGCTTGCTTTATGAAAAAGACCCAAAAGGTTTACATATCGTAACACTGCTCAAGTGCTCATATTAATAGATATTATACTGTTTGTGACTGCTAGACTTAAACGTTATTAAATTTGTATCTGCAAGACTGCAATTTCTGCCATAGCCTATTTTTACTCCCTTCATGTTCTCCATATACATCTGACTTTCGTAGGCCCCTGAAAAGGTCGTAGGCCCTGGGCACAGTGCCCAATGTGCCCAGTAGATAAAACAGCCCTGCATATAAACATAGCCTTCTGCTGTGGTTAGGTTTTTGAGTAAGATATAGTAGACTAAGGGCTCGTCTATAAATTACGTCACGCGGTTGGGGAGAGGTCCGGCCATTTGTGACGAAGTGTGAGGACGGGGGGTTCTGTAAATGTGACGTCCCCGCAACATTTTTTTAGGTGATAACCTTTGACATTTTTGCTTGTAAGGGATTTTGAGAGGAAAAATACAATTATGACCTTTTTGCTTGTCATGGTTTTTCGAGAGGAAAAAAATACAAGGATGGCCATTTTTGCTTGTCAAGACTTTTCGAAAGACGAAAATTCGGGGAGGAGAGGTCGGCCCCTGTGACGTCATATTTTAGGGGTCCGACGTTTTGTGACGTCGCGTTACGTCCAGAGTGCCAAAAATCGCGTGACGTAATTTATGGACGACCCCAAAGATGAATTTAGGCTTAGTCGGGTTTATGGTAGTTGCTAGTATTGTTCATTAGGAACTGGAATTATGTAGCACCAGCATTACTTGACTATTGTGTTTAAAGTACTTTTGTGGGTTTCTTCCCTTCGCCTCCTCTTCTTCACTTCCTCCCAATCAATGCTTCATATTAAATCGTATAGTTATTATTATAAGATAGCCATTTTCAGCATTATTGCTTGCTAAGTCTAATCGTATCTGCATATAATCAGCGGCTTATCAATCGCAAAAGAATCGCATTTTCCGGTAAACTCACTACGGGTGGTCTTGAGTATGTTTAACAGTTTAAGTCGATATTGATCATCTACAACAGACCGCTTACACTTATTTTCAAATGCGGATGCTACTAAAAATTGAATCATGCATTTTCACTTCAAATATGCCAATGATTTGCCATTGTTCCAGCACAGCTGATCTTATTTAATGATCGTTGTTCTGATAATAATTATTTCGACAAATGTCATGTTTTTCTCTGGCGCTTCGTCATAAATCGTCATTTTAATGTCGACTTATACAGAGAGGATAAACTGATAGGCCTATTGAGATTTCTAATCCGGAAACGCATTTTATCGTCTGTTGGTAGTATCTTCCTCGTCACTTTAATGAAGGCCATCTCTTGTTGCTAAGGATAGCATTCACTATATATTACTCTACTGAAGCATTTTTTCAACTATGCTTTCTCGTGGGAAATTGAAATCCGTTTTTCAGTTAATACCATCAAGATAACGCCAAAATGCCAAGTGCCAATGAAATAGATAGGTAGGAAATAAATTTATTACCCATAGGATATCATTTCCAACCAATGCTATATACAGGTATAGATAGATAGGAAATAAATTTATTACCGGTTATAATTTTATTTCCTAGGAAATAAATTTATTACCCATGGGATATCATTTCATTTCCAACCAATGCTATATACAGGTATAGTTAGATAGAAAATAAATTTATTACCGGTTATAATTTTATTTCCTAGGAAATAAATTTATTACCCATGGGATATCATTTCATTTCCAACCAATGGTATATACAGGTATAGATAGACAGTAGACTAGAAATAAATTTATAACCGGCTATAATTTTATTTCCTAGGAAATAAATTTATTACCCATAGGATATCATTTCCAACCAATGCTATATACAGGTATAGATAGATAGGAAATAAATTTATTACCAGTTACAAATTTATTTCCTTGAAATAAATTTATTACCCATGGGATATCATTTCATTTCCAACCAATGCTATATACAGGTATAGATAGACAGTAGACTAGGAAATAAATTTATAACCGGCTATAATTTTATTTCCTAGGAAATAAATTTATTACCCATTGGATATCATTTCCAACCAATGCTATATAGAGGTATAGATAGATAGGAAATAAATTTATTACCGGTTATAAATTTATTTCCTTGAAATAAATTTATTACCCATGGGATATCATTTCATTTCCAACCAATGCTATATACAGGTATAGATAGACAGTAGACTAGGAAATAAATTTATAACCGGCTATAATTTTATTTCCTAGGAAATAAATGTATTACCCATAGGATATCATTTCCAACCAATGCTATATACAGGTATAGATAGATAGGAAATAAATTTATTACCGGTTATAATTTTATTTCCTAGGAAATAAATTTATTACCCATGGGATATCATTTCATTTCCAACCAATGCTATACACAGGTATAGATAGATAGGAAATAAATTTATTACCGGTTATAAATTTATTTCCTTGGAAATAAATTTATTACCCATGGGATATCATTTCATTTCCAACCAATGCTATACACAGGTATAGATAGACCGTAGACTAGGAAATAAATTTATAACCGGCTATAATGTTATTTCCCTGCCATCAGTAGGCTATATAGTTATGTGTAGATAGGTAGGAAATAAATTTATCACCCATAGGATATGATTTCATTTCCAACCAATGCTATGCACAGGTATAGAAAGACAGAAGATAGGAAATAAATTTATTACCGTTATAATTTTATTTCCCCACCAACAGCAGGCTATATAGTTATATGTAGAAAATACAGTTATTGCCTGCTACTATCCGTATGCATTAAAGTGATTAAAGCTATTTTTAGATATTATGTTGATAGGCGGAAATAAATTTATACGCAAATAAATTTATACGTATGCCACATAATTTTATTTCCCTAGCAACCGCAGGCTCCGCCCAGGAAATAATTTTATGGCGGAAATAAATTTATACGACACCGGCATCGTAAAATCGGCTTTTATGGAAGCTTTAAATATCATGAGCAGCAAATACATCACCAAGTAACATGACAGAGATCATATTTTAAAATTGTCAAAAATATTGCTAAATCAACGATTCTAATTTTTGGAAGCAATTAGACAGCTCGATAATCAACATGATGCTAATGTTGATATTTCTGCGTCGTCGTGCACGTTAATACAAATTACTTTGCTGCCATTGATTGTATTTCCAAAAAGCTAAAACTGTAATTGACAATACAGGCTAGACCAGAACTAGAGTTGTTTGAAAATCATTAGGGGCTAATATGTCTAAGTAGAATATATCTTAACAATAGCTGTGGTTTACATGGAGACGACGTGTTTGCTGCTGCTGGTCATGTCATAATAGCGTAGTTTCAGTAAGAAATTCTTATCGAACAGCCCAATACAAATTCACATTAGTTCTCCTTTCATGTTTCTGCGCTTGAAATAGTCAATAACATGCATTTCAAACATACAGTAGGCTGAATACATATGTAGGCTATATAAAGAAGAGATCGCGACTTTGATTGAAGAGCTACAGGTGCTTGCTAGTTATATGGCGTTCGCCAGTACGTCCGTGAAACAAAACAACTGCTTAATTACGAAACTCAAAAGCACATTTATATTTTTGTTTCACTTCCAGTTAATTACGAAGTCAATCTACTCCAAGAACTTTGAGTTTTGAGAGCGAATGATCAGGACAATGCCTCATTTGAGAATATTTCCGAAGCAAATCAAGCTTAAAGAAATTAGACAGACTGACCGAGATGAACAGGAATACTCAGAAGGAGAGTCTTTGTTGAGAAAGGCGTTTTTGCCGATGACTATTAGTTTGAAACTCGTCGGATTATATTTCGTTAAAGCAGACAGTGGAACGAGGAAGGAATATTATTCTCGCATTTACAGCATCGTCATCGTGATTGCATTGTGGCTCAACGCCGTCAGACTATTCACAATATTGAGATCTTATGACACGATCCAGACAGGACTTTTAGGGAAGGGCTCGTTGATAATAAGTGGGACAAAGACGGCTCTGATCGGTTCTTCGTCTTACCTAATCAACACAAGCGGACTACTAGAAACACTTTTAAAGAGCTTTGGCAAAGAGCTGAATCGTCGTCAGTTGAAGCAAATCAGAATTAGAGTGATAGCTTGGACCGCAGTTGCGTGGTCTTACCTGCTATTTAATGCTGCTGCAAATATTTATAACGCATATTTTGGAGGAGACATATTTTTTAACTTAATTTGGATGACGCCATTTATTTCAATGATATCCATTAGCGATAGCTTTTTTATAAACATTCTAAAGACGCTACTTCTTATTTTGCATTTGTACGTTCTTGCTGTCGCTTTCGTCCCTTTAATTTGGAATTTTCTGATCGCTTATCTTTTCCGTGATGAGTTTAATAAATGTGCCCGAAATTTCCGTATTAATTTAAAGGAAGCAAAGAGCGCAACATCGAATACATTCGAAGCACTGAGACAGAAGCATCAAATGTTATGTCGAATGGTTCGAGGGATCGACCGATACATGTGCCTGACAAACGCAGTGTACTTCGTTGGTTCGATTTGCGACGTCATCCTCCAGCTATATGGATATTTGACGATACCGATATTCACAGGAGGACCGGTTCTTCTAGGCACATCTCTTTTATATGCTGTGTGCAGCCTATCCGGGATCTTTCTACTCACCTATGGAGGAATAATTGTGAATCACTCGGTAATCTGCAATCATACAGGGTGGGCCAAGAAAACCGGTACCACCCTGTTTTATTGTAAATATTTCACAACCCTGTCAAAAGGCATGAAATGTGATGTACGCCTGCAGTATTATATCATTGATGCAGCCATTTAAGTTCATTTTCAAGTGCAGTGGCGCCACCTAGTTTAAACACAGGAGGGATGGTAGGATGCGTTCATCAGAAATATCAGATGCTATGCTTGATTCCTAATATTAGTAACTGGTCTTTAATACGGCGTTTAAATAGATTTTCTTCTTTGCATTAGTCTGCTTTGGTAGCGTCGCAGTGATGTCTCGATTTGTTTATTGGTAGTCTGCTTTGTGTATTTCAAGTCAATTCTATAATTTTTTATAAGATGGGTAAAATATCGAAATACGATCGTTTCCTAATAGAGGGTTGGCGTAAGCAGAATTTTCGAAGATCGCGACGACTTCTGACAGAATTTAAAGAACATGATGCGGAGTATAACGAATCTTGAACGCCTGCTGAAGAAAGTTGATAGTAATGGCACGGCGAAGAGGCGGCAAGCCAGAGAGTGTCCCCGCTCTGTCTAGAAGAGAACCAAATTTACAGTTTTCGAGAATTAGTATGCAGCCAGAAGACAAGTCGCATACACATAAAGTACAAAGTACATGTGAAATTGCATGTCAGACGGGCATTTCTCACTTTTACACCAGTTAGGCCACTAATTTTGGCAGTCAAATAAGGTAGCTCGCATTTTCCATAAACACCTCCTAGTCCTCCTATCCTTAGCCTGGTTTTTGTTACATTGCGCAGCTGTACTTTGGAATATAAATTTTAAAAACTTAAGTGGTTGCATTCTTGATATATCATAATATTGCAGAAATACGCTAAATTTCACACATTTTGACCCAGGGGTCGTGAAAATATTTACAACAAAACCTGTTTTGTTGGCTCATCTTGGGGATTCGACGTTACTATATAGCTAATTGCGATTTCAGTAGCCTAATAATAAAAAGAAAGCTTGTCTAAATGCATCGATAACTGAATCGATAACATGTCTCTTACAGTTTCCTTGTCTTTTGAGCGGTTTCTCGCGAAGGCATTGATGCAATTTCGTTGTATTCTTTCCTTACACAGGCTCATAAACTGTGCGTGAAAATCCAGAATATCGATTTAACCAACTTGAACGCCGTAGCAATTGGTCAGGTATGAAACTAATTTTTGTCTTTTGATCAAACAAAGGCATTACAAGTTACAAAAAATATGTAAATTAATTTAGCGTGTCTATAGTAGCGTGTTTATAGTTTGTTCTTTGAACAGTAAACCTGCACCAATTACTTGAGGACAAACTAGATTTCACAGTTACCATTCATTTACATACATGTATCCTTGCTGTGATTTGTTATTCGACTTGAACTAATAATTAACTAATTAATAACGTCATATCATAGATCAAATCGGCTTATTTAGAAACTTTGAAATCTTTTGAATTTTCTTATTCCATCACATTGGTTACAGGAAACGGGACCATCAGGTCATATGCTGTCAGCAACTCACAAATAGTGCAGGCCCCTACCCGAGTACTATTCTACTCATCTCAATAAATACCTAAACAGGAGCGTCGGAAAAGGCACAATTATTATATATAGAACCAGATCCTTTGAGTACGTGGCAGTGAATTAAGGTGATCATAGGTCATCTTGGCTTTTGCTTAGCATAATGTCTTTTTAGTGTTCGCATTATACAGTTTCAACGATTGCCTATCAGTTTATTGGTTAGACCATAGAATCTTTAGTAATAGCTTTGTGCTGGAGAAATAGTGGGCTGTGTTTCATGCAGATAATTGTGTTTCTCAATCGCTTAAGCGGAGAAGCAATTGGATTCACGATTTTAGGAATCGCTGTCATCGATCGAAATACAATTTTAACGGTGAGTAATTGCTTCGAATTCTCGAAATCCGTACTTAGAGGCTCAGTCACAGTTGCGGCTCCAGGATTTGGCAAGTGGGGGGCCGTTGGGGTGGCAACTTATAATCATGGGGGCCAACCATTTGTTGTTAGGTATGTAGTATTAAGTATAGGGTCTCAACAGGGGGCCACTGGGAGGCCAGGCACTCAATAGGGGGCACGGGCCTCCCCGGGCCCCATGTGGAGCCGCCACTGCTCAGTCACAAGTCACTGCAGTCACTGCTTCCAGTTAATGTCATATTTATTGTGAATTAGTGACGAACCTGACGGTATATGCATGGGTATGCACATTAGGGCAAGAGGGGGCACTTGCCACTCCCCTGGAAATTGTAAATATCAATATTTCAGATTCAGGTAGAAATTTGAAAACTTTGCTAAGACATTAGTCGTGGCCATTGTGTTAAAATGTGTTTTGCACACTCCTGGAAAAAATTATGTCGGCCTCCATGTGTTTATGTGCCCATATTTTGAGCCTCGCGTCAAGTGTCAAGCATCATAATGACGTGTTTTCCAGATTTTCCCAATGCTGGTATAGTCACAAATAGATCGTTCGTTATGTGCCCTTATTCTATTCATTTAGCATATCTACTCAGTATGCAGCTCGTTTGGGTCACTGTTAAACTGGAGTTAAATCTCGGTTCCCTGGTCGAGACAATAGTGTGTACATATGAAAATGTCAATTCATCTTTTTTATTTAGCTAAATATTTAAGATTGGCAACATCTTGTATATTGCAACTGGAGGTAACACTTTATAGCATGACAACAGTATTTGCGTAGGGACTTACTTATCTACAGTGTAGATATTTAACGAACAGTACCACATGCGTCTAACCGACTAACGTGTCGATTGCTGTGTAGATTTTAGGACTTTTGATCACCTACTTCCTCCTGATCATCCAAATGGCTCCACCAGAATCTTCACCTTATCTAGACGCCAACCAGACATTGATATAAGGTCGCGTCGTAATTTCTTGGCAAGGGAATTTCATCTACAACAGAGCATTGAAGAGACATTAGTTGAGAAGATTTCAACTCAGATATATTAACTGCAAGAAAGACTACTTAGTAACTTGACAAACTATATAATAATTAATTAGACGTATTTTGTGAAATTCAATTTTATCATAGTTTAAATTGTTTAATCCCTGCAGTGCGTATGTTCACATTGCATAAAGCAGCATAGTAGCGTCAAGCATAGCAATTGACGAGGCCACCGTAATTAAATGGTGACTAAAAATGTTTATCTAAATCTCTTTTTAATGATCATTGTGGTTTTGAACATACAGCTGAACACGTGGCCAATTTTATAATTGGCTTCATAATCTTATTTGACAAAGAAACCACGTCGCCTTGTCATTTTATTCATTTAGTAAACAGAAATGAACCAAATTTAAAATCGAATAAGGATACGAGTTAAATTCTTTGGTGTTACATTGTTTGGCAGAATGCCGTACCAAAAGCTCTACCTTGTTTCTGAAGTACACACCTAAATATCTACCATTGCTTTCTATTCAGGCGCGCCCGTCTCCCCAATATCCCATTGCTCGCCTTGTTTCCCCGCAGGACAAAAAGTGTTTATGGGCAATTACCTGGTCCAGATGCGTACCTCGCTTCCCACAGTCAAACATTATTGTGGCTGTGGCTATTATTTTGGCGTGTCACGAAAGCAATTAACGCTAAAAGCGTCAATTACCTTGGTGGTCTCACCAGGCTGGTCCAAATGCCTACATCGCTTGAAAGGAGTTAGATGTGGACGTATGCCGTTCGGACATAACGTTTCATTCATCAGATTTCTTGAACGTACCCGATAGCGTGCGCTCATAGCGCTAAAGAGGTTAAATGGTTGAGTAAGGACGAATAAGCGGTTGGGAATAAGCAGCACTACGGCACCTTCCTCCGGAAAGCGCTATAGAAATTTACGAGACTTTGCTTACTTAGGCCTACTTACTTTAAGAACTAATATTATGCTTCAATGCTCATTTGGGATGAGTCCTAACTGATGCCAGAGCCTAAAGCGCCAAACATCCAAATAGAAATAAGATAAGATCGTCCTATGGGTAATGTTTCGATTAAATGTGGGGTCTGTCACTAACAGAAAAGTGGCAAATTCTATTTCTCATTATACATTGTTGCGATTCAAGTCGATATGGTGCGTGTACAGCTTAAATCCACTCCAACAAGGAAATGAGCTCAAGCAAAATCCACACCAACACTTCAACTCCTGTGAAACTAGCAGACCTTGATTTCATTCGCCATTTTCTGCAAACCCGACTTAAAATTTTCAAGTGGTCTCGGCTCTATAATAGAATATTTGATCCAGAATCATAAAACAACATATATTTATTCAAATAAATTTTAATTTATTGTCTCAAATGAAACGTTGCCGTTTAGTTTAGCTCTATGCTGCACATTCTTTGTCATATTTTATTGATTTTTTTCGTTTAATGCAATTATTCATATTTATCGCTTACAAATTTTCCGCCGAATTTCAAAATAGTTCTCTCATTAAGCCGAATGAGTGCGTGAATTCAATTTTTTAGTATTGAATCATCCATAAAATATTTATTCGACATCTTTTAAACAATTATATCGTAAATACCAACCATTTAATTGTGAATAATTATAATCTTTGTTTTTACTTAAATCTGTGGTCACATGTAGGCTATACATAGAAAGTAATGAATTTGAAATAAATCGTCTTCTATAATTGCTTTTCAATGTATAATTGCCTCGAATGATCAGATGAGATGACATGTAATGATGCCACGTGTTAGGTTGATGTCTGTTTGCTTTGCTGTTTCCAGCTTAATAGACAATAAGAAGCTCATTCGACACATGATCCAAACATTTCAAATTAATAAGAGTGAGTAAAACTAAATTTCTAAAACAAAAAGCAGAAAATTCAAAATTACAGTCAATCGACTGGGTCGAAATTTGAGAGCACCTAGTTTGCGTCACTCCCAAAAATAATTAATCGACAATGCTTCATCATCAATCATCATCATCATCATCACCACCACCATCATCATCATCATTTGCCATCTTCGAGTCGAAGGTCGGTAGTCACAAGTTGTAGCCACTTTCTCGGTCCTCAGCAGTTCTTTTTAGTTCTCCATAGTTTTCAATGCATGTCCTGTCCTTGATGTCATCCAGCCAAGTTCTTCGTGGTCTACCTTTTGCTCCTCTCCTTTCGTATTTCCCTTCCAAGATATTTATCGCTTGTTCTGGACATAACCTCTCATTAGATGTCCAGCGTATTGCGTTTTCCTTTTGGCAATGTCTTTCATCAGGTTTCGTCTGTTTCCCATTCTGTTCAGTATTTCCTCATTGGTTATTTTATCACTCCAACTGATTTGCAGGATTCTTCTGAAAATCCACCACATTTCAAATGCCTTTCAAATGCTTATATTTTCTTTTGCATATTTTTGAAGCTAGTTTTAATCTATCTTGGTTCAAAGAAATGACGCATTTTAGAAGGATTCAAATTTGTATCCATTTGATTTGTTTTAATCTGTAGATTTTCGATACTGTGCCTGATAAACTTTTTGTATTATAAGTACTACTTAGCATGCTTTAAAGTGGCTTAAGATGCATTACTGTCTGTGTGAAAGCCACTAGGGGCGCTAACGGGGCTTGAACCCGCTCCGTCAGCCTGCCGCTCCTGCGCGTATCCACTCTGCCATCTTCCGCCCTCTAAGGTATATTCTGGATTACGTCAGCGTATTTAAATTTGGTTGGAATCTATTTTTGGCTTTACAATTTTGAAATATAACTTGTATTATCACCGACTCCTTTGCCGTTGCAGACAACAATTTAATAGTCACTGCAGACCATTGTTTTGTTACGACAGTAATTTACTGGCACTATTCATCTAGTGATGAGCTTTATTTGAGCTTTTGACCAATATTTTCACATATAGAAGACTATAGATGCACAAAGGAAAATTGAGAAACTTAACTTCAACTAAGAACTGTAGAATTGAATGTTTTGAAAGTTATATTAACCGTGATTACATTGTGTTTGCCCCTGGAAAAATTTCTATGAGCGCCATTGCTTTCAGTAAATATCAATTTCTCTGCTTACTGAAATGTCAGAGTGGAGAACGGTGAAACAGACAGCTAAAGCAGAGTTAACTGAAAAGACACGCTTTAGTCCATACTTGAAAGTGTGCTTTGATTGTAAAGATTTAACAGAAATGGAGTCCCAGATTTTTAGTCAAGCAGCAGCAGAAAGCAAGCATTCTCTTATCAATATCAGTATCGGCACTATATACAGTTAGTAGTAAATCAGCAACTCAATCGAGTGAGAATGTTTGGGAGATGCAACTTTGATTTCATAAGTCTGACCAGTCTACAGTTGTTTCATTAATGAATAGACTCACAATCAAATTTTGGAAATGTCTTCTAGCAATAGCTTGCTTAGTTCTATTTGGATATACAAAAACAACTGAGTCGCAATATGTTGGCAACACCGTCGAATTAAGAGTGTCGCTGTTTTAGACGGTGGAATTGATTTAAAATTACCACAATGCCGTTATCATCCATTCGCTCCGCTCAGGGTTTAATCTAGGCCGTTTTCGGGGGGAAATTGTCATTCCCTCCCGAAAATTTCAAATTCCCCCGGAAATGTTGGCATACTGCATCAACTAACAGCAGCCCCTGGCTGATTTTTTCCGGCTTTGTCAGTTCCTACCCCGGAGTCCGGAGTCTAGATTAAACACTGGCTCCGCTTATAATATATATGCCTACTGTAATTCACCATTCTTCGAAGCATTTATACAACTCGACAATTCGATCGGGCTAACATTCAGTTAACGCGCATATATCTTGACACATTCGTGCACATTTGATTCTGTTTACCATGATCGATCAGCTAATGAGGGATAATTGCTCAGCAATGAAAAATAATTGAGCTGATTTTTCCATCCGAACCAAAGTTGCTAGAGAATAGATTGCTCGACAGAGAAACAAGGTTTCAACTTTCTTCGTTGCACCTTGACAGTCTGTTTCAATGTCTTCATCGTCAAATGCGCTCAGCTCGATACTTAAATTTAAATTCAGATGCTTTTTCGGTGAGTTTTGCTTGAAAATCAAGAAAGAAATTCATTGCTACCTAATCACTTATGACAGTCCATGTTTTTCAAACCGCCTGGCATTTATTTGAATAATAGCCTATAGTCGCATCATTGTGATCTTTCAACAAGGCACTATCTGTCTTTGCTCTTTCGATAATATGCTTTAGCTATGCTAGGAATTAATTTATTGGCAAATATTGCGAAGCAGCAGATAATGGCTACATCAAAACACAGCTGCCGATATAAATGGGCGAAACTAGAACAAAAATGCGATATCGTGGCGCGGTTACATTAGTAAATATTGTTACTGAATTGTCTGGCAAAAATTTCACATTAGACATTTGCTCGCCTTTTTGCAATTAGCCTATGTTGTTAGTCATCTGCATCGTGACCAGTGGCGGTTCCACCATGTTGACGATTTGGGCTGCATCCCCCACTGGAGTTTTTTTGCTTGTTAACATATTTTTCGTAAGCTTTTTAAAAATGTTTATATTCGGTGAACTTACTACCGCGGATGCGAATGACCTTTTTTCCTTGTTCAACCTATTTTTGCGTCAAATTTACCAAAAAAATCAACTGCAAAATACTGCCGATGACCTTCTACTTTTTGCTTGTCAGCCTTTTCCGGCAAGGTTTTTTTAACATTTAGTAGGCAAAACACTGAGAAGAATTACCTTTTTTCTCTAATTTCTTTTTAAACTTTGCATCCCACCACCTTCCTATGAATTTTTTTCATCCCCCACCAAGAATTCCTGGTACCGCCACTGATCGTGACATGGACTGCACACAAATGAAGAAGATTTCGCGGCGATCACTGAAAAGGCAGTGTTCTCTATGGGCAGATCACCGAAGGGGCAGATGCCTGCCAGTGCATTTTGAGTTGGCTTAATCACGAATCCAAATGCATATTGATGTTTCTAATTCCTTATAAATGCGAATGAACGTTGTTCACTTCTACCGAATATTAACTACGAATGATCAGAACAATGCCTCCTCTGAAGATATTTCCGAAACAAAGAGAGAGTGAAGAAGATGGACACACTGACCGAGATGAAACTGAATACTCCGAAGGAGAGTCAGCGTTGAGAAAGGCGCTATTACCGATGACTTTCAGCATGAGAATTTTCGGATTATATTTCGTCAAAACTGACAATCGAAATAAGAAAGAATATTATTCTCGTATATATAGCATTGTCATATTGATTGTGTTGTGGTTCAACGCCGTCAGAATGTTCACAATTCTTACTCGTCAGGATACGATAGAGGTTGCACTTTTTGGAAAGGGTGAAGTAATAATAGCTGAGGTTATGACGGCCATTATTGGTTCCTCCTGCTACAGAATCAACGCAGGCGGACGGTTAGAAACACTTTATAAGAGCTTTGAGAAAGAGACGAATTGTCGTCAGTTGAAGCAGATCAGAGTTAAAGTGGTGGTTTGTGCATCAGTTGCCTGGATTTACATTCTAGTTCTTACTACTGCAAATATATATTACGCATATTTTAGCCAATACGCGTTTTACATCATGTGGATGGCGCCTATTACTACAAAGATTTTCATTACAGACATATTCATAATGTCCACTTTAAAGATCTGCTTTGTAATTTTGCAAATGTACACGACTGCTGCTATTTTCGTCCCTTTAATTTGGAACTTTCTGATCGCTTCTCTTTTCTGTGACAAATTCAACAAATGCGCCCGAGAGTTCCGTATTAATTTAAATAAATCAAAGAGCTTAACAGCGAATACATTTGAAGCATTGAGGCAGAAGCATCAGATGTTAAGCCAAATGGTTAGAGGAGTTGACAGACACATGTGCCTGACAAACGCCGCGTACTTCGTTGGGTTAATTAGTTTCGTTGTCCTCCAGCTGTATGCATACTTGACGACGCCAGAATTTACTGCAGAGCCGTTTTTTCTAGGCATATCTCTGGTCTGGACCTTGTGTAGTTTAGTCGGGATCTTTCTACTCGCATATGGAGGAATAATCGCGAATCAGTCGGTAAGCTGTATGTCTAGATTTGACGATGCGATGTCGCTGAATGAGAACTCAGTAATAAATATATAATCGGAGTGTTGGTTGGTACAAACATGGGAAATTCATATTATATTTCTATTTTAACTGAAGATTTGAAATTTAAAAATTGCTGAGGTATGTTCCATTTTGGAGAAAAGTTTTTTTTATTTTTATTTATATGAATAAAATATTACTTTTGCGTCGAACTTAATTGAACTGCTCTTTGAGTTAGGGTTCATAATTTTTCACAAGAATTTTGGGCTATTTGTACAGCTTAGAATGAAAAATAAGAATGGTCTGTTAGCCGTTGTTCCAAATTGTTATTGTTCCTCTACACGATGTCACCACAAAGATGTTTATAAGTTGTTGGAAGCGGAACGTATAACACCGTTTCATTTGAAACCAGTTTTCGGGTCGAGCATTGAACAGAAATACACCTGAAAGTTGAACGAACCGGTGTACACCTGTAGGAGGCACGACGGACTCTATAGGCACTTTTTGGACTAGAGTCCAAAACACCTGTAGGCACGATGGACTCTAGAGTATATAATACCTAGGTAAGATGCACTCTAGAGTACAGCATCCTCAAACACTATATATATATAGTAGGAGGCAGCATGGACTCTAGAAGAATTTCATACTCTAAAGTCCGAGATACCTGTAGAGAGTGTAGGCACGGTGGACTCTAGATTGCAAGCTGATTAAGTTGACACTGTACTCTAGAATCTACAATTTCTACATGTACATAGCGAACAGGTATTATGGGCTCTCCAGTGACAGTTATTGTTGTTGTTGTTGTTGTTGTTGTTGTTATTATTATTATTATTATTATTATTATTATCAGCAGCAGCAGCAACAACAACAACATCATCATCGTAGGTAGGAATGGGCTTGGGGGGCTTAAGTCCCCTTCCCCAAGCCTGAAGCTAGCCCCCCCCAATGAATTCAAGCCCAAATGGCGTTGCGGCCTCAAAAGGAAGAAAGGGGAGTGAATCTTGGGCTTCCGCGCCCCAAACCTAAAATCCTGCCCATGCCTAGCTATTTACCTGAAATCTTGAAGCCTTTTTTATTTATTATTATTTATTATTCATATGAACGAAATGAAAGAATCATCAAATCGTGTGGGCTTACTTCACACGCTTATGCCGATGACGTTCAGGTCTACTCCTCGTGTAATCCATCTGACGTCGAACGACTACGGTCCTCTATCACGGACTGTATTTCCTCGATCGAACAGTGGACGGATGAAAATCGGTTATCCCTGAATCCAGCAAAGACTGAGTTCCTCTGGTTAAGTACACCTAGAAGGAAACATCTCATACCACGAAATCCGTTTTCAATTGAAGATGTAGACATTGTTCCTTGTACCGAACTACGTCTTCTAGGCGTTCTTTTGGATGAGTCACTTTCGTTTGTCAGTCACCTGAACAATGTGACTCGCAACTGTTACTATCAGTTACGCAGGATCCGAGAGATTCGCCGCTACCTGCCATTACCGGACGTGATTAAACTGGTTCGATCCCTCATTCTATCACGAGTGGATTATTGTAACAGTATCTTACTCGGACTTCCTGTCAGCCAGCTAAACCGTCTTCAGATGGTGCTAAATGTTTCAGCTCGTCTGATCTTCGGCGCTAGGTGGAATGAGCATGTGACACCGCTATTACGAGACAAACTTCACTGGCTCAGGATTCCGGAGCGTATAGCCTTTAAACGTTGCTGGTTTACATTTAGGACGTTAAATGATCCTTTCTGCCCCGAGTACTCAACGGCTCTGGTCTGTAAGCCCAAGTCGTCTGATCGGCGCTCGCAGCTTCGATCAAGCAGTCGTTCTCAATTGGTGGTTCCACCCCGTCTATGACAGCAAAATTTGGGGATCGGTCTGTTTCGAGGGGCAACCCTTTGCTTTGGAACTCACTGCCGGCGGACGTGACTAGGGTGACATCTTCTGAACTGTTCACTAGGAACCTTAAAACACATTTATTTAACATCTCCTATTAGGGACACTTGTACAGCGCTCTTGACTTTAGCCTTCGCTATGCGTATTGCGCTATATGAAATTGAATTAATTATTAATAATAATAATAACGAAGGTGTCCCGAAACGCTAATCGTAATAGACGTGGCATATCTCCTTTTTCAGATGTTGCCAACTTAATCATATTATTGTTTTTACTTAGGCTCATAAAATGTCCGTGAAAATCCAAGAGATTGATTTTACCAACTTGAGCCCCGCAACGATTGGACAGGTATGAAATTAATTTTGGATTATCTATTCAGCTCACGCAATGCGATCAATTTGTCGACTCATCTGACATGTTTTGGTTAATTGAATAAGTAAACTGTATCCATTACTTGGAAAGAAACGTTGCCTCTCACTGTTCAGTGAGAATCGTTCGGAATATCTGCATTTACATTTACACGAACGTCAGGTGAAATAGTTATCTCAGAAACTCTAAAATCAGTTTGATTGTTTTATTCGATCACATTGACAATGCAAAGAATGGCCAATGGGCAGTTGGTGTTACCGGCTCACAACAGGCAAAGCCGGGTTCAACCACACAATGTGCACACATCCCCTATTTAATCAATACTCAAAATCTCTGAAGACGAATTAGAGGCGAATTAAAGGCATAGCCGGGTTCAAAACCAAGACATCCGCTCGCTAATAAATACACAAAAGCGTCATCTCTGAAGACGAATTAGATCCTTAATGCATGAGAAAGTGAATTGCGATGATTAAGATTCACTTTGGTTCACTTTTAATACACGTGTCTTCAAATTTACCACGCATTAGTCAACGTCACGAAGAGAAAATGCATGATCATTTTCGCAAAACCATAGATGGATTTGAAATGATGGTTCTGTTAATAATAAAAATAATTTTTAGTTATTAGTTAAGTTCATATTATTATTATTATCTTATTGTCTTTATGATGTCTTGATGTCATTGATGTCATTGAACTTGAACTTAATTTGATGTTGTTTGTTGAGAAATAAAGTCTTCTTCTTCTTCTTCTTTATGTCTTTTGCAGATAATTGTGTTTCTGAACCGATTAAGCGGAGAGCCGATTGGATTCACGATTTTAGGAATCGTTGTCATCGATCGAAACACAATTTTAACGGTAAGTAAATGCGATGAAGGCTCGAATACTTCATGATATACGCAGATGCTAAATCGGAAGTAATTGATTCCATTCAGCTCGCATTTTGCAGCTATTGTCACATTATTTGTGCATCAATAACGGGATTTTGGTTTAAGTTTAGCTTCCACACTTTTCTCAGCGGAGTGAGTTTTTGCATATCTACTTGTACGATTATATTGGTTTTGGAAAATTTTATTTTTGACCAAAGAAGTTGCATGCAAGTCAAGTGCCAAATGTTATAACTCATAAGTTTGCAGGTTTCCAAATTCTGATTAACTCAGTGATCGATCGTTTGTAAGTAAGCTTCATAGATCTATGTTGCGCTTAATTTAGATGCTATTAAACAACTATGCCCGTTGATAAAATTCTTTTCCCAATTAGTCGTGACGCGGAACGATAAATGCTGCATGTCCGGAGTAAAATCAAACATGAAAATTATGCTGTCAATGATGTAAAAACGAGTACACATATCACAGATCAATTATTGGACAGGTGCTGTACGAGCATGAATTTTGTGAATCATTGCGGTCTAATGTTTTCGAGTTGAGAGAGTTTTAAGCCATGTTTACAAACTATGAAGCAGGCCACAGCAAAGGCATAAGTCAAAACGTTATACTATCGCCATACTCCTTTGGTTGACACATTTATTTATGCATCGATATTAATCATAATCGACGAACTGCTGTAGTAATCGGGAGTCGCTGTGCGCTACTCCGATGTCGGCATTTTATTTCTAATTCAATGCTTCATGTTCACCTTTGTCACTCCACTATTAGGGAGTGATAGTGGAGGCTTGCGTAGAAGCATCAAGAGCAGTGTTTTTTGCCGGAACGGCGTTCAGAAGCCTTTCATTCAATATTTTATAATTTCAAGATTGATGCTGATTTTAGAAATGTTCTTGTTTTCAAGCTTCAACCGACTGTATATCAATGTGTAGTACACCGCAGTTTAAAGCACAGCGTGATATAATAAAAGTGGTGCACAGAGCTCGAATTGCTTAGGGGCTTGGGGGGTTCAGCCCCCTTTAAAATGGCAGACCCTCCCTAGAGAAATGCAAAAATGACAAAAGTGTAAATTCTTAAAACACCACGCTCGCCATGACCCCCCTTTCATTTTCTCACAATTCGAGCACTGGTGGTGCATAAATAATTAGTATACAGTATATAAAGAAAATCGAGTCTAAAGAGGCCCGGCTTCCTTTTGTCTACAAAAAAGCAATAACCTAGACTCTAGAGTGTCACTTATCTTGTGTCGTAAAGCAGGAGGCAAAAGTTCATAACGCGACAACACTAATGCGTAGGGTCTTTGGACAAATAACGATTAGATTACTCAATGTACAGTAGTTTATGTGTCTAACGTGATGATTGATGCTGTGTAGATTTTAGGGCTTCTGATAACCTACTTCCTCCTGATCATCCAAATGGCTCCACCGGATAAATCTTCGTCTGATCTATACGACAAAATAACACTTCCCAATACCGCAAAACCTTTCAGCGACACTTAATTGAGAAGATTAACGCGCAAAGAGATAGAATGAGAATAACAACATTATTAACTATGCAGTCCCTACTCCCTAGCTGTGCATATTTTGCTTAATTTAATTCTAAAACCTAATTTGAACATTATATACGTTAATTTTGTATGAACTTGCATCGTGTATAAAATTTGGTTATCATTAAATAAAATTTTGATTTGCAATGTTTGGATAGAAATATAAAGAATAGGGCCTATTACAAGTTTCAGCTATCACATAAAATGCACTTTAGAAATACACTGCAGTAAATGCTGAGTTAAGAAATTAGTAGGTATATTGGTATGAACTCTAAAATCAAGTGCACTCACTTTGGAGAATTATTCGCAATGAGTCGTAAATAATCCGAAACCTTATTACCCTAGCATTTCAGTGTATTGACAAGTCATTAACTATCTGAAATTAATACTAACCTTTATGGTAACAGGAAAAGATCTGTAAGTGTATTGACAAGTCATTAACTATCTGAAATTCATCACTAACCTTTAGGGTAACAGGAAAAGATCTGTAAGTGTATTGACAAGTCATTAACTATCTGAAATTCATACTAACCTTTAGGATAACAGGAAAAGATCTGTAAGTAGACTTTCAATGAACATTGTGGTCGGTTATGGGCTGAAAAGTGAAGAATTTCATTTCTCATTATCTACAATACGATTTAGGCACAGACCAATGAAACCCGTAAACGAGCTAAAGAAAATCTCCTCAGCGCTTCAAACCTTCATGTGCGTGTGTTTGTTCTCTCGTTTTATCCAATTATCCTTTCTGCGTTCCCTTTTACTCTTCTTCCTCCCTCCCCTCAATATTCCACTCCCTCTTCTCCGTTTTTGTGCTCATATCTTACCATGCCAAACAAACCACCCACCAATTCTCTGTCCTTTTCCCTTCAACGCCCCTTTCTCATCCTCCTTCTTTATGCTTTCCTCCACCCACTTCTCCCTCATTCCTCTAACTCTCTTCCCACCATCCTCCTTCCTATTCCGGTGCTCTCTCCATCCCTTCCTACTCCCCACCACATTTCAGCCTTCCTAGTCTTGAAGTGCTAAAAATTTCCAGTGTTCCCTGTCTTTGCAATGGTCATGAACAAGTCGTAAAAGCAAACGTTTAAACATGTTAGAATATATTTAAATGAGCCTGTCTTTTTCCATAGCCAACTAAGTTTATATGTGGCGTTATCAAGGAAGAAAACCTGGCAGTTAGCAAACTGCTCTTCAAGACACATTCCGGTCAAAGACAAGTTATTGGACAAAATGCATGAAATGTTATATTTTGAAAAACATTTGGTTACATGAAATCGGGTAGGAAAATCAGCTTATTTCCGTATCATTTTTAACGGGAAACAGCTAATTAATGAATATTAAAACATAAGCATAATTCACACTACCCAAAAATAATGCGGTTAAAGCCTGAATCCCATCACAAATAATGCTTTATAACGTAACTCAATTTAACTAGACATGAATTATTTTGCAACACACGGACCTAATCCATAATATAAAAATTTGAAAATTTAAGTAATCAAAAACCCCAAGCACAGTATCAGCAATGCACAAGTTACAGCAATTCAAATGAATCGAATTTGAAAGCTGGCACACAAGTGTCTCTGCCTCCGCAATTTGAAAAAAATCACTGAGTCTCCAAGCTCATTAATGCAGCTAGAGCATTGGTTCTCAAACTGAGGCCCGTTGTCCCATAGGGAACCGTAAAGGAATACCTTCACAAGATATCTCACCAACACCTCAGTCTCAGAACACGAAACATAGTGGTGGTTCTAAGAGTGCTGATTCCATTTGAATACAAATTTGATTACTAAGATTTGTGATTTTCTGATTAAATAATTGATTGAAAAAACAAGTAACCTATTTGTTAACTGCAATTAATTGAAAACTCAAATTTTATAAGGTTCACGAGTCATCATAAAAATTTCTAAGGGACCACCACTCAAAACATCCTAAGAAGTTTGAGAACCGCTGAGCTAGAGTCATTCAAATTATTGCTGAGAAGGAAGCATTTCGCCTTTCCAAAAGTTCGACGTTTGGTGTTCTGAGGCTGAGGTGTTGGCGAGATATCTTGTATAGATAGATAGGAAAAAGTATTCTATAATTTACGGTCCTCCCATAAGCTACAATGTGTTGAAAAACATTACTCAAGATTTAATTTTGTATCTTATGGGAAACACAAAAATAAATTTCTCGTATGCCGCATAATTTTATTTCCCTGATTTAAAAATTATGGAGGAAATGGTATACGACACATTGACAATTTAGTCTCTTTATTAGCCTGTTAGTTGCATTTCTTGAAAATTATACAACCAAAAACAGAAAGCTCTGTCAGGTCAACATTGTAACGACCTTCTTTCTTATCTTGAACTCGCACAGTACGTGGTATTCATGTCTCTAAAAATTGACTGAACAATATAGTTTCGTTCAGATCTGGTTGCGACAATTTTCCATCTATTGCTTTCAGCGTTGCAATAATAAATAGTGAACCAAAATTCCATATTGTTTATTAAGAATCCGTAAGAAAAGTATTCACTACAGCAATGGCTTCTGTATAATTTTCTTATGCTGTCCATTACTCAGATTTCATTGTAGCTTATGGGCACCTCGCGATTTAAAATTTTGCGTGGTAAACACACATTGACAATTTAGTCTCTTCATAGTCTATTAGCACAATTATACAAAAAACAGAACGCTCGGGTAAAAAATTGGAGGATCTGGTTCTGAGTGATTCAAGGCCCATAAGGCTCGGCAGAGCTGTGTGTTATTTCCGTATCTACTTACATTAACATCATTACTGAGGTGGCTATGAGAAGAGCATTGGAAAGATACAACAATGATTTAAAAATTGGAGGCAAGAGGATCAACAACTTAGAATAGACAGATGACATTGTGCTAATTGTTACCGCATCAGATGATATACAAGAGTTACTAGATAGAATAAAACGAGCAGAACCCGAATATAAGTTAAAGTTAAATGCCTAAAAAACCAAAGATATATTGTATTCAACTCAAAATGGCGCGCCCTCGACTCTAAATTTCTGCAGTAAATCTGGAGCGCTGGTTAAACCACATGTAGTTGCTTAAACGATCGAGTTGCGAAAAGAGAAGGTACAAAGAGATTAGTAGAACTGAGAGGCTTTTAGTACAAGCGTGTTGATAAAAATTAAATCGTAATTAAAGAAATATCGCACATTTTATTTTAACAATTTTCCATTTGGCAACGATTAAACGATTTTGTCGAAGGTATATTGGATCAAAAATCAAAATCTAAATCTTTCTGTTTTTGATTGTCTATCTGTCATAGTCCGAATTGGAAAATCGGATTGTTATTTTGAATTTGAAAAGTATGGTTTACAATTCTACTTCGAAGCGATCATCAACTGACGCCAACTGCATCAGAGATGCCCATGAGTTGGGTTAACCCATGAGCTGGGTTGAGTTGGACTGGGTTGGGTCAGACTTTCCATATTAGTGGTGGGTTTGGTTGGGTCAGAAAGTAAGTCATAATTTAAGAAATTGTAATTGATTACGGTGGGTTAGGTTGGGTTGGGTCTAGTAACTCTACTACCGGCATTGGTTGTGTTGGGTTCGAGTCGGAGATTTGATGGGTTGGATTGAGTTCTAAAAATTGGACCCATGCACATCTCTGAAATACATTACTAGAATAGCTCAACAGAAGTTGTTTAGTAACAGTAGCTAGTGGAGCATGTGGAATCGCTAATATCAAATTACATAACGAACGTGATCAAATTTTGTTCTGGAAAGAATATTCAAATGCTTACTCGTACCACGACAGAAGTTCACTGCTGCTTAGTTATGAGAGTCCACATTTTTTCAACAGTGTTGAATTTATTGAAAATATTGTAGTCGCAAAGTTGAGATATACAGCATCGCGCAGTTTTTCTTTGCACTTTCGTTCAATTTGCGTTAGCCATGCTAACAATCTCCCGTTAAAATTAATCTATTGGCAAATAGTGCATAGCAGAAGATGATGGTTAAATCAAACACGCTGCTGTCAATGCAAATGGACGAAAACTCGGGCGAAATAAAAGTCATATTATGGCGCAGTTACATTAAAAATTGTTATTGAATAGTTAAACAAAAATTCGCATTAGCCTTTGGTCCACTTTTGTAAGGAAATTGATTATGACATTCATCGTATTTAAAATAGACTGCGTGCATATGAAATAATATACGAGGAAAACGTAGTTAAGTTACATTAAGAAATTGCCATTGAAGGGCGTGCTAATGAGTTCGCTGCGTGTGTTCGCAACATTGAAAGAAGCGGCAGAGACATGATGATTTGAGTTGGTTTAAGGACGAATTAAAATGCACGCTGTATTTATGTTCTTATGCCTCATTCCATATAAATGCGAAAGAACGTTGTCCGCTTCTTCCAAATACGACGAAGACAATGCCTCCTCTGAAGATATTTCCCAAACAAATGGAGAGTAAAGAGGATGGACAGACTGACCGAGATGAAAAGGAATATTCAGAGAAAGAGTCATCGCTGAGAAAGGCATTTCTGCCGATGACTTTCATTATGAGACTTTTCGGATTCTATTTCGTCAAAACAGACGGTGAAGTCAGGAAAGAATATTATTCTCGCATTTACAGCTTCGTTGTCGTGATTGTATTGTGGTTCAATGGCGTCAGAATATTCACACTTTTTACTCCTGATGCCAAGATAGTGGATGTACTCTTCTTTAAAGGCCAAATAATATTACTCGAGGTTATGACGGCCTTCGTTGGTTCCTCCTGCTACAGAATCAGCGCAAGCGGAAGGTTAGAAACGGTTTTTAAGAGCTTTGGCAAAGAGCTGAATTGTCGCCAGTTGAAGAAGATTAGAGTTAAAGTGATGGTCTGTGCCTCGGTTGCCTGGTTTTACTTACTGGCCAATGCTGCTATAAATATTTATAGCGCATATTTTAGCAAGCTCTCATATACCGTCATGTGGATGACGCCTTTTACTACATGGATTCTCATCACCAACAAATACCTGCTAGTTATATTAAAGACCGTGTTTCTTGTTTTTCAAATGTACGTGGTTGCTGCAGCTCAAATTCCTTTGATTTGGAACTTTCTGATCGCTTCTATTTTCGGTGAAGAGTTTAACCAATGCGCCAGAAAGCTCCGCGTTAATTTAAAGGAATCAAAGAGCTCAGCAGAGAATACATTTGAAGCGTTGAGGCAGAACCATCAGATGTTAAGCCAAATGGTTAGCGGAGTTGACAGACATATGTGCCTGACAAACGCCGCGTACTTTGTTGGATTAATAAGCAGCAGCGTTCTTCAACTATATGCATACTTGACGATTCCAGAAATGACTGCATCGCTGCTTATGCTATTCTTTGGCCTTGTTTGGAACTTGTTTAGTTTAGTCGGGATCTTTCTACTCGCGTATGGAGGAATAATTGTGAATCAGTCGGTAAGCTGTATGTCGAACTTGAACGATACATTGTAGTTGAATGAGAACTCAGTGCTAATGAAGCAAAGTATTGGTTGATACAAGAAGGCGAGGTTTTAACCTTATGGTATTTTCATTTGGACTGAGGATATAGAAATAAGACAAAGCGCTATGTTTTCCTCCAGTTTGTGGGTAGTTAGTTTGTTGTTTTATATGAATTTAAAATTATTTGAACATCAAATATTGTTTAGCTGCTCTTTGTGGAAAGGAAATTGGTAGAGAAATGTTTAACAGCAGTGTGCAGCCGATTTTGAGAAAATCTTTGAAAAGGAAAAAAATTAGGCACGTATTTCGAGGCATTCTGTTGCAGTGTTGAGAGAAGTGCTTTTAAATGGGTATGTGACTATTAGTAATTCACGCCGATTATGTCACGGACGATTAGGTAACGGGCGTTTGTTCACTGGACGATTAGGTCACGCACCAATTACGAATATAAAAATTCAATTTTTAAAAATGCTTTTCCTTTACATTCTATTTTTAAATAAAATAAGGTTGCGCGAGTATTTTTTCAATTATTATCAAATCTTATTCCATAAAAATAAGCGGTTAATTAGATAAGCGTAATTCTCATTCCATCGGAAAGTTGTGAGATAAACCTCAAAGATGATCGAATCTGATTGGTGATATAAATTTGCATGCCTTTTTTCTAATTCAAATATCTTAGGATTTGGCAGATCTTTATCTTCAAGAATGGAATAGTAAGTAGGCATTTCAACTAAAATCGTATACCTTTGTAAGCTTATCTTCATCTCTGACTGGCGCGTGACCTAAACGTCCCGTTACCGGTGACCAAATTCGGCGTGGCGTAATAGTCCGTACCCTAGTCAACTCCAACCATCATCACCATTAAGTCGTCTTGACAGCGGTCCGGTCAATCATACATGAGTAGAATGTCCGCGTCCCAGAGCAGTGTTCCATTCGCGCGCCATAGCGGGGGGGAGGATCGGACTCCGATCTGCTGGATCAATGAGCGCCGCGGACTCCCAGGGAGTCGTCGTTTCCTGTCCACGGGAGTCAAGCGTTCGCCACGACGTGCTATGATAATTATTATGCACTTTTATTGCACCATTTCTAATACTCTAAACGTATCGATCGATGCTATGGCATAGACAAGGGTGTCGTGAGCTGGGGGTGTTAACATCCAACGGGGCTACGTGACCGTATAATGCCGTTCGGCGACGGAAGATCGTGTCAGGTATTGGTGTTAACCTAGTACATGATGAAATGATGTTTGAAATGCGAACGAACATGCAGAATCCGGCGATTACAGCGCAGGCGGAAGGTCTGTAATCGTTTCATATCACGTTCTATAGAAGTGTCCACGTTTCAGAGCCATAGAGAAGGTTGGGAAGGACAGCTGTCTAACAGAGACGACGCTTTGTACAGAACTCTATGCGAGTTTGTCTCCATAAGTGCTGAAGCGATCCCATATGGATGACGGAAGATGTCAGGCCAATCTTACGATTGTTAACAGAGTTGCAGCTGCCATCCGAGCTCTGGCCCCTGCCGCGGTAGATGAAGTGGGTGATATTTTCACTTCTTCGCCGTCGACGATGTAGCCGTTCAAAGTTTGCAGTTTGGTATTTGCCACAAAATGTGCAGACCCAGAAGGGAGGCTTCCGTTTCAAGGTGATCGAGGTTTGCCCAAGATTTGCTGTAGATGACACATCCACAGTCATTGAGTAGTGAGACATCGTCGACATAATCGAGGTCGCTAGAACTGTGCTCTGGGTGTTGGTTCGTTACTCTTTCTATTATCAAGAGAAGAGTGAAGAGGTTAGGACGCATCCCTGTCGGACTTCTGTGGACGTTATTAAGGCCCCAGAGTGTGTGACGTTGATACTTGTTCCGCCTTTGCTGTCATCGTGGAAGTCCCTTATCAGATTTACTAAGAATGCTGGAACTCCAGTACCTCTCATAGCCGGCTATAGTACTTGACGATAGACAGTCAAATGCTGCCTTCAGATCCACATAGTGAACCTGTAGTGGCTGGTTTAATTCGCGCTGGATCTCAGACAGGACTCTAAGAGTCAGTATAGCACCAACAGATTTTACTGCATAGCCTGTGAACAGACTTACCCAGGCTTAGATCCTCCCGTCCCCTCTGGAACATTGAGTGACAAGTCTTCTCCAACCGGCACGATCACTGGCAACTTTTCTTGCTTCGGCTATCTCAAGTCCTATCTCTTTTACTGTATGTCTTCTGCAAGAGTGTCTTGCCATGTTTTTCTTGGTCTTCCTCTGCCTCTTCTCCTCCCATCTTATGGTCTCTGGTTCACTGCTTGAGCTGCGGGTCTTGACGGTGGCATTCGCAAGATGTGACCAATGTATCTGCGTCTGCGCTCGTCTACTGAGTAGTGCAGCGAGTCCATGTCAGTCAGTCGCATAACTTTCTCATTGGGCATTGTGATCTGTCCATGTCATTCGTAAGATCTGACGGAGGCATCGTCGGTGGAAGATGTCTAATCTCTGCTGAGTTTTCTTCTTCTTCGTCCTCTTCCGTGTTCACTCTTGCATACAGAGCGGTGGTTATTACAATGGCCGAGTACAGACGCAGCTTGGTACTCTTGCAGATATAGAGCTGCATTTCCATATTTGGTTGACACGCCGGAAACTGCTGGCACCTTACCAATTCCAACATTATCATTAGGATCAACGTCGCCATTGTTGGCAAGGTTACTGCCAAGACAGACAAACGTCTCAACGCATTCAAGTTGGTTTTCATCAACAGTGAGTGGTGTTACTTGCGGGTATCCATGCACCGCCATTTCTTTCGTTTTTTCACAGCTGATTTTTATTTCAACTCTTGCTCCGTTTTCTGTTTGTAATTTCTTGTACGTAGCCTGTCCTTCACTTAAGGCGATGCCATCAGCAAAATCTAGGTCTGCCAGCATGTGTTGGCCTCATTTTAAGCCAAATTTTGAGCCATCTGTCGTCTTCCTCATAATGAATTACATAGCAATGAGAGGCAGGAATTGTGAGAATATGCTTCCTTGCCTCACGCCAGTCAGTATGCCAAAGATCTTTGTGTGGCAATTTCTTATTCTTCTGTAGCATGCTGAGTTTCTGTATAATGCCCGGAATATGTAGACATATCTATCTGGGATGTCATATATCTTTTGTATTTTCCATAGCGTATCCCGATGTATGCTCACAAAGTCTTCTTGAAGTCTATGTAATTGATATAGAGAGGTTTCTTCCAGTTCTGGCATTGTTCAATGATGTTCCTTAATGTTAGGATGTGCTCTGTACAGGATCTTCCGCTGCGGAAGCCGGCTTGCTCCTCAGGAAGTGTCTGGTCTATACTTTTCTTCAGTCAACAGCACACTGCAGAATGCGTTGCTAGGCACTGACAGCAGAGTTATTCCTCGCCAATTGTTGCAGTCATTTAAGGCGACATCTTTGGTAGTGGCACAATGGCGTCACACCTAACTCTAACCCTTTATACTCTGGTGGAACGTACTCAGTTTTCGATATTAGATTGAATAGACGAGTGAGCTGCATTGCTGTGAGGTCCCCTCCGTGCTTCAGTAGCTCAGCCGGGATCTCATACATCCCGGCTGTTTTTGTTGTTCTTCAGCCTTTGGGTGGCCCTCTGCACTTCCGCTTCCTCTTTGAGTCTATGTCCTCAAGAGAGATGTAGATTTGAGGTCGGTCTTCCTCTGCTGTGAGGTCAAAGAGTTTTGTGGGAGTCGGCTAATTCAGGACTTCACTGAAGTATTGCATTCATCGTGCAGACTGTTCTTCATCTGTTGTAAGTATATCTCAATTGTTGCTCTCTATTGGCATATTTGAATTGGCGATTGATCCAGTCAGCTCTTTGACGATACTGAACAGACTTTTGCAGTCGCTTTTGGAGGACAGACACTTCACGCAAATGAAAAGCTAAAAAAATATTTTAGTCTACAATATACACTGGGATACTTATAGCACTGACTAATTCATTTCGTAATGAATGTATACTGTCACGCCAAAAATGTCGGCATTCTTAAAGAAAATATCTATTTGACGTTTTTAAAAAAACAACAGAAATATCCGACGCAAATCAGCTTAAACCACGTTACCATGTCCTGGGCAGAATTTACGTGCCTAAATTAAACCAAGTCATTCTTTGTGGTTTATGCGTTTCTATCATGCTAAATGATTTCACTATATGCACAGATCAATTTCACAATGGCATTAACATTGTTTATATTATTGGCATTTTTTATTGCCAATTTCATCATATTATTTTTATTACTCAGGCTCATAAAATGTGCGAGAAAATCCAAGAGATTGATTTCACCAAATTGAGCGCTACAACGATTTGCCAGGTATGAGATCAATATTGGGTGATATATTCAGAGCACAAAATGCGATAAATTTATCGATCATATACCATGCTTTGATTCATTGAACATGAAACTGCATCAATTACTTGGAAACAAAAGTTAACCGTCACCGTTCAGTTATCTGCGGTACCTTAACTGCGATTGATTAATTATGCGATGACTATTCACATGAACAAATGAACTGAAATGAACAAACGAGGGGGTACTGCGCATGGTGAACAGAAATGCCCATGTTGAGAGAACAGAAATCGCTGATTTTAATTTACAAAAGAACAAAGATGAACTGCATCCATCAAGTACTGAAACTTGAAAGGAGAACCATTGTTAAAAAACAGTAAGACAGAGAAGTAGGCCATACAAGAAAAAACTGACGTAAGGCAGACCAAGGAGGACTTTTGGACTGGGCGATGAAGCACTGTTGCATAGCCTAACAAAACCTATGCAACAATCGAAAAAGAGGCAAGGATCAGAGAGTAATGGAAACAATGTAGACCTGAAACTGTCTCAGGTCAGAGAATCCGCCGCCGCCGATGATGATGATGATTCGCATGAGCGACAGATGAAATAATATTATTACTTCTAAAACCTTTTGAATTTCCTATTCGATCATATTGGAAATACGAAGAACGATCATCAAGGCATTTGATGTCAGCAATTCACAAAAAGGGAAAGCCTGGTTCAACCCCAAATCCGCTCGTCAATAAAGACACAAAATGCCAGCTCTAAAGACGAATTAGATTCTTTATGCAAGAGACAGTGAATTGCGGTGATTAAGATTCATTTTGGTACACTTTTGGCACATTTATCTTTAACTTTTCACGCATTAACCGGCAGTATATGAAGAAAAAATGCACGATCAATCTCGCAACACCTGAGGGCTGTCTATTAATTATGTCAACAATTTTGGTAAAATTTTTGACCACCTCACCTCCTTGTAAACAACTGTCAACTTTCAGTGACCACCTATAATTATGTCAACAACTTTTGACCCCCACCCCCAACTAAGATCAGTGACGGTCTCCCTAAAAGTTTGGAAGGTTATTATTTTTGCGCGATGACCATTTTCCCTTTCTTTTGTTCATCAAATGTCATAATGTGGTGATGATGACCTTGTTTTTTGCTTGTCAGGCTTTTTTCCATTGTAATAAATAGTATTCCATAAATGTCCTATTTTTTGTCATTTGTAAAAAATGAAATTGTTGACGTCAACTTCTCTTGACCCCTGTCAACAATTGTCAAACTTTTTCAAACTCCCACCCCTATTTTGCTGACGTAATTAATGAACAGCCACCTAGATACATTAAAATGTGCTTGTGTCAGGGAAATAGTGGTTTGTGTCTTTTGCAGATAATTGTGTTTCTGAACCGCTTAATAAGCGGAGAGCCGATTGGATTCACGATTTTAGGAATCGTTGTCATCGATCGAAACACAATTTTAACGGTGAGTAATTATTGCTTTGAGAACTCCAATACTACATGACTAGGCAGAGGCCCAGCCCACGTATAAGCACAGGCCAAGTCACAAGTAAATGATTGTATTTAGGCCGTATTTTTGCCGTTAATGTCACATTATTTGTGTACAAATAACGGGATTTTAGTTTAATCTTGGATTCCACGCTGTTGTCTAGGATGGATTTATCTTACTTGGACTAGTACTTTTATCATGGAAATTTTTAGTTTTGACCAAATGAAATTGCATGCATCATACCAGCTTCAGTTGTTCCGGTTGAAAGATTTTAAAACCATGCTAACGAGCTATAAGCAACAGGCCACATATTGGACATAAGTCAAAAATGTGTCGTACGGCAGGAGGCAACAGTTCATAACGTTCCAACACAATTGCGCAGGGTATTAGGACAAATATTGATTACTTACTTATCTCAAGTTATCTGTATTTAATGTACAGTATTTTATTCGTCTAATGTGATGATTGCTGCTTTGTAGATTTTAGGACTCCTGATCACCTACTTCCTCCTGATCATCCAAATGGCTCCTACGGAGTTATCGCCATATTTGCACACCAACAAAACAGGATTTGATGCCTCGTCGTAATTTATTTGAAACAGAAATTTCACTTCACTTGCAATAATGCATTTCAGCAACTACCAATTGAGAAGATTATCGCGCAAATAGATAAAATGCGAATAGGACCACTCAACAGCTGTATTGACTACATAGCTGTGCATATATATTTTGCTTAATTTCTTTTCAAAAAATTTATTGCATAACTTGCATATTATATTTTCATTCTGTATTAACTTGCGTCTTGAATAGAACTTGGCCACCATTACATAAAATTCTGATTTGCATAGAAATATAAAGAACACTATAAGTTTCATCATGTACTTAAACATGAACTTTAGAAATACACAGCAGTAAATACAGAGCTAATAAATGAGAAAATTGGTATTAACTCTAAAATCAAGTACCCTAAATTTGCAGAATTACTCACAATGAGTCTTAATTATTCCGAGACCTTGTTTCTTATTTTTCAAATGTACGTGGTTGCTGCAGCTCAAATCCCTTTGATTTGGAACTTTCTTATCGCTTCTATTTTCTGTGAAGAGTTTAACCAATGCGCCAGAAAGCTTTGCGTTAATTATTTAAAGGAATCAAAGAGCTCAGCAGAGAATACAGTTGAAGCATTGAGGCAGAACCATCAGATGTTAAGCCAAATGGTTAGCGAAGTTGACAGACACATGTGCCTGACAAACGCCGCGTACTTCGTTGGGTTAATAAGCAGCAACGTGCTCCAGCTTTACGAATACTTGGCGATGCAAGAAATGACTACAGTGCCGCTTTTTCTAGGCACATCTCTTCTCTGGGTCGTATGTAGCGTCTTAGGAATTTTTCTACTCGCGTATGGAGGAATAATCGTGAATCATTCGGTAAGCTGTATGTCTAGCTTGGACGATACGATGTCGTTGAATGAGAAATCAGTTACTGTATGATGAAACAAAGGATTGCTTGATACTAACATGCGAAATTTTAACACCCTTTGGTATTTATATTCAGACTGAAGAAATAGAAATAAAACGAGACGCTAAGACTTGCTCCAGTTTGTGAGTTGTCAGTTTATTTTTATTTTATATAAATATAAAATTATTTGAGCATCAAACATAATTGAACTGCTCTTTGCGATAAGTTTACTGGTTCAACGCTAGTTTGAATCGGGATTACCTTCACCTTTATACTTAAAAGAAAAATGAAAGTGGTTTAAATTGTTTCAAATTGTTATTGATCCTTTACATGAGTTCGCTACGAAGATGTTTGCGCTGCTAACAGCAAAGCGTATAGCCTAACATCATTTTTCATTCTAGTTTCTAATTATGCGATATATATATATATCTATACTGTATGTTGCCATATGACAAACTATATATATATATATATATATATCACCATATGACAAACTAAAACGAAAAATTACGTTGGGCTATATATTTAGGGGCAATGGCAAGTGATGTCGAACGTCATCTGAGAGGCTAGACTTTTAAAAACTAGTATGGTAACACTGTAGTCTTTATAAAAGCCAGCTCGGCGCAGTCAGAGCGTGATTTTCAATCTGCATGAAAGACGTACAGATACTAGAACGCTGCTGTCGGAATCTAAAGTGGAAAGCATTGAAATAGCCCGATGGGGAGGAATTTTCCCCGGGACAAATTCCCCCGGAAATATCCCTCGACAATTCCCCCGGTGTTTTCCCCAGGACAATACCTCCACCCCGAATAATTCCCCCTGGGAAATCCTCCCGGAAAACCCTGTGGTCTCATAAACCGGTCTCATAAGAAAGAAGTTATGCAAATCAAAAAGAAAGAGTTCATGCTTTTTATACTCAAGACACCATAACAAGTACCGATAATGCAAATCCATAATAAAGAGTTCGTGCCTTTCTAATAGAAGCCAATATCTGATTGAACATCAAATTTTGCAGGATCACTTCTAAAACTACAGTCTGCAGGCTATTCCGCGCAAAAAAGCTGTCACTAGAGCGCCCTTCAAAGTTCCTAACCATGTTTAAGAATTCGAGCATTACAGTCTTTGTATCTTTTTTGGTTGGTTGTGTTGCCTCGTGCCCTCCAAATCGCTGATCCAGTTTTGCGTTACACAGACTTTGTTTGTGCTTGAGGACTGTAATGAACCTCCATTAGTTTGGATGATGTCCAGCAATAGCTGTCAGGGTTTTTATATTCCACCCTTCTACTACTGTATTAAACGTGCAATTGTACTTTCACCTTGTCGTTGGGTTGGGCTGGGTTGGGTCAGCAGACAGGAATTTTATATGGGCTGGATTGGGTTGGAAACTTGGTGGGTCGGGTTGGGTTTGGGTTCAGAAAAACGACCCATGGACAACCCTGAGGCGTCTGGAGACCTCAATTGGGCTGGATGGAGTGGTTCTCAGCTGGTTTCACTCATACTTGAGTGGACGCGCGCAATTCGTCCGCTGTGCAACATCTTCCTCCACTCCAAAATTTAATGATGTGCATTATGCTGTTTCTAAAATGATAAAATAGGAGATTTCATGGAATACTATTTATTACAGCGGAAAAAAGCCTGACAAGCAATCTAAATCTGAAATGTTCGCACAGATTGACTTCATACTGTACAGTATTTCGACCATTCTGAAGTTTAGCATAATAATAAATTAATAATGATAATGATGACGATAATAATAATAATAATAATAAGAAGAAGAAGAAGAAGAAGAAGAAGATGTTGAAATTCCGCAGAGGTCTTGTAAGGAACTTTCTTTCCGCATGGCAAGATTAGACGGTGTAATAGTACATTAAAAAGACCAAATAAATAGCGGCAAAACATGTACTTATATGGTATATCCTCCTCGGAGGGATTATTGTAATAATATTTGTTATATATAATAAAATGTGACTTTAAACTTAATTCTATTAAATAATAACTATTGAACTGTATTTCACATATTAAGATAACTGTTAGAAAATGAACATTCAGATCATGAGGCTATCTGCGAATCAGAGTAAGGCAAAGCAACGGCGGAACTTGATTGACAGATAGCCGCGAGGATAAAAGCGAAGACTGGAAGCGAGGCGGGACTCTCTCGCGAAGAACTGTTGAAACGGGACATTGAAGCGAACGACAGAGCGAGGAGTCGTAGATATAACATGAAATCGTAAATTATATCTATAGGTGTGTTAGGATTAAGATCTTGAAATCGTAAATTATATCTATAGGTGTGTTAGGATTAAGATCTTGTTTGGAGAAAGAAATGATTAACATCTGTCAAAGAGAATTACTGTGCGTAGCTACTGTTCCGTCGATTTATTAAACTTGTGGAAAAATCCAGTCAAGAAGTGCTCGTTGTGTGACGTTGAACGAACTTATCGCGGCCACCCCGAAGAGCGCGATAGCCAGACCACTCGACAGCCGATCAAATATCACCGCTACCACCATGATGATGAAAAGTACCGCCAACGTCAATCATTTCCACATTACAGACGGTGAATTCCCAAGGTGCGGTCGTTCCGTGAGTATATATAACCCATCGCCGAACTCGGCGAATCCGACTCGAGATGGAATTCCGGGCGAAGATCAGGGCGTCAGTCGTTCGACCTAGTCCGATTCGGCACGTGTACAGAATTCACAAGTGCCTCATTTCGAGCGTGTGTCTAATCCAGAGTGCTACCGGCCACCTCGACGTAATGGCGGTCGGTAAAAGATGGGGGTCCAGACACTCGACGGCGAACGACCAAAAAAACTCCAAAACTGCCCGGAGAAAGTGCAGGTGACCACCCGAAAAACGTCGAGAAGGTCACTGTCCGCACATTTTCGCTAAAAACAAGCGCTAGATGCCGGAAAACCGCCATAAACGGCGATCTTACGTGACACGCGCATATACGTGCCAGGCAGCCGGATGACGCCAACCGGAAGTTATCAAGTTATTATTATTGTACCACGGTGAATTGGGTTGAGTTGAGTTGGTACTACGGCGAGTTGAGATAATGACTTTAAAAAATTAATGTACTACGGTGAGTTGAGTTGGGTTAATACAGTGGCGTAGCTAAGGAGGGTCTGGGGTTAAAACTTTTCCTTGGGTGCCGAAAACAAAATATTTTTAAAAGAGTTTCTATGCATGTTTTTATTTTTTCACGCGACTTTGGGGTCAAACCTCCGATGGCTATAGAATGTAACGGTTTAAAAGGAGATTACTTTTTTGCTTGTCATGCTTGTCAGGGAAAATAGAGAAGATAACCTTTTTTGCTTGTCAAGATTTTCCCAAAGTTGGTCTCGGTCGGTCAAAACCAAAAACCAAAACCCCCCTTCTGGAAATCCGGGCTACGCCACTGGGCTAATAACCTTAATGATATCGTGTGTTGGGTTGGGTCTGAATGATGGTGGGATAGATTTAGTTTGGGTTTTTAACAATGAAGACATGTTCATGTCTTGGCTTCCCTAATGTTGACATGGCATCAACCAGTGTTGGAGTTACCGGGGGATATGGGGGGAAGGTTTGAACCCCCCAGCTAACTTTGCAACCCTCCCAAAAATCGCAAGTGGGATACATGCAGCTTCTGTCATTCATTGAATTTCAGTCCTCACCCCACCCAGCTCAAATTTAATAACCATAACACTGGCCTCAACCATTCACTAGTAATCTCTCTCTCTCTCTCTCTCTCTCTCACACTCTCTGACAATCAATTTCTGTTCAACAATTGTTCCAAATATAAAATGAGACGTATTTCACTGCATCAGGCTAGCTAAACTTTATTAATGTCAGAAAATGCATAGGTTTTTAAGCAAGAAAGCTAAACTTTAGAATAAAATTATTTATTAATTGTTCGACATTCACTTAACCAAGTATGAATTTTGAATTAAACATCTAATGCAAAGTCTCTTTAGGGAGAGGAAAGAAGCAAGTAAAGTCTTCATTGTTGAAGTCTTCAGCAGAGAGGACATGATGAGTCGCTGCAAACAACAATGCAATTGCAATAACTCAATGCTGATTGCTACAGTTTTCAAAACACAAATGTGTCTACAATCAGGGCCGGATTAAGGTTCGAGTGGGCCTGGGGCTGAGAAGTAAATAAAGTCGTCTCTTCCATAATTTGAAAATTTCCCTTGTAAAATTTCCCGCAGCCTTCATTTAAAATCTCTGACAATCAAAAAAGGACGTCGCTGGAAAAAACGGTGGGCCTATTTTTTATGGTGGGCCTGGGGCTTCAGCCCCCTCAGTCCCCGCCTTAATATGGCCCTGTCTACAATGTCCACTGTCAGTCGAAAGACGGCGTAGCGGGCAAAATTCTTTGCTAAATCTAGAGAATTAGAAGTTGTATAAAATTGATATAGGCCAATAGATAAGCCAGACGAGAGGAAATATTTTCAGTATGACTATGGAAAATACATCCTATACGGCGCATGAGCCAAACAAGGGTTTCCCAACCGGCGGATCGCGACCCGGTACCGGGCCACGAATAGTAAAATGCTGGTAGCAAAAATCTGTTTAAAAATTAATAAAATGTCATTATAATCAGTTTTAAAATTTGGAAAATTTTTAATTTAATTACCGGGACACAAGAAAATTTTTAAAATTTTGTAAAATTTTAAAAATTGTATTTGTGGAAAGGTAGCAACGACTGTTTTTGCTCGTCAGACTGAAATATACACATCATTAGGCGTCAAAAGGCGGTGACAACTAATACAACAACCAAAACCATCACCACCTGTATCATCACTCCCATCCAGGCACGTCGGAACGAATTTTTAACAGGGGCGCAGATTTTCGAGGCGAGGTGTTTGGTTGTCACATTTTTTGGTGGACAAGCCAAAAAAGGTAATTTCCTGTATATTTTTAGTCGGAAAGCCAAGAAAAAAGGTAATTTCCCTTATATTTTTGAGTCGTCAGGCAAAAAGGTCATTTCCTATGTATTTTTGAGTCGAAAATTCCAATGGATGCAGGTCTGCACTTCCCAGCCTCGTCTTCCAGGGGGTGAGCTGCAGCCCCTACTTTTTTCAGGTGGTGCAGCTGGACCCCCACTTCGCACGGGCCTGCTCCCATCACAACCTCTACCATCGTCACCACTACTATGATGGCAACTACTACTACAACGGCTTCAGATACACCTACTGATACTACCCGAGCAGCAGCAGCAGCAGTAGCAACGAAGACAGCAATAGCAAACGCAATCGTCTTGCTATTTGTCTATGTCCTGGCCTCTTGGACTTCATTTCAGGAGACGGGCAAAAGGCGAACTGTGTTTGCTGGAACTTTCCCCATGAATAATGGTTGTCGAATTGACATCGTACAATTGAACGCAACATTGCGTAATATAAAATAGTGTGAAATAGATTTAGAGAAGGTAGGCTATGCTTTTGAGCGTTAATAAGTGATTCTTCAGAAGAAACACCATGCAAATATTATTTTACGTTACATCACATAGGATAGTATAACTTATTTAATATAATATTAAACGAAGCATCTGGATGTTCATGTAGGCTTAACTTGCTCTTGAAATAACAAATTCGCTGTCGAAACTTACTCAGTATCGCAACTCGTGCCTTTGCAACATTCGCTTCCAGTTACTTTCCTCCCAAGACTGGCAGCTAGAAACAAATAAAAATGGCGGTAATCTTGCATTTGTCAATATTATACAGATAGAAATAGAACACTGCGATCAACCATTGAATCCATTTTAAAGAAACTAAATAGAGTTTTTCGGAAACGATGGCCGATTGATGCCATTATGAACATTTGAAAAGACATTTGAGTGATTTGACAGCATTGGAAAAGAGAGGAATAACAGGACACCTGATCGAAACATACAAAATAATGACTAGTAAATTAGATGTGCCATTACTGCCATACGATTCTTTGCATTAGCACACTATAGCAGCACAACAGTTCACAAGTGCAAACTGTAACCGAAAATAGGGAGACCAAAGAAACCAAAAATGTGGGTGCTAGGTTGTGGACAATTGGAACGTAGCCTATATGGCGAAAAGTCATTAGCTGTTGAAAAAAATGGATTCAAACGATATCTTCATAAGCTGGGTAACTAAACGCTGATGGTGGATTATTGGGAGTTAAACGCAAACTAATGACCTCTAATGGATACGTCACTTGAAATCACAATAATAATTTATTATTATTATTTTCGACAATAATAGTTGTTCGATCAGTCCCCATGTGGCATGTCTAATCATCTTTGGCGACCAAAATTCATTGCCATTGCGAGATAGCCAGGTGCCTCTATATCCGTCTTGCAGATTTGTCTGTCCGTTATGATGCAGCAATATATATATATATATATATATATATATATATATATATATATACATTCTTCAGATTAACCAGATTATCTGCGAAGTTTTTTAAAGGTGATAAAATCAGATCACAATAGAATATACAAGAAGACAATATAAGTCAATAGGTGATTGAGGATACTTACAGGAGGTAGAATGCCGAAAAGGGATTTGCACGTAGTTCTAACCAGCCTCGAGAGGTCACCTACAGTGCTTCCAGCAGTGGTTGTTAGACTTGTAACCAGTGATGCCAAAGTACCGCAATTGACTAGCCCTTGACCCACTTGATTGCAAGCGGTCTTGGTCGTCTCGCCGATGTTTTCCACAGTGGCGCCAAGCTTTTTGACGAAGTCTGCAATCGAATCGCAAACTGCGCTGAGCTGAGCTGACGAGCGCTGTGGGAAGAGCACCAACGCCGCGAGGACTGTGACGGCGACGAACACGAGACTGATTCCCTTCATGATGAACACGACCGGAGCGGATGATGAGGCAGGTCTTCAAACGATCTCTTCACCGAATGCTTTCCTCTTAGACCAACCGGCCTTATATAGGATGAAATCTACCTTGTTTTGAACGCAGCTGTGACTTGTTTTCGGAAGAAAGTCCCCGGTGACTGATCGATTATTATTGACTTTCTGCATTTTTTTCGTCTGTTGCTAAAATGTTGCTAGCGATTCCTTCACACGGCGAATTTTTTCCTTATGGTCATTGACTACGTCCACAGCAGATGTGACCACAACTAAATATAACCTCTAAGTCTCAGAGCTTGTTTTAACGTGCAGTGATGCACAAAATGTGCAGTGATAAAATGAAATTGTGCAGTGGTAAAATGCAATTTTATGTGCTTTGTGCAGTGATAAATTTTCTCCAGCGACCTTTTTGCTTGTTTTTGCGCGGAAGTCCACAATTATTTTTTCTGAGTTTAGCGCAGTGATAATTTTTTCTTAAACAGTCACTGCTTGGTTTCTTTCAACAACCAAACATCAAAAACAAGTTTATCACCAGAACACGTGCCATAGCAGGCGTTTTAATTTAGAGATAGGGAAGATGAAAACTATGAGATCACTTGTGTTTCAGTAGTAGACCTAAATTTAAAACCAAAAGCATTTAGAAATATAATAATTGTATATGCATAATATATAATAATGCAGAAAAATAACTTGGGTTCAATGTAAAAATATTGAGTACAGTAGGTATAGAAGAATCTCGGTGCAAAATACATTAGAAAATGATGATGATGATGATGATGATGATGACATCGACGACGTCAATTATGATTATGATCACGACGATGATGATGATCACGATGATGATGATGTGATGACGGCAACGACAGTGGTGATATCTTGATAATGATGATGATGATGATAATGGTGACGATGATTATGATAATGATGATGATGATGATGATGATGATGTCACAGCTGCTGCTTGTGATGATAGCCTCAGCTGCAGTGGTGATGGTTTTGATGATGATATTGTATGGATTTTAAGTTGTTTTGTTTTTGGAGTGAGGAGGGGGAGGAGCAAGAGCTAGAGCATGTTATTTGTGAGACCAGTTTGAAGATGGCGATGACGACGACGATCACGAATACGATGATGATGACGACGACGATGATGATGATGATGATTATATGATGGATATGATGATGACGACGACGACAGGGGTGATGATCTCAACGATGATGATGGCGATGGTTACGATGATGACGCAGATGAAAAATAGCGTCATAAGAAGTTGAGACGATTGAGTATTAACAGTTTTTTTGTTTAAACTTTTGCCTCAGTCGTCGTCTTCTGTTGAAAGAAGACAGAAACGTGACCTTTTTCTCGGAGGTGCAGCCACACCCTCTGCACCCCCTCCCCCCACTTCGCACGGGCCTGGTGACTGTTGAACATACATGAACGGACAGAGAGACATGATAATGATCAGAGAGAGAGATAGGCATATGCACAGACATACTGACAGACAGACAGACTGACAGAATGAGGAATAGTGGACTAGTGAATGAATGGCTGTACTCATTCATGGACAGAGAGAGGGAGGGAGGGAGAGACGGAGAGAATTTCTCGCTGCGCAGTCTTGACGCTGTTTGTGCTATTTCACATTAATTTTTATATTATATCAATACTATTGTTATATATCATATCATATACACATGGTGATATTTTGTTTTTAAAAAATCAAATTTCTACACAACGCTATCGCCCATTCGGGGAATGGTAATAGGAGCGTAAGGACGTTTAACTGCAGGCCTAAGGACGATAAGGGGAGAGGCTGAGGACTTCAGGCCTCACGTGAGGCAAGGGAACTGAGTCAACCAAATTCATGTTGCTAACTGGAAACTTTCCATGTTGGCCAACCCAATATTTGACTCCTGGCGCCCCCCATGAGTCGGGCTATCTTTACATGTATTGGTTTACTGTATATTGGCGTGGTCACGTGGACGCGGGGGCACGAGACCCGGAGCCCGATCCCCTATTCGGACCTGGATCGGCCGTGCGATTCGTTCGAAACCGGAGTGTAGTTGAGGGAGGAGTTGTTTCGGATCGAGTTGAACGAACTTGAGCTTCAAAGCGCTTTAGAAGACGACCTTTGTTTGTTGCTCGTCTACAGTTTTGGGCCGAAATTGTCGGCGTGCCCCCTATTCTGGAATCCTGGCTAAGTCGCGCTCATGATTAAACCGATTATTCTTTAATCGCGGAAGCTTCCAATCTAGCATTATAAAGGGTCTCCTTTCCATCAGGACTGACAGTGTTGTAATAAATACTCCGCTGAAGTATTTAAATACTTACATAAATACTTGGTTCGCAGGTGGTATTTAAATAGTATTTATATACCCAAATACTAGGGTAAGTATTTAAATATTGGCAAATAAGTTTTAAATACTTATTTAAATACTTGATAATGTATTTGCCACATGATTCGCCACAACCGTATTTTTCTGTTAAGAAATGTTACTTAAAATTATTTCTAACAATGTCAATGTAGGCCTATACTTAATGCGTCTAACAGGCGTCTATTTGTATTTTGTGACGACTGACGAATTAGTAGAAATTTTGCACGTGAAAATTGCAATAAATCACAAGTATTTAAATTTCTTAAATACATCCAAATACTCTATGGTATTTAAGTACTATTTAAATTTTAAATACTTAATTTTGAATGGGTATTTCAATACTTTCTTAAATACTGGACAAAGTATTTAAATAGTATTTAAATACTAAAGTATTTAAATACTTTACAACACTGAGGACTGAAACATTTGATTTCCAAACCCCCAAAAACCATTAAAAGCCAAATCCTATATTTTTTGTATTTTTTCCTTTTGAGTCGAAATCTGGTTTTTTTACTCCTACCTTAAAGAGAATTTTTGTGAACAGCAGATGTGACTACTACTGCGTTTTATCTTAAGTTCGATTTCAATATCCAGGCAGAAATTCAGCCAATGGCTAACCTACACAGCTGACGATTTGATCTATATACACGAATGTGATGATTTTGAGATTTTCGGTAAATTGTTAAAGTACGGTATGTTGAAAAATAAATGAAGCTTCTCAACCCTGGTAGTTTTCTGAGTGTGTGCCACATATTTACATTATAATGAAGACGTCGACGGCGATGATGATAGTGATTCTAATAATTATGACGATGGAGATGATGATGATGATGCCGACAAAGACGTCGACGATGATGACGATGACGATGGTAATGATGATGATGGCGATAATGGTGGTGACAATGACGATGATGCTAATAACGACGATGCTGACGATGACAAGATGATGATAATGATGGTGATGATGATGATGATGATGATCAAGACGATGATATTGATGATGTTGATGCTAGCAGCGATATTGATGACGACGACGATGATGACGATGATGATGATTATGACATTTCATGTTGTCTGAAGCTGAAACCTCAATTTACTTAGTATTGAAACTGTGGCATTTGGCTGCATAGCCTTGCACCTAATCGTACTGGAATAAGGCGGAACTATACGGATTTTCGCAACACAGTTTAGCAACTAATGGTGGTATTGGCCGCATGAACAAAATATTTCAGTTGTTGTGGTCAATCAAGCTTATTTAAGGTAATGGTAAGCGTAGGTCCCGTACTTGAGTCCGAGCGTCGGATTCCGGCGCTTATCTCCGGCCTGTGCAATCAGCGACGTAGGCGGTATAAGCCATTCAATCGGCTGCCATTACTTTTCCCAGACCCACGTTTTGCCTCGCAGCTTAACGCTGCTTTTCAGTTTACCACCGCTCTCTAGCGGGTAAGGTTGAGTCGACCTTAGGGCTCCTGTGGGTTTCGAACTCACGACCTTCTGCTGCATCGTCCAGCGTTGTTACCACTCTGCTAACTTCCCGCCCCTTAGCTTATTTAATTAACTTACTAAGGACTATAAGCAGTGGCGGCTCCACCGGGGACCGGGGGCCCGTGCCCCCTATTGAGTGGCTGCCCCCAGTGCCCCTCTGTTGGGACCCTATACTTAATGCTACATACATTAAACAACAAATGGTTGGCCCCCATGATTAGAAGTTGCCACCCCAACGGCCCCCCACTTGCCAAATCCTAGAGCCGCCACTGATTGTAAGGCAAATGGCAAAAGATCTATCCCACTGAATTCAATCACAAATACCACCTTGACTGTGGAATTTAGTAAAGGTTGTCTATCTTTCCATTTTCTTTTCCTCTCTTCCTTCCCCTCATCTGTACACGACTGTTCATAGGCCTATTTTTGCCAATAGCTGTCGACATTTACTATTTTGACTTAATGTCTCGACCTTTTGATTAAATGACCCGGCATGAATGACCCCACCTTTGGCTATAGCTACTTCATTTTGAGATTAAGCGCATAGGAATAAGAGCTCGTAGGAAAAAGGAGCTACTTCGGTGCTTCTTTTGAAAGCGCTATAGAAGCTAACGAGATTTTACTTGCTTACTTTTACTTAGTGGAAGTTGTCTATCTTGCCATTCGCTTTTCCCCTCTCCTCCTTCCCCTCATCTGTACAGTGTACACTACATAGGACGTGGGCTTGTTTTTGCCTAGGGTAACTGTTGTTGTTGATACTTAGGCTTACTATTTTGATTTATTGTCTTGCATCCATTAAAGCCGAGGTTCACCAGTGCACGACATTATCAGAGTCAACGGAGCGTAAACGATTCGCTCAAGCGTGACGATAACTTATAGAGAGTCGATAGCTTTTGTGCTCGAGACAGTGTTTAATCTAAGGAGTCTAGGCCGTTTCCGGGGGGAAATTACCCTTTCCCCCCGGAAATTTCAAATTCCCCTGGAAATTTTGGAATACTACATGGACTAACAGCGGCCCCTAGCAGAATTCCCCCGGCTTTGTCAGTTCCCCCCCCGGCTTTTTCAGTTTCCCCCCTCCCCGTAGTCCAGGAGTCTAGATTAAACACTGGCTCCAGATGGTCGGATAAACAGTCGAGACATTCATCTTACCGTCCAAACATTTTTCGTAGCGATCAATAGGCTTTGCTTGACTTGAAATGGGAAATGCCTGGACAAGTTAACACTCATTGAATATGCATGCAGGTACTATGTTTGGACTCTCGGCTGGAAACTGTCGAACAGTCGGTAAATCATTTGCTCCCGGGACAGATGTTGCAAACGTCTTTTCTTTTTTTCTCTCCAAGAAAAAAACGCGTTGTTTACGAGTTTTATTTTGTTTGGGCTTATATTTTATTTTATTGCTTTTTCAAAGGCCTTTGCAGTGTGGTATTTTCATTATTTCTTTATCATGTTTGAGACAAAAGGTGATTCGAAATTTTCAAAGATTAATCAAGGCGTTGCACAATTTAAATTAGGTGGCGTTTAGCGCCAAAACACGGCAATAGTGAAAAATCGAAATACGAACCACGTTGAGCAGATTATTCTCCTGTTTTTGTTGTAAATTGTAAGAAATTTATACGAAAAGGTGCGGTATATTTAAAAATATTATCGGCAGTTGCGTATAGATTTCCTTAGGATATGAGTTTAAACAAGTTTTGAAGGTGATACGTTTACGCTAAATCTACGATGATCGCTTCGTGTCGTTAGGCCTACTGTCTATGATTTTTAGAGGGGCTTATTAATTTGGTGCCAGGATAATGTTAATATTTATTCAAAAAAGCTATTAACAAGTTGTCACAGTAAATAAATATGCCTACATTTAGCGTTTTCTGCGTTACTAATGAGGGTACTTTCCCGTTATCCGGACCCAAGTGAAGAGATACTAAAAAATTCTTAGGGTTAGGGTGGCGATTAGGGTTAGGGTTAGTGTTAGGGTGAGGGTTAGGGTTATGGTTAGGCTAAAACTCTAACACTCACTCTAACCCTCACCATAACCCTAATATCTCTCCACTGGGGTCCGGATAACAGGAAAGTACCCTAATGAGTGTTTCTCGTCCTGCTTTTCTACGTTTATAAACTAATTACGCCACCACAGTAAAAAAATTAACATGTTAATTTTTGTTTCGGCTTAAAAGTAAATAAACTTTTTTCAACGATTTTTTGGGTTTTTATATCTCCAGAAAAATCGCGTTTTTTACGTTTTTTTACTTCTTGTTATACATGTACGTTTGAAACACCTATGATTTGCGCTACTAGTCGGATTATCAAATACCTTTTTGCTCGTGGAGATTTTAGAAACTCTTTCCTCCCTATTTTTGAATGCATTCGCCCATTAAAAACCCCACCTCCTTCCGTCTCATCTATGCGTGACATTATGTCTGACATTTTTATGCGTGACATTATGTCTTATGTCTGCTTATACGCCTGTTTTTACCAGCAGTTGCTAACATTAACCTATATTGATTATGGATTTGAAACCATTAAACCGAATTTTGTCGGAGTAGGCAGCTTCACAGTCAACGAAGCGTGAACTGTTCGCTGAAGCGTGACCATAGCCTAACAGCTGACAGGAACGTCTGCTACGCCAGATGGCCGGTATGCGTATCCGATGTTTCGAACGCTTGTATTTTAATGGCTAAATATATTTCCACTTCGATCAATACGCTGTATTAACACGATTCTTGGCTTAAAATTGGAGCAAGTAGAAACACATTCAATATGCATGACGACTAAAGAGTGACACGGTAACACGCAGGAATGGGGAAATTTGGTCAAGAAGGGGTACATCCATGTGGTACGCCTACATACGCAAAAAAGCCATATTATCACCCCTCCCCGTTGTACGTAGCGTACGTAGAAAAATCTCCAAAATCCCGCCCCTCCCGCTCAGTGCGCACGCTTTATATGGATGGACCCCAAGGCAATTAAATTAATTAAATTAGTATTAAACAGTCTTGCAGGATGGACCCTATGCCATGGCGGTAACGGATTCTCAGTACTGCGTTTGGGCTTAATAAGGCTGGATACGTTCGAACAGTTTGTACATCTTGGAAGCATGGTGCCGTCGGATGGGAATAATTGTGGTCTGGAGATCAGGAGGCGGACTGGGCTGAACAGCTCAGCACTTGGCCGGATTGGCAAATTATGACGACGCTCTGGAAATATTTCCTTCAAAATAAAGCTCCAAATTTCACGAGTCTGTGTCTTTCTTCCCTGTGCTCCTTTACGGAAGTGCATGAGACCTGGACATCGAAGAAGAAAGACCGTGGCGACTCCCGGCTTTCGAAATGCAATGCTACCGACGGCTCCTATATGAGGTGTAAAAATTACCACGAAAGTATTAGAAAGCAGAATCGGGATCGACAGAGATGTGATTGCGACGATCAAACAAAGAAAGCTTAAGATGTTTGGTCGCATCAGTCGCACGGAAGATAAGAGAATTCTCACCGTTACAATGGAGGTAACAGTGGAGGGAACTCGCCATCAGAGAAGGCCCATGCAGAAGACGATGGACTGACGACATCAGAGACTGGACGGGATTAAATCTTGGGGAGGCGATTCATGCGGCGCAAGACCGGGAAAACTGGAATAAGATCGTTCGACATGATACGAGTCACGACGGTTCCCGAGGGAACTTTGAGCTGATGATGATGATGATGATGATGATGATGACGACGACTCACGACGTGAACCACACATCGTAATTTATATATATATATATATATATATATATCGATGTTTGTCTGTTTGTCGGTCGCGATACACGGCAGATGTTGGAAGACGCTGTTTCCATTGACAACCAAATTGTTTAATCAATCGACTGAGTGTTTGACGAAGCGTCTTCAATGCAGCTTAACGAATCGTCCTGATTGCCTGCACGTTATACGGCACCACTAGAGGCACGGTACACTGTGTGGCGCCGTAGGCCCTACTGAGGACGCAGTCCCCCGTGTTTGGCGTAGCCTGTAGACCCTACTGGAAAAGGGGCGCATCCTCTCGTCGCAGACCAAGCACCAACCGACGTGGAGGCCGTAGGCCCTACTGGGGCGCAGCCTCCCGTCGGAGACCAAGCCCAAGCTCCCGAGGGAGGTCGTAGGCCCCACTGAGGGGCGCAGACCCCATGTGAGGCCGTAGACCTTACTGGGGCGAAGCCTCCCGTTGTGCTCAGCCCCACATGTGGGGCGCAGTCAGTGATGTTAATCCTTGTCCTGGTCCTTGTCCTTAAGGACTCCTTAAGGACCAATTTGAAGTCCTTGTCTTTGTCCTGGTCCTTGGGAAGTCAGTCCTCGTCCTTATCCTTGTCCTTGGGGACTCGGTCCTCGTCCTTATCCTCGTCCTTGCAGATCGGTCCTTGTCCTGGTCCTTGTAACTTAGTCCTTGAAAAGTCCTTATAAGGACCAAATTACTTGTATACCATTTTCAATTGTTCTGATAATTATGTTACAAGTTAAGAGTAGTATGTGGATTTATATTTAGGCTACATGCTTGCTTTGAGTTACTCTAAATGTGTAGTCATTGTTTCCTTTATAATGCCAGTTTGAGGAGTTTCCTTTATAATAACAGTTGAGAAGTTTCTTTTATGATACCAGTAGAGGAATTGATTCTTTAACAGAATTCTTTGTTTCCCTGCGACGTCTGCTCCAGTTTAACGAGTGTTTTCGCAGTGGTCTCACAATTAGACCTCATCGTGCGCGCATGACTGACCAGTTGCGGGGAAACACTTATTTATTTGAAATGTAACATTGCTGTTGACTAGATTATGTTTTACAACATTCTTTTTTTGCTTTTCTAATTTTGCGATTCGATCATTCGAATTGAAATTGGTTTTGTTTTTTTCATTTCTGACTTTTTTGTTTGACAGAGGTCGGTCCTTGTCCTTATCCTTGATCCTTGTCCTTAGAGGTCAGTCCTTGTGGTCCTTGCGCTTGGGGAGTAAGTCCTCGTCCTTGTCCTCGTCCTTGGAGGGTCGGTCCTCGTCCTTATCCTCGTCCTTGGGGGTTTGGTCCTTGTCCTTATCCTCGTCCTTGGAGGGTCAGTCCTTGTCCTTATCCTCGTCCTTGGAGGGTCAGTCCTTGTCCTTATCCTCGTCCTTGGGTGGTCGGTCCTTGTTAACATCACTGGGCGCAGCTTCCCGTAGGGCGCAGCCCCACATGCGGGACCGCAGGTCCTATTGGGGGTGCAACCCCCATGTGAGGCCGTAGGCCTTACTGGGGGCGCAGATTCACGTGGGAGACCTAACCCCAGCCCCCGTAGAGGCTTTATCCTAACACTGAGGCACAGGCCCTCGGATAGAAAATATCCCAGCCCTCCGTGGAAGACAAAGCCCCTTTGGATCCGAAAGCCCAAAAATAGCCGTATGCCCAAAAGGAGCCGTATGCCCAAAGGGGCCGTAGGTAACACTGGAGGGCGCATCCCCCATGAGAGACCAAATCCCAATGGTATCGTAGGGCGTTATGGTGTGCAGCCTCCCGTGTTGAGGAGGGACAAGACCACCCAGTGATCCAATAGGAAAAAATTTAAATGATAATCTACGCATTCCCATGACATTTCCAGATATAAAAATTTGTTAGGCCTATATGTAATAATACGAACTTTTGCAAAAAATCGGGGAAGGAGATAGCCACTCTCCCCCGTCATTTTTGACGGGTTAACAGCTAGTAATAATATAATTAATAATATCGTAATTGCAAAACTATGATAGGATGAAATTGACGCTAATCCATGGCGCAAAGGACCACAGTCGTGGTGACATAATCGTGTCAAGACAACCGGTGTTTCATAGTATACAGGCCTTTTGGTTGTGAGAGAAATTTTCCCTCCCAAAACCTCGAAATCCCTAAGATTGGATTTGTCTTGGTTTTTAAAAATGGATCAATGTCTATGTCTTGGCTTCCCTGATGTTGTCATAGCATCAACCATTCACTAGTAATCTCTCTCTCTCTCTCTCTCTCTCTCTCTCTCGCTCTCTCTCTCTCTCTCTCTCTCTCTCTCTCTCTCTCTCTCTCTCTCTCTGACAAGCAATTTCTGTTCAACAATTGTTCCAAATATAAATTGATACGTATTTGACTGCATCAAGCTAGCTAAACTTTATTAATGTCAAAAGATGCATAGGTTTTTAAGCAAGCAAGTTAAAATTTAGAATAAAATTAGTTATTAATTGTTCGACATTCACTCATCAAATATGAATGTTGAATTAAACATCTAATGCAAAGTCTCTTTAAAGAAGAAACAAGTAAAGTCTTCGTTGTTGACGTCTTCAGCAGATAGGACACGATGACGTCGCCAACGAGTTGCTGCAAATAACAATGCAATTGTAATAATTCAATGCTACTTGCTACAGTTTTCAAAACACAAATGTGTCTACATTGTCCACTGTCAGTCGAAAGACGGCGTAGCGGGCAAAATTCTTTACTGAATCTAGAAAAGTAGAAGTTGCATAAAATTGAAATAGGCCAATAGAGAAGCCAGACGAGAGGAAATATTTTCAATCTGACTACGAAAGGATATCCTATGGTGCATATACAATAATGTGAAAGAGATTAAGAAAAGATAATATTATGCTTTCGAGCGTAAATAAGTGATTCTTCAAAAGAAACACCATGCAAATATTATTTTACGTTACATCACATAGGATTGTATAGCTTAATATAATATTAAACGAAGCATCTGAATGTCCAAATCCTTGCCTAGATACTAAAAATGCCTCCACAATTGCCACCTCAATAGTCCACTCCAAATTATATTATTGTAACTCCCTCTACTATAACCTTCCCAAAGCCTCTATCAACAAATTGCAATCAGTACAAAATTCACTTGCTCGTGCTGTTACAAAGTCACCTAAATTCTCCCATATTTCACCCATACTAAAATCATTACTTTGGCTTAAAATAACTGAACGTATCCAATATAAGATAATAACACTTACATATAGCTCACTTCAGTCATCAAAACCTGTCTACCTTAGATCACTATTAACCCCTCAGCCTCCTCGACCCACACGTTCATCATCTTACCTCACTCTGTCACGCCCACTCAATCAGTCATCCCTGAAAATTTGCAACCGTGCCTTCTCATACGCCTCACCTGAACTTTGGAACTCGATCCCAGCTTCCCTCCGCAGACTTGGACACTTTCAAACAATAAAATCTGAATCCTCATTTCCTATAATTCCTGCATTATCTCCTCAAGTCTTCAGGTCTAAGCTTAAATCCTTCCTTTTTCTAAAATCATTTTCTCCATAGCTGTAACAACCTAGCCTCACTGCCCTTTGGATGTTGGCTATTGCCTGGCTGATAATATACCTTCCCCATAGCTATTTTAAGAGATGCTGAGCGCCTAAGAATAAGCAGCTACTGTTGTGCTGCTTTCCAAGGCGCTATAGAAATCCGCGAGATTTTACTTACTTACTTACTTACTTCAAGTAGGCTTAATCCGTTCTTGAAATAACAAATTCGCTGTCGAAACTTACTTACTATCTCAACTCGTGCCTTTGCAACATTCGCATCCAGTTATTTTCTCTCCTAGAAACAAATAAAAGGTGGGGTAAGTTTAAAATTTGGCAATATTATATCGATTTAACTAGAATACCATCAACCATGGAATCCATTTTCTAAAACATAGTCATCATCATCATGGTATACTTTCCTCAATTACTGTTCTGAGTAATGATTCTCCCTTTAGTACGTGTCCAATCCAGTTGCTCTGTCTTTTTTGATGGTGCTGATTAACGATCTTTGTTCGTCCACAATCTGTGTAGTACTTCATTTATTTTCTTGTCCATCCATTTGATATTTTCCAATCTTCTCCATATCCACATCTCGAATTCTTCTGCATCAGAAGACGATTTTGACGATCATATGGGGTCGTCCATAAATTACGTAACGCGATTTTGGCACTTTTTGATCCCCTCTCCTCTTCGCAACGCGACGTAACAAAAAGTCGGACCCCCTAAAACATGCTAAGCTCTAGTTAGATAGACTAACTTTGTCTAAGATGAACCATTCGCTGCATACAATGTTACAACTATTCCAAATTAAATATGGGTAAATCCATCACTGCCTAAGGTAGGACAATTGATTTAAGCTGGTCACAATGCCACTGTCCTGTCATCCTTTCCTTTCAATATGCCACGTTCGCCATTTAGCGAAGCTTTTATGCCACTCGATAATTCGATCGGGCATGCAGTCAACGAATCAGCATTTATACCTTGGTACATTCGTGAAAATTTCGTTCTGTAAATTTACAGAAGTCGATTAGTTAATCAGACATGCACTGACAAATCGATTTTCTACCCGAGGCTGGCTAGTTTATTTAGCTCCGACATGAACCAAACAAAAAGCATTGCACTAAAATCCGCTAATTCCATCGAATTAGTTGTTTGCCGACGAATGATGAACTAAAGTTTCATATATTATATACATATACTGTATATAATATATATATACTGTATATTATATATATATATATATATATATATATATATATATATATACCGGTGTAGCAGAAGCTTGTCAATTTTTGCTGCATGCGATTTTAAAAGTTCAGACAAATAAATGACGTAGCTGGGAAGTGTTGCTGACAGACGCATGCACACAACGTATGTCGAAGGCTGTTGTGCGTTGATCAGTCACACTAGTACACTGTAAGCGCAATTTTTCCCTTCTCAGAAATCAAGTTAATTAACGCACTGTGATATTTCAGCATTCATTGAAACATCATGATTGCTTCAAAGCCAATTCGCGTACAAACTGCAAGTTCGGATGTTGCGATAACCGTTCCTAACGAGAAGGAGATCGATGAAAGCGGATCAGCGTTAAGAAAGGCGCTTTGGCCAATGACGTTTAGCATGCGAGTTTTCGGATTATATTTTGTCAAGGAAGGCCGAAAAACGAAGAAGGAACATTGCGCTCGAATTTACTCCATCGTTTTATGCATATTGTTCTGGTTTAATTTCGCCAGAAGTTTTACAGTTTTCACACCTAATGACACGGTTCGAATAGGACTTTATGGAAAGTGCATGATTATAACTATCACGGCAATCACGGCTATGGTGGGCAGCTCCTGCTACAGAAGCAATGCAAGTGGACAACTAGAAACAGTTTTCCAAATATTTAGTAAAGAAATGAATAGCCATCAGTTGAAAACGATTAGAATTAGAGCGATCGTGGGCGCTGCAGCATCGTGGTTTTTAGTCATATTTGTTACTGGATCAGATGTCGTTTTCTTCTCAGATTATTCCAGAGCCAGCAATCCTTGGATTGCTCCATTTACAACACTTATTCTGGATTCAAGTGTTACTGTCATCAGCATAGTGACGGCATTGGTTTTTATCTTTTTTCTGCACGTGATTGCTGCCATATTCATGCCTCTATTTTGGAATTTTCTCATCGCCTCACTATTCCGGGATGAGTTTTGCAACTTAACCAGGAAGTTTCGTATGGCTGTCGAAGACAATAGGAGGTCAAAAGACGACATTTACGAAACGACTAGACAGAAGCACCAAAGTCTGTGCAAACTGGTCAGAAGAGTTGACAGATACATGTGCTTAACAAACGCCGTGTATTTAGTTGGATTCGTGAGCTCTGTTATACTAGAGCTCTATGGATTTCTGTCTGTTCCTGAAATGATCTCAATTCCGGCTTTCTTTGCTGGGACTCTGACATGGACCTTGTGGAGCATACTCGGACTCTGCATACTTGCCTTCGGAGGAATAATTGTCAATCATTCGGTACGGTGTTGTTTCATTTTCCTTGTGTATATATTATTTTGGGGGATTGTTATGCAATTAAAATAAATGTCAGTGCCTCGTTTACATTCAGGAAAAACGAGGCACCGTATTCATGATAATATATCCGCAGTATACACTTGCGGTTCTCCTTTTCAATAAGAATCCAAATTCCACGTTTATTCCACACTTTCATCGTATGTATACAAAATAACTATATTTACAGTGCCTACGAGAACTACAGTATATAGGCCTACTTACCATTTCTAATGAAATCTGCAGTCAATGTCGTACTTTAAACGTTAATTTAATTGGTTATAAATTCAGCCTCACAAGATGCAATGCAATGTCGCTAATACCAATAAACACTATGTCTTATTATGTTATACACAGGCTCACAAAATATATGAAAAACTTCATGATGCTGATTTTTCCATGTTGAAATCGGAAACAATTGGTCAGGTTAGAAATTCATCTTGATGGCACATTCATTATCGGCAATTCATTAACTTCATTTACATTTTCTTGAATCTTACTCGCAAGCTTCTGATTTTGAAGAGCATAATCTATTGAACAGCACAATGCGTAGGCTTATGCCTATTCTTAAATTTAATCGGCACAAGGCGCAAAATTGTTGCACCGATATCAAATATGCTTGCATAATCATCGCACTGAACCTACAGTAGATTCTTATATTAAATTACTTCCGTTGAAGGATCGACAACTTTTCGTATCATGATATCGGAATGAATAACAGTGCCATGTACATGGCTTCTATTTCCTGCTATCATATTTCCTACTTGAGAGAGATACAGAGAGAAAGAGAGATATAGAGAAACAGACAGAGACAGACAGAGACAGAGTGAGAAACAGAGAAACAGACAGAGACAGAGACAGACGTGCATGTCATTTTGTGGAATCATTAATAAATTAAAAATATTCGTAAAATGTGATTTTACTGTACTACTAAATTGTGACGAACAGAGATGCTTCCCTGTGTGTTCTTAGATAAACGCTTTTATGAACAGATTGAGCGGAGAACCGATTGGATTCACTGTTCTACGAATCTTTGTTATTGACCCCAACACAATTTTAACGGTGAGAAAATGTGTTGATACTGAAATGTGTCGGTCACTAATTGAATTTATATTCGTGGAAAACTAGGTATTTTGTTACCAAATCAGTTGCTTACGTCCAAGTTTACATCAAAATCTTGGCGTTTTCGAGGTGTCATTAAACAAATATTATATTAGTGTTATAGTATACAAACTTCTTCAATTTTTAGTAACAAGCTTATCGGTCATAGAGCAAACCCTTCGCTGACCTATCTACATTGATTAAGACTGAATCCAGACTAATCACTATTTAACTATTATGGGATGATAAGCATAATTAACTTTGTTGTTCATTAACTGTAATGATAGTATTTAACGAAATTCTTTTCCATTTGCATGTCAAATTCATGGTAATAATAACTTTAAAGCTGCTTATTCATTTCGTTAGGCATCCATTTCATCTTCAAGTAGGACATTGCAAGTCTTAAGTTTGAGGGACTTTCCTGTCACTATAGATTAATAATACCTTCGTTGACTGCTTTGTAGATATTGGGTCTGTTGATAACCTACTTTCTACTGATCATCCAACTGGCGCCACCATCGTCATCCAATGTGACAACGACGCCTCCTCCTCTGGAACAGAATATTACCAGCGAAACGTATTTATTCTGGAGTGAAAGCACCAGTCCACCTGCAGGCTAATGGGTCGAGTAAGGAATCTGTAAAATCAAAGGAAGTCTAGAGAGTGAATCTCATACACGCATATTCGGCCTAACAATGTTATATTGTTGTTGTTAGGCCCTATATCTTGAATGTTAACGATACGATTAACGTGAACTATCACTCTGACTTTTTATTAATCATATTCATTAATATTTATTTATTTATTTATTTATTTATTTACTTATTTATTTATATCTTTGTAGATTGTGCGATGTACTAATAATGTTTTATTAAATTACATTAAATTTTATTATATAGGCCTATTCCAAGTTATTGTAGTTTAAATGTCTCTGTTTATTATATATAAATGATACATTTTCATTTGGCAGATTAAATTTAATTATTAAGAGCATTGGAAGTTTTCATTTACAAAACGTATAAAATGCACCGACTTTCCAAGTTTCCAGTCGCCTATTTTCTGCTATTAAAATTTTGTACGCTCGCCAGCACTCTCATGTAAATAATGATGGTTTTGCACAATAACGTAAATTGACAGCGCTCATTATGTGCGTTGACGACTCTATACTGTATTCGACTAAACTGACATTACGCTGAATTAACGTGGATTTTGACTATTTACAAAACATGCTGCACAAATACACGTGTCTTTGACATTTCTTTCAGGAGTTTTCAATCTGAGCGACTTTCTTGACATACAGATGCGCCGACCGATCCAACTAATATTAGCAGGATGTCGGAACATCAGCACAGTCGCGCTAATCAAATGTAATTTTAGAATAGGAGCAAATTTGTTTGTCAGAATCACCTGGTTAATCATCAAAATTAGGAAGCTTCAATATTATGATGCAATAGAATGAATAGGTAGTTATTAAAGCCATATTTTCTGTGTCTGCGATTGCATTACCGTAATAAACGTTGATGACTACACGTTATTTGCTGCATTTTTACATTTAAAATCATCGCGTCAGTTGTTTGAAATAGCAGAAAAGGCGAGAGCCGATTTATTGAACCTGCCGGACTTGAACTTTGCATTTTCTATTTCTCAATATCCATATAAAACGTCCTATAGTTCTATTTATCTGTTAAAACGCAAATAGGGTGACAGATTTTGTAAATGATGCTGATTTAACGGTTTAGCTACCAAACTACTGACTACTACAGTTTAAAAAAATAATGTGATTTAAAACGACCTAGGACACTAAGTCTATGTGAAAATTACTGTAGTAACTGTCCACATTCAATAACCCAGTTTTCCCTAACAGGCTTTTTGATCCGTTTACTGCTTCAACTGTCACTCCCATCTCGTCCATACTGTTTCATCTGTCCACAACCTTTGCTGTAAGCAAATATCATTCTTGGAATCATCCTCTACCTAAACAATTTCATTTGTGGCCTCTTGTGATGCTATTGTGTGCTAATTCAAAGAATCGACCGTATGGCACATCTACTTATCCAGTTATTATTTAGTAGGTCGTATCAATCCCCTCTATCTCTTCTTCTTTCTAATGTTGTCAATCTAGAAATTTAGAAATTTTGCATATATCCCATTATCTGATGCATAAGAGCTGTGGCGAACCGGGTAACTAAGTGAGTAAGTAAAATCTTGTAAACTTATACAGCGCCCTAGAGAGTAGTACAGCAGTAGCTGCTTATTCTTATGCGCTTAATCTTTCTTAAGATAGCTATAGACAAGGTGGTTTGTCGGCCGGGCAAAGGTCAGTATATCTATGATGCAGCGGGTCAGGTTGTTATTGCTATGGAGGAAATGACTTTTCGAATAGGAAGGTTTTAAGTTTAGACCTAAAGGCTTGATGAGATAGTGAAGGAATTAAAGGAAATGAGGATTCGGAGCATATTGTTTGACCATGTCGTAGGCTGCGGAGGGAGGCTGGAATTGAGTTCCAAAGTTCTGGTGCGGCGTATGAGAAAGCGCGGTTGCAGATTTTGAGTGATGACTGATTTAACGGGCGTTAAAGTGTGAGATGAGATGACGATCGTGTAGGTCGAGGAGGCTGAGGCGTTAAGAGTATACGAAGGTAAACCGGTTATGGCGAATGAAGTGAACTGTAAGTCCCTAGGCTTCTAAAAATCAAGTTGACTCTGCCCGGTCTGCTACACGAGGTAAGACTCAACATTAAGGCACGTGTCCGTTCGCCTTGGCTTTTTGGCTAAGAATACTAGGCTCCCACACTACGCACTCTATCTATCGTCCGTTTAATGGGCGCGCCGCACCCTTCCTATGGCTCAAAATATCCAATCACCGCACTTATCTCGCAACGAACTTAACTCTCAACGCACCGCACCGCACCTGTCTCTTACGGCACCGCACCGCACCTGTCTCTCAGCGCACCGCACCTCACCTAAAGATCTTCTACTTAGGGTGCTCCGCTTTCAGAGTACTTTGTCCTTCGATGACACCGGTCTCAAAGTGGTGCCTCCTTATCTCAGTGTGCTCTCCACTTAAGGTGATTTCCCTATCCGGAGTGCTTTCCACTTAAGGTGCTCTCCCTTAAGGTGTTCAAGGTGCCCTATCTTTATTAAAACACTATATGGACCTTTCCTTCAATAAGACACGCTGACCTCCGCTATCGGCCCCATGCCTTCGCACTAACCCTTATTTAAATGATTCGCCGTCCGCTAAAGAGTGGTGTGATAAACTTACTTTGCTAATTCTTTCCCTGGTCACTAACAACTAGCGCCACCGACCACACTATCGGGACTTGTACTCTATAGACCTTTTAACAGTTTCTTATTAAGCTATTATTAGTATTGGACCATAGTCTTACTTTTTATTGACTATTAACTTTTATCGCTCACTACTTAATAACTTCGTCACAGTGCGATGGCCGAATTCCGTGAATCAGAAAACGCGCAATTGTCATTCGTTTTCCTTCGAGTTCTTTCGACAAACAAGATGTCTTTAGAATTTCTATTAAAACGTAAAATACAACATTCTTCTAACTAAGAAATATTAGCATGACACGCTAGGAGCGCGTCGTAATAAGCTTTCGATGTCAACAGGGTTGTTTTCTGTTCTCAACTGGGCATGGAAGGTCCGATCCAGAAAGTCCACTGCACATAGTCCTGTTTTCTAACCCGAGATATCTTTGTCCTGCCACCCATTCTTGTGCCTTCTATTTGTATGGTCATTATAGCTGGCTTCCCTACACCCAAATTTTACCTGGCAGATTAACGCTGCTCCTCATTTGTTCCACCCCCTCTAGATATAATTAGACACTGCACTATTGTACTACGGAGTACGGAACGATAGACTAATGAATCTTAATAAGATGTAGGGCTAACATATGATGTCATTCAAATCATGCAGCAACTCACGAGCTCAACAAGAGTTCAATAGTGTATGCGATGTTATTGTAAAGAAACTTGCTTATCTTAAAAGAAAAACCTGCAACAAAACAATTAAATGATTGTCCGCAACAGTTGTGGAGTGAGCGATAACTGAGGTTGAATTATAAAGTTTAATTATAAATCCGGAAAAATAGATCAAAGGAAAATACTATCGCGTAACGTGGAGGCGGTCGATGAAGTTAACGAAGACGACGATACTCGATTGTCTCGACTGTCGTGCGTGACAACCAAATTGACCGACCTGGATAGGACGGTATGAAAATGAAAGCCGAGTACTCATCACCGGTCAACGAGGAAGGCGCACGGCACACCGCCTGCCGCTGTCCAGTTCGGGTCGGAGCGCTTAAATGTGTGGCAGCGCCCATTCAACTTTTCATTCTATTTAAGATGTTTATGGAACCTGCTTTCTCTATATGTAGTTGCCAATCCCCGTCATTACTTTGAGAGTAAGATCATTTTGACACGTTTTTCAATCAAACACTTAAATTAATCTAGTTGTCACACGCTGCACATCGTCGCCCAACGTCAATAGATCAAACACATAAACTAGAGCATCCTTTAACCAAGACTAAAGCGCATGCACTAAAGATAATCTTAACTGCTTTCACTTCGGCAAGCAATAAAAGGACTTAACTAAACTTGCATTTCGATAAGTTCATGAGTGTCTGTAGTCCTTACACAGGTTTGGGAGGACGTTTTATTTAAGGGGCCGCATCATCCTTGCATACAGTATTAGGTATACATTAGACGAGCCGGAAATTTTAAAAGTCAAATGTTTATAATTAAGATGCTGAAATACATAATACATTTTATTCATGAAACTAAAATGATGTCAAACATCTGTTGCTAAAATATCAAATATGTAATAACCAAATTCGGATCTTGAAACAAAGTGCAATGTTTCCATAAAATGTTTCAAATTATCTCACCTCCTGTCGTTCGTATAAATATTTTTAAATGATATCGCGCACCACATAAAATCTGGTGGCGGGTCGCAAACGTCCCGTGGGTCGCAGTGTGCCTACACTGCGCCTAACAGCTTCGTCCCCTCGCATAAGTTCTATTCTATAGTGCTTCAACGTTCAACGTACCACGTGACCACGTCTCGACGTCATAGACACGTTTGGACTACGTGTCTTGCTAATAGTGAGTAGTTGATTATTAAAATAATAAAGCATGCCGGGTAAGTGTAGTTCACATTATCCAAAAACAATATGGTTAAAGCGTGAGTCCCACCACAAAGAATGTGTCAAAAACAAGAATTAGAAATGTTGAATCGAGTCGCAATAACTCAATCACAGTATCAATAATGCTCAAGTTAAGGCAATTCAGCTGGATCAATCTTTGTAAGCTCGCAGTTTGCATAACAGCGTCAGCAATCAATCAATGTATCTCCGAGATCATATCAGAGGGTTCTAGGACTATTGACCACAGGACGGTTGACCATAGGACGATTGACCATAGGACGATTGACCACTGGACGATTGACCACAGCGGACTTTTGACCACTGGACGATTGACCACAGCGGACTTTTGACCACTGGACGATTGACCACAGCCGTGAGTATCAGGCATAAGTTCCGCACGCTGTCTGCTGCATGCATGCATGCACGCATACAAAAAAAGGAACCAAATGCTGGGAATGATGAAAAGGACAATAGTGAGTCGATATATATATATATATATACTATATATATATATTATACATAAATTTGTATATATACACATATATATACATATATATACACATATATACATATATACACATATATATATATACATATATATATATACATATATATATATATATATATACAAATGCTATTGTATATATATATATTTTAAAAAAATATATATATGTATATACGTTTGTATATATATATATTTTTTATATATATATATATATATATATATATATATATAGACAATAGCATTTGGTTTTTTTTTTTGTATGCGTGCATGCATGCATGCTGCAGACAGCGTGCTAAGCCTGATACTCACGGCTGTGGTCAATCGTCCAGTGGTCAAAAGTCCGCTGTGGTCAATCGTCCAGTGGTCAAAAGTCCGCTGTGGTCAATCATCCAGTGGTCAATCGTCCTATGGTCAATCGTCCTATGGTCAATCGTCCTGTGGTCAATAGTCCGCGTACCATATCAGAGTTATACAGTAAGTCATAGTGGAGAGCGGTGAAACAGACAAAAACAGCAGAATTGAATGAAAAGAGCAGATACACTTTTAGTCACGAGTTCAATGGGTGCAGTGATTGAAATATCTAACAGATAGAGGAATATAGCTCTAGAGTTTTATGTAAGCAACATAAAGCGCTAGTTTATTAAATTCAACTGCCAAAATATAACCGTTACGAACTAATCAGCGAATCAGACAAATGCGAATTTAATTTAGCACTGATTTCAAATTCGCAGTCTAAATTATTAATCTTCTTTTAAAGTTTTTACCCGAAAGCAGGTCCTGATTCCCATTGGGGTCACTCTTCTCTGTCGACAACCCGGGTCTTTGATCCTTTGTATCTGTCTTTAGTCAGCATCCAGTGCAGTAGTGGCGTACGTTGTCTTCCTCTGGCTATTATTCATCCCATATGTTCCTTCAGTATTCTTCGGAATAGTGAGTCTCCTCTTAGACTGTGCCCAATCCAGTTCTTTGGTCTTTGTTTTGAAGTAAGCTATATGTTGGTTGATATACCATATAGTTCTAGTTGTTATTGTTCGTTCGTATATCGTTGAGAACAAGCGTCACTGCGCTGGCGACTACTGTATACTGAAAACAAGGATTCATCGCGAAGAGTCGACGCGGCATGTTCAGTGCTGTCGCCTGAGGCCGAGCCTTCAGCGACCCTTCCTCAATGCATGTTCTTCCTTCGATCCCTCCAGCAGATGACGATTGAGCGAACTGGTTGACAAATGCACAACTGTACGACTGGACAACTAGACAACTCGACAACTGGACATGCTTTGTCAAACGCTTGTATTTATTGTAACAAAACCTTCGAGAACATTCCATTTCACATGAGTTCAACATCTAGATCGTTCGTAAAGAGATCTCATACATTTGCAATATTAGAGTTCGTATCTTGGCGATTCTGTAAACAACTTAAAACTGGTTTATACAAATAATACTCACTTTAAGCGATGGGTTCTCGTTACTGTATGTATGTCTGCATATGGGTGCGTGTGTATGTGTGTATATGTGTGTTTGTGTGCTGTGTTGAGCAGCGACATCGACCTTTGGCTATGTCTTATGATTCCGATGACTCGACGATGCTTCTGTAAATGCACTGGCTAACCTCTAAAGAATTATTATTAATTACTAACTTATAGCCGTATGTCCTACAGTTTTATTGCTTGACATTATTGTTTTCTCCTTTACAATGTCTATGACCTATGGACCTAGGACCATAGATATGTAGTGAATACCAAAGTCCATCAGTAATAAGTAACCAGGGGAAAACCAATGCTGTTGTCATCGTACTTCTCCATATCCACATATCCCTATGTCCTCACCACATAGTCCGAGCGGATGACTATGGCCTGATCTACCACGTGATGGATCAGACCATATCGTGTTCAAATGTTATTGGTTACACTCATGTAGTTTGTGCATGTGACATTATATCATGTGATGCAGAATTGAATAAAAGCTGGCGGATGGTAAAGGGGACAGACAGACTTGAAGTACTCGCTCTCAGACTCTTCAACATCTGGGCTGAGGCGAGGGTCGATCTGCTCCTGAACTTGAAGCGGCATTAACATCTACGTCTCGTCTCAACTAGTTCCCCAGTAGTAGGCCAGTCTCAATATCTGGTCTACTATATATATATATATACATATATATAATAACATTTATCACATTATCACATTATATAATATCACATTTAACCGTGGCAGACACAGTAGCTGCCGCCCATCTGCCCATTACATCTTTGTCAGCAGGCGCGGCTGCTGAGGCAGCAGCAGTTCGCACAACAGCCAAATACGCAGACCTAACAACCGATTACATTTTCTTGTCATTGGCCTTTGAGTCCCTCGGTCCCATTAGTCACGACGCACAGATCTTTATAAAACAACTGGGTCGTCGCATTTCCAAGTCTTTCGGAGACATTAGGGAAGGAAGTTTTTTTTATTCCAGCGTTTATCCGTAGCTATCCAACGCTTCAACGCAGTATCTGTTCGAGGAACGTTTACCGTTGCAAGCTTTGAAGAACCAGACAAGAGTTGACGCATACATTAATTTTTGTCTCCGGGTATTTTTACATAAGACATTCGGGAATTAAGTACCGAGGGCATATATATATATGTATATATATTACATAAATATATAAATATATATATATATATTACATATATATAATTTATTGACAAATTGGCCAAATATCTAGCATTTGCAAAGACGAACTGCTTTGTTGTCAGCACTAATATGCTAAGCTCTAGTTACATAAACTAACTTTGACTAAGATTAATCATTCGCTGCATACAGTGTTACAACTATTCAAATTAAATATAGGTAAATCCATCACTGCCTAAGGTAGGACAATTGATTTAAGCTGGTCACAATGCCACTGTCTTGTCATCCTTTCCTTTCAATCTGCCACGTTCGCCATTTAGCGAAGCTTTTATACCACTCGATAATTCGATCGGACATGCATATCAACGAACCAGCATTTATACCTTGGTACATTCGTGAAAATTTCGTTCTGTAAATTTACAGAAGTCGATTAGTTAATCAGACATGCACTGACAAATCGATTTTCTACCCGAGGCTGGCTAGTTTATTTAGCTCCGACATGAATCAAACAAAAAGCATTGCACTAAAATCCGCTAATTCCATCGAATTAGTTGTTTGCTGACGAACGACGAACTAAAGTATATATATATATATATATATATATATATATATATATATATATATATGCCGGTGTAGCAGAAGCTTGTCAATTTTTGCTGCATGCGATTTCAACAGCTCAGACAAATAAATGACGTAGCTGGGAAGTGTTGCTGGCAGACGCATGTACACAACGTATGTCGAAGGCTGTTGTGTGTTGATCAGTCACACTAGTACACTGTAACCGCAATTTTTCCTTTCTCAGAAATCAAGTTCATTAACGCACTGTGATATTTCAGCATTCTTTGAAACATCATGATTGCTTCAAAGCCAATTCGCGTACAAACTGCAAATTCGGATATTGCGATAACCGTTCCTAACGAGAAGGAGATCGATGAAAGCGGATCAGCGTTAAGAAAGGCGCTTTCCCCAATGACGTTTAGCATGCGAGTTTTCGGATTATATTTTGTCAAGGAAGACCGAAAAACGAAGAAGGAGCATTGCGCTCGAGTTTACTCCATCGTTTTATGCATGTTGTTCTGGTTTAATTTCGCCAGAAGTTTTACAGTTTTCACACCTAATGACACGGTTCGAACAGGACTTTTTGGAAAGTGCATGGTTATAACCATCACGGCAATCACGGCTATGGTGGGCAGCTCCTGCTACAGAACCAATGCAAGTGGACAACTAGAAACAGTTTTCCAAATATTTAGTAAAGAAATGAATAGCTATCAGTTGAAAACGATTAGAATTAGAGCGATCGTGGGCGCTGCAGCCTTATGGTCTCTAATCATATTTGTTATTGGAGCAAATGTCGTTTTCTTTTTCTCAGATCATTTCAAAGCCAGCAAGATTTGGATTACTCCATTTTCAACAAGCATTGTGGATTCAAGTGTTACTGTCATCAACATTGTGACGACGTTGGTTTATATTTCTTTTCAACACCTGGTTGCTGCCTTATTCATGCCGCTAGTTTGGAATTTTTGATCGCTTCACTATTCCGGGATGAGTTTTGCAACTTAACCAGAAAGTATCGTATGGCTGTCGAAGACAATAGGAGGTCAAAAGACGACATTTACGAAACGACTAGACAGAAGCACCAAAGTCTGTGCAAACTGGTCAGAAGAGTTGACAGATACATGTGCTTAACAAACGCCGTGTATTTAGTTGGATTCGTGAGCGTTGTTATACTAGAGCTCTATGGATTTCTGTCAGTTCCTGAAATGAGCTCAATTCCGGCTTTCTTTGCTGGGACTCTGACATGGACCTTGTGGAGCATACTCGGACTCTGCATACTTGCCTTCGGAGGAATAATTGTCAATCATTCGGTACGGTGTTGTTTCATTTTCCTTGTGTATATATTATTTTGGGGGATTATTATGCAATTAAAATAAACGTCAGTGCCTCGTTTACATTCAAGAAAAACGAGGCACCGTATTCATAATAATATATCCGCAGTATACACTTGCGGTTCTCCTTTTCAATAAGAATCCAAATTCCACGTTTATTCCACACTTTCATCCTATGCATACAATATAACTATATTTTCAGTGCCTACGAGAACTACGGTGTATACTTACCATTTCTAATGAAATCTGTAGTCAATGTTGAATTCTAAACGTAATTATTGCTGATTAGTAATTTATTCTCACAAGATGCAATGCAATGACGATCAATAAACGCTATGTCTTATTATGTTATACACAGGCTCACAAAATATATGAAAAACTCCATGATGCTGATTTTTCCATGTTGAAATCGGAAACAATTGGTCAGGTTAGAAATTCATCTTGATGGCACATTCATTATCGGCAATTCATTAACATCATTTACATTTTCTTGAATCTGTCTCGTAAACTTCTGATTTTGAAGAGCATAATCAATTGAACAGCATAATTCGTAGGCTTATGCCTATTCTTAAATTTAATCGGCACAAGACGCAATATTTTTGCACCGATATCAAATATGCCTGCATAATCATCGCAGTGAACCTGCAGTAGATTCTTCGATGAAATGTGTTCCGTTGAAGGATCGACAATTTCTCGTATCATGATATCGGAATCAGAGTTATCCATGGGTTGGGTTAACCCATGGGTTGGGTTGGGTTGGGTATGGGTCGACATTTTTTTAAAATGATGGGTTGGGTTGGGTTAGGTTTCGTAAATCTGCACCAGTTATTCTGTTAACCACGTTAAATATAGGTTTTCTGTTTTCTGCGTTGACAAAGTATTAGATTCTTGTATTATGTCATTAAAATGGCGCCATATACGTTATCCTACATTCCATCGTAGGCAGTGTATTCAGAAGTGTGTAGTAAACAGTGGACAATAGCTATTCAGATAGATCAAATCATGTGAACGGCTGTTGTTGACTTGTTTTAACGCATTCTTTTTATAGACCGACCACGGCCAGTTGACAATAGCAGGGCTGGATTAACCATTAAGCATACTAAGCACGTGCTTATGGCTCCATGTGGGAAGGTGCACAACAGTTTTACCTGTTATGTTTCTCAGTCAAATATTTTGCAATCTAGTTTAATAAATTTATTAATCAGTCGCTTTGTTCTGATCGAAATTCCATCAGAACAACTATGCAAAAGACAGGTTGGATGCCTTATCTCTACTATATAATTATAGATTTTCTTCATGACATTTGTCCTTGCTTTCTTCCTTTTAGAGCTGTTTGTGTGTGTCTGTCTGTGTGTCTGTGTGTGTGTGTTCTCAGTAACTGTAATTGTGTTCCATCCAGTCTTATAACAGTGAACTATTCTACTTGTCTGTAAAAACTGATCAAGCGAATCGATGTCCAGCAGCGTAGCCAAGAGGGAGGGAGTTACCTCTGGCTACCGACGAAAAATTTTGTTAATGTGGTTCCATCTATTTTTAACTTTCTGACGCGGTTTGGGGGGGATCAAACCTCCCATGGCTGCCGACGCAACGTGCTTCTTTGACCAGTCTATGTTACGGCACTATGGAAGTTGTTTCGAATACATACATACATACATACATACATACATACATACATACATACATTGAATTAAATGCATCACATCACGGCGACGCTGGCATTAATACAATCATTGTTTCTCAATTATGAGAATGATGAATTTCCGATTTGTTGCAATAACAACTCGAAATAAGCAAATAACTATTTATGTGCTTGAATGTATGTATGTTTTTAAAATTGCGATTGTACTTTCACGTTTTTGTATGCATGGGTTGGGTTGGATTGGGTTTGGGTCAGAAAACATGAATTTTGTTTGGGTTGGGTTGGGTTGGGTTGGAAATTTGATGGGTTGGGTTGGGTTTGGGTTGACAAAACCGACCCATGGACAACTCTGATCGGAATGACCAACAATGCCATGTACATGGCTTCTATTTCCTGCTATCATATTTTCTACATGAGAGAGAGAGACAGAGAGAATGAGAGATATAGAGAAACAGACAGAGTCAGAGAGAGAAACAGAGAAAAACAGACAGAGACAGAGACAGACGTGCATGTCATTTTGTGGAATCATTAATAAATTAAAAATATTCGTAAAATGTGATTTTACTACTAAATTGTAACGAACATAAATGATGCCCTGTGTGTTCTTAGATAAACGCTTTTATGAACAGATTGAGCGGAGAACCGATTGGATTCACTGTTCTACGAATCTTTGTTATTGACCCCAACACAATTTTAACGGTGGGCATACTGTATGTGTTGAGACTGAAATGTGCCGTTCACTAATTGAATTTATATTCGTGGAAAACTATCTATTTTTACCAAATCAGTTGATTACGTCTACGTTTACATCAAAACCTTGGCGTTTTCGAGGTGTCATTAAACAAATATTTTAAATTACTGTTGTTGTATACAAGCTCCTTCAATTTTTAGTAATTTCGGTCATAGAGCGAACCATTCGCTGACGTATCTTTTTGATTCAGACAGAATTCACGCTACTCAATTGTTAGGGGATTATAAGCATAATTAACTTTGTTGTTCTTTTAACTGTAATGATGGTATTTAACGAAACTGTGTTCCATTTGCATGTCAAATTCTTGGTAATATTAACTTTAAAGCTGATAATTAATTTCGATAGGTATCCATTTCATCTTCAAGTAGGGTTTTACGAGTCTTAAGTTTGAGGGACTTTCTTGTCATTATAGATTAATAATACGTTCGTTGACTGCTTTATAGATATTGGGTCTGTTGATAACCTACTTTCTACTTATCATCCAACTGGCGCCACCTTCGACAACCACTGCGACAACGACGCCTCCTCCTCTGGAACAGAATATTACCAGCGAAACGTATTTATTCTGGAGTGAAAGCGCCAGTCCACCTGCAGGTTAATGGGTCGAGTAAGGAATCTGTATAATCAAAGGAAGTCTCTAATAGAGAGTGAATCTCATACACGCATATTCAGCCTAACAATATTATATTGTTGTTAGGCCCTATATCTTGAATGTTAACGATACGATTTACGTGCTCTCACTCTGTCTTTTTATTAATCATATCTTATTATATAATTCTCGATGTCCGGCGAATCCGGCGAATCTGTCTGTCGGTCACGATACACGGCAGATTTTGCAAGACGCTGTCGCCATAGCAACGAAATTGTTTAATCAAAACTGTATAATATAATCAACGGAGCGTTTAACGAAGCGTCTTAATTGCGGCTTAAACCCCCGTTCCCCTTCCCTCTCCCCATCCCTCTCCCAATCGCCCAGGGCCCAGCCCATTCCGCCCGGCCCCAAACCCCCCTTCCCTTCCCTTTCCCACCCTCTTCCCTCTTCCCACCCCTTTTCCAATCGCCCTGACCCCAACCCATTTCGGCCTCGGCCCCAAACCCCCGTCCCCTTCCCTCTCCTCATCCCTCTCCCAATCGCCCTGGCCCCAACCCATTTCCGCCCCGGTCTCAAACCCCGTTCCTCTTCCCTTTTCCATCCCCTTCCTCTACCCATCCCTCTCCCAATCTACCAGGCCCCAACCCAAACCCCCCCAGCCCCACAGGCCCCAAAACCCCCGTTCCATCCTCTCTCACCCCTCTCAAAACCCCGTACCTCTCTCCATCCCTCTCCCAATCGCCCTGCCCCAACCCATCACCGCTCCGCCCTACCCCACCGGCCCCAAACCCCATTCCCAAACCTACACAACGCTGCTCCAAAACCTGTACAACCCACTTTCCTCTTCCCAAACCTCCCTTCCCTCTCCCAATGCCCTGCCCCCGTTATTATATATATTTATTCCTTCCTAGCCTCAATACCTATTTTTTTAAAAATTTAACACCTCAAGTGGGGATTAAATTTTCAGACGCTGTCACCATACTGGGGATTTAATTTTTGGAAAAGCGTTCTTCAGAAATGATTGCTGTAACGTTTTAAATTTGCTATATCTCAGGCTATATAGGAGCTAAAAAGATGAGGTTTGCACCATTGTTTAGACTGTTTATTTCACTTTCTAACCGTCCGTGCAAAACAAACAAATTTGAGGGTAGAGTCCACTTTACGGCCTAAAATATCACCCTTTCTCTCCAAAACTTTTTTAAAGCCCCCTAGCAAAATATTTTCAGCGGTAACCCCACTTTGGTCAGCGGCAAAGTTGTAAAGGGATGTCAGAGGAACAAAATAAACCAAAAAGTTTGAAAATCGGTTGACATTTGGCAAAGATCTATCAATTCTAACCCGATGACCCCAATGTTTGAACATAAGTATTATCGGTGAATTTCGCGAAAGTTTTGAATTGTGAGAAAGTTTCCAATTTTTTGAATTTGCTATATCTCAGGCTATATAAGAGTTAAGAAGATTAGGTCTGCACCATTGTTTAGCTTTTTATTCCTCTTTCTAACCGTCCGTGCAAAACAAAAATGTCCAGCGTTCACGAGCTTTCCGACAATCAAGTGAGAATGAGTAGCAGGCTGTTGCTTGGCGTGAAAAATCAGCACAGCAAACAAGAGAATCAAGCACTGCATGTCGTTCGACACTGCCAAATCAGTACACTTACCTTGACTATCAAGTTTCAGAAAATTCCTGCGAATGGGCGTTAACTCGGTTGAAGGAAAAGGCGGCGATTTATGGAAATTAATTGCGCAAAATCCTATTGCATTCAGGGTCGGCGCTACGGGGTGGGTCCGCGGGTCCGGACCCACCTAGCCTCGGGCAGGGGCACCCAAGCAAATCGTTCAAATACGCAGGAAAATGTTGATTGGGGGTGGGGGTAGTCTGAGCCGGCGGGTCCTGGCTGTGTAGATTGCATTAGACCCACCCAGTCAACAAAACCCAGCGCCGCCCTGATTGCATTTGCACAAAATTGGGTGGTAAAACAGCCAATCTCCCCGTCATTTTTGACAGGTAAACACCTAGTTTATTATATATATATATATATATATATATATATATATATATATATAATATATATTTGTAATTTAGATTGTGCGATGTACTAACAATATTTTATTACATTTCATTACATTTTATTATATAGGCCTATTGCAAGTTATTGTAGTTTAAATGTCTCTGTTTATTATATGTAAATAATACATTTTCATTTGGCAGATTAACTTTAATTATTAAGAGCATTGGAAGTTTTCATTTTCAAAACATAGAAAATGCACCGACTTTCCAAGTTTCCAGTCGCCTATTTTCTGCTACTAATATTTATACGCTCGCTAGCACTCTCACGTAAATAATGATGGTTTTGCACAATAACGTAAATTGACAGCGCTCATTATGTCCGTTGCTGACTCTACAGTATTCGACTAAACTGACATTACGCTGAATTAACGTGGATTTTAACGATTTACAAAATATGCTGCACAAATACACGTGTCTTTGACATTTCTTTCACGAGTTTTCAATCTGAGCGACTTTCTTGACATACAAATGCGCCGACCGATCCAACTAATATTAGCAGGATGTCGGAACATCAGCACAGTCGCGCTAATCAAATGCAATTTTAGAATAGGAGAAAATTTGTTTGTCAGAATCATCTGGTTAATCATCAAAATTTTGAAGCTTCAATACTATGATGCAATAGAATGAATAGGTAGTTATTTAAGCCATATTTTTTGTGTCTGCGATTGCATTACCGTAATAAACGTTGATGACGACACATTATTTGCTGCATTTTTACATTTAAAATCATCCGTCAGTTGTTTGAAATAGCAGAAAAGGCGAGAGCCGATTTATTGAACCTGCCGGACTTGAATTTTGCATTTTCGATTTCTCAATATCCATATAAAACGTCCAATATATCCACGCACCGCACTTATCTCGCAACGAACTTAACTCTCAACGCACCGCACCTGTCTCTTACGGCTCCGCACCGCACCTGTCTCTCAGCGCACCGCACCTCACCTAAAGATCTTCTACTTAGGGTGCTCCGCTCTCAGAGTGCTTTGTCCTTCGATGACACCGGTCTCAAAGTGGTGCCTCCTTATCTCAGGGTGCTCTCCACTTAAGGTGATTTCCCTATCCAGAGTGTTTTCCACTTAAGGTGCTCTCCCTTAAGGTATTCAAGGTGCCCCATCTTTATTAAAACACTATATGGACCTTTCCTTCCATAGACACGCTGACCTCCGCTATCGGCCCCATGCCTTCACACTAACCCTTATTTAAATGATTCCCGGTCCGCTAAAGAGTGGTGTGATAAACTTACTTTGCTAATTCTTTCCCTGGTCCCTAACAACTAGCGCCACCGACCACACTATCGGGACTTGTACTCTATAGACCTTTTAGCAGTTTCTTATTAAGCTATTATTAGTATTGGACCATAGTCTTACTTTTTATTGACTATTAACTTTTATCGCTCACTACTTAATAACTTCGTAAAAGTGCGATGGCTGAATTCCGTGAATCAGAAAACGCGCAATTGACAATTGTCTTTCGTTTTCCTTCGAGTTCTTTCGACAACCTGTCTTTAGAATTTCTATTAAAACGTAAAAGACAACATTCTTTTAACTAAGAAATATTAAATATTAGCATGACACGCTAGGAGCGCGTCGTAATGAGCTTTTGATGTCAACAGGGTTGTTTTCTGTTCTCAACTGGGCATGGAAGGTCCGATCCAGAAAGTCCACTGCACATAGTTCTGTTATCTAACCCGAGATATCTTTGTCCTGCCACCCATTCTTGTGCCTTCTATTTGTACGGTCATTACAGCTGGCTTCCCCACATCCAAATTTTACCTGGCAGATTAACGCTGCTCCTCATTTGTTCCACCCCCTCTAGATATAATTAGACACTGCACTATTGTACTACGGCACAATAGACTAATGAATCTTAATAAAATGTAGGGGTAACATATGATGTCATTCAAATCATGCAGCAACTCACGAGCTCAACAAGAGTTAAATAGGGTATGCGATGCTATTGTAAAGAAACTTGCTTATCTTAAAAGAAAAACCTGCAACAAAACAAATGATCGTCCGCAACAGTTGTGTACTGAGCGATAACTGAGGTTGAATTATAAAGTTTAATTATAAATCCGGGAAAATAGATCAAAGGAAGATACTATCGCGTATCGCAGTGTCTAATTATATCTAGAGGGGGTGGAACAAACGAGGAGCAGCGTTAATCTGCCAGGTAAAATTTGGATGTGGGGAAGCCAGCTGTAATGACCGTACAAATAGAAGGCACAAGAATGGGTGGCAGGACAAAGATATCTCGGGTTAGATAACAGGACTATGTGCAGTGGACTTTCTGGATCGGACCTTCCATGCCCAGTTGAGAACAGAAAACAACCCTGTTGACATCGAAAGCTCATTACGGTCGATGCAGTCAACGAAGACGACGATACTCGATTGTCTCGACTGGTCGCGACCATCCAATTGCGCCCTGAATAGGGACGGGAAGAAAATGAAAGCCGAGTACTCATCGCTGGTCAACGAGGAAGGCGCACGGCACACCGCCTGCCGCCGTCCAGTTCGGGTCGGAGCGCTTAAATGTGTGGCAGCGCCCATTCAACTTTTCATTCTAAATTAAGAGGTTTATGGAACCTGCTTTCTCTATATTTAATTGCCAATCTCCAGTGATGTTAACAAGGACCGACCCCCCAAGGACGAGGACGAGGATAAGGACAAGGACCGAACCCCCAAGGACGAGGATAAGGACGAGGATCGACCCTCCAAGGACGAGGACAAGGACGAGGACTTACCCCGCAAGCACAAGGACCACAAGGACTGACCCCAAGGACAAGGATCAAGGACAAGGACAAGGACCCACTTCTGTCAGACAAAAAAGTCAGAAAGGAAAAAACCAAACACAATTTCAATTCAAATCACAAAATCAGAAAAGGAAAAAAGAATGTTGTAAAACATAGTCTAGTCAACAGCAATGCTGCGTTTCAAATGCGCCTTTGACTTTAGCCACCTAGCTATGTTACTACGCTTAAGAAATTGTCAAGTTTAATAATAATAATAATAATAATAATAATAAAAATAATAATAATAATAATAATAATAATAATAATAATAATAATAATAATAATAATAATAATAATAAATAATAAATGAACAAGTGTTTCCAGCAGCATGCACACACAGGTCTAATTATGAGACCACTTTGCGAAAACACTCGTTCAACTGGAACTGACGTCGCTGGGCAACAAAGAATTCTGCTAAAGAATCAACTCCTCAACTGGTATTATAAAGGAAACAATGACTAAACATTTTAGAGTAACTAAAAGCAAGTATGTAGCCTAAATATAAACCCACATACTACTCTTACCTTGGAATATAATTATCAGTACAATTGAAAATGGTATACAAGTAATTTGGTCCTTATAAGGACTTTTCAAGGACTAAGTTACAAGGACCAGGACAAGGACCGATCTGCAAAGACGAGGATAAGGACGAGGACTGACTTCCCAAGGACAAGGACAAGGACAAGGACTTCAAATTGGTCCTTAAGGAGTCCTTAAGGACAAGGACCAGGACAAGCATCACTGCCAATCTCGGTCATTACTTTGAGAGTAAGATCAGTTTGACACGTTTTTCAATCAAACACTTAATCTAGTTGTCACACGCTGCACATCGTCGCCCAATATCATTAGATCAAACACATAAACTAGAGCATCTTTTAACAAAGACCAAAGCGCATGCACTGAAGATAATCTTAACTGCTTTCACTTCGGCAAGCAATAAAAGGACTTAACTAAGCTTGCATTTCGGTAAGTTCATGAGTTTCTGTAGTCCTTACACAGGGTTGGGAGGACGTTTTATTTAAGGGGCCGCATAATAATCTTCGTGATAATCTTCACTGGCTCAGGATTCCGGAGCGCATAGCCTTCAAGGGTTGTTGGCTAACATTTCGGGCGCTGTATGACCCCTTTTGCCCTAGCTACTTATCGGGCCTGGTCATCAAGTCTACGGCGGTCGATCGGCGATCGCGGCTTCGCTCAAGCAACTGTCGTCAATTGGTGGTTCCTCCTCCGTCCAAGACGGCTGTCTTCGGTGACAGATCCTTCCGGAAGGGCAATCCGAGTCTGTGGAACTCTCTGCCGAAGAACGTGACAATTGTGACTTCCCCTGATTTTTTTATCAAGTGCCTTAAGACGCATATGTTTAATATATCTTATAATGTTCATTGTTAAGCGCTTTTTACTTTAGTCTTCACTTACTGCGCTCTATAAATTGTCTTAATAAAAATTTAAAAAATAAAAATCATCCTTGCATACAGTATCAGATCTACATTAGACGAGCCGCAAATATTAAAAGTCGACATGTTTATAATTAAGATGTTGACATACCTAATAAATTTTATTGATGAAACTAAAATGGTGTCAAAAACCTTTTGCTAAAATATCAAATATGTAATAACCAAATTCGGATTTTGAAACAAAGTGCAATGTTTCCATAAAATGTTTCAAATTATCTCACCTTCTGTCGTTCGTATACATATTTTTAAATGATATCGCGCACCACATAAAATCTGGTGGCGGGTCGCATGCGGCCCGTGGGTCGCAGTTTGCCTACACTGCGCCTAACAGCTTCGTCCGCTCGCAAAAGCTCTATTCTATAGTGTTTCAACGTGCCACGTGACCACGTCTCGACGTCATAGACACGATTGGACTACGTGTCTTGCTAATAGTGAGTAGTTGATTATTAAAATAATAAAGCATGCCGGGTAAGTGTAGTTCACATTATCCAAAAACAATATGGTTAAAGCGTGAGTCCCACCACAAAGAATGTGTTGGTGCAATTGAACTTGCGCTAAAATCAATTTGGGTTGTAACACCATTACCTAATCCAAAAATATGAATTAGAAATTTTGAATCGAGTCGTAATACTTCATTCACAGTATCAATAATGCTCAAGTTAAGGCAATTCAGCTGGATCAATCTTTGTAAGCTCTCAGTTTGCATAACAGCGTCAGCAATCAATCAATGTATCTCCGAGATCATCATCAGAGTTATACAGTAAGTCATGGTGGAGAGCGGTGAAACAGACAAAACAGCAGAATTGAATGAAAAGAAAAGATGCACTTTTAGTCACGAGTTCAATGTGTGCAGTGATTGAAAATATCTAACAGATAGAAGAATATAGCTCTAGAGTTTTATGTAAGCAACATAAAGCGCTAGTTTATTAAATTCAACTGCCAAAATATAACCGTTACGAACTAATCAGCGAATCAGACGAATTAGAATTTAATTTAGCACTGATTTCAAATTCTCAGTCTAAATCATTAATCTTCTGTTAAAGTTTTTACTCGAAAGCAGGTCCTGATTCCCATTGGGGTCACTCTTCTCTGTCGACAACCCGGGTCTTTGATCCTTTGTATCCGTCTTTAGTCAGCATCCAGTGCAGTAGTGGCGTACGTGGTCTTCCCCTGGCTATTATTCATCCCATATGTTCCTTCAGTATTGTTCGGAATAGTGAGTCTCCTCTTAGACTGTGCCCAATCCAGTTCTTTGGTCTTTGTTTTGAAGTATATGTTGGTTGATATACCATATAGTTCTAGTTGTTATTGTTCGTTCGTATATCGTTGGGAACTAGCGTCACTGCGCTGGCGACTACTGAATACTGAAGACAAGGATTCATCGCGAAGCGTCGACGCGGCACGTCCAGTGCTGTCGCCTCAGGCCGAGCCTTCAGCGACCCTTCCTCAATGCATGTTCTTCCTTCGATCCCTCCAGCAGATGACGATTGAGCGAACTGGTTGACAAATGCACAACTGTACGACTGGGCAACTGGACAACTCGACAACTGGACATGCTTTGTCAAACGCTTGTATTTATTGTAACAAAACCTTCGAGAACATTCCATTTCACATGAGTTCAACATCTAGATCGTTCGTAAAGAGATCTCATACATTTGCAATATTAGAGTTCGTATCTTGGCGATTCTGTAAACAACTTAAAACTGGTTTATACAAATAATACTCACTTTAAGCGATGGGCTCTCGTTACTGTATGCATGTCTGCATATGGGTGCGTGTGTATGTGTGTATATGTGTGTTTGTGTGCTGTGTCGAGCAGCGACATCGACCTTTGGCTATGTCTTATGATTCCGATGACTCGACGATTCTTCTGTAACTGCACAGGCTAACCTCTAAAGAATTATTATTAATTACTAACTTATAGCCTTATGTTATACAGTTTTATTGCTTGACATTATTGTTTTCTCCTCTACAATGTCTTATATATATATATATATAATCTATAGACAAATAGACCAAATATCTAACATTTGGAAAGACGAACTGCTTTGTTGTCAGCACTAATATGCTAAGCTCTAGTTACATAAACTAACTTTGACTAAGATGAATCATTCGCTGCATACAGTGTTACAACTATTCAAATTAAATATAGGTAAATCCATCACTGCCTAAGGTAGGACAATTAATTTAAGCTGGTCACAATGCCACTGTCTTGTCATCCTTTCCTTTCAATCTGCCACGTTCGCCATTTAGCGAAGCTTTTATACCACTCGATAATTCGATCGGACATGCATATCAACGACTCAACATTTATACCTTGTGACATTCGCGAAAATTTCGTTCTGCAAATTTACAGAAGTCGATTAGTTAATCAGACATGCACTGACAAATCGATTTTCTACCCGAGGCTGGCTAGTTTATTTAGCTCCGACATGAATCAAACAAAAAGCATTGCACTAAAATCCGCTAATTCCATCGAATTAGTTGTTTGCTGACGAATGATGAACTAAAGTTTCATATATATATATATATATATATATATGTATATATATATATATATATGCCGGTGTAGCAGAAGCTTGTCAATTTTTGCTGCATGCGATTTTAAAAGTTCAGACAAATAAATGACGTAGCTGGGAAGTGTTGCTGGCAGTAAGTAAGTAGGTAAACTAATTATTTCTATTGCGCTTGTTCAGGTGCTGTTGAAAAGCGCATTACAATGTCAAAATAAGCGATCCATGGCTCGGACAAAACACGTGCTGGCAGCCGTACAGTGTAGGCGACGAACCAGGATCGGAGTTGTATTGTCGCACTGGCAGACGCGTGCGCACAACGAACTTGGAGGGCTGATGTGTGTTGAGCAGTCTATATACCAGTACACTGTAACCGCAATTTTCCCTTCTCAGAAATCAAGATCGTTAGCGCACCGTGATATTTCAGCATTCATTGGGACATCATGATTGCTTCAAAGCCAATTCGCGTACAAACTGCAAATTCGGATGTTGCGACAACCGTTCCTAACGAGAAGGAGATCGATGAAAACGGATCAGCGTTAAGAAAGGCGCTTTGGCCAATGACGTTTAGCATGCGAGTTTTCGGGTTATATTTTGTCAAGGAAGTTCGAAAAACGAAGAAGGAACAATGCCTTCGCATCTACTCTATCATTGTATGCATATTATTCTGGTTTAATTTCGCCAGAAGTGTTACAGTTTTCGCACCTAATGACACGGTTCGAATAGGACTTTATGGACAGTGCATGGTTATGACCATCACGGCAATCACGGCTATGGTGTGCAGCTCCTGCTACAGAACCAATGCAAGTGGACAACTAGAAACAGTTTTCCAAATATTTAGTAAAGAAATGAATAGCCATCAGTTGAAAACGATTAGAATTAGAGCGATCGTGGGCGCTGCAGCCTCATGGATTCTAATCATATTTGTTACTGGAACAAGTGCCGTTTTCTTTTTCTCAGATCATTTCAAAGCCAGCAACCCTTGGATTGTTCCATTTACAAAAGGCATACTGGATTCAAGTGTTACTGTCATCAACATTGTGACGACGTTGGTTTATATTTCTTTTCAACACGTGATTGCTGCCTTATTCATGCCGCTAGTTTGGAATTTTCTCATCGCTTCACTATTCCGGGATGAGTTTTGCAACTTAACCAGGAAGTATCGTATGGCTGTGGAAGACAATAGGAGGTCAAAAGACGACATTTACGAAACGACTAGACAGAAGCACCAAAGTCTGTGCAAACTGGTCAGAAGAGTTGACAGATACATGTGCTTAACAAACGCCGTGTATTTAGTTGGATTCGTGAGCGTTGTTATACTAGAGCTCTATGGATTTCTGTCTGTTCCTGAAAAGATCTCAATTCCGGCTTTCTTTGCTGGGACTCTGACATGGACCTTGTGGAGCATACTCGGACTCTGCATACTTGCCTTCGGAGGAATAATTGTCAATCATTCGGTACGGTGTTGTTTCATTTTCCTTGTGTATATATTATTTTGGGGGATTATTATGCAATTAAAATAAACGTCAGTGCCTCGTTTACATTCAGGAAAATCGAGGCACCGTATTCATAATAATATATCCGCAGTATACACTTGCGGTTCTCCTTTTCAATAAGAATCCAAATTCCACGTTTATTCCACACTTTCATCCTATGCATACAATATAACTATATTTTCAGTGCCTACGAGAACTACGGTGTATACTTACCATTTCTAATGAAATCTGTAGTCAATGTTGAATTCTAAACGTAATTATTGCTGATTAGTAATTTAGTGTCACAAGATGCAATGCAATGACTCCTCCGGCCAGGACTCGGAAGTTTGGCGAGCGCTCCATGACTCACGGCAACCCACTTCTGTGGAATGCCCTCCCCGATTCGCTGGCCGGGACTATTTCTCCTGAAACGTTCGCCAAAGAACTAAAAACGTACTTGTTCACCAGATCGTACAGTTATTAGCTGTGTGTTGATTGTACAGCGCTTTTGGTTTTGGCCGATGGCCATGTTACGACGCTTCATAAATAGTCGAATAATAATAATGACGATCAATAAACGCTATGTCTTATTATGTTATACACAGGCTCACAAAATATATGAAAAACTCCATGATGCTGATTTTTCCATTTTGAAATCGGAAACAATTGGTCAGGTTAGAAATTCATCTTGATGGCACATTCATTATCGGCAATTCATTAACTTCATTCACATTTTCTTGAATCTGTCTCGCAAACTTCTGATTTTGAAGAGCATAATCAATTGAACAGCATAATTCGTAGGCTTAGGCCTATTCTTAAATTTAATCGGCACAAGACGCAAAATTGTTGCACCGATATCAAATATGCTTGCATAATCATCGCAGTGAACCTGCAGTAGATTCTTCGATGAAATGTCTTCCGTTGAAGGATCGACAATTTCTCGTATCATGATATCGGAATCAGAGTTGTCCATGGGTTAGGTTAACCCATGGGTTGGGTTGGGTTGGGTTGGGTTTGGGTCGAGATTTTTTAAAAAATGATGGGTTGGGTTAGGATAGATTTCGTAGATCTGCACCAGTTATTCTGTTAACCACGTTAAATATAGGTTTTCTGTTTTCTGCGTTGACAAAGTATTAGATTCTTGTGTTATGTCATTAAAATGGCGCCATATACGTTAGCCTACATTCCATCGTAGGCAGTGCATTCAGAAGTCTGTAGTAAACAGTGGACAATAGCTATTCAGATAGATCAAATCATGTGAACGGCTGTTGTTGACTTGTTTTAACGCATTCTTTTTATAGACCGACCACGGCCAGTTGACAATAGCAGGGCTGGATTAACCATTAAGCATACTAAGCACGTGCTTATGGCTCCATGTGGGAAGGTGCACAACAGTTTTACCTGTTATGTTTCTCAGTCAAATATTTTGCGATCTAGTTTAATAAATTTATTAATCAGTCGCTTTGTTCTGATCGAAATTCCATCAGAACAACTATGCAAAAGACAGGTTGGATGCCTTATCTCTACTATATAATTATAGATTTTCTTCATGACATTTGTTCTTGCTTTCTTCCTTTTAGAGCTGTTTGTGTGTGTCTGTCTGTGTGTGTCTGTGTGTGTGTTCTCAGTAACTGTAATTGTGTTCCATCCAGTCTTATAACAGTGAACTATTCTTCTTGTCTGTAAAAACTGATCAAGCGAATCGATGTCCAGCAGCGTAGCCAAGAGGGCGGGGGTTACCCCTGGCTACCGACGAAAAATTTTGTTAATGTGGTTCCATCTATTTTTAACTTTCTGACGCGGTTTGGGGGGGGGATCAAACCCCCCATGGCTGCCGACGCAACGTGCTTCTTTGACCAGTCTATGTTACGGCACTATGGAAGTTGTTTCGAATACATACGTACATGCATACATACATACATACATACATACATTGAATTAAATGCATCACATCACGGCGACGCTGGCATTAATACAATCATTGTTTCTCAATTATGAGAATGATGAATTTCCGATTTGTTGCAATAACAACTCGCAATAAGCAAATAACTATTTATGTGCTTGAATGTATGTATGTTTTTAAAATTGCGATTGTACTTTCACGTTTTTGTATGCATGGGTTGGGTTGGATTGGGTTTGGGTCAGAAAAAAATGAATTTTGTTTGGGTTGGGTTGGGTTGGGTTGGAAATTTGATGGGTTGGGTTGGGTTTGGGTTGACAAAACCGAGCCATGGACAACTCTGATCGGAATGACCAACAATGCTATGTACATGGCTTCTATTTCCTGCTATCATATTTTCTACATGAGAGAGAGAGAGAGACAGAGAGAATGAGAGATATAGAGAAACAGACAGAGTCAGAGAGAGAAACAGAGAAAAACAGACAGAGACAGAGACAGACGTGCATGTCATTTTGTGGAATCATTAATATTTAGAGCGGGCGTGTTCTTAAGACGCTCTAAGGTTGTTGCAGTGGCTGGTGTCGGTGTTGGTGTTGGTGGTGAATTGCGTAGGTCTCCAAGAACTTCGTTGAGTCTTTTGAAAGCGTTTATTTAAACTTATCGAAACAACGTATTCTTCGGCAGGGATATTTAGACGGGACTGAGAAGAGAACTCAGCCGGTCTAGTTCAAGCAAAACACACACAAAGCCCTACGAAACTACCCTAGCTTATATAGTTTGAACAGTCAGCATCTAACAGGATGTCTACACAGTACTTTAGACGTACAGCGAAACATATTTGCGTGGTATCATCATTAAGGTTCGAAATGTCATTGGCAACGCACTAAACAGTTCGATCCACTACACTAACTCTATAACCTAACGCATTGCCCTACATGGTCATTCAAAGGCCATATATGGCAATTCTGAAACAACGATGGACGTAGAGGAGGATGGAACGAGGGGTGTAGGCCTAATCATATTCTGTCAAGGTTCCGGGAATAGGGGGGGGGTAACCCATATGGTTTCAATTTAGTTCGTTTCAGTTATTAGTTACGCACTTTCATGCGAGTTTAAGGTGCGTACGCCATATGGTTCCAAATTGGTTCATTGCAATTATTAAGTACGTAATTTCACGTGAGCTTGCAGGTACGGCTGTCTGTCCGCTTATGTCCGCTCACATCCTCTTTTATGAATTTTATGAAATGCTTGGGGGTTAAAACCAACCCTAAATCTAAATTAAAAATATTCGTAAAATGTGATTTTACTACTAAATTGTAACGAACATAAATGATGCCCTGTGTGTTCTTAGATAAACGCTTTTATGAACAGATTGAGCGGAGAACCGATTGGATTCACTGTTCTACGAATCTTTGTTATTGACCCCAACACAATTTTAACGGTGGGCATACTGTATGTGTTGAGACTGAAATGTGCCGTTCACTAATTGAATTTATATTCGTGGAAAACTATCTATTTTTACCAAATCAGTTGATTACGTCTACGTTTACATCAAAACCTTGGCGTTTTCGAGGTGTCATTAAACAAATATTTTAAATTACTGTTGTTGTATACAAGCTCCTTCAATTTTTAGTAATTTCGGTCATAGAGCGAACCATTCGCTGACGTATCTTTTTGATTCAGACAGAATTCACGCTACTCAATTGTTAGGGGATTATAAGCATAATTAACTTTGTTGTTCTTTTAACTGTAATGATGGTATTTAACGAAACTGTGTTCCATTTGCATGTCAAATTCATGGTAATATTAACTTTAAAGCTGCTAATTAATTTCGATAGGTAGGCTATCCATTTCATCTTCAAGTAGGGTTTTACGAGTCTTAAGTTTGAGGGACTTTCTTGTCATTATAGATTAATAATACGTTCGTTGACTGCTTTATAGATATTGGGTCTGTTGATAACCTACTTTCTACTGATAATCCAACTGGCGCCACCTTCGACAACCACTGTGACAACGACGCCACCTCCTCTGGAACAGAATATTACCAGCGAAACGTATTTATTCTGGAGTGAAAGCGCCAGTCCACCTGCAGGTTAATGGGTCGAGTAAGGAATCTGTATAATCAAAGGAAGTCTCTAATAGAGAGTGAATCTCATGCACGCATATTCAACCTAACAATATTATATTGTTGTTAGGCCCTATATCTTGAATGTTAACGATACGATTTACGTGAACTCTCACTCTGTCTTTTTATTAATCATATTCATTAATATATATAATATATATATATATATATATATATTTGTAATTTAGATTGTGCGATGTACTAACAATATTTTATTACATTACATTACATTTTATTATATAGGCCTATTGCAAGTTATTGTAGTTTAAATGTCTCTGTTTATTATATGTAAATAATACATTTTCATTTGGCAGATTAACTTTAATTATTTAGAGCATTGGAAGTTTTCATTTTCAAAACATAGAAAATGCACCGATTTTCCAAGTTTCCAGTCGCCTATTTTCTGCTACTAATATTTTGTACGCTCGCTAGCACTCTCACGTAAATAATGATGGTTTTCCACTACAGGATTCGACTAAACTGACATTACGCTGAATTAACGTGGATTTTAACGATTTACAAAATATGCTGCACAAATACACGTGTCTTTGACATTTCTTTCACGAGTTTTCAATCTGAGCGACTTTCTTGACATACAAATGCGCCGACCGATCCAACTAATATTAGCAGGATGTCGGAACATCAGCACAGTCGCGCTAATCAAATGCAATTTTAGAATAGGAGAAAATTTGTTTGTCAGAATCATCTGATTAATCATCAAAATTTTGAAGCTTCAATACTATGATGCAATAGAATGAATAGGTAGTTATTTAAGCCATATTATTGTGTCTGCGATTGCATTACCGTAATAAACGTTGATGACGACACGTTATTTGCTGCATTTTTACATTTAAAATCATCGCGTCAGTTGTTTGAAATAGCAGAAAAGGCGAGAGCCGATTTATTGAACCTGCCGGACTTGAATTTTGCATTTTCGATTTCTCAATATCCATATAAAACGTCCTATAGGCCTATTTGTCAGTTAAAACGCAAATATGGTGTCAGATTTCCTATATGATGCTGATTTTAACGGTTTAGCTACCAGACTACTGCCTACTACAGTTAAAAAATAATGTTATTTAAAGCGACCTAGGTCACTAAGTCTATGTGAAAATTTCTGTAGTAACTGTCCACATTCAATAACCCAGTTTTCCGTAACAGGCTTTTTAATCCGTTTACTGCTTCAACTGTCACTCCCATCTCGTCCATACTGTTTCATCTGTCCACAACCTTTGCTTTAAGCAAATCTCATTCTTGGAATCACCCTCTACCTAAACAATTTCATTTGTGGCCTCTTGTGATGCTATTGTGTGCTAATTCAAAGAATCGACCGTATGGCCCATCTACTTATCCAGTTATTATTTAGTAGGTCGTATCAATCCCCCTCTCTCTCTTCTTCTTTCTAATGTTGTCAATCTAGAAATTTAGAAATTTTGCATATATCCCATTATCTGATGCATAAGAGCTGTGGCCAACCGGGTAACTAAGTAAGTAAAATCTTGTAAACTTATACAGCGCCCTAGAGAGTAGTACAACAGTAGCTGCTTATTCTTATGCGCTTAATCTTTCTTGAGATAGCTACAGACAAGGTGGTTTGTCGGCCGGGCAAAGGTCAGTGTATCTATGAGGCAGCGGATCAGGTTGTTATTGCTATGGAGGAAATGACTTTTCGAATAGGAAGGTTTTAAGTTTAGACCTAAAGGCTTGATGAGATAGTGAAGGAATTAAAGGAAATGAGGATTCTGAGCATATCGTTTGACCATGTCGTAGGCTGCGGAGGGAGGCTGGAATTGAGTTCCAAAGTTCTGGTGCGGCGTATGACGGTATGAGAAAGCGCGGTTGCAGATTTTGAGTGATGACTGATTTAACGGGCGTGAAAGTGTGAGATGAGATGACGATCGTGTAGGTCGAGGAGGCTGAGGCGTTAAGAGTATACTTTTACGATACGATTATAGTATTTATATTGAAATCGATCTGCTACACGAATAAGACTCAAATTAAGGCACGTGTCCGTTCGTTTTGGCGTTTTGGCTAAGAAAGATCAAACGGAATCGTCCGTTTTAAGCGCGCAACCCTTCCTATGGCTCAATATATCCACCATACTTATCTCGCATGACTTATCTCCATAATCTCAACGCACCGCACCGCGCCTGTCTCTGCACACCAAATAAAAATGATAGCGCTCTAAGTGCTTTGTCATTCGATGACAGGTCTCAAAGTGGATATGCTCTCCGGGATAAACATTTCTAAGGTGACACACCATCCATAAAACACAAACTGGACCTTTCCTTCCATAACTTTGGCTATCGACTTTACACGAACCCTTATTTAAATGATTCGCATCCAGTGTATTATAATAAATCTTTCCCTGAGACGGACAGACATCGAGAATTATATCAGGACTCTCTATAGAACTTTTAAGTTTCTTATTAAGCTATTATTAGTATTGGACCAAGTCTTACTTTTATTGACTATTAACTTTTATCCAAAAACAATATTGTTAAGTGCGATGAGTCCCGTGAATCAAAAAATGCGTTAATTGTCTTTCGTTTTCATTTCAAGTTTTTCGATAAATCAGATTTAGGTTTCTATTAAAACGTAAAAACAAATTCTTCTAATCTAAAAACAAAAATTAGAAATGTTGAATCGATGTCAACAATAACTCAATCATGGAAGGTCCGATCAAGTCCAATGTCCTGTTATAAGAGCCCATTCAGCTATTTCAATCTTTGTAAGCTTCCTCACATCCAAATTTTACCTGGCAGATTAACGCTGCTCATTTGTTCCACCCCGTCAGATATAATCAATCGATGTATCTCGGAGATAGACTAATGAATCTTAATAAGATTTATAACAGTGATGTCATTAGCAGCAGCGGTGAAAAGTTAAAAGTGTATGCGGACAGCAGAAAGAAAATGCAAAGAACAATTAAATGACTTTTAGTTGTGAAGTTCGATAACTGAGGTTGCATTATGATTTAAAATATCCGGAAAAAAGATAGATGGCGTAACGTAGCTCTACAGATGTACGACGATACTCGATTGTCTCGACTGTCGTAGTTTATTGCGCCCTGGATTCGGGAAGAAAAAATATATCGCTGGTCAACGAACTAACCGCCAGCCGAATCAGACTGACATGAGAATTTAATTTCCGGCACTGATTTCAAATTTCATTCTAAATTCAGGTTTATAATCTTCTGTTATTTAATTGTAGCGGTTTTACTCGAAGAGTAAGATCCTCGTTTTTCAATCCATTAGTTGTCACTCTTCTCACATCGTCGGCCAACGTCAATAGATCTTTGATCTTTTAATCAAGACTCCGTCTTTAGTCAGCATCCAGCGCAATAAAAGTAGTGACTAAACGTGGTCTTCCTCTAGCTATTAGTCCTCCAGGTTTGGGAGGAGTATATTTTCAGCCGCATGTTCGGAGTATTAGGTATACATTAGTCTCCGGAAATTTTAAAGTCAAATGTTTATAATCCAGATTCTTTTGTCATTTTATTTTGAAACTAAAATGATGTCAAACATCTGTTGCTAAAATATCAAATATGTAATTCCAAATTCGGTTTTTGAAACGCGATGTCGTATAAAATTTTTAAATTATTTCGTCACTGTCGTTGGCGACATATTTTAAAATGATATCGCGGACCACATAAAATCTCATGGTCGATGCGTCGACGTGGGTCGTTCAGTTTGCTGTCGCCTAACAGGGCGAGCTCGCATAAGTTCAGCTATAATGCTTCCTCAATGACCACGTCTCGACGTCATAGACACGATTCTACTCCAGCAGATGATTATTAAAATTAAAGCATGCGGGTAACTGTAATTCACATTATCCAAAAACAAAATGTGAGACACCACAAAGAATGTACGAATTGAACTTAGCTAAAATCAATTTGGACAACTCATTACAACCAAAAATATGAATTGAAATTTTGAATCGAGTTTACTTCAATCACAGTATCAATAATGTTAGGCAATTCATTGGATCAACAAAACTCTCAGTTTGCACAACAGCGTCAGCAATCAATCAATGTATCTCGAGATCATCATCAGTTATACAGTTCGTAAAGAGCGGTGAAACAAAGGACAGCAGAATTGAATGAAAAGAACAGATACACTTTTAGTCACGAGTTCAATGTGTGCAGTGATTGAAAAACAACAGATAGAAGAATAAACTGGTTTATGTAAGCAAATAATACTAGTTTATTAAATTCAATGCCAAAATATCGTTACTGAACTAATCATGAATCTTCGAATGGGAATTTAATTTATGTGATTTCAAATTATCAGTGTGTTTAATCTTCTGTTGTTTTTGAGCAGTCCTGATTCCCATCGACTTCTCTGTGGCTACCCGGGTGTTTGATGATTCCGAGTCAGCTCCAGTGCGATGACTTCTGTAAGTCTTCCTCTGGCTATTATTCCTCCTAAAGTATATTATTAGTATTTACTAAATAGTGAGTCTCCTCTTAGACTGTGCCCAATCCAGTTTTTTTGTCTTTGTTTTGAGTATATGATGGTTTGTACCATATAGTTCTAGTTGTTATTGTTCAGGACCTAGGACCTAGGTTCCCATAGATAGTTGGAATAGCGTCACTCAATCAGTTACTGAAGACAAGGATTCATCGCGATGCGTCGAAAACCAGTGCTGTTGTCATCGCCGAGCTTTCAGCGACCCATCCCACATGTTCCCTATATCTCTCCAGCCAGGTGCGATAGTGACCCGAGCGGAATGAATATGTCGAGCCGGGGGTGATAGGAAATGTAGCAGTGGTGATGGATCAGAGAGGGGATCGTGTTCAAATGTTCCCCTGGTTATCACGCCCTGCCTCCAGCAGATGACGATTGACATTATATCATGTGATGCAGACTTGAATAAAAGCTGTATTTATTGTAACAAAAAATTCCAAAGGACAGTACAGTTCAATATCTAGATTAAACAGATCTCATACATTTGCAATATTAAAGTTCGTTTCTTGGCGATTCTTAAACAACTAAAACTGGTTTTCAACATCCAATTTGAGGCGATGGGGTTCGATCTGTATGTCTGAACTTGAAGCTGCATTTAACATTTGTTTGCTGTGTCTCAACTCGAGTTCTATGTCTTATGATTCCGATGACTCGACTATTCTTCTGTAAATAATCTGGTCTATTATTAATTACTAATATATATATATATATAGTTTTATATATATTATTATTTATATATACAATATATATAATATATATATATAATTATCACAATTATATAATATCACATTTAACCGACGAAGAAACATTACTTTACATTAATATGCTAAGCTCTAGTTACATAAACTAACTTTGACTAAGATGAATCATTCGCTGCATACAGTGTTACAACTATTCAAATTAAATATAGGCAAATCCATCACTGCCTAAGGTAGGACAATTAATTTAAGCTGGTCACAATGCCACTGTCTTGTCATCCTTTCCTTTCAATCTGCCACGTTCGCCATTTAGCGAAGCTTTTATACCACTCGATAATTCGATCGGACATGCATATCAACGACTCAACATTTATACCTTGTGACATTCGCGAAAATTTCGTTCTGTAAATTTACAGAAGTCGATTAGTTAATCAGACATGCACTGACAAATCGATTTTCTACCCGAGGCTGGCTAGTTTATTTAGCTCCGACATGAATCAAACAAAAGCATTGCACTAAAATCCGCTAATTCCATCGAATTAGTTGTTTGCTGACGAATGATGAACTAATGTTTCATATATATATATATATATATATATATATATATATATATATATATATACATATATATATATATATATATATATATATATATATATATATATATATATATATATATGGTGTAGCAGAAGCTTGTCAATTTTTGCTGCATGCGATTTTAAAAGTTCAGACAAATAAATGACGTGGCTGGGAAGTGTTGCTGGCAGTAAGTAAGTAGGTAAACTAATTATTTCTATTGCGCTTGTTCAGGTGCTGTTGAAAAGCGCATTACAATGTCAAAGAATAAACGATCCATGGCTCGGACAAAACACGTGCTGGCAGCCGTACAGTGTAGGCGACGAACCAGGATCGGAGTTGTATTGTCGCACTGGCAGACGCGTGCGCACAACGAACTTGGAGGGCTGGTGTGTGTTGAGCAGTCTATATACCAGTACACTGTAACCGCAATTTTCCCTTCTCAGAAATCAAGATCGTTAGCGCACCGTGATATTTCAGCATTCATTGGGACATCATGATTGCTTCAAAGCCAATTCGCGTACAAACTGCAAATTCGGATGTTGCGATAACCGTTCCTAACGAGAAGGAGATCGATGAAAACGGATCAGCGTTAAGAAAGGCGCTTTGGCCAATGACGTTTATTATGCGAGTTTTCGGGTTATATTTTGTCAAGGAAGACCGAAAAACGAAGAAGGAACAATGCTTTCGCATCTACTCTATCATTGTATGCATATTATTCTGGTTTAATTTCGCCAGAATTTTTACAGTTTTCACACCTAGTGACACGGTTCGAACAGAACTTTATGGAAAGTGCATGGTTATAACCATCACGGCAATCACGGCTATGGTGGGCAGCTCCTGCTACAGAACCAATGCAAGTGGACAACTAGAAACAGTTTTCCAAATATTTAGTAAAGAAATGAATAGCCATCAGTTGAAAACGATTAGAATTAGAGCGATCGTGGGCGCTGCAGCCTCATGGATTCTAATCATATTTGTTACTGGAGCAAATGTCGTTTACTTTTTCTCAGATCATTTCAAATCCAGCAACCCTTGGATTGTTCCATTTACAAAAGGCATACTGGATTCAAGTGTTACTGTCATCAACATTGTGACGACGTTGGTTTATATTTCTTTTCAACACGTGATTGCTGCCTTATTCATGCCGCTATTTTGGAATCTTCTCATCGCTTCACTATTCCGGGATGAGTTTTGCAACTTAACCAGGAAGTATCGTATGGCTGTGGAAGACAATAGGAGGTCAAAAGACGACATTTATGAAACGACTAGACAGAAGCACCAAAGTCTGTGCAAACTGGTCAGAAGAGTTGACAGATACATGTGCTTAACAAACGCCGTGTATTTAGTTGGATTCGTGAGCGTTGTTATACTAGAGCTCTATGGATTTCTGTCTGTTCCTGAAAAGATCTCAATTCCGGCTTTCTTTGCTGGGACTCTGACATGGACCTTGTGGAGCATACTCGGACTCTGCATACTTGCCTTCGGAGGAATAATTGTCAATCATTCGGTACGGTGTTGTTTCATTTTCCTTGTGTATATATTATTTTGGGGGATTATTATGCAATTAAAATAAACGTCAGTGCCTCGTTTACATTCAAGAAAAACGAGGCACCGTATTCATAATAATATATCCGCAGTATACACTTGCGGTTCTCCTTTTCAATAAGAATCCAAATTCCACTTTTATTCCACACTTTCATCCTATGCATACAATATAACTATATTTTCAGTGCCTACGAGAACTACGGTGTATACTTACCATTTCTAATGAAATCTGTAGTCAATGTTGAATTCTAAACGTAATTATTGCTGATTAGTAATTTAGTGTCACAAGATGCAATGCAATGACGATCAATAAACGCTATGTCTTATTATGTTATACACAGGCTCACAAAATATATGAAAAACTCCATGATGCTGATTTTTCCATGTTGAAATCGGAAACAATTGGTCAGGTTAGAAATTCATCTTGATGGCACATTCATTATCGGCAATTCATTAACTTCATTTACATTTGCTTGAATCTTATCTTGCAAACCTTTGATTTTGAAGAGCATAATCCATTGAACAGCACAATTCGTAGGCCTATATCTTTACTTAAATGGGCACAAGGCGCGAAATTGTTACACCGATATCAAATATGTTTGCATAATCATCGCAGTGAACCTAGATTCTTATATTAAATGACTTCCGTTGAAGGATCGACAACTTCTCGTATCAGACTTCCTGCATATTAATAATATCAGAATGAACAACAATGCCATTTACATCGCCTCTATTTTCTGCTATCGTATATCCTACTTGAGAAAGAGACAGAGAGTTAGAGAGACAGAGACAGATGTGCATGTCATTTTGTGGAATCTATAATAAATTAAAAATATTCGTAAAATGTGATTTTACTACTAAATTGTGACGAACATAAATGATGCCCTGTGTGTTCTTAGATAAACGCTTTTATGAACAGATTGAGCGGAGAACCGATTGGATTCACTGTTCTACGAATCTTTGTTATTGACCCCAACACAATTTTAACGGTGGGCATACTGTATGTGTTGAGACTGAAATGTGCCGGACACTAATTGAATTCGTTGAAAACTAGGTATTTTGTTACCAAATCAATTGCTTACGTCCAAGTTTACATCAAAATCTTGGCGTTTTCGAGGTGTCATTAAACAAATATTATATTAGTGTTATAGTATACAAACTTCTTCAATTTTTAGTAACAAGCTTATCGGTCATAGAGCAAACCCTTCGCTGACCTATCTACATTGATTAAGACAGAATCCAGACTAATCACTACTTAACTATTATAGGATGATAAGCATAATTAACTTTGTTGTTCATTAACTGTAATGATGGTATTTAACGAAACTGTGTTCCATTTTCATGTCAAATTCATGGTAATATTAACTTTAAAGCTGCTTATTAATTTCGATAGGTATCCATTTCATCTTCAAGAAGGGTTTTACGAGTCTTAAGTTTGAGGGACTTTCCTGTCATTATAGATTAATAATACGTTCTTTGACTGCTTTATAGATATTGGGTCTGTTGATAACCTACTTTCTACTTATCATCCAACTGGCGCCACCTTCGACAACCACTGTGACAACGACGCCTCCTCCTCTGGAACAGAATATTACCAGCGAAACGTATTTATTCTGGAGTGAAAGCACCAGTCCACCTGCAGGCTAATGGGTCGAGTAAGGAATCTGTAAAATCAAAGGAAGTCTAGAGAGTGAATCTCATACACGCATATTCGGCCTAACAATGTTATATTGTTGTTGTTAGGCCCTATATCTTGAATGTTAACGATACGATTTACGTGAAATCTCACCCTGTTTTCTATTAATCATATTCATTAATATATATATGTTACAGTCAAAGCGTGAAATCAGGCAATGTTGACATTGCCTGAAATTTAGAAATTCGACATAAGCCGATGTACTGTACAACAATGTTTAGGCATTGTTTAACAATTAAATTGCCCAATTTTTATACACACATTTCTGAAATCTTTATCTGTGATGGAATAGCATAATATTAACTTGGACTTAAGAAGATCAACAATGGTTGAAGAACAGGTGAAACCACTAAAACCAGCAAGCATCAGATTTCTAGATCACCTGCATGATAGTTAGTCTCATCGCAAGAGAGCTCGAGAAATAAGCAAGCTAAACGAATGGTTTTGCGTAGTAGAATAGAATTTGCAGCTGGAAATCCTGGTGACAATGTTACCGTCCCTGTTCCATTAGTTGATCGAGGGCGTGGCGACTCTCGTAATATCATGGGTGTCATTCTTGATCGTAACTGCAACGACATGTATCGTATAGCTGTTAGAGCTGGTGTTCTACAAGGCCGTTATGCACGAAATCAATTTGATTTGTGCACCCAGATACTGCTAAATGAAGATGATGTCATGGCACACAGCGAGATTTCATTGAGGGCTGCTGTTCAGTACGAATCAAAGAGTGGCGGTCAGGGTTTTGCAAAATGCAATTGTAAGGGTTCAAAAAGTGTGAAACAAATCGTTGCAGATGTTTCAAAGCTAAACTGAAATGCAATAGTCGTTGCCATTCAAGTTTAAGTTGCTGCAATAAGAACTGTTAAATATTAGCCCGTTTTATATGACTGCTTTTTCCTTTAATGCATTAGAACCTTATAAAGTTTTAGTTACTTCATTAATGTTTGAACTGTTTTATATGACTGCTTTTACTGAATTCATTCCTTTATTGCATTTGGAAGTTTTACAAAGTAACTTTGTCTATTACTGCCTGATTTGCATTAGAACTGTTTTTATATGACTTAATGTTTTTATGACTAGCTTATAAAGTTTTTTTCTTTTATTGCGTTAGAACCTTAAAAAGTTTTTTGAATTCATTCCTTTATTGCATTTGAAGTTTTTACAGTTTGTATAACTTTTTCTATTACTGCCTGATTTTTATTTCATTTGAACCTATTAAAGTTTTGGCACTTATTAAGATTTCAGAACTGTTTTATGTTACTTATTATGCTATTCCATCACAGATAAAGATTTCAGGAAATGTGTGTATAAAATTTGAAAATTTCAGGCATTGTTAAAAATGCTAAACCGTCTTTCCAGTCTCGACATTTCCTAAAAGTTTCAGGCAATGTCAACATTTTTTCTGGTAACATATATATATATATATATATATATATATATATATATCTTTGTAATTTAGATTGTGCGATGTACTAACAATATTTTATTAAATTGCATTCAAATTTTATTATATATTCCAAGCTATTGTAGTGTAAATGTCTCTGCTTAATTATCATATATAAATAATAGATTTTGATAGAGAGAACAGCAGTTGGCAGATTAACTTTAATTATTAAGAGCATTAGAGGTTTGAGAACACAAAACATAGAAAATTAGAAAATGCACCGTCTTTCCAGTCTGCTTTTTTCTGGCAGCGGCGTACCAAGGCTTTATGCCGCCAGGGGCGGTCGCAGAATTTGCCACTCCGAAAAGAAGCCAGATTTAAACATTTAACAAATTCAAAAATCCGTAAATTTATTTCCGATTTTTGTAAAGAATTGTATTGTTTAGATACTTGATGTAACTGTAATGGATTTTTACGTTTGACCACGGTAGTAGCAATCACCGAAATATCAAGAAAAATGGAATCAGGTTGTGAAGCAGGGGCGTCATTAGGGGAGGCAGGGGTGCCGTGGTCCCTCTAAGAAAATGAAATAATAATGTGTAATGCATTAAATAAATAAATAAATGTCAAATGTTCAAAAAATCGCAAACATATGTCAAAATTTTTCAAAAATTTGGAAATTTGCCAAAATTGGCCCAAAATATGCCAAAATAGTATCTAACCCCAAGAAATATGTGAAATGACGCTGCTATTGCGAAAAAAAAGAAAAAATGCGTCATCATCTAATACGAAGATCAGAAGAAGGGTTACTTTATAATTACACATAAATGCATTTATTTTGAAATAAATCTAGTAGTCTAATTTAAGAGAGAAAGTCGAAATGCGATTATTCTAAACGTTAAATTTTCAGACCTTCTCTGCGCAAAATCTTTAATTGCAGCATCAAAATCTATTTTATCGACGAGATCGCGCTCAATGGAAAGTATTGCTAGGTCATTTAACCTTGAGTCACTCGTTTATGCCCGAAGGTACCGGTAGTTCTTGATTAACTTTAGTTTAGATAACGACCGTTCGCAAGCTCGCAACACTAATGACACGAATCAGGAACACACGTAGCGGTATACGACTAGGCTTGGTGCTGAAGCGCAGAGCGCCCCCTAGTTCTGAATGAACTGCAGAAGTCGCAGAGGACCTTCCATTTCTACATTTTCTGCTGCGATAACAAATGTCTGCAGTCTCTTCCTCTCGATGAGGAACTCTCTCTTCGCTATATACTCATCAACATTATCTAACTGACAATGATATTCTTTATCAAAAGGGTTTGAAGGTGTAAAGAAGTCGTATTTATTTGAAAGAGTGCGATGTTGTTTAAATCTAGAAGAAATTTCTTGAACCAGCCTGTACAGTATGGAAAACATTTCTCTTCTTAACTAAAATTCGGACCCTATTGCAGCATTGTCGAATACTTCACCTTCCATTCGTTTCTTCTTGCGAATTCGACGCTCCATACTTATCTCCAGTTCAGAACATATTTCTTCAGAATATGTCTTTGCATTGTCTACAGTCTCATCCCGAGTTTCACTAAAAATGTTCTCAATGCAACGGTGGTCTTTAACATAGCCTTTAGACTGTGGTCGTTTCTTGTGTCAGACAATAAAAACAACCTTTGAAAATGTATTTGACCCCCAAAAATGCCGCCCTTGAAAAAGTGCCGCCCAGGGCGGACTGCCTCCTCCGCCCCCTTAGGTCCGCCACTGCTTTTTTGCTATTAAATTTGTGTACGCTCGCTAACACTGTCACGTAAATAATGATGGTTTTGCACAATAACGTAAATTGATAGCGCTCATTATTATGCGTGTTGCTGACTCTACTTGTATCGACTAAACTGACATTACGCTGAATTAACGTGGATTTTAACGATTTACAAAATACAGTATCCTGCGCAAATACACGTGTCTTTGACATTTCTTTCACGAGTTTTCAATCTGAGTGACTTTCTTGACATACAAATGCGCCGACCGATCCAACTAATATTAGCAGGATGTCGGAACATCAGCACAGTCGCGCTAATCAAATGTGATTTTGCAATAAGAGCAAATTTGTTTGTCCTCTAATCGGGCCATGTTGGCAGTCCCCCCTCGGTGCTAAGACAAAATGTCCGCGGACAAAATATCACGGACAAAATGCCATGGGGACAAAATGTCAGCGGATAAATGTCATGGACAAAATGTCATGGACAAAATGTCACGGACAAAATGTAACCATAACTCTAACTCTAACCTTTAACCGTGACATTTTTGGAGTGAAAAATTTGGAAAAACTAGAACTAATATAGAAACTAAAATCTTTTGCAGTTAACTGACTGAAAACAACACAGAAGCTGATTATTCCACTGCTAAATCATTTTAAATTTCAAGACAAATGATAACAGGCGTAATTATTATCGGAGTTAATGCCTTGCCAACGAACTGCACTTAAACGGGTTTCTATGTATTGCACTCAGTGCAATTGGCTAGCAAAACATTTTAAAAAATCAAATCTAGGGTAATCTTAACGCCAATGTTAAGGAACTGATCAGGTGTTTCAAAACATCACTTGCTATTCAAGACAATCGTATGTACGTAGGCTGTATGAGGAAAGAATCTGTTAAATAGTGAGAGTTGGTGTAATTCTGTGTTTTCTCTGATCGTGAGACTCTTGATAGATTTAAAAGTTGCTTTGAAGGCGTCAAATCATGATTCACTAAGATTCTTGCGGAGATGACGAGACGAAGGTGTCGGTTGAGAAATAAAAATCCAGATGATTTCTGGAAATTCGTCGCTCGATTTCACTAGAAAGAAAACAAATAAAACTAATCAGGGCATTCTTAAAATTGTCAACTCCATTAAAATGCTCCAGCGCAACAAATTCGAGAACACAACGCTAATGGCACCGTAACTTTCACTGGATACGGTGACAACTTCAGTTGGACAACTGATGAGTGATAACGGAGATAACGAGTTAGAAAAGATACTAAAGATCATGATAACAGAGACTGGCGTAATGAGCTCTGTCTTTCAAGGACGTGACGCTAAGTTTTCATTTAATCATCATAAGTGAACGACAGATTATGTGATTTATTCTTAAATAAACTCACTTCGTCCACTGTTTAACAAAATCTGTCATCTTAGCATCTGATGCTCAATTTCATCAGTTTCGCGCCGTTTCAAATCCTGTTAGCGACGCCATAGAAGTTCGCGCCGGTAACGTTTGATTAGCTGTAAGACACGTACATGACCACGAATGCCCCTCCGACGAGATGACGAACCGTATAAACGACATCCAAAAGGTCGATGAGACGTGACGAACAACACCGGCGCATTCATTCGCCGGAGAACACTTAAACGCTATTAATAGGCGCTCGAGACGGAAAAGCCGCAACTGAAAAGACAACCGGGCAATCGAAGACGATGCACTGTTGTTGTTGTTGCTGCTGCTGCTGCTGCTGCTGCTGCTGCTGCTGCTGCTGCTGCGGGCAAAACACTAGTATCTGCAGACGCGTCCCGTTTTCTCGTGCATCCAGTATCGTCGATACAGCAGCAGCAACAGCAGCAACAGCAACAGCAGTAGGAGACGTTGTATCGAATGTCGAAAGGAACTGGGACTTAGGACGTAGCTGCATCGTTGTTAGTCGTCCAGCGGTTGAGCGCTCGATGAGACCGGGCGGTTCGTCGATTGTAACGCGGAACCAACTCCTTCTTCGGCGTCCGCTTGATAATAGTATTTGCGTTTTCTTAATGGAACGCCGACGACACGCATGCAGTAAAAAACGCCGCCACTCTAATTAGTATACGATGAAGCGAGAGAATTCGTTGCTCTTACGGAGTATTTCGTCTGTGATCTACTTGCTGCGTGAGTCTTTTACTTCAAAATGCGTTTTGTTTTCATATCACGGTGCATATAACTAACGTAATTCGTAATTCTATAAGCGAGCATTAAGACGTAGGTTATTGCTGAAACTAGGTTGAACTTTCTCGTGAAGTTGATGGCATTTGCGGCGATAGTTTAAACACTGATGGGTTCTAATTGGTCGCATATATATATATATATATATATATATATATATATATATATATATATATATATATATTAAGACAGAATAGAATCCAGACTAATCACTACTTAACTATTATAAGCCTATGATTTATATATATATGCGACCAATTAGAACCTATGATATATATATATATCATAGGTAGCTCTACGATATTATATATATGTATATCTCATCAGTGACTTAGACACATATCCAGCTGAAACAGAGATGTCCATGGGTTGGGTTAACCCATCGGTTGCGTTGGGTTGGGTTGGTTTGGGTCAGACCTTTCCATTAATAATGGTGGGTTGGGTTGGGTCAGAAAAGTCATGGTTATACTGTATTACGGTCAGGGCCGACGAGAGGGGAACAGGGGGTACATTTTTACCCGGGCCCGGCGATAAGCAAAGGGCCCGCGCTGACCAGAAAAAAATTATTTCAATGTAAAAGATGTAAATGACGACTTTTTTGCTTGTCAGCATTTATTTAATATGAAACGACCTTTTTTCTTTTTGCTTGTCAGGGGCGTCATCTGAGGAACAGGGGGCCACGCCCCCAAGGAGATGAAGAAATAATTTATAATGTATTAAACTAATTAATTAATGTGAAATGTTCAAAAAATCGCAAAAAATTGCCCAAAAATGTGCAAGAAATGTCAAAAATTTACAAATTTGCCAAAATTGGCCCCAAACTTGCTAAAAATTGCCCAAAATTTGCCAAACTTGCCCAAAATTTGACAAAATTTTCTACAACAATTATCTTCCCCCCCCCAAAAAAAAAGTGTGAAATGACGCTGCAGTTGCTCGTCAGCATTTATTTCATATGAGGATACAGGATAACCTTTTTTGCTTGTCGAGGTTTTGAAACAAGAGGCCCGGAATCAATATTTGTCCCCGGCCCGTATTTTTTCTCGACGGCCCTGATTACGGTGGGTTGGGTTGGGTCAAGTAACACTATTACCGGCATGGGTTGGGTTGGAGATTTTGTGGGTTGGGCTGGATTGGGTTCTAAAAAATGGACCCATGGACAACTCTCAACTGAAATGGCACAATGGCCGTGTTTTATGATTCAAGCATCCTTGTAAGTGTAGGTCTACATGTTAAAGATTCTGAGTGACTTTTTGACAGAGTTTTGAAAAATACACACTCGAAATTTATCGCAATGCGACGCTACCGTGACCAGTGTAGAATTAACCCCTTAACTGGGGATTCCGGATATATCTGTCCATTTTACATTGAGTTACAGTTAAATACACGGTTAAGGGGTTAATACCTATTTACTTTATATCGAGAGCATGCATATGACGTGAGTAGGTAGGCAAAATCTCGTGAATTTCTATAGCGCTTTCAAAAGTAGCTCGCCGTAGCCGTTCATTCTTATGTGCTAAATCTTAATATGAAATAGCTATAGCCAAAATGTGGAGTCAGTCATGCGGGGTCGTTTTGTTTTATCCAAGGGTCATTGCGACTGAGACGTTACAGCTATGACGGAAATGATTTTTAAAAAAGAGAAATGCTTTGAGTTTAGATAGAAAGACTTGAGGGGTGTTAAAAAAATTGAAGAGAATTAATTAATGCTTCAATGTATGTCTTCTTTACTGATCTAAATGCCGTATTCGATGAAATAAAATTACGAATCAGGAGAATTTGACATACCATGCATTCAATTTGTAGTTCATATTATAGGCTACAACGGCAAAACGTTTATTCGTGCCAATTGCTTCGATTCGGCACCACAGAGTTTTGCTGAACTTTCTTGTGATTTCTTTATTTTATTTAAAATCGGTTTGCCGCGTTTTCGAATTTGTTTGGATACTCTAGAGTTTTCTACCAGTTGCTTGGTCAATTTGTTGCATTGAAAGATAGAATGGACGCAAGCATTTCTTTAAAATATTTCCCTTCTTCTTCTTCTTCTTCTTCTTCTTCTTCTTCTTCTTCTTCTTCAAGTGTGTATACATTAGATGCGTTTATGGCTCATTTATTCGTTAGGATCAAAAGTTTTCAAAGTTTCTCATAATAGCAAAGTGTTTTATTTCAATTTAGCCTACAAGTTTTTATATAGCGCACTGTCGTTTCTGTATTAAAGGGTCGAACTTAGTCTTAAGAGAATAAAGAGATATTAGAAATGCCAAATCGAGTTATATATAATATAATATAATACATATGTGTACAACTGTACATGTATATTAAGCAATGATTTCAGGAGCTTACTGGTGTTTTCCTCAAGGCCTTATCGATTGCAGTTAAGTTTCGTTAAAAGCATTTCAACGAACGATTCATGAGAGTGTTATGTTATGTTATGTTATGTTAAAACGACAATTTATATAGCGAAATAAACATAGCTGAATGCCAAAGTCAAGAGCACTTTACATTCTGCACTTATACGATATTTCAAACAAGTGCGTCTTAAGTTTCTTAGCAAACAATTCGAGGTTAGTTTCCATGGACACGTTGTTAGGTAGGGCGTTCCAGAGGATAGGGTTCCCACGTGTAACAGACCTCTCACCAAGTTGCACGGTCTTGGCGGGAGGGGGACAAGCAGCTTAACACTGTGACCAGATCGGAGCTGATGACGACGGTCAGTAGGCGAAGGTCGATGAATTAGTTCAGCGATGTAGTCGGGAAAAGTAGGATCATACAAAGCTCGAGATGTTAGCCAACATCGCTTATAGGTTATACGCTCTGGAATGCGTAGCCAATGGAGCCTGTCTTTCAGCAGAGGGGTGAGATGATCACTCCATCTAGCTCCGAGAGTGACGAATAACGAGGCCTTAGCATATCAGACCAGAGTTGTCCATGGGTCGGTTTTCTCAACCCAAACCCAACCCAACCCACCAAATTTCCAACCCAACCCAACCCAAACAAAATTCATGTTTTCTGACCCAAACCCAACCCATCCATACAAAAACGTGAAAGTACAATCGCAGTTTTAAAAACATACATACATTCAAGCACATAATTAGTTATTTGCTTATTTCGAGTTGTTATTGCAACAAACCGGAAATTCATCATTCTCATAATTGAGAAATAATGATTGTATTAATGCCAGCGTCGCCGTTATGTGATGCATTTAATTTAATGTATGTATGCATGTATTCGAAACAACTTCCATAGTGCCGTAACATAGACTGGTCAAAGAAGCACGTTGCGTCGGCAGCCATGGGGCGTTTGACCCCCAAACCGTGTCAGAAAGTTAAAAATAGATGGAAGCACATTAACAAAATTTTTCGTCGGTAGCCAGGGGTAACCCCCTCCCTCTTGGCTACGCTGCTGGACATCGATTCGCTTGATCAGTTTTTACAGACAAGTAGAATATTTCACTGTTATAAGACTGGATGGAACCCAATTACAGTTATTGAGAACACACACACAGACACGCACAGACAGACAGACACACACAGCTCTAAAAGGAAGAAAGCAAGGACAAATATCATGAAGAAAATCTATAATTATATAGTAGAGATAAGGCATCCAACCTGTCTTTTGCATAGTTGTTCTGATGGAATTTCGATCAGAACAAAGCGACTGATTAATACATTTATTAAACTAGATCGCAAAATATTTGACTTAGAAACATAACAGGTAAAACCGTTGCGCCCCTTCGCTCATGGAGCCCTAAGCACGTGCTTAGTATGCTTAATGGTTAATCCAGCCCTGCTATTGTCAACTGGCCGTGGTCGGTTTATAAAAGGAATGCGTTAAACAAGTCAACAACAGCCGTTCACATGATTTGATCTATCTGAATAGCTACTGTCCACTGTTTACAGACTTCTGAATGCACTGCCTACGATGAAATGTAGGCTAACGTATATGGCGCCATTTGTAATGACATAATACAAGAATCTAATACTTTGTCAACGCAGAAAACAGAAAACCTATATTTAACGTGGTTAACAGAATAAATGGTGCAGATTCACGAAACCTAACCCAACCCAACCCAACCCATCAATTTTTTTAAAATGTCGACCCAAACCCAACCCAACCCAACCCAACCCTTGGGTTAGCCAACCCATGGACAACTCTGTATCAGACCTTTCTGTCCCTCATGTTCTGTTGTTATATTCCGAAGAATAATGCCGCTGCGCCAGACAATATGCCTCTAGTATTTCGCAACAGTTGAAAAACTCCGGAGAAGCAAGACGACCTGATAAGACTTGAAGGCGTCGCGTATTGAAGAAAATGGAGAGGACGGCAGAACAATAATCACGTTTGCAGTCGTTTTTGGTAATACAGCGCTGCATAGTCGAGCTAGATTGATCTCATTCTTCACGATGACGATCTGAGTATATACAGTACCTTGTGCAGCTCGGAAGGTATGTACGATTGTACGGTCGTCGACAAAGTGAACTCTAAGTGGCATCCCTGTCAATTACTGAGACAGTGTCCGCACTTTCTATTCGTTTCATGTCTAAATAATCTGTCACTTCCTTCCATTAAGTACGGCTTTGGCATTTTGTCTATCCAGCATTTGCGCAGACAAATCATTATTATTTCCTAATCCCATTGGACGCTGCTAAGTGACTCCATCTTTAAGCGGCCTCGGCTAAAAGAACCTTGGCTTATACTTGTATACAATTTGCGTGATGCGTTACCAGAGCAAATTCTTAGGTATCAGCGGCCTCCCTCCCCCCCGCCGCCCTCAAGAGAAGAGGAAACTAATGATGCCCACCGCTGACCGTAGTATTCCCGGTCAAAAGAGACGTTGACTACCGAGACTCAAAGCGTCTAGTGACCGTTCTGGAGATGTTCCCAAAATGAAAAGGACGTTCGCAAAATTGAAGCCGTACTGTGTCTTCGTGCGCTTGAAGACGACGTTCTACCAAGAGATCATTCTAGACACGAGGAGAACAAAACGCCTTTGATCTTACAAGCCGAATAGCCTACTACCGGAAAAGACTAAGGAAAATAATTACACTAGCACATTGATCACAAGACAATACGCCTTTGTGGTAATGCGAAGACAGCGACGAGGAGCGCATGCGGTATATGGGAGATGGATGACAACCCTCTCTCTCTCTCTCTCTCTCTCTCTCTCTCTCTCTCTCTCTCTATCTCTCTGTAAATTTTATGGCATAATACATAAGCCAAGTTCGTCTCAATTTGGCGTAGAACGCCTTTCTATCTATTCTTATGCCCAACTCGCGATGGAAACTCATCGCTGCTCCGTTGTGCACTTAGTTCTCTGACCTGCATCGGAGTCCTTAACGATCCCTGTTAAGTTCTTTCTCTTCTCTTTCTCATCCACCTCTTGTTTAGGCTAAACTCTGTGCGGTACGCATCTCTGCTTAACTATAGAACTATTTTCTTAGGTTTCGGATTTACATTTGAGAAGCGAGTTCCTTGCCAATCTTTCGTGTTCTCGCGCCTAGAAAATTTTCCTACACTTTTCGATGTCTTGCTCTTATCAGCGACAGAAGAGTTAGTTTCTCTTGCTCCGGACCCTCGAACGCCTTAACTCGATATTCGCGCGTCCTTTTCCCTTCGAGGACTATTCCTCTACTTTTCTCGCGGGCGTTCTCGTGCTGGTTCTTAAGCTCCTGAAGTTGCTTCTCTTACTCTCGGGTCTGTGACAAGCAGTGGCGTAGCGTGACTTTTGCTTTTCCCGGGGGCATCTTTGTCATGGGGCCCCAAACTTTCGTTCGGTTCGGGCTGATGAGCTGGTTCATTTTTTCTCCTTTTTCACTCTGACGAGCAAAAAAAGGTCGTCAGCACGTTCATTTTTATATTTTTATTGTTAGAGTTAAGAAGTGTTAGGTTAACTCCGGGGTCTGTGAGTCAACAAAAGACGTTACGAACGAGGCAAGATCGAACGAGAACCAGGCTCGTGATTCGATTCGACTTTGAAACGACTTTGTAAATGTTTTATTTCTGTATTGCAAATCTCACCTTTGTGGTCTTAGAAGATTTGCCTTCTAAGAATAATGTCTTTGACGCCGTGAACCAGTTCAATTATGTTGTATACCTGCGAACAGTAAAATGTTCGGGTATGGAAGTTGAAGTTCAGAATCAATTCGATGTGGGCGATAACGCTTTAAAAGAGACGGTATAAACAGAAGCTACTATTGTACAACTTTCAGAGTGATATAGAAATACAAGCAAATATAGTTAATTAATAAGGATAATAAAACGAAAAGGAACTGCTTTGCATTTATTTACTTGATGGAGAAAGATTTAATAGTGAGGCATACATCTACTCATTGCTTTTACTCTGCTTCGCGACGGGGGTCAGAGGTGGAGTACGTGTCTGCCTGTCTCTGTCTCTCTCTTTTCTTTCGAGGAATGATTATTCTAATTTCGAACAGGCTTTCATTTATGCATTACTGTCTCTTCAAACATCCCAAAGACAAATCGCACCTATTTGCTCTGCCCACAAGACGTGTGGACATGTGTGGCTATGAATCATACATGATAGCGTCATTTGTCATCAAACTATCGCTTCCTAGAGATGATAGGTTTGTAAATTATCCGAAGGACGCGTTACATTCTGTTGCACGCACTGAGATTGATCATTGCTTATACTGTAGATGCTCCGGGCATGAGAAGCAAGACTTTATGTTAACTGTCTTTTATGATCCGAGATTTTTTATGATTCGAGATGTAAACTGTCTTTTTTATGATCCGAGAGTTTTATTTTTTACGAACCAACTCGTAAAACTATGAAAAGGTAGCTCTACAATATTTTATCCATTGAACTAAGCAGGATTATGAAAATTTGCGCAATGTAGTGGAATCCCGATATAACGGCTTTGAATGGATCTCTATATTTGATGTGTCGAATAAAAAAAAATTACAATAACAACCGACTCAGCAGTATCTCTGAGGAGCAGGACCCAGGTCAGATTGACCTGAAGGGACAATAATAATAATAATAATAATAATAATAATAATAATAATAATAATAATAATAATAATAATAATAATAATAATAATAATAATAATAATAATAGCAAGGGTTACAGTGGCTCAGTAGGGTCTATCCATTCAATCACATTTTGGTCTTGCTATGTAATCTCATGCTTTGCCCTCTGCATGGTCCTCTGGTAGGTTTGGTAGGTTTGTTCCTGTATTCTTCTCCTTTGTCTTTTTGTCTTTGCATCTATAAATAACAAAATTTCCTGTACAAAATGTCATAAATTAATCTCTCAGTTACTGTTTAACTTCTACAGTGTGTTATCTATACGGTCTAATAGCTATTTAAGACCAATCTGGAATCGTGTAGTAGGCCTACTTACGTTTAATCAGTCTGGTGTAAATACCATCCGCTTGCTCGTCGCTGCTATTTTTGAGTATTTGCAATGGGTATAATCAGTGGTGACGCCAGACGTTTGAGAGTAGGGGGTTATGGCGAGCACGTTCAGGGGGTCTGGGGCAGAACCCCCGGTAGGGTCCATGGGCCAAGCCCCTGGTCAGGGTCAGGGTGCAAAGCCCCCTGAAGCTGAGCAACTTTTACTTTTTGGAAAACTTCATTGGATTTGCGAAGCCCACTCTAAATTATTTCTAGTTTGCATAGATGACACCGTAGGGTAGGCCGATATGCGTGACAAAATCCTAATTAATTCTTAGAATTGCAGCTTCAATAGAAACTCTGACTCGTCATTGAATTCCAGACTCGTGCGTTGCAGAGTCAAATTCCGGAAAGATGTCCAGGAAGACCAGTTCGTGTTCTGTTTTCGACCGACGGGGACTCTTTCTCGCTTTAAATTGCTATACGAGGCACGGATTGCTTATGAAATATGGAGTCTGCCCATGGAGAGAATTTACAAAGCGAAAACACTCATTTCGCAGTCACTGTCAACGAAGGACGCAAGTTCCATTCCGCAAACCAAGCAGCCAGCCTATTAGAAGACATCTGCGCCACTAAGCAGTGTCTTTTCTCGACTTCGAAGAAGGAATAAATATTTGACTAGAAATCCTAGGCTCTGTTTTGTGATAATAATCGAAGGATTAACATACAGTGCTCGAATTGTGAGAAAATGCAAGGGGAGTCATGGTGGGCGTGGTGTTTTAAGAATTTACACTTTTGTCATTTTTGCATTTCTCTAGGGAGGGTCTGCCATTTTAAAGGGGGGCTGAAACCCCCCCTCCCCAACCCCCAGCAATTCGAGCTCTGTTAACATATATGCGATGGTTAACATATAGGCATATGCGAATTGTCTTGTGAATGTTGAAAATAATTCTCAAGCGCGTCCAACATTTCTTTCGAGCACAATATTTTGTTTGCGATAAAGATCTATTCTTGCCATTTTAAGCATCTTTTCGCTTCTCTGGGGGTGATTAATATTGTTTGTTGAGCGCAGAATTTCTCAGGATAATCCATTACGACTTTTTCGGTTTGTCGATCCTCAGTTCGTATAAGCACAGCTCGTGAATAATTCTGGTGGGCAATAATACAAAACTGGCCGTTGGCAAAGCCCCATAGACATTCGAAGGGATCGATGGACCCCTTCAAGATAGGAAGGGAACGCTGTTCGCTATACTGCGCTGTTGGACACTAATAAACATTAGTTCAAATAGCCAGGTTAATAATTCAGTGGGCCGCAGTTTGGTTGACTTTTTGAACTTTCTTCTTATTCTGAATGGAATACATTAAATCGTTCTCAAATGGCGTCTTGTAAGCTGGATCGCAATTAAATTTTTCAACGAAAATAAAGCTAATCCGAGATTTTGTTTCGAGTTATTCAGCAATGTGGCAAGCGTCTTATTCGAATCCAAATGTCTGATTTATAATGAATAATGGATTATTGTCCAACTGTAAGAGTCTGATACAGTTAAAACAGAATTTGCAAACTACAGCATTTGACCATCGTACAGTGTTTTACTGTAGTTCTTTCACTTACGCAAACTATTTACTTATTCTGTTAAAAAACTTGCCACGCAGACAGAAGTTGAAAAGGACAAGAGTGGACCCTACCAGTCCTCTTGGGCTATGGGCATTGTTCTGATTGCTAGTGTCGCGGGTGCTAGTAACGTATGTATGACCAATTGCTGGCATGCTGCATCAGAGATGGACATGGGTTAGGTTAACCCATGGGTTGGGTTGGGTTGGATTGGATTGGGTTGGGTCATAAATTTAGGGCAGTTGTGGTGGGGTGGGGTGGGTTGGGTTGCAAAACGCTGATTTGCATTTGGCACAGTGCACGGTCTAAATTAGTTGCGGCAGTTGTGCGCACCAGGGGGTGGGTTGGGTTAGGTTTGGGTTGTTAACCCAAACGCTGATTTGCTAACCTTGGCAAATTCCTAGTGCGCAAACTCCCAGCAAACTGCATGCCACACCAGTGCACACATATTGGTTATAAAAATGGTTATCGTTTTCCGCATTTTCATGTAACAAATTGCCGCCGAACTGTCGCTGGCAATACTGGCTTATGACGGCTATTAGTTAAGCGATTGGGGGTAGGGAGTTATATTCAGGACTTTCTTGAGCCCCTGGTTCTATTGATCTAAACACAGTTGTTCCTATATAATAAAGCATTAAAGTCATATCTCCTTTGATACATAAAACTCTCTTCGCCGTTGTGGCCGTTGTGTTCTCGATATTGTGCAGCGTCATATGCCTATAGGTAGATGTTAATCCGCATTCACGAGATATTTGCATAAGACCGGTGGGAGTAAATAATTCAAAGCATTGGAATCAAGAATCGAAATTGATGAATGGAGGTTATTACATAGTCCCTTTCTTTGAACCATCCACTGTAAATCCATCTTAATCCCCTTATTGACTCCAATAACATTTATGAGCTACTGTGTGCGAACTTGCTAAGCAAATGCTATAATGGCTCTAGGGTTCCTTATTCGTTAGTCTTTCGACATTTGAAGCTGAATTTTAGAGAGTGTAAGTACAAATTATAACTCGAACGTCAACCTTCCTTTGCACGTCGCTGATAATTATAATGGCGGAAAATATACAACAACACTTGAGAGGTAATTTTTAAAAATGATTTTTATGCAATAATTGGCAAATTGTTGCTTATCAATTAATTTGCTGAATTTGTTTGCTTGAAGCTTGGATGGGTTGGATTGGGTTGGGTGAATACTTGCAATTGCCGGCATGGGTTGGGTTGGGTTGGAGATTTGATGGGTCGGGTTGGGTTGGGTTCTAAAAAATGGACCCATGTCCATCTCTGTGCTGCATACAACAGCAAGAATCTTTAAACTGTGACATAGGCTACTAGTGAGGATTGCATTCAGTAGTCGTATTACTTACTCTGTGAAAACATGGACCGATGCAGTCCGAATGACGAACGTCTCTTGGTTTGTAGCACTGAAATCTCCTAGTCTCTAAATCATTATTATCATGCCGAGAGACTCAACTGCAAATACGGTATTATTATTTTAGTCGCTTTCTTTCGTTTTTTCTCGCGCTTCGATGAACGATTTTCTAGGAGCTTGTTCATTATTGAGTCTAAGGATTTTTTGCATCGGACCTTGCATGAGCGATAAATGGGAATAGAATGTCATTTTCGGAAATTTCGAAGTCTCAGTTCTTTAATCAAGCGAACACTGAGAACAACTGCACGCCCCTCTGTCAGGCTCTATGCGTGCATCAAGATCGAAAATAGATTTATCCTGCACTTGCAGTTAAACGTGCTTAAAGTTTGTGTCTAGTTGCGAGCGCAATTATTGGCAAATCATCAGTTATAGAAGTGGTGTAAGTAGCCTACGTCTCACTGATTTTCACTCTGATGATCTCCGGAATTGCCTGGTGTTTTGTGGATGGAAAAGGAGTACCTTTGATTGATCCTTTAGAGAATGACAACTAGATTATGAAGTTCATATAATCATTATTGCTATTATTATTATTATTATTATTATTATTATTATTATTATTATTATTATTATTATTATTATTATTATTATTATTATTATTATTATTATGGATAGCAGCTGTCAAAAGTGATGTGGACATGATGTCATGTGATGTTATGGAAATGGCATTTTGTATGATGACCTTAAGGGGTTTTTGGAGCATCATTTCTATTTGCAAAGTGTATGCAACAGATTCAGATTTCGTTTTCTTTACGAAGGAAGACGAATTCTTAAATTATTTCTGTCAGCTTCGAAGCATGAAATGCAAGACGCAGAACATTGACGTTACCTAAAAGAAAATAAGACGGACAGTGACAATAATCTATGTGGTATAGGAACCACAAAAATCGCATCTTTGCTGATTTGACCAGATTCTGCAAGAACAACAATATTCTGAGAATATACACACACGCAGGCGCACACAAACAAAGAGAGAAAGACGCACACAGACACTGAGAGTCGTCGGGTGTCTTTCGATGCCAAAGGACTAAAACCGCTGACAAATCAATAATGATTGGACTTTGATGCAGTAATTTTCGGACGACATTTGAACCAGCCTTTACTTCATCGTACAGAAATCACGATACAACGGACTTGAACCAAAGACCTCGAAGACACGCGTCACTGAAAAGATTACGAGAAATCCCCCACCCCTCCCCCGCCCGACAGCGAGCGCCCTTTATTTGACTAAAAGTTTGTCTGGCAAAACTCCATAAATCACGTTCTCTTATCGTAGTTGCGGTAATCAGCTGAAACTTTCCAGGCATTAATTTCGTTTTGCATGATTTATAGAGATATTTCAGTCTTGGCTTTAAATTTATAAAATTTTACTGCTGCCTTAAAAGGCTCCATAGAAAAATCTTATAACCTCGTTAAGTTACTTCATTTCTTGAAGAAATTGTCCCCTTTCCAATGCGCTTACGTTGAATTCTACGACTTTTAAAATGCTCATTTATCTTTTAAGCAGCGGAAGAGTTTCGCCGTGTTTGTTACCAAAGCTAAAGTCTTTGCTGCATTTCGTCCGTATTTTATTATAATATTATGTACTAGCAGCGCAATCGATGTAAGAATGGTACATTTGAAGAAGAAGATGATGATGATGATGACGATGATGATGATGAGATATGATGATGATGATGATGATGATGACGACGACGACGACGATGATGATGATGATGATGATGATGATGATGATCAGGACTGCAGCCCTAAAAAAGAAGAGTGAATGGCAGAAACTAAAGTCAATCAAAGTAAGGAAACCAGTAATAAGAAGAATTGTTATTAAATTTAATTAATAACAATAATAAATATGGGCGCTAGCCAGAGATGTCCATGGGTCCATTTGTCAGAACCCAATCCAACCCAACCCATCAAATCTCCATCCTACCCAAAGCAACCTATGCCGATAATAGGTTTACTTGACCCAACCCAACCCACTGTAATACATTACAGTTCCTTAAACCTTGACTTATTTTCTGACCCAACCCACCATTTATATGGAAAAGTCTGACCCAACCCAACCCAATCCATGGGTTAACCCAACCCATGGACATCTCTGGCGCTAGCAAAACACTATAGAGATTTAGGTTAGCACTTTTAGGTCGTAGTCGTGTGCATTGTCCTAAAAGTTTCCCGACTGTTCGTGTTGCTGGAGGAATTTTCCAGATTTCAGTGGCGACTGAGAAACGGCTGCTCTGCTTTGCTTGACGATAGCAGCTGATATTGAATTCAAAGCGAAGACTTTCAGACATTGACCAGATTCTGTACGTCGGTCCACCCTGCGTTCCATTCGATAGCACTTGATCATAATCATTTATCAACCGTGACCACTGGAATCTCGTCGACTAAGACTTGGCGATTTTTCCCAGTAGAATCGTCGACGCTCTGTGGCTTAAGTCTTCTTAATTAAACCGCCGCCGTCGTCGTCGTCATACGACACGCCGGCGGTGTTTCCTAGTCGCGCCCGTCCGTCGGTCGGTCGGTCGGTCGGTCGGTCTGTCTGTCTGTCGACCCAGGTCAATCATTGTCGCTCTGGAAAGGGTTGAACATGATCGAGTCGACTTGACAAAATACGATCTCTGCCGATAATAATGAATCTCGTTTAGAGAAGACGGCCGTCGATTTCACATCGTTAGCAAGAGATGAAAGAGTGCCGCCGACGGGCTGAGCGACGATTTACCGTCGGGTGACGGGGGGAGCTTAAGCGCGCGTGAGCGGAACGGTCGCTGACGGAAGACATTAATCCCAATTACATAAATGCCAATTTATCGTTTTATTTCAGCGATAACCGATTGACGACATCGTATCCGTCTACGCTGATAAACTTAAACCGATTTGTTATGATTTCCCAATCCCCGGCGACATATTTCATAATCTTCGTGGTAGCAGTTAATCACAAAGTATAGCCTACGATGAAAAGTTTTTTTTTCCACAGAATATAAGAGACAGGCAGGAATAGTCTAGAGAAAATGCATCTAGGCGAATCGTTAGGTGTAAAAGAAAAGGTCATTTTATAAAAACTTACGTGTGAGACAATGATAATAATCGTTGTATTTCTTAGACTTGAGACTATACAACAGATAAATAGTGCAATGAACTGAAACGACGGGTCAAATTAAAAAGCAACAGAAGCATAAACTATATGTCTATCTATGTATATATGTGTTATATATATATATCTATCATATTAAAATCGTTATCTGTATGTCTGTTACCTTCAAGCGTTCTGATTGGTTGACTATTGGTAGACGGTTTAGACCGTTTAGTCCTTACGTCGCGATGCGTTGGTGGGCGAGCGTTGACTATTGGTAGACGGTTTAGACCGTTTAGTACGCATGGTGGACGATGTTCGAAGACGACGTTGCTATTGGTAACAATTGTTCGTAGAACCGGTTTAGTCGAGTCATTGCAGCGTCAGAGGGCTGGGCGTGCGACGACGTTGCTATTGGTAACAATTGTTCGCAGCAATTTTAACGTACATTTTAGCGTACACAAAAAATACGTGTACAGCGTCACAAATGGTCACAGTTGCGTGATTTTAACGTACATAGGCCTAATTATTACGTTGCGCAGAGCTTGGCTAGGTGGCGATCATTGAAATGTTGTTCAGCATGAATTCAATGATTGGGTACTAGGTATAGGTATTGGATTAGTATTATCCTGCACTGCGAGCGAAGCGAGCGCGATAAGCGAGCCTCTTTCTAGTATATATATATAATATTATATATATATATATATATATTATATATATAATGAAAACATAGTGTATTTCTAACGGAGAAATGATTTAAATTTTAAGGCGTTGCCCGCTGCCTTGGCAAGTCGTTGTGATGGCAAATCTCTTTTCCTTCCCACATCCCACACTCGCTTGCCTCGACTGTTGACTGCATGGCGGATCAAGGTAGAAGGGCTTTTCGTCAGTGAGAGAGACCTTTTTAAGTGGCATCAAACGTCTGCAGCGAAACAAGCGCTTGTTCTTGGCTGCGACGTTGTCAATTTTAAAATTTGTGTCTCTTTAGTTTTTTGGTCATATTTCAGCAAACACTATCAGCATGAAATTTGGCAATTACATCAGACAAATTCCTAGGTATATGGCCTATAAATGTTATTGAAATCACTACACACACGGCCGAGATATTAAATGTCAAGCAACGGTCCACGTTTTACTTTTACACCTGTATATTGCCAAGTATCAGGTTGAAATTCAAATTTGAGTCTCCCAGAGAAAACAAAGAACATCTTAACGTAAACCACGCTGCACAATACACGTTCTAGTGATAAAGCTCCATGAGCTCAGCTCCTCCCCCCCTCGTACGGAGAACCGAAGGGCTAGCGCCTTCAGTTTTACATGGCAACGGCTGAATGAGGGCGATTGCCAGCCTTTCCCTCGCCGCCTTTCCTTCCACCCGTGTTCTAGTGGACGCCAGTTGTTGAACGGGATGTAGTATAGAATTGGTTCGACGGCAATTCTTCATGAGAAGACGGCCTTCTGCGAGAGTCTGTCTCTTCGCTCACTTGTTGGCGGTAGATTGTCCGTGGCAGACGATCGAGTCGACCGCAGCTGAAGACAGACGACGCTTTTGTAGACGCTGCCAAGTGCGCGTCCCAGAAACGTGACTTCCGCAGGCGTCGCCACGGTGCCGCGTATCGGATTTCCCGTCGAGTCTATAACCGTTTCTGTTAAGATCCATCGAGCGACCGCCTCTATGGACGCCATGCTGCCGAGTACGATATAAATGCGTGTGTTTTGGAATACGCCTATAAGTGTGTGTGTGTGCGTGTGCGTGAGTAGGCGTGGGCGAGAGGAGTATCTCTGCATAAGAGAAACAAGTCGAAACATTTCGTTAGTCACGATTCGCATATAGTTACGCGATCTATTCACAGTGCGGCGTCATGTGACTGTCACGTGACTCTTGCGCTGATGTTGAAACTCAGACGAACAATATTGTCATCACGGCGTTGCAACCGCTTCTTCCTAAGTCGTCTTCGTTACTTGAGCACATTCGCTACACGCGTCGTTATCATCGATAGCGTTTGCTTAAGTGCTCGCTGCCAATCACGGAGAAAATAAAGGACACATACGATGCACACGATGCAGTGGCAACACTAGATTACAGTCAGACGCCAGACGCTAAACAAATTGGCACATGATTGACTGACTCGCTGATTGACTGACTGACTGACTGACTGACTGACTGACTATAGGTTAACGTTGATAACGTTGTGTACATGTCTATCTTATGACTGTTAAGTTCGATGGCAAGTTCGATGGCGGCATTAATTCGATTGCGACAGTTCTTTGGAGATCTTAGCGCGAATTATAATAATAATTATGTACTTCTATAGCACAATTTCTGATGCCCAAGGGTATCAATCGACGGTACTTCAAATCCATCCGCAAAAGTCAGGTCATTCCAGAGATCAGTCAGAGGGAAAGTCTGTGGAGGAAAAGCTAAGTGAAAGAGAAGTGTTTTAAGTCTGGATCTGAAAATACTCAGTGAATTGAAAGATCTGACAGCCAAAGGGAGAGAATTCAGTTGTTGTAGTTCTCTTGCCTCCTCAATCGCATCAAACCAATTCAATTCATGCGTCTTTATATCCAGAGACACTTGTCAACAGTGGCGACTCCAGCATTTGGCAAGTGGGGGGGCGTTAGGGTGGCAACTTCTAATCATGGGGGCCAACCATTTGTTGTTAGGTATGTAGTATTAAGTATAGGGTCCCAACAGGGGGCCACTGGAGGCAGGCACTCAATAACGGGGCACGGCCCCCCGCCCCCCCTGTGGAGCCGCCACTACTTGTCAATATGAAATGTGAAAAGCAGCATCCCATATAATTCACTTATACCAGACACCAATGCGTAGGGGAAGACTAATAGTTCTTTTCATAGATGTTGCAAACGTAAAATCTGAAATAAAATAGGTAAAAAACGCGTTTTTTCTGAAAGTATAAAAAACGTAAAAATCGTTGAAAAAAACGTTCATTTACTTTGTAGCCAACACAAAAATTAACATGTTAATTTTCTACTGTGGTGGCGTAATTAGTTTAAAAACGAAGAAAATCAAGACAATAAGAAACACTCATTATTAGGCTAATGCAGAAAACGCTATATGTAAGCCTATTTATTTATTGTGACAATTTGTTAATAGCTTTTCTGAATAAATATTAATAACATTGTCCTGGCGTCAAATTAATAAGCTCCTCTAAAAACCATAGACAGTCAAGACACGAAGCAATCATCTTAGGTTTAACGTAAACGTATCACATTCAAAGCTGGTTAAACTCATATTCTAAGGAATTCTAAGCAATTGCCGATAATATTTTTAAATACACCGCACCTTTTCGTATACATTTCGTACAATTTACAACAAAAACAAGAGAATTCAACCCAATGTGGTTCGTATTTCGATTTTTCAATATTGCCGCGTTTTGGCGCTAAACTTCACGTAATTGAAATTGTGTAACGCCTTGATTAATATTTGAACATTTTGATTCACCTCTTGTCTGACCTATGATCTAGAAATAATAATAATACCATGTTGCAAAAAGCCCTTGAAAAATGCAATAAAATAAAAAACGTAAAAAATTAAAAACGTAAAAAACGCGTTTTTTGTTGGCGAGAAAAAACGTAAAAAACGTTTGCAACATCTATGGTTCTTTTGTCGCGAACCTGATGTTGATTTATTTAAAGCCTACTTTCCTATTCTTAGTTTAGTTTGCAGAAAGGTGACACAGTCTGTCATTGTTAAACTTTCATGATTAATTATTGACCAACAACTGCTGTCCTCTGGTGATCGTGACCATTAGTATGTAGTGACGATGAGAGAACGGGGTGGGGCTGGACCCCTATTCGGCCATACGCTAGTTGTGGGAGTCTTGCAAAAGCGATGAGAAATTTTTATTTTTTTTTTTTGGGGGCATAACGTGGCTTCCGATAAGTCGTCTTATAGAATAGCAGATTACAGAAATCTCAAGATTCTACTTTAATATTACCCTAAAGCTTGATTCGAAGCTGGGGAACTCACGACGCTCCCCTCCCCCAACTCCCTGGTCTGATCAGAACTGTGGGAAACGATGGTGTCCCTATTCTGGAACCCTGGTTACGCCAGTGATCTCGACTACAACAAGGGAAAACATTGCCCTTAATGGTTTTCCGTATACGCACTGATATTTGCGCTGTTAAATCAGAAAATGGCTCGCTGGTGATCACTTTAAATGACATTTCAAACGAGATACGCACAATCTCTTTCTCCATCTTTCGCGTTGCGTCGACAGTTTCGGTTACATCAGCCTACGTCTGAATATTTTATGTCGAAATCAGAACAGAGAAAGAGAGGGAAAGAGGGACGGAGCGAGGGAGGGAGGGACGGACGGAGAGAGAGCTTACTGTATGTGCTTAAATGGAAATAACTCGATTCGAAGAACGGCTTTGCATCAGATAGTCTACTGCTCGTTCTCTTTGCTCATTTTTCTTCGGTCATCCGATCTCCTATTATATAAATGTTGCAATGACACTAACCTTACATCGAACCTAAAACTATCCTCGATGGCTTTGACCAGACCCCAGGGGGGAGGGGCAAATGCCCGGGGCCCCGGCGATCTGCAGGGGCCAGTGGCGGCGCCAGGTTGTTCACTGATGGAGGGCCTTTAGCAGGGTCTAAAATATTTTACCAAAGCCAGCGTCGCAAGAGAAACGTTTGGTTTATCGCAGAATTGCTCAATTCATATGAAATTAAGTGCATTAATAATCCTAAATCGTCGATTCTTCATTCCATGCACATTAGGTCCTATTATGCCAAAAATTAGAAACACGCAGTAGTAGGTCCTAACTAGTGACAATAATTGCATCATCGGCATTAGTACAAGTTTACAATTTTGCTGACAGTATGCTATACAGTAGTAACAGTATGACAGCTAGGCTGAAGCTTCACAATTTTCCGATTTTTGGCTGATTCTGTCTTTCTGTGTATTGTCCAAATAAGAAGTTCAGAGATAAAGGGCAAAATCATTGTTAAGTGATAACTACAGGCTGTACAGTAGTTATCTCAACTATTGCTGTAGGTACTACAGTACACTGAGTATGCGGCAGTTCGAAAACATCCTTCAGAAGATGATGTCAATTCGCTGCATTGACAATAATTGCATCATCGGCATTAGTACAAGTTTACAATTTTGCTGACAGTATGCTATACAGTAGTAACAGTATGACAGCTAGGCTGAAGCTTCACAATTTCCGATTTTTGGCTGATTCTGTCTTTCTGTGTATTGTCCAAATAAGAAGTTCAGAGATAAAGGGCAAAATCATTGTTAAGTGATAACTACAGGCTGTACAGTAGTTATCTCAACTATTGCTGTAGGTACTACAGTACACTGAGTATGCGGCAGTTCGAAAACATCCTTCAGAAGATGATGTCAATTCGCTGCATTTCCAGGTGTTTGGTGCTTAGTATAAAAGCTTTTACAGCATCAAATTGTAGATAATTCAAAAACGCAACAATGCCTCGCGCAATAACAACGACACATTCTTGCGATAACCGATTGTTTAATTAACTGCACTAAGGACTTATCAATGATGGGGAGCTGTTTCCTTGCGTATGAATAATGTCTTGTTGTGAGAATCTGAAACGGACTCACTTCTTCCGATATTTTCTGCCACTGTGACATATTCTTGTAATGAAGGTGGAAGATTTTGTTTCGTAGATGTTTGAGTTACAGTCGATGGTAGTTTTAGTTTTTCTCTTCGGTCTTCCGCACTGGCTACATATGTGTCATCCTCCTCCTCCTCATTTGTTCTTTTACCATTCATTGTCACTTTAAGAACATTGATCATTTCCACTAAATTGCTTATATAATAATTACCCATTGGAAAGATTTTTAATTTTTTAAACTTATTAAACTTATGTCAGCGATTGACCGGCGATCCTGGTCAAGGTGACATGAATTCCAAGAACAACGACGTATTGAACTGAATTATAATGATTTAATCGAATGAACTGTAATTTCACAGAACAGACATCTTCGCTCGAACACGGATACGCGCGAAGGCTCTCTTCCCCCCTCAATCTCTACTTTCTTCAAAACTATCCCGCTAGAATTTTGATCATCGCTAAAAAGCCTAAATAATTTTATTCATCAAAACACCCTGAGACAGCTTGTCTATCAAAGCCGAAGCCAGGGCCTGGCCAAAATTGGCGCGGCCTAGACCCTGCTTTGTGTATGCCTGGCGCCGCAACTGTGTAGGGGGCCGGAGGTCTGCAAAATTTCAACACATGAATGGAATACTGTACATGTATATTACTGAACAAGCTGAAAGACGGGATTAGGGGATCGTCAAAGACATTGCTTTTAGTGCTTATACTTAAACGTCGTGAAAAGTCTAGCAAGCAGAAAATCGATAAATATAAAGGTTATCACCAGTTTTGAAACTGTCTAAGGACCCGTGACTTCTCTGCCCAGGGGCCAGGACTTTCTCTCGACGGGCCCGGGTCTGACTGCTCTTGACCATCGGCCTTCAGAGAGGGTCGTACAGTTTCGACCGCATTGGGGTCGTCTTCGACCAATGTGCAGGGAGAGTAAACCCTTTCCTTCCCCCCCCCCTCCAACGAATCGAACCTGCTGCCCTATCACGCTATAGCACACATCTCACAAAGGTGAATTAGTCGTCGACTAGCAGCTCTCTTCTAATGCCATGGTGCGTGTTCGCAGCTTTTTATTAATCGCGGTCTTTGTTCGGAACCGTCGAAAATTAGCCATAGACTGGGCTGGCAAACATCTTGGGCATAGCTAAGCTCTGCAAGAACGTTTCAAAATCCTACAGATAAGCATATAGCCGAGAATTTAACCTTTACAACCGTTAATTCTCTGAATTCCTACGGATTATGGATTTGGCCGAAGACGAGCGCTGGAGTCTTCGAGAGGCGCTATAGAAATTTGATCGACTAGCGACTAGTAACTTATTTACTAACTCTGGTCGCTCGGTAGACGTTTCGCTAAATCCTTACCTCCCCGCCCACCCTCATCCCCGCCCCATTTACAACCCCACTCGTTGAGCTACCACGATAAATGTCACATAAAAGGCTGGCTGGCTGGTCGTCCTCATGATCATTAGATTCACGTCTGATTCGGCGCAGACATGAAGGTAACGCTCGGATGCGGCACACTGCACATGTGCCACCATCCGTATTGGCCTCTGCTGCTGCTGCTGCTGCTGCAGTAAACGCGCGGGCGAAATTAAAGCTCCTTGAAACGTCACGCCATCATCACTGTTACAATGCGCGGTTGTCTGGAACTCGCTTCTTTTTCTCTCCCTTCTCCATCTCTGTCTCTCTCTACCTTGTCTGCTCCATCCCCTCAATCGTCTCTCTCTCTCTCTCTCGTCTCTCCTCTCCCTCTTTCTCATCTCTCCTCTCTCCCTCTCTGTCTCCTCTCTCTATCTTTATTTATCTCTCTGTATCCGCGCTCCATTCATCTCTCTGAGACTCTCTCCTCTCTCCCTCCCTCTCTGTCTCTGTCTCTGTCTCTGTCTCTGTCTCTGTCTCTGTCTCTGTCTTTGTCTCTCTCTCTCTCTCTCTCTCTGTCTATCGATTTCTCTGTCTCCCTCTCTTCTTTCTCTCCTTTTCTGTCTCATCTCCGTCTTCTCGTCTGTATCTCCCTCTCTGTCTCTCTTTATCTGTCTCTCTGCCTAAGTCTTCTCTCTCTCTCTCTCTCTCTCTCTCTCTCTCTCTCTCTCTCTCTGTATCTGTCTTCTCTACCTCTCCTCTTCTGTCTGAGTTCTCTGTCTGAGTTCTCTGTCTCTCTCTATCTATGTCTTGCTGTTTCTGTCTTCTCTCTCTCTCTCTCTCTCTCTCTTTCTCTTTCTCTTTCTCTTTCTCTCTCTCTCTTTGCGCTGTGTTGTTGCTGCTGCACGTGCGAATGTTTTCTCTCTTCTCTCTCTCTCTCTCTCTCTCTCTCTCTCTCTCTCTCTCTCTCTCTCTCTCTCTCTTCGCTGTGTTGTTGCTGCTGCACGTGCGAATGTTTTCTGTCTTCTTCTTCTGTAGAACTGATACAAAGCGACTGTGAATTTCCCCGATCTTGGTGGGGTCGATGGCATCAGCCGCTCGTCGGAGACGTCGTTATTCGTGCGAACGAAATCAGCACAAAGGGCACCTGCTACGAAAAATACCGCGATTACTACCTGCTTGAAAACAGGTGTTCGTTTTCTTTCATCTATCGTCTAGCTTTCATTTAGACTGCATCAAGCAAAACAATAGAGATTTTGGTATATACGTAAAACTGATATATGAAATATATATTTCCATGTGATACTGTATATCATCATCATTATCATCATCATCATCAGCATGAGCATCAGCATCATCATAATCTCGGTTTTCTGTCAGCTAATTGCGGCAGCAGCTAGATAGGAAATGTTTCAAATGTTTTATTTCTTTGGCGTGTCTTTCAGCTTCTGTGATGTTGATTTGTCTGAGTTCGAGGTCTTCCTTGATGTTGTCAATTCACCATTTATTCGGTCTTTCTTTTCTTCTCTTTCCCTGTATCTTTCTGTGTAGACTTTGTATGGCCATCGGTTGTTTTCCATTCTGCACACGTGTCCAAACCATGTTAATTTTCTTCTTATCTTTTCTACAATATTATCTTTTGGCCCAATCCGTTGTCGGATATCTTCATTTCTTGTCTTTTGCAATCCACTCACCCCCAGTATTTGTCTCAAACAGCACATCTCTGCAACCATTAGTCTATTTTCATCCGCCTTTTTCATCGTCCATATCTCGGAGCCATTTAGTATTTGATATATATATGCATAGGGTATATATATATATATATATATATATAATGTAAAGTAGAGATACTGGACGCTATCTTTGCTTTCAACATCCCATTTCGGGAAAGTATCGATAAAATCGATTGATGGTATCAATGTTTCAGTATGTATATACATATGCATATGTGTAATATGTATATGTACGTGCACACTGTATATATGTATATATAAGCTCACATATACCTACGTATAAGGCGTAACAGTCTGTGCTAAAAAGTATATATTCGTCTACGACAAGGACTTTCTTCGCCTTTAATTAATTCGCTTTTATTGGTAGAGGGCAGACATCCTTAGTATAAACGTTAGCACGTTTGATGGTATACAGTTACTGTGTTGAAAAAGCAGATTCTACAAGATACGATCATCAAATTACAGGAAGTGTCATTAGAATAATGTCTAAGGTATCTCTCCGTCTATTATGTTCTTCAGATCTGCTGTGAGAACGTGACCACAGACCACAAGAATACGGAATTAAGCCAGCGCAATCTTTCATTGTATCCATTATTCTTTTTACCGGATTCTGTGTTGTTTCTGATCTCCGACCTCCGTCATTATCTCAGAATCCATGAAAACAGCAGTCTGTATATATATGCCAGTGCTTTTAGAATGCTATAAGGTCTTTCTTCGGCCGATCTTTATGAGTTTCCGTGTTTCTGTTTCTCGCATATAGAGCGTCATGCCATTTCATAAGCTGCTTCAGTTTGGAAAAGTGTATGAAAATAGTTTGCGACGCTTTCTTTAACTTAGACTGCTCGTAATCAAGACCCGTTCTGATATCTCATATCTAAGACAATGACGTTATCACAAAGATTGCCGATAAGTTTTACTCTCTGAGATGGGCCAATCTTCGCCTAGGGGAGCAGTGGCGGCTTCACATGAGGGTCCGGGGACCCGTGCCCCTATTGCATGTCTGCCCAAGTGGCCCTCTCTGTTGGGACCCTATACTTACTACTACATACTGTACCTATCAACAAATGGCTGACCCCCATGCTTAGACGTTGCCACCCCACTTGCCAAATCCTGGAGCCGTCGATGCTAGGGAGTTCGCAAACTTTTGATCGAGACTAGATCTTAAAGTACATTCATGATTAATCTCTTATTTTCTCTCTGCAGGCATAATTAATTATGGAACGTCGCTGGGTTTGACGAGTATCTTAATAGCGCTGGTGAAATATATCATTGATATTTTTAAGGAATTAATATGCGGAAGCTGTTAGAGCGCTTTTAGAGATATTTTAATCGTTATTTTCCTCTTTCCTGTGACATTCGACATCTATCTTGGAAGCATTGCATTACAAAAGCGAAATTATTTCAGGATAAATTGACATCGAAGTAAGTTCAATTATTAATTTATTGCACGTACGAATTTAATGGTAAATGTCTTAGCCTTACAAAGGCTCTCATACAGTAACATCTCAGTATTATTTATCAATTAATTATGATTTACAATTCAATATGTCTTCCAACGGGTTCGCTAAATCTATCGGGGCCTTAACCCAGTGATGCAGCAACGATACGAATTTCTCGTATACTAACGATGGACGTCGTTGTTTGCATTCTTCTCACGTATTCGTTTCGATGCGTTCTGCAGTTTCTGCCTTATTCGGGACTGTCAGGCTATAAGCTTTATAGCGTTTCTCGATGGAGCAAAATAGCGACGCAACAGACTTGAATTGGCAAACATTTCGAAGCGTCATCAACGACCGGGACATCATCCCGTCTGCCTCTCGCGGTTCAGCGGACAAAGGAGGCGGACGTCCTGTCCGTCCGGATCCCGTCCGGATCCCGTCCGGATCCCGTCCGGATCCCGTCCGGATCCCGTCCGGATCCCGTCCGGATCCCGTCCGGATCCCGTCCGGATCCCGTCCAATACCTTCGATGCACTCGAGGGCTGATCAGTCCCCCACCTCAGGCTTGATTATGACAGACACGTGCGGGCATTTTCCTCTGAACACGAGATTACGTTACTGTCAACTTTTGCGGCTTACAGGCAATAAGACGCACTATACCTATACAGTAGGTATTAACTGACATGTCAATCTGTCTGGCGTGAAAAAGCCGCGCTCTGACAATCTGCACCGGTCGCTGACATTGCTCTGACATCCGATGTTTGCGCTTCTGACAGTCAGATTCACGAGACGTGTCAGAAGTAGAAATGAATTGGGCAGAGACACCGCGAAATCAGTGGAATAATTGCATAGAGCGGTTGTGACGGGCACCGGAGATTTAGCTCTCTGCTCTTTTACGCCGACTGTCGTTTAGAAATTCCGCTGATTGATTAACTCTAAGCCTAAGTGGTGGTTGTCTATCGGTGAGTCTACTGTGTTTCTCACTAAGAAGAAGAAGAAGAAGAAGAAGAAGAAGAAGAAGAAGAGAGGAGGAGAAGAAGAAGAAGAAGCAGAAGAAGAAGAAAAAAAAGAAGAAGCAGAAGAAGAAGAAGAAGAAGAAGAAAAAAAAGAATAAAGAAGAAGGAAAAGTAGAAGGAAAAAGAAAAGAAGAAGAAAGAAGAAGAAAGAAGAAGAAGAAGAAAGAAAGAAGAAGGAAAAGTAGAAGGAAAAAGAAAAGAAGAAGAAAGGATAAGAAGAAGGAGAAGAAGGAAAAAGAAAAGAAAGAAGAAGACGTGTCTTAGGATGCCCTGTTTGTTTGCACTCAATGTCGAATGCTTCGTCGTCTGTGGTCCGTACATACTGTAGACTGTTCGCAGACAGAAGCGGATTGTTCTGAGTTCGACAGTAAATCACTACGGACGTTACGGCGATTACTTGGCAGACGCAAATGAGGCTCGTAATGCAATTAACAACTGGTTCCCCTTTTGCTGCTGTTGTTAGCTGCGTCGGACTTTTATCGACAGCGAACAGCTTTGTGAAAACGATCAAATTGATTAGCGCGGAACTAAATAGATGCCGTTTGTTTCGGAGTAAGGTTGATTTCCAAGGCCAGTGGTATATTGGGGGCTTGAACTTTAAGGTACTGTATGTGCGAACCCCTTAATAATTCAATAGTTTATTACATTATCTGTTTCAAACATCAAAAGAGTAATAGTATACTGTTTGCGAGTTTCCGAAATAAATTCAATTTTGACAGCGAGAGAATTTTGGCGCCGAACTTGTAGTTTCTACCGGATTTTGCAGGTTATTGATTCCAATTTGATATTATTTAAGATTATTTCATGCGGCAGTAAAAGACAACCAAGTACACATGTTAATAAGTACCAGTTAAAACGTATAAAACGCCATCTTATTTTAGTAATGCACTGGGCGCCAGTCGATGGCTTTCATGTGTAGAAGTAGATATGCAAGTATCATCAATACAGAGAAGAGGCAAAATGGTATTTCAGTTCATATCAAGGATGCTTCCAAGAATTATGTCGACTTGTTTCTCCTCGTCCAAGATCTTAATATCTCTTCGTCTGAATGTCCGCTATAGACAGGGGCGTAGCGACGGAGGAAGGGTATATCGGTATCTATATCCACCAAAATCAGTATATAGGCCCTATATAATGTAGTATATATAAATATATATATAACATATATAATATATATCATATATACATATAATATATATAATATAATATTTGTATTATATATTATATATGATATATATACCCCAAATTTATACCCCCTCTTCCAATCAAGGTCCTAGTAGCGCCCCTGGCTATAGACTTCGAAAAGGCCGAAAAAATGACGATTAAAAGAAATGACCTGGCACATTTGAGCCCAATCTGTGCCAATGTCAGCACGAAATCATTCGAGTCATTTAAAACGAAAATAGACTTGGCACCCGACGACCGCTTAAGTTCATTTGCAGTAGACGATTAAGCCGAGGACGCTGCTGCTTAGCCTATTCTAGACCAAGCCCTTTTCTCGGACTGCATGGGAATGCGTCTTTTCCTCGAGAATTTTTGAGTCTTCCAAGGACCATCAGTTCTTCCAAGAAAGTAACGAAAGACACTATAACACGAGGATTTTATTAGGCGTTACAAAGTTTTGGTGAAAGCCGTATGGTAAATAAATCTGTAGAATTTGTCATGTGGTCAGTATTTCTTATTATCTTATGGCGTTTTTGCTGTTAGATTCTTCTGCTCGTATTAACAAATGCACACGGCGTCCTTCTTATAAAATACTTTGTGTCGAAAGCAAAAATAGCGAAAATCAACATTTTCATTCGACATGCTAGGAACATATGTGGCGACCATGTGCCACAGATAGCACTATTATTATTATTATTATTATTATTATTATTATTATTATTATTATTATTATTATTATTATTAATGATTGCTTAACTGTATAAACTTGTTAGTTAATTAATAAAGTTTTAATTCATGTAAAACGGACAGAGCACGCGCTAGGCTAAGACGCTAAGGCTTCGGTAAAATTATTAGAATCGCCACGGCCGCCCAAAGACCGAGAGATAAGTTGTATAAACCGGCAACGACTTATGGTTCCCGAGCCTTCGGTCTTTAGCAACTAGAGATTTTGGCCGCTGAAAGACCGTCGCCTGTTTGACAGAGGCTGCGCGGAGACGGCGGCTGGCTGGCTGCTGACGAAGGAACAGGCGGTTGGAACGATGGAAAGAAGGAGAGAGAAAGCAGCGGTCGGCCGGCTGTGTAGTCGATGCGTACGCCTGAACACCGACGCCCGGACTACCAGGGTGGTTAGCGAAGGGCTGGGCCCGTAGACGGGGACGCCTACCACCGATAACGACGACACTGCCTCCCAGGTCCTGCTCTGACGGCATCTAAGCGGACGTGGCCCTACAGCTTGAAATTCCGCCTAAAAGAGCGGCGGCCGGGGAACAAGGTCCTGACGGCGATGCGCGTCGCCGGCGGCGATGCGCCCTTCGCCGCTGCCGACGACGCTAGGGGGGTGGGTCCGAAGTTAAGCTTCATGACGGATAAAAAGCATAGATAGGGACATTTGGGAGCGAGCGCCCTCAAGGGCTAGTTCTAAAAATCGAAAATCTCCGAAATATGGGAATTTATGTAGCCCGCGTCACTAGGCGGACGCGGGCGGCTGTTGAATTAAAGTCCGCTTGAGACGCGCGCCCATCTAGCAGGAGCGATTGCCGCGTCGCTTAGCCGTAGATGAAGCCCCTGATCACCGCTAAGGAAAACGTTCTTAAGCAAGTCCCTACTTTTTCCTATTGACGGCAACTACGCGGAAATACAGACTGTAGACGAAAAATCCGCCTAAGTGTCCGTCAAAAAGTTTCAAAACTCTGAAAATTTTAGTTATTGTCAGTCACTAACATCACATGTACTTTTCGTGGTGTGCTCGCTTATACTGTGAAGCGATAGAGTAAAGAAAGCACAGCGATTGAAAGCGAGTATTTGGAGCCCGTTTAAAGTGCTAAAGCTTATCGTTTCATACTGACGTATCAAAGGCTATCGATTGCAGTTCCTGTGCGCTAGTTATTGTGGCTGCCGGACTGCGTCTAGTCAGCGCGTCTTTGTCCGTGTTACCAGTGTTGCCACTGTAGCCATTGTTGTCATTGTTGCTTGGTTTATTAATAAATAAAAATAAACCAATAAAGGCAAGTTGTGCCCGTGTCTTTGAAAGTCGCTGTGACGCCGGAGTCTCAGCGCACTGTCCGTGAAGGTGAGCCTTGGCTGTGATAAACCTCGCCTACCTGAGGTCACGTTAGTGCCCAGGAGGTCAATTCTGAGCCAAGGGAGAGACAGACGCCCGCCTGTCGTAAAGGCGCGGGAGACAGTTTGAGTGAATCGACGGCCAGGAAAAGAGTGGACCGCCGTCCATTCAGGCACGGGTAACCTTGGGTTTGGTGAAAGCGTGAGGAAGCCAGAGACAACGCCGCCTGTCTATAAGAGAGCGGAAGACGGCTAGATTGCCGAGAATGAAGAGACGTGGGGCCAAGTCGAAGCCAGAGACCCGAAATACCTATAGGAATCGCTTAAGGCGCCGAGACCAAGCGGTGGCCAGCGAGAAGAGGCATGAATTAAAGGGTCTCTCGGACGAGGCCGGAGCCGGAACGGATAGAGAGTCAGAGGAGGAAAACGAGAACCCTACGTTGAGGAGCGGCCATCCTCAGTGCGCTGCCTGCCCGGCAGCCGCGGACACCTCCTCTGATGTCGGAGAGCCGGAAAGGGAACGTGACGCCGCCGATCAGGCAGAGTCGGCGGCTGATGGCGATCGGGAGACCGAGCGGGCGTTGGGGGCCGCCCGACCGCCGGCCGCGCTACGAGACCGCGAGCCGCCGGGGTCGCCACAAAATGGTACCAGAAGTGGGGTGGATTCTGGCTTCCAGCCAAATGCAATGGATATTGAGGACTGGAACAGAATTCCACCCCGTCAGAATTTGAGAGACACCGAGGAACTGCGTTCAGATTCGGGACGACAGGCCTCCCGCAATGATTGGTTGGCGGTCCGTGGTCAAAACGCTGAAAACATCCCGAGGCGAGCGGGAAGGTCAGATAGAGCGGTAGGGAACGTGATAGAAGATCTGCACAGATCTGGGGAATTTGCTAGCCTAGGTTGCGCCGGCACCGAAGCGGCATTGACGACCTGTGAGATCGACGAAGCGTTCCCCCGGAAGCCAGACAGTTACAGTCAGCGTGTAGTGGATCGCCAACCTGTTAATCGGAGCCAGTTGGAGGAACCAAGGACTGATAGAGACTGGTGGGCGGTCCGGGAAGAGCGCGTGCATCCTCCGCCACAGAGGCAATTGCAGATGAGTGAACTTGAGACCGATCGTGAGCCAGTGACTAATGCTATTATCGGTTGCGCCGGCACCGAGAACGCTGGTTATAGGCAGCGGGTAGATCAAGTGTCTGCGCCAGTACGTGAGTCGACGCGCAAGTTGGACCGCCTTCTGATGGGACCCGTGAGACCGGAGAGTAACGTTTGGCGGGCGGTTTCTGAAACTCTGCAAACAGGCAGCCAGTCACAGATAAGAGAACTTGAGCATCGCCAGCCGCAGGGTCTTGCATTTCTCAGTAGCGCCGGCACTGGGAGAGCTAACTGCGGTCAGCGAAGGGACCAAGTGTTTGTGACAGAGTCAGAATCAGGGACAGATTACGAGGTTGACCGCCCGCCGCCGCTTGATCAAAGCAGGAACAAGCCTGCTATGGTACCAGGAACGGTCAGAGGACTGTGTCAAACAGTCGTAAGCTGCGAAGATCGAATGTATCGATCGAAGGTGCCAACGGAAGATATCGAAGACGAGGACTCCGAAGTGGATATTGCTCCACCAGGTCGACGGAAAGAGACTTACAGGCCAGTCTCATGGGAGGACGGCGAGCTCCCACTCCAAGAAACGAGAGGAAGGGAAACCAGTTTCGCCCTCGAGAGGCGTGGAAGCGACGATGGAACGGTTAAAGTTAAGGACCGAGACCGTGCGGTTAACTACAGAACCTATAGGGCTGGAGTACAAGGTGAACAGAACCAGGCGGATTGGGACACTTTGGAGGACAGAAACTGCCTCGGAGCCGGCGCCGATGCAGCAATGTTCGAAAGAGCTACCAACCGCACCACACTGAAGCAGAATATCGTCGTTGGAGATCGCTACCCTGAGTACGGAGCTCGTCTCGGAGCCGGCGCCGAGGCGACTGTGTACGAAAGAGCGGCGTATCCTCCAAACGAAGACTCACGAAGTGATCGAAAGTGTCAAGGACAGGAAAGAGACAGAGTCGCCAAAAGTAACCACAGAACCGAAGAACGATGGGATCAACAGCACGTCAATCGACCGCACTCGGATAACAGAACTCGTCTCGGAGCCGGCGCCGGGACAGCGATGTTAGAAGAAGCGGAAGGTTACGTGGTGCAGAGAGGGTACCGTGCACCACGTCAAAATGAAATTCGGAATATTGCAGGCAGACCTTGCCTCAGGACCAACATTGAGAGGGCAGTGTACCGAACGACAGACAGACCAGTGTCCAGGATACAGAGTCACCCTAGTTCACAGGCTCAGTGGACAGATCAGGGATGTGAGAACCGTGATAGTTTGGTATCCGAACGACGATGGGAGCAACAGGATTGGAAGCTATCCGCTGACAGAACCTGCCTCGGAGCCGGCGCCGAGGCAGCAATGTCAAAAGAGGCCGAAAATCGTTACGCTCCAGAAGGCCATCGTCCGTTGCGTGGCGAAGAAGGTCAATGCTACATAGGCAGAGCATACCTTGGAGCCGACTCCGAGGCTGCAATGTCCAGAGAGGTGGATAGACCACATTACTCTCGAAGGAACGAAGAAGGTGATCAGTCGATGTGGGAACCCAGGAGAGATTACGGCAGAAATGCTTTGGTGCCGCGAGAAACCAAAGTCCGTTGGTCTATTTCAAACGACAGAGCTTGCCTAGGAGCCGGCGCCGAAGCGGCTAGGTCGCGAGGAAGAACCAAATGGACTCAGAGAGAAGTGAACACCCGTGAAGGAAACGAGAAGCGTGACTTGTCGGCCCTCCGACAGGTAGTGATTGAAATGCAGAACAAATTGGAAGGGCTTGCCCTTCGGGATCAAGACAGGCTCAAATCCAAAGACGAAGCGAATCGTGGACATGGAAAGCACCGTCATGAGAGAGAGGTGACGGCGGGCAGGTCAGACAAGAATTTCTTATTTAGAAATTCAGTAAAGCAAGAAAGTTCTGAATGCCACAAGGAGAGGGGCGGCTCCTTCAATCGTGGAACTTCGGAAAACAAGGAAGCTCGGAAAGCTCTATCAAAAGGAGCTGGAAAACGAATTGGCTCGAGACCAAAGTCACCTGAATCGTCGGAAAATGGGACCGAAACTCCGAGTGACTACGAGTCAACTTCGGATGAGTCTGATTATCGGGGCAAGCAAACTGTGGAATCCAAAAGAGATAATAAAACAGCGGTGGATCTACGCTGTCAGAGTTCTCAGGATGGTAAACAAAAAGACCGCGGTATCCGAATCAAGCTGGAGAAGTACGATGGTAAAACACCGGTGGCCGCTTTTCTGGCAAAGTTTGAAGTGTGTTCTCGGTGTAACGGTTGGAATGAGAGGGAAAAGGCAGACCAACTCATGTGTGCTCTTACAGGTCCTGCAGCTCAGCTTTGTGGGACATGGGAGATTTGCAGAACGTAACGTGGAAGACATTGGTGGACCATTTAAGTGCGCGATATGGCTCACAAGATCAGACGAGTCTTTATCGAATGAAATTGCGAACGTATCGACAAGCTCAGGGAGAATCCTTGAACTCTGTCATGTTGGAAATTCGGAAACTAATGGTGCTTGCGTACCCTGGACCAACGAATGAACTGTTAGAAACAGTGGCTTGCGACGCTTTCATCGACGCTTTAGCCGATCAGGAGTTGGCCCAGAAAGTACGAGAGCGAGAGCCGTCATGTCTGGATATTGCGTACAAGCACGCTGTACGGTTCGAAGCATACGGTAAAGCTACTAAGTTCAGTACCGATGGTGAGCGGAAACCATGGAGAGTGAAGAATACGAAACAGGTGAATACGAGAGACCCACAGAATCGACGTTTAGACGATGTCGAGAGGGGCATGAAAACGATCTTAGAGAGGTTGGAACAGTTGACTCTCGACAGAAACACTGTCCAGAAACGGGAGCTGGTGGACAGGCCGAGAGAGCAGAGTAGACTGTTGGACAGAACATGTTTTGGCTGTGGTCAGAAAGGTCATTATAAGCGGTTTTGTCCTCAGGCCCGAGCCTCGGATGAACATCAAAATCAGGTGGGCGAAGAAGCGGGTCAACCTGATGGAACCAGAGATGCGCAGAACCATCTAGTAAAAGGGAGCCGTATGGCTTATGTGTTCGGAAAGTTGGAAGGTCGAAGAAAGGAACACCCGTGCCTTTTGGACACAGGGAGTGAAATGTCGTTGGTACCGAAGTATATGGTCAACAAGAAATTACTTAGACCGGCTCAGCAACGCCTGCTGGCAGCGAATGGGACTAGAATCAAAGTAGAGGGCGAGGCCACCCTCAAAATAAAGATAGGAAGAAACGTGTACGCTCTTCCTTGTCTGGTGACCGAACAGGTAACCGAATTGATTTTGGGTCTGGCTTGGTTGGAGAACAATAAAGTGAGTTGGAACTTCGCTACGGGAAGAATCTGTGTCGGGACAGAATCAATACCTCTCCATGAGGTGGACGAAGAGAGCATGTGCCGCAAGGTTATGATCGAAAGGGAAGTTGTCATACCATCCCTCCGAGAAGTAGATATTTCGGCAATCATGGTTTACCCTCATTTGGGACGATGTCAAACAGAATGGGCAACTGTTCCGAGCGAACTGCTGGCAAATGTAATAGTCGGTCGAACGTTAATAAATGGAGAAGACGATGAACCTAGAATAAGGGTCATCAATGTGGGACCAACAACGGTGGAAATTCCATCGAAAACTTTGTGTCAGTTGGAGAGGGTTGAAGTCTTACAAGACTGCGAAGCGGAAACCAGTGCGGATGAATTTTCGAGTACGGTGGTCACGAATGCTATCCATGTGGAAAATGGAGACGAGAGCAAGTTGTCAAACTTGTGGGAGAACGTGGAAGCGTCACGAGTGAGCAAAGAGAGTCACTTCGGGAGCTCATCTTGCGCTACCGGACAAGTTTTTCCCTATCAGAGAATGACTTGGGTTACACGTCGGTGATTCAGCACGAGATTGATACGCGGAAAGAGGACCCAGTGCGGCAACCTCTTAGAAGGCAACCAATAGCAATGTTGGCTGAAATCGATCGTCAGGTGGACTCCATGTTGGAACAGAATATTGTGGAACCGTCGTCCTCTGAATGGTCATCAAACGTTGTCATGGTGAAAAAGAAAGACGGTAGCCTACGCTTCTGCATAGATTACCGGAAAGTGAATGCGAAAACGAGGAAGGATTCATTTCCTTTACCTTTGATTAGTGAATGTTTGGATACTCTTGGCGGAGCGAAATGGTTTAGCACATTCGATCTTCGTGCTGGCTATCACCAGATGGCGCTTCATCCGAAGGATAAGCACAAGACAGCTTTCGTTACAAGGAAAGGATGCTTCCAGTTCCGTGTGTTACCGTTCGGACTGTGCAATAGTCCTGCTTCATTCTGTCGGTTAATGAACCTCGTGCTATCAGGTCTAAATCTGGATATTTGTTTGGTATACCTCGACGATATTATTGTCTTCTCGAAAGACGTGGAAAGTCATATGGAACGGTTGGAAAAGGTATTCAGTCGACTAAACCAGTATAATCTTAAGCTGAAGCCTTCTAAATGTCACTTGTTGCAAAGGCAAGTCTTGTTCCTCGGACACGTTGTGAGTTCGGAAGGAGTCGCCACGGATCCAGACAAGGTCAAATCCGTGAAGAACTGGGCGACACCTAAGAATGTAAGACAGGTGAGGTCGTTCGTTGGACTTTGTTCCTATTATCGGAAGTTCGTTTCTGATTTTGCTTTAATAGCAAAACCATTGCATGGTCTTACTAGGAAAGGAGTAACGTTTCAATGGTCCGAAGAATGCGAACAGGCATTTCAGGAATTGAAGAACAGGTTAACTTCATCGCCGATACTCGCACTTCCTATCGACGATGGAGATTACGTATTGGATACAGATGCGTCTGGATACGCCATTGGAGCGGTTTTATCACAGATTCAGGTGGTGAAGAGAAAGTGATTTGTTACGCAAGTCGATTGTGTTCCCCGGCAGAGAGGAACTACAATGTAACCAGAAGGAACTGCTAGCGGTGGTATACTTTTGAAGGAGTTTCGGCAGTATCTATGGGGCAAGAAGTTTTTACTTCGTACAGATCACTCAGCTCTTCAGTGGTTGAGAAAGACACCGGAGCCAATTGGGCAGCAAGCTCGGTGGCTTGAAACGATCGAAGAATTCGATTTTGAAATTATTCATAGATCGGGAGCAAAGCATGGCAACGCGGATGCGGTGTCAAGAATACCGCACGATGGGTTAGAGAACCCTGAAGAAACTGACCATCGAATCAAAGCGGTTTTCGCGGTGAAGGAAGAGGCAGATTTATCTGCTTGGAACGAATGGAGCAAGGAAAGTATTCGATCTAAGCAGCTGGAAGACCGAGATGTCTCGTCCCTTGTTGGTTGGAAAGAAGCAGAAAGCTACCCTTCAGAGGAAGTTTTCTTGCAGAGGAGCGGTGAGTTGAAAACGCTACTTAGCCATTGGAACCAGATGTCTATTATTAATGGAATCCTTTACCGTGATTGGCTTGATGGAAAGGAAAACCGAGTCTTGCGAAGGCAATTAGTTGTTCCGAAGACCCTACGGAACGAAGTTATGGAATTGACGCATGCAAGTTTCTCTCGGGAGGTCACTTTGGTATTCGAAAAAGCCTTGGTCAGCTACAAAGACGTGCCTATTGGCCAGGCTGGAAGGAAGACATGAGACGGTTTTGTCAGTGTTGTGACCGTTGTGCGCGATATCGTAGAGAGAAACCGCCAAAGCAAGGGAGGTTGCAGAAAGTGCTTGTTGGCGAACCAATGGAACGATTTGGAATCGATATTACAGGACCACATCCCGTATCAAATAAAGGAAATAAGTACATTTTGACTGCTATTGACTATTTTTCGAGATGGGCCGAGGCGCTCCCTATCAGAAATCAAGAAGCGTCAACGGTGGCGCAGACTCTTATGGTGCACGTATTCTCACGATTTGGAATGCCACGACAGATTTTGACAGATCAAGGTCCGTGTTTTGAATCAACTCTGTTCAAAGAGCTGTGTCGAATAATGGAAATCGATAAGATACGCACGACCCCGTACCATCCTTCCGGGAATGGACTTATCGAAAGGTTCCATCGTACCCTGAACATGCTCTTGGGCAAAGTCGTGTCTGAACGGCAGAAGGATTGGGACGTTCATTTACCGTATGTCATGGCTGCCTATCGTTCTACGGAACACGAATCGACCAAGAGAACACCGAACTTTCTGTTCCTTGGTAGAGAGAACCATGCACCGATCGATCTACTTGTGTCTCCGACAGAGGACCGAGAGACCGATGTGGAAGAATTCGTTGCTAACCGTCGGGAGATAATGGATAATGCGTACCAGTTGGTGAGAGACCAGTTACAGAAAACATTCGAGAGAAGGAAGAAATCGTACGACCTAAGAGTGAGGCCCGCGAGATTCAAAGAGGGTGATTGGGTCTACTATTATCATCCAAGAGTGCTTACGGGGCGAAAAGCAAAGTGGGCCAAATTCTTTACCGGACCATTCTTGGTTTTGACCGTTTTGGGCCCGGTACTGTATCGAATCCAGAAAAGTCGCACTTCGAAACCTTTGATCGTGCACGTGGATAAATTGAAACGGTTCCGAGGGGAAGCTCCGAAGTCGTGGCTACCTGAAACCATCGAAACGGAAACGTTGTCGGATATCGAACTGCCTTTGGGCGGTGACAATGAACCTCGAACAACCGAGTCTGCGAAGGAAGACCCCGAGCCGGAATTCTCAGCGGACGATGAGGTTGAGGTCATCAGAGCGGAAACCGATCGCAGGACCGGAAATCTCGTCCACCTCGCTGGTTGGACGGGTTCGTTTAATGGAACAATGACTTCAGATGGCAACTAGAGACGGTCGAGACGACCCGCGATTCAATGGATCGAACTTTTTCGAACGTCAGCGAATGGACGCTTCATTGCGCTTTGTTGGAACGTTCTATTGTTTGCTAAGAGAGACAGACTCTTACTGTTTAACTTGTTTACCCGTGTTTGTTTAGTCTTTAAATGTTTTATGGTGAACTGATATTGCTTAGTTGTGACAGTTTGTCGCCTTAATTGGCTATTTTGTGATTCGCTACGCGCTTGGCTTAGGTTTAGCCAGCTAATGAAAATCGCTGAACTGTTTAGTTTTCACTGCTTGCATATATTGATTGTTCGCATATTGTGCATTTTACTGCATAATTGTGCATCGTCGTCATTTCTTTCTTTATTGAATCTAGAGTTAAGCGTGCAAAAGAACACCGCTTAACTGCAGTTGTTAAGATAAGTCATGTTAATTTAAATAGCATATTAAGCGAACAAAGGAAATCGCTTAATTAGGATCGTTTCTTGTAATTTTTTATTTTTTTTATTTTAATTTTTTTGTTTTGTTTTTTTATGTCCTTTGGGTATCGGAAACGGTGACGGTGGTGAAACTCCTCGCCCTTTCTGCACGTCGGGAGGCTTAAGTATCGCAGAGACCACTAATGTCCTTTCTCTAGCTACCTGGGTAGTGTGGTAGGTAGGGGGAAACAGAAGCGGATGACTTGTTCCCGCGGAGTTCAGGTCCCTTCCCTGCACGGGTTGTCCCAGTGAGTTAAGACCCTGGTACTCTTGGCCATATTAAGTAGAGGAGGTTAAATTAACGACTGTCGTGTCGTATCACCATGGTTTGCAGAGATGCTTTGCATCTCAAGTGAGCAGGGGAGAGTGTGGCGACCATGTGCCACAGATAGCACTATTATTATTATTATTATTATTATTATTATTATTATTATTATTATTATTATTATTAATGATTGCTTAACTGTATAAACTTGTTAGTTAATTAATAAAGTTTTAATTCATGTAAAACGGACAGAGCACGCGCTAGGCTAAGACGCTAAGGCTTCGGTAAAATTATTAGAATCGCCACGGCCGCCCAAAGACCGAGAGATAAGTTGTATAAACCGGCAACGACTTATGGTTCCCGAGCCTTCGGTCTTTAGCAACTAGAGATTTTGGCCGCTGAAAGACCGTCGCCTGTTTGACAGAGGCTGCGCGGAGACGGCGGCTGGCTGGCTGCTGACGAAGGGAACAGGCGGTTGGAACGATGGAAAGAAGGAGAGAGAAAGCAGCGGTCGGCCGGCTGTGTAGTCGATGCGTACGCCTGAACACCGACGCCCGGACTACCAGGGGTGGTTAGCGAAGGGCTGGGCCGTAGACGGGGACGCCTACCACCGATAACGACGACACTGCCTCCCAGGTCCTGCTCTGACGGCATCTAAGCGGACGTGGCCCTACAGCTTGAAATTCCGCCAAAAGAGCGGCGGCCGGGGAACAAGGTCCTGACGGCGATGCGCGTCGCCGGCGGCGATGCGCCCTTCGCCGCTGCCGACGACGCTAGGGGTGGGTCCGAAGTTGCTTCATGACGGATAAAAAGCATAGATAGGGACATTTGGGAGCGAGCGCCCTCAAGGGCTAGTTCTAAAAATCGAAAATCTCCGAAATATGGGAATTTATGTAGCCCGCGTCACTAGGCGGACGCGGGCGGCTGTTGAATTAAAGTCCGCTTGAGACGCGCGCCCATCTAGCAGGAGCGATTGCCGCGTCGCTTAGCCGTAGATGAAGCCCCTGATCACCGCTAAGGAAAACGTTCTTAAGCAAGTCCCTACTTTTTCCTATTGACGGCAACTACGCGGAAATACAGACTGTAGACGAAAAATCCGCCTAAGTGTCCGTCAAAAAGTTTCAAAACTCTGAAAATTTTAGTTATTGTCAGTCACTAACATCACATGTACTTTTCGTGGTGTGCTCGCTTATACTGTGAAGCGATAGAGTAAAGAAAGCACAGCGATTGAAAGCGAGTATTTGGAGCCCGTTTAAAGTGCTAAAGCTTATCGTTTCATACTGACGTATCAAAGGCTATCGATTGCAGTTCCTGTGCGCTAGTTATTGTGGCTGCCGGACTGCGTCTAGTCAGCGCGTCTTTGTCCGTGTTACCAGTGTTGCCACTGTAGCCATTGTTGTCATTGTTGCTTGGTTTATTAATAAATAAAAATAAACCAATAAAGGCAAGTTGTGCCCGTGTCTTTGAAAGTCGCTGTGACGCCGGAGTCTCAGCGCACTGTCCGTGAAGGTGAGCCTTGGCTGTGATGAACCTCGCCTACCTGAGGTCACGTTAGTGCCCAGGAGGTCAATTCTGAGCCAAGGGGAGGAGACAGACGCCCGCCTGTCGTAAAGGCGCGGGGAGACAGTTTGAGTGAATCGACGGCCAGGAAAAAGTGGACCGCCGTCCATTCAGGCACGGGTAACCTTGGGTTTGGTGAAAGCGTGTGAGGAAGCCAAGAGACAACGCCGCCTGTCTATAAGAGAGCGGAAGACGGCTAGATTGCCGAGAATGAAGAGACGTGGGGCCAAGTCGAAGCCAGAGACCCGAAATACCTATAGGAATCGCTTAAGGCGCCGAGACCAAGCGGTGGCCAGCGAGAAGAGGCATGAATTAAAGGGTCTCTCGGACGAGGCCGGAGCCGGAACGGATAGAGAGTCAGAGGAGGAAAACGAGAACCCTACGTTGAGGAGCGGCCATCCTCAGTGCGCTGCCTGCCCGGCAGCCGCGGACACCTCCTCTGATGTCGGAGAGCCGGAAAGGGAACGTGACGCCGCCGATCAGGCAGAGTCGGCGGCTGATGGCGATCGGGAGACCGAGCGGGCGTTGGGGGCCGCCCGACCGCCGGCCGCGCTACGAGACCGCGAGCCGCCGGGGTCGCCACACATACAGTAAAAGCGCTATATAAATATGAGATTTAGATTTAGAGTGTGCGTGCAACACTGTCATAGCATCGTTACGTACCAAGAAATATGAAGAAACAGTCTGCATATGACTGCAATGCCTAAACCAGCGTTGCTCAACTTTTACAGCAGAAGACCTTTCATCAACATCTTTCAGTCGCTGCTGATCGAAACACGACTGACAACGAAACTTGTATTAGAGCCTAAGTGCCGATGAAATTTATAATAAAATAAAGGACCTATACAGCGATAACTATGACAATGCCTGGCGGGCCGACCGCTGTTCAACACCGGCCCGAATCAAATCAATCGTGTTAACGTAATCCCAAGAGAGAGAGAGAGAGAGAGAGAGAGAGAGAGAGAGAGAGACAGAGACAGAGACAGAGACAGAGACAGAGACAGAGACAGAGAGACAGAGAGACAGAGACAGACAGAGTCAGAGACAGAGACAGACAGAGACAGAGAGAGACAGACAGACAGAGAGAGACAGAGACAGAGAGAGAGACAGAGACAGACAGACAGAGAGACAGAGACAGACAGAGACAGACAGAGACAGACATACAAAGAGAAAGAACAGAGGAGGAACAGAGACAGACAGAGACAGAGACAGAGAGAGGTCAATGCAAGAAACGTATGTCTTTGTTTGCTTTATATTTTTGCGTAATTTAATTTTAATTCTATTGATATCATTACCTTTAATAAACTTAATGCATGTTTGACTGTTTTCAGGCGAGAGCATTGTCATCAATGCCTGCTGATAATTCGTCGTCACACGAATTTAATTCAATATCGAGAAAGTTAGTTAATTTAAATCAGACGCAAAATGTCTTTTTGCTATTATTAACTCTCAGTAATTAGATGATTGCGTTCTGCTATTTGTCTAAGCAAATGCAATGTTTTCAGAATTTATATTATTTTTATCACTATTTGCAATTTGCAAATGGTGCTCTGTCGATTCTTTTCATTTCTTCGGGTGCTGTGACGTGTCCTCGTATTTAATATGTCGTCAGTCGGCTGTTTTTCTTCTTGTAGGTTACTGTATCGGTCGCAAAGCACTGCAAAGTATTTGCAGCCAAATGATCGTCGAAAAATTCGCGTTCGATGTATACTCTGATCAGAGGTAGGAAAAAGGCCATCGCCTCCTAAAACGCTTCTTAAAGACGCCAACTGTGCGTTGACTTCGACTGTAGTTAATAAATAATGAGGTTCTGTGGCAAAGTCCGGTGTTATAAATAAGCATTCGAAGTTGAAGTTTATCAGTCAAATGCGCAAAAAACTGCTACACAAGTTGAGTCAAGTAACAAGCACATACATACATACATACATACATTCATTCATTCATACGCACATTATATCCATCCATCCATCCATCCAGTGGCGGTTCCAGGAATTCTTGGAGGGGGTGAAAAAGTCATAGAAAGTTGGTGGGGGGATGGAAAGTGAAGAAGAAAACACAAAAGAAAAGAGAGATGGAGGTCATTGTTAGTGTACAACCCACTAAATATTAATACACCTTGCAAGAAAGGCCGACAAGCAAAAACGAAGGTCATTCGCAGTAATTTTCACTTTTTTTAAAAAACACACCGGAAAATAGGATGACAAGCAAAAAAGGTAACCCGGAACCCCGGCGGGGGACGCATCCCCATTCATCAACATGGTGGAACCGCCACTGCTGATAGACTCTTTTAGTGAGTATTAATGTCTATGACGAAAACCATCATCATAATCATAATTGCTCTCTGCCAACTCATTAGTGGCAATAGCTAGTCAGGAAACATTTCCATTTCCAGGCTTATGACAGAAACCGACTACTATTAATCTACGCATTTATATAACACTTTTGATCTTCAGCAAGTACAAGACGTGGAACTTTGCGATGAAAGTATAGATCAAGAAAGAAATACTTGCACATGCTTTTGCACGTATGCATGTATAAGATGAATCCTCACGTATGCATTCAAGAATGTTCGTGCTGCATTTATGTGTCACTGTTTCGCACTCTTTATTTATGCACGATTGCAAGTATTAAGGTAAAGGATGGCTGAAAATGAGTTCCTTGTTATGCTTAGTAGCTCATCAGTTGTCATGGTATTCAGATGGCACGCTGTTCATACCTCGTAACGTGAGGTATTTAGAGAGTCTGCAGTTGTATACAAATATCGTAATGCTTCGTGGTCGTAGCAATTGCAAAAGAGACAGACAGCGAGGACGTCGGATAAGTGTAGACTTAGTCCACCTAACGTTTGCGCATATTGCAGTATGCGTTTGCGTGTAATATGTAGGCCTATATTTCTGAGCTCAAATACATACAGAAAAACAAAATGCAAAGATATGCACGCGTATATAGAGCCGTAACGTTTGGTAGGAGAAAATGCTTGCATTACACAATTGAATAATTAGGCCTAATTGGAATATTTCTAAAATTATTAGACAACTTATTAATATGTTTTACTTATATGACGCTGTGTTGAAATCACTCAACTATAGTTGTTAAGACTTTAATGAAGTAATCTCTCTCTCTCTCTCTCTCTCTCTATATATATATATATATATATATATATATATATATATATATATCGCCCATCGCCGATTTCCTTACTTAAATCCGAGTAGACAGGCTCGCTCCGCGCAAAATTGACGTTCTGCACAGCTGATGATCAACAGGTGTGCTGGAATAAACACAAATTGATCGCGTTTTTTATTTGGAGATCGAACGGATACGATAGAGAAGAGGTGTGAAAATCGCCTGCAAATGCGCTACAGAAATAAAAATATAGATGCAATCAAGGACTACGAGTATAAACTTAGTGCATTTGTCGAGAATGCAATGTTTTCCGTCATGCAGCAACATTTCTTTGCTGATCTATCTATTTGCCAGATAGAAAGATGCTGTTCTCTGATTTTTGTCTCGGCACGTATAAAATATCCCATGTAGGTGAACAGTGGCGCTATCGAAGTGACTGCCGTTGTCACCTTACTGCGTTTCTTTTAACCGCCTCTATATAACTCAAACTAACTAACCAACTAACTATACAGGGTGGCGCAAAAAACCGGACTATATTAAATGCAAACCTAAATATGACTAGTCCGATTTTGTGCGCCACCCTGTATGAATGTATGTATGTATATATATAGATATATGAATTAAATTTATTTCCAAAGTAAAGCAGACAATAATCATCAATCCGATTACAAAAATATATACTTAATTAAAGTGAAAAAATAAAAAAAGACATTACATTTTTTACAGTTAGCTAAAGACAAATTGACATTACCATGCATGAGCATAAGGAAACTAAGGGATCCTAGGATCCCGATAGTTGGTTAATCTATAATGTCACATTATTACATAATCATTATTAGAGGTATATATATATATATGTATATGTATATATATATATATAAAATATATATATATATATATAACTCTCTCCACGCAACCGTTTCTGTGCCTCTGAGTGACTCAAATAAAATTTGAAAATTCTCGCGTGTGGAAACAACTCGAGAGTCGAGATTCAGTCCGGGGCTACACAAGGTCACCGAAAGGTCAGAGGTCATCCGCTGTCACGTGCTCCTCGGACCTGTTTATTCTTTTCCCGCAGTTGAAATTGCACATTAGATTTGCGGTGAAATCCTTGGTTTGCGGTCGTTCGAGGCAGACGGTCGACTGAAGTGATATTCGCTGACATGGCTTTGGTCTTTCATGAAGTATGTTCTCACCTCAGCGGTCAGATAAGGTTTCATTAGCTCAGCTGTTGCACGCTGTCAAGGCGCATTGGATGGCAACCCCCGGAACCAGGTCGCGGTCGTCTTGTATACTTCCACTAAAAGGAGTTCACGTTCTATCACTCTTTGTGTGTCCGTTTCTGTGTCTCTAACTATGTCTCTCTACCGATCTCTCTCTTCTCTTCTCTCTCTTCTTTTCTCTTATCTTATCTTCTCTCTTCTCTCTCTCTCTCTCTCTCTCTCTCTCTCTCTCTCTAATTCTCTGTCACAGTTTCTTTCTTTTTCTGTCTCTCTCTCTGTCTCTGTCTCTCTTTCTCTCTGTCTGTTTGTCTCTCTATCTCCCTGGTTGTCTGTCTGCCTGTTTCTCTCTCTGGCTTTCTCTGTGTTTCTCTTCCTCTCTCTCTCTCTTTCTCTGATTCTATGTTATATATATATATATATATATATATATATATATATATACTAGAAAGATATCCTTCGCTCGCAGTGCAGGATAATACTAATCCAATACCTATACCTAATACCCAATCATTGAATTCATGTTGAACAACATTTCAATGATCGCCACCTAGCCAAGCTCTGCGCCACGTAATAATTAGGCCTATGTACGTTAAAATCACGCAGCTGTAGCCATTTGTGACGCTGTACACGTATTTTTTGTGTACGTTAAAATTTACGTTGCAACTACCTCAGGCTGCGAACAATTGTTACCAATAGCAACGTCGTCGCACGCCCACCCCTCTGACGCTGCAATGACTCGACTAAACCGTGTTAAACTACGATTCTACGAACAATTGTTACCAATAGCAACGTCGTCTTCGAACATCGTCCACCAACGCATCGCGACGTAAGTACTAAACCGTCTACCAATAGTCTACCAATAGTCAACGCTCGCCCACCAACGCATCGCGACGTAAGGACTAAACGGTCTAAACCGTCTACCAATAGTCAACCAATCAGAACGCTTGAAGGTAACAGAGAGACATACAGATAACGATCTTAATATGATAGATAACTATGTATAGATTCCGCGACAATTTGTCTACAGACTTTTCGTCTACGACAATTCGTCTACAGGCTTTAGATCTACCGACAGTAGGTCTACTATGTCACTACGATACCCCAACCTCACCCTAACCCTACCAATAACTCTAACCCTAACCCTAGCAATAAATTGAACAATAACCCTAACCTAAATCCACCCTAACCATAGCCCAGACATTGTAGTAGACCAGATATCGGTAGACCAAAAGTCTGTAGATGAATTGTCGTAGACGAAAAGTCTATAGTCGAACATATTGTCGTGATACCCTACGTAAAATATCCTCTGATCGCACGATTTTATAAAAGAGTTTCGCTTAAAAATACAACTCTACAGTCTACAACGCTTCTCTGTGATTGATTGAATAAACGCGGACGCAATGCGCTGCGCCAGTATAACGACGTTCAGTTTGGGTTTTCGTGTCGAACGCTCTTCGGTTGCAGCCGTAGAGAGAGAGAGAAAGAGAGAGAGAGAGAGAGAGAGAGAGAGAGAGAGAGAGAGAGAGAGAGAGAGAGAGAGAACCGTGTTCTCTGGTTGTAGGTACAAATATTGACTCGCCGACCAGAGAAACCTCAGAGGCAACGAGAAGAAGACTGCTAAACGACTTCGCCAGTTGCGCAATTTCTTTAATGCATCTTCGGCGGAGGGGGAGGACTGCGATATGGCTGAGCGGCGTTATACGCAGAAATGCGGGTGGGGGGAGGTGGGTGTGGGGTGCGAAGGATTGTTACCGAACGAAAAGGATTAATCACTAACACGAAGTCGTCCAGATGGAATGATCCAAGCAGAGGGAGACGATATGCAAGGAGAGCATTGTGCTACAGCATGGCCTACGAACCAGGCCCCGAGACCTACTCGTATATTGTTAAAACGATTTGGCTGTCAGTAGCCTCTAGGCCTAATCCAACTTATGAGGACCAAGTGATGGTGCCTTCAAATAGCACGATGATACTATGCCAAAAGCGTTATAAAAATATCATATCAAAATGAAAATATGAACACACGTTTATGATTCAGCAAAAACATCAAGGGATTCAAGGGGCTGTCTATTAAATACGTCAACAAAATAGGGAGTGTGGTTTTGAAAAAGTTTGACAGTTGTCGATAGGGGGAGTGGGTCAATGACACCCCGACTCCCGTGCTCTCCCATCCCAATGAAAGTCATCGGTTTATCTTCATCTGTGTTTTTGCTTGGTTTTTCATATCTCTCTTTATGCAAATTTTTAGTAAATGTCTTTTATTTTGCCTTCAGGCGTGCTACAGAATGTTGCGTTGTCTCATCTTTCGAGTAGGCCCTAGAATGTCCGTCCAAATTCGCCATGCTGAGAAGCCATTCGCTTGTTTTGTGATATTCTAGCGTTTTCTCTCTCTCCTATCAGCGAATCGTCAAGCTGTTCATGTCCTTTGTCGACAAACGAAAGATAATGTAACATTTCGCTGTCCCCGTTAAAAAGTATTTCAAGATACTGTCCTCGTAAGCTTACTTTTAGCATTAAATTTTAGATAAAAGTGACATTTACGAAATTGAAACATTGCTGTAGCATTTCCAAACATGTGCTTGCACTGTTTACATTTCTACTGTCAGAGACTCTCACTCACAGACAGTGAACCAAAATCAATATCTGCTATTGGTCAATTTCTTAAAATCTAAAATATTTAGGGATCCACTAAACAGTGGCGTAGCCAGCGGGGTCTGGAATAGGGGTCACATAGACACAATTTCGAGTAAAAATGTCTTCTACGAGCAAAAACAACGATCGTCGAGGAATTCTACGCACATTCACGCATCCTCTTCGAGCATGCTACCCCTTCCCTTCCCCCATTTCTAAACGGTTTTGCGCAAATCCCACGACCGATCCCAGCCCGAATTGGGGATCCGCCCCCGTGCCTCCCCAGTGACTACACCAATGCCACTCTAAAGCCTTTAGCAAAGTCTCTTGAAGTTCACGTATCCGACGCCTTTTACGTGTGCCGGATCAAATTGCACGTCACCTCTGCGTACTGTAACTCTGCGCGTTTGTCTCAGCGGCGGCTCCACCGGGGGGCAGAGGAGGCCCGTGCCCCCCCTATTGAGAGCCTGGCCCCCCCAGTGACCCCCCAGTTGGGACCCTATACTTAATGCTACATTCATTAAACAACAAATGGTTGGCCCCCATGATTAGAAGTTGCCACCCCAACGGCCCCCCACTTGCCAAATCCTAGAGCCGCCACTGGTTTGTCTCATAGCAGTTCTCTGCAGCTTTCTGCAATTTCCATTCGAAATAGAACAAAAATAGCTTGCTAATTGTGCCTTTGGCATCCACTTTCATCTCTGTAACGTTTGTTGTGTACACAATTCGAGTCAGTAATTGCTGTAGTCCAGTATGTACACAGACTATTGAATGCGTTGCTTACGATGGAATCTAGACTAACCTACATGGCGCCATAGCGCATGCAGTCAGCAGTGGCGGTTCCACGTGGGGGATGAGTGGGGATGCATCCCCCACCGGGCTTTTTTTGCTTGTGAAACCTATTTTTGGGTAAAAGTCTAGTAAAACTACGGGGGAAAAACTGCGGATGACCTTTTTTGCTTGTCGACCTATTTTTCTGTAAAAGTGTAGTAAAATTAGGGGAAAATTACCTTTTGTCAGGCTTTTTCGGCAAAGTTTATTGATTTTTCCTTCTTTTCATCCCTCACCAACTTCCTATGAATTAATTTTCACCACCCCCCGCCAAGAAATCCTGAAACCGCCACTGGCAGTCAACATGGCATAGGAGACCTAATACAATAATCTATGGCTATTGTCAAAGCAGTAAACAGAAAACCTGTATTAAACGTGATTAACAGGTACAAACTCACGAAACCCAACCCAAACCATTAATTTTTTCAAAATCTGGACCCAACTCAAGGGTTAACCCAACCCATGGACAACTCTGATCTATATCTATATAATATTGCGCTACATTATTGCATACTACGCCACAAGATGGTATAATTAACTCTATATAAATCTGAGAATAAATGTCTAGAAAACGAATTTCATTAGCGCACGGCTTACGTTTAATCTTTCGAAGTGTACCATTTGAGTTACTTTGGCGCCTAAGAAATTATACGTAGCCTTTGATATTTTAAAGCAACAGTCGCCTCGTCTAATTGCTCAGGACGCTTGCTTCTATCCGATCATTTCCCGGACTGTACATTTCAACGGGTATCGAGAAATGCAATGGCGCCTGCATTTATATATATATATATATATATATATGTGTGTGTGTGTGTGTGTGTGTGTGTGTGTGTGTGCGTGTGTGTGTGTGTGTGGCTACGTTCGGAAGCTGAAACAGGTACATTCGCTCTTCTGCGAAGATGATTTTATCTTTGTCATAGGTGCTAGGACAAAATGTCCTAGGGCAAAATGTCAAAGACAAAATGTTGTGGGGACAAAATGTGACGGGACGGACAAGATGTAATGGAAATAAAATGCAACCCTAAGCCTAACCCCAGCCCTAACCTGTGACATTTTGTCCTCGGACATTTTGTCCGGCCACGTTGTCATAGCATCGTCTGTTTCTCTGTTGGACAGACGACGCGCTGCCAGTGTCCTGTCCGCTGCTGAAGGCGTTCCACTTCACTTATAATAACCAGTCGGGTGGATTCTGCAGGAGTCCCACGTCCTATGCACACCAGTGCGCCAGTTCCAGTACACTGCGATTCAACTTCAAGCACTGTCGTCACTGCACCAACGCCTTCGACAAAGGTCAGGACGCGCGGGAAGAAACAGCGGCTGCTCAGTCTACCAGACGTGATTACACCTCCAGGGTTTAATCTAGGCCGTTTCCGGGGGGCGGGGAATTGCCCTTCCTCCTCTCCCCGGAAATTTCAGATTTTACAGGAAATTTTGGCATACTACATCAACTAGCAGCATCCCCCTAGCTGACTTTCCACGGCCTTGTCAGTTCCTCCCCCCCCCCCGGAGTCCAGAGTCTAGATTAAAAACACTGATTACCTCTATTCACTGATAGTGTATTCCGTGCTGTAATTATACGTAGTGGGGAAAATCTGCACTGGAAATTATTACACGATTAGTGCTGGCGTACGATGCTCAAGGCAATACGGGTATACTGTAGATCTCAACTAATAATTATATATATATATATATATATATATATATATATAATTCCATTTGCCTCCAGCCTGGAGCATGGGTTCGCAGAAAAAGTAGCAAAGCGGACATAAATAATTTATGAGTAATGAAAATGAAGACAAAAGTTCACATCGTGCGACAATGATATTGCCTATAATGATGGAGAGCTGGACACGTCGGAAAAAGGACCGCAGGCGATATGACGCATTCGAAACACGGTGCTGGAGAAAAATGCCGAGGACCTCGAGGACAGTCAGGACTTCTCCATCAAATCAAGAGGTGATTGCATAAATCGAGCCAAACCACACCTTAGAAGGACTTTTCCTAAAACAAAAACTGGAGTTGTTTGGGCATATTATATGCGAAGACACAGGCTGTTATTTTATAATAATAATGAGACGGAGTTTCGTGATTACACTGAGCATCAAAACGTAGTCCTATAGTCATAATGACAATTAGGCTTTACAATCCAATCGCCATTGTTTGCCCCAACAACTCCTCCAGTCGTCCCCCCACGGTTTTGTTTGCAAAAGCAGTGGGGGTCCGACTACCACACCCGAAACTTTTCAACCTGAAGTGACGGTAGTAAGCTACGAATCGAAATTTACGACACCAACTGGGTGGGGGCGTCCTAGATCAGTAAAGGCTAAACTCCCTTCCCCCCGACAAATCTGACATAGGGCTGATGTTTTGTGCATTCTAACGGTTAAGTCGAGTGTTAATTCTGCCGGAATTTAACTGATACTGAAGAGCTAGAGCAGTCCGAATGTCTAAAAATGGGTCTTAAGTTACCACTATGTCGCGCCTTTACTGAGAACACTTTCGCTGTTTCTGAAATTATCGAGACGCGGATGATGAATCCGATGAGCATCGAAAGGTATTTGAAAAGACCGACTTTGAGAGTTCGCTGACTCGATCCATCAAAATTTACCGTCGACAAACTGCCGCCTAAGGCACAATTAAGCCTTCCGGTAAGTTGATCGCCAATAACGCTTTTGCGAATTAAAGGCGACACAATCTATCATCGCCGAACGCCAATAGTGAGGAATAAAAGCAATACGGACGATGGATGGATGGATGGATGGATGGATGCAGTGTTTAATCTAGACTCCTGGACTCTGGGGGGAACTGACAAAGCCGGGGGGAACTGACAAAGCCGGGGGAATTCTGCTATCTGCTAGGGGGCTGCTGTTAGTTGATGTAGTATAGGCTATGCCAAAATTTCCGGGGGGAATTTGAAATTTCCGTGGGGGGAAGGGCAATTCCCCCTTTCCGGAAACGGCCTAGATTAAACCCTGGATGCATGAACGATGATCTGTTAATTAGTTAATTATATGGTCGTGTTAACCACAGGTGTGGAGTTGGAATGCCTTGCTACGTGGAAAGATGGAGCCGACCATTTTGCCTATGGAAATTTCGTCGACTCTTCGACAAACAAAGAAGATAAGGACCTTTCATATCGATGCCTTGTAAGTGGCAAACAGATGCATACAGATGCCGTCTGTTAGACTATACGTAGACAAGTATTGATACGTGCAGTATGCATACGCTTACGGTATAATATATGCAATGTTTCACTTTATCCATTACCTACCCAGGGACGACAGAGTCCGATCTTCAACCAAAATTTTCGACTTCTATATTGAGAAAGTTCTCTACGAGGACTCGTAAGTCCTAGTCTGCAAGACACCGATGGTGTGTGCAAGTCAACAATGGCCCAAAAAGGAAATGTTCATCATCACACGTTTTTATGAGAGAGAAAAAAGAAATGACGAAAATTCTATGATCGTTAGAAGTAATGCTTAGGAAACATTAAAATTATTTAGGACTATATATATATGACTAAAATATTTATATCTGACTAGGTAAACGCCGCCACTGAAAGCTCTAAAACTGATTTTCATGTTATCTTATCACTGTCAATAACACACTGTCAGGCCTGAGGAGATGGTGTGCAGCCGGAACATTGTTCCGGGGCCCATGGAGCTCAAAGGGGCCCGGGTAAGGTGATTAATGACATAAAAAGACTGACAATGAAAAAATAGGTCGTCAGCGCTTTTTCACACCCGTACTTGTGTGTACTTGTAACGAGGACTCTGGAATTCTGTGAAATTCTGCTTTGAAAAAGACCGACAAGCCAAAAAAGTCATCAACTTTTTCACATATGCCTATTTGTCAGGTCAGGGGCCCCTCACTATTTTCTGCACCGGGGTCTGGAAATTCTCTCGGCGGCCCTGCATACAGTTACGTCAGGCAGAATTAGCGTCTTTAATTACCGATAAATTAATATAATTACATGAAGAAATGTGAAGATTGTTGCTTGCTATAACACGTATTGTCAAATTGATTTATTTATTCTATATTTTAGTAGCAGCAATCATATTTAATCTGATTCAAGCATGACACTGTTCTCTTTTAGGAAACAACTGAAGACATTCTTGTTTGTTTGATCCGGTATAGTGAATTAAAATGAATCCCCATAAAGATGAATCCCCAAAGTCATTTTTATACGTATAATAAAGACTTCCCACCTCTTTATTCTATGTAGAATATTAACTCCCTCTGAATTATTATAACTAATTATTTATTGTGACATGAAGTAAAATTTATAAAATGATTTCATGAGATATTAAATTGTGCAAAAGTACAAGAGATGAAGTTACGTAAGTGAACTACAATAATCAAACAGACAATGAGAGTTGCGTTTAGACTGTATAAGTGCAGAAAAAAAGTATTAATCAAAAACACATAATTTAAGGATCTGTAAACGTGTAAATTTTGTATACAAATGTGCTGTTTAAAAAAATTATTATTGGCATATCTACGTCTACTAATGTTCACATAGGCAGTTCTATTTTCGTGACTTTTCCTTTTCTTTGTCGTTACTTATTTGAAGATTTCGGAAACGGGTCTAAGCTTCCGTGTTCAAGGCAGGATACCAGATGCGGACGCATTTGTTCACGATCGAAAGTGGCTAACGGATCACCCATGGACTACTAGAATTGTCTGGACGGCCAACTGAAAAAGGAGCCATACTTCAGGGGGCTGAATAAATGCAGCCTCCTGTGCATTTGCATGTAATTTTTGACTTTTTAAACTTGCAATTGCTCGGATTCTGTGAAAGCTAAAACGATGAGGTATACACCATTGTTTTGCATTTTTATCCCTCTTTCAAACCATCTGTGCAAAATTTAATAAAAATTGGGATAAGGGTCCACAATCTGGCCTAAAACAGAACCACCCTCCCAAAATATTTTTTTTATGTTCCAAGCTGTGTTGCTAAAATTTGTGAGTGGCAACCTAACTTTTGTGAACAGCAAAGTTGTAGGGGAATGTAATTGGAACAAAATAAATCAAACATTTTGAAAAGTGGACAATATTTGGTCGAGATATAGCAAATTATAAAAGAAATACAAGTGATCGTTCTAAACTGATCGAAACGACAATTTATCGGAAGGAGAGTGCTCGGAGTAGGAAGCATATATCTTGACCAAATATTGTCCAATTTTCAAAATGTTTGATTTATTTTGTTCCAATTACATTCCCCTAGAACTTTGCTTTTCACAAAAGTTAGGTTGCTACTCAAAAATTTTAGCAACACAGCTTGGAACATAAAAAAAAGTTTTTGGAGGGTGGTTCTGTTTCAGGCCAGATTGTGGACCCTTATCCCAATTGTTATTAAATTTTGCACGGATGGTTTGAAAGAGGGATAAAAATGCAAAACAATGGTGTATACCTCATCGTTTTGGCTTTCACAGAATCCGAGCAATTGCAAGTTGAAAAAGTCCAAAATTACATGCAAATGCACAGGAGGCTGCATTTATTCAGCCCCCTGAAGTATGGCTCCTTTTTCAGTTGGCCGTCCAGGCAATTCTAGTAGTCCTTGGATCACCGTTGTCAGTTAAAAATTCAGTAGCAGTTGCCATGGCATGGACGCCGCAGTCAACTCCACTCACCTGCAGCTGTTGCGTCAGTTACACACAGACACTGAGAACATTATTCTCGGCTAACGTGGCATATCTCTGTTTCAGTTGAGTTGTCATGGATGCAGAAAGCCGACCGGTGGTCAAGCTGTCTTCTAGTTCCGCTCTGTTCCTAGTGTTCAGGTCTGAGGGAGAGGGGGAGTGCAGCCGGTGCATTGTTCAGGGACCCATGGAGCCCACAAGGACCCGTGCCCGATAAGTTTTTTTGCTTGTCAAACTGTTTTGGAGAGTTGATAACGTTTTTTTGCTTGTCAGATTCATTTTGGAGAGGCGATAAGGTCTTTCTTGTTTTTGTTTTTTGCTTGTCAGACTCTTTTTGCAGAGATGATAACGTTTTTATTTATTTTTTTGCTCGTCAGGTTTTTCGGAGAGTTGATAATTTTTTTCTGTGACCAGTCACAATTTTTTACCGGGACCCAGAACTTCTCTCGGCGGCCCTGCTAGTGGTTACTGATGTGATCTCCAGTGCTCACAACTCTCGTCTAAGTGAATTTGTACGCATTGGTTCAACGCTGCAGCGTGAAAGCCGTCATCACCTTGGACGAGTAATGTAGAGTCAAGTCCGTCGACTGGATAGAAATTCTGCTGTAATAGTGGATGGGCTGCGTCGATTTCTTTATCGTCAAGCTTTTTCTTCTTTCTCAATAGTTGCGTTGTCTGTCTTTGTTAGTTGTTGAGTTTCTATCCCAATTACTTTACGAGATTCCTGTATAGGCGAGTTTTGTTCAATTATTTCTCTTTCCTTAAACGGCTTCAAATTACACATATGCTGCTTGCACTTACGCGCACCTTTTAGAACCATTAAGCTGGCAAATGCTGGTGTCGTATATTGAAGTAATTGTGTGAGATCCAAGCCATGGTGTGGTATATTAACCTTTTTGTCTGCCCGCTCTTTTCAAATTCCTCAAAAGTACTTTATCGCCTGGTCGTCTCTAAACGTGTGCTTAACATTAAGCTGTTTGTTGTATTCCTCGTACTGTTTGACTTGATATAATTCTATGCAGGGATTCTTTATTATAGATTTTGTTACTGAAACGTTAACAGCGTTGCGTATGTTTGTCATAACATCGACAACGTAAAGGACATAGACTTCGTCAAATTCTTGGTTGCCTAGAACGACTGAGTCTGTCGAATACTTCACGTCTGTTTTACTATCCAAGTAGCATAGGAGGAGTAGAAATTCTACACAGAGATTCTTTATTATGCGTATAATAATGAGGTGGGGGTTCATTATTCCACATGTAATAATGAGGGGGATTCATTTTTTCAGGGGATTCATTTTAATTCACTACACCGGTTCGCAACTGACATTAGCGCATTTGATGCTTTGCGATTACTTGCGCTCTAGAAATGCTCTTAATAATAATAATAATAATAATAATAATAATAATAATAATAATAATAATAATAATAATAATAATAATAATAATATAACTCACTAGGGCGTTGGCTGCCGTCTCAACCCATTTACTAACGATGAACAGTTTTTCTCTGTAGGTATATCAGAAGATAGGGTCAGTTGTCAACATGGCAGTTTCGTCTGACGCCACCTGCCAAGGTCTTCGAAGTCCCAAGGACGGACCATTGGTCATCGAAATGACAGAAGGTCAGACCGTTGTTCTTGATACCTTGAAGAGCGAGGAAATGTAATGTATCGAAGACATTTAATGCTTCTTATCCGCTCGAGGAATAAATACACTCAGCCTCAAGTGCTTCGACAAAAGCATAAACTAGACTGCGTCTCTAGGAGAAAAAAGTTCCTTTTCTGTTTGCCATCATCTCGCTTATCTCTCCCTGTCTCTCTCTCTCTCTCTCTCTCTCTCTCTCTCTCTCTCTCTCTCTCTCTCTCTCTCTCTCTATCTGTCTCTCTCTGTCACTCTTTCCCTCTGTATCTCTCTCTATCTGTCTCTCTCTGTCACTCTTTCCCTCTGTATCTCTGTCTATCTCTGTTTCTGTCTCTCTTTGTGTGCGCTCTCTGTCTGTCTGTCTGTCTGTCTGTCTCTCTCTCTCTCTCTCTCCTTTCTCTCTCTCTCTCTCTCTCTCTCTCTCTCTCTCTCTCTCTGCCCGTTTCTGTCCCTGAGTGTTCTTTCTTTTGATCGTTTATGTGTTTTAGTGCTTAGTCTATTCCCGTTTTATGCAATTAATCATCTTTTTCATGTCGTGCCTTCTTCTTCTTCTTCTTCTTCTTCTTCTTCTTCTTCTTCTTCTTCTTCTTCTTCTTCTTCTTCTTCTTCTTCTTCTTCTGTTCTCTCTCCGTTTGAATGCCGCGTTCTTTGCGTTGTGTGTCATCGCCGCTGGCTTCCTTATCTCATCGTCGGTTGATTGCGGCAGTTAATGTTCAACAACGTTGTCTTTACGACCTCTGTTGCTATCGGTTGGCATTCATCGCCGTGAATTTGAGAAGGGGAGACCGGGAAAGGATGGGACGAATGGCACGCATCGTCATTCATCGCGCTATGGCAAGCGTGTGATTTCCTTCTGCAAAGTATGGTTTATGCGTCGATTCGGTCAGCCGGTGAATAGTGACCGAGACCGGCGAATTATTATGAAGGACCGGTCGGCAGAAGGACCCTACAGAAGACGGAATCCCTGCAGCCAGGGACCCAACTGCGCAGAGATACTTAGAGCAGGCGAAGCGTGGACGGGTCGGTCTGTCTAGCGGCCCTGTGATAAAAGAATATTGCGGGAATGCAGGGCAGACTCGTCTCCTGATTTATCCGTTCGTTCTCGTCCGCTGGCAATGATGCGAACCGTTTCGAAAGGACGACCAATAATACAGTAAACATCCCTTCGTGTTTATGTACCAATCTGTTTTCGCATAAAAGTCCGTTTCGAACGGTCAGTAGTTTGGTGGTCATGTCGTCAATTGACAACTTCAACAAGTCCTTCACACTTTTTGTAGGTGGCATCGATTTAGAAAGGCTTCTTTCGTCGAATTTCAGAGCAAGTTCAACCGTGTTTAGGACGTTGTTCGGTTAATCACACTGTGGACACAAATCATTAAGCGATATAGCCTACTTCCTCATTAAATTGTCACTCATTCTTTATGCGCTCTTGTATCGCAAACCGATCTACACGATCTAGTTTAAGATGCAGTATGCTGCATTATGGGTTAACGGATAATTGCTAATACATCCAATCCAGTATATCCATTAAATTGGAGCTTAAGTTATATAAATAAGCTATGTAAATATAGAATACCATTGCCTCTAAATAAATTAAATATTTCATGGCATCTATAAATTATACGATTAGATGCTCCATATAAATTGAATATTGGTTTAGATGATTTGTGATATATGGATGAGGAGTACGCTATATATCGCTCGCATTTGAGCAATCTTGTAAGAAAGGAAGGAACAGACTTTTAAAGAATTTCTAAAATGCAAGAATGTTTGCTGCATAAACGATGCACAAGAAGATCCGCTCACTGGACTCGATATAAAAAATCTTGTGATAAATGTCACTTTTGGTTTCTTATCAGGAAAGGAAATCCAAATATCAGAAAGTCTTTCATCGACGTCAGAAGTAAGCTAGAATTGTCTGATAGCGTTCCCGTATCGGTGCAGCTGTTGTCGCTTATCGCTTTGGAGCGATGCTAAATTGTGGTGTCCCGAGAATTGTTGACTTCGATAGCGAAATGTTTGCTCTGCGTCTGTCAGTGTGTTTTGCGAATGTCGTTTTGTCAGCTGGTCCAGTTTTTGTAATTTGCTGTCACTTTATAATATCGACTTCTGATTCGATCAATTTCATCAAATGAAGATGTTTAATTTTGTAATTTTGCTACTGTTTTCTTTGAGTTCTCTAACATTTGAGTAGACTTCTTGTTCTTCTTGTATCTCTTGTAGTTCTTGTTCTTGTTCTGTTTGTCGTTGTTATTATTGTTATTCTTCTCTTGCCATTCTTGTTGTTGTTGTTGATCTTCCGAACGTTTGTCATTAAGTTGCTTAAGTTGACTGTCTTGTCTTCAGCCATCCTCGCTACGAGTGTAAACCGCATCGTGAATGAGATTGTTCCGTTGTTTTCTGTTGTCTGTCATTCGGATCGCCATTTCCATTGTCTTTCCAGTTCATTGCATGATGTTATCAGTCCATCTGGTTCTGGGTTTGCCTTTTTTCCCATCAGTTGTGCCTTGGGGCTGTCCATTAATTATGTCAACAATTTAGGAGGGAGGGGTTTGAAAAAGTTTGACAGTTTTTGACAGGGGAGGGGTCAAGAGAAGTTGACGTCAACAATTTCACTTTTTACAAATAATAAAAATAGAAAATTTCATGGAATACTACTTATTACAATGGAAAAAGCATGGCAAAAAAGGTCATCACCACCACATTTTGACACTCAATGAGCAAACAAGGGATAAATGGTCATCACCACAAAAAAATAATAACGTTGTTATTGGGGCCTGCCATTGATCTTCGGGGGGAAGGGTCAAAGTTATTGACATAATTATGGGGTGGGGGTAACTGAAAGTTGACAGTTGTTGACAAGGGGAGGGGCAGGGACGTAGCCAGGAATTTGATTTGGGAGGGTATAGGCCTAAATATTAACTATAAACCACACAAACCATATAAACCACATATAACCACATGTAAATCACATATCACATAAAAAACTTTAAGGTAGACTGATTTGGGGGGTATATATGCCGATATACTCCCGTCGTTACGCCCTGGGGAGGAGGTCAACAATTGCCCAAAAAATGTTGACACAATTAATGGACAGCCCTTTGTATCATTTCCCTTTCCAAACAGGTACTGTCTTCCTCATGATGTGGCCAAAATACGACAGTTTTCTTCTTTTGATAGACTCCAAAAATTCTCTTGTAACATCTCCCTTCTCTAATACCCATTCATTAGTCCTTTTTTCTGTCCATGATATATGCAGAATCTGTCTTAATCCTTTCATCTCGAACGCCTTGATCCTTGCTTCGTCTCTTTTTTTCAAAGTCCATGTCTCACATCCGTATGTTGCCACCGGCCCAACTAGAGTTTTGCATAGTTTGAGCTTTGTTGATATCGATATGTCGTGGCTTTTGGCCGTACTAATAATTCTTTGCCTAAACTCTGATTGACTACATGTATATATGATGTTATCATTTGTTATGATTGACATGCTGTGTAATAATAAAGCAAGCTAGTTTGGGGCTGCGGGACGGCGCTATCTCGACGGCACTGTCTCGGTCTCTCTCTCTCTCTCTCTCTCCCTCTCTCTCGCTTTCGTCAGATACCTGTACTTTTCGACATTGTGTACGACGTCGAGAGATTTGCTTCGTGATCTAAACAGCATAACCAAGCGAGTGTAACGATCGATTCCTAAACGATCCCAAACGTATGGCTCACTCATTGCACTATACTGCTATGGACGGGTCTAGCCAAGAAGACGAGTGAGTAACCTTATTCCTGGGTTGCCTTAGGTAGGAGCATTGAACGAACGCTGATAGAGACGGGAAAGACAGTTCCACCGCATCATTCTGCTTCGTGGTGTGTTTTCTGAAGTGATTCGGAATTCAGTTAAAAGCGCATATCTCTTTGAACAGATCGGATGGTACACCGCGTGACAAACCATCGAAAAACGAGCAGAGAATCCGAGATTATTACGAGAGAGAGAGAGAGAGAGAGAGAGGCGATATTCAGGAACGTCTTCCTCAAATGAAATGCCGCTCTCTGTCTCTGTTGCTTTGTTTGTCTGTCTGTCTGTCTGTCTATCTATCTATCTATCTATCTATCTATCTATCTATCTATCTATCTATCTATCTATTTGTCTATCTATCAATCAATATCTCGCTCGTTGTCTCTGTCTCTGTCTCTGTCTGTCTCTCTCTTTATCTATCAATATCTCGCTCGTTGTCTCTGTCTCTGTCCCTGTCTCTGTCTGTCTCTCTCTCTTTCTCTCTCTCTCTCTCTCTATCTCTCCCTGTCTGTCCCTCTGCCTCTGTCTCTTTGGCATTCTGTCTCTGTCTCTCTCCCTGTCTCTGTCTGTCTGTCTGTATGTCTCTCTTGTCTGTCTCTCCTCTCTGTCTGTATGTCTGTCTGTATCTCTGACTGTCTGTCTGTCTCTCTGACTGTCTGTCTGTCTCTCTGTCTCTGTCTGTCTGTCTGTCTGTCTCTCTCTCTCTCTCTCTCTCTCGCCTAGACGTTAATGCACAGACGCAGAATTTATCGAGTGCAGATTAGATTCTTGGCAACAGAGAGGAGAAGGGTCGGTGGCTTGAGAATTTGAGAAGACAGACGAATATTCACAATTTGGCGTTCGATGCGTCGGATGGCAGGCTAATCACGTCACGTAATACACAAGACACAGCACCAAGAACAAGATAAGTTACGTGGCCATACACAGGGTATATAGAAAAAAACGAAGAATTGGGAAATTGGAAGAATAGATTGCCGAACAAAAGGGCATGCCTAATGCTATAATATTTAGCATTAAAAGCAACGAAAGAAATCTAAGATAGAAATTTCAATCCAAAACCCGCTTTCATACAAATCTTCAAGTAATTTCTACTCATGAGGACCTTGCAAGAGAACATGCGACATATGAAATTAATGACAAGGGTTCTTCCTTTTCATAACGGTGCCTATCTGTACAATTAATGATGTCCATGCATTGCAGTACATAAGTATGTTTATCTGATAGAAAAATTCGATTTGTCACCAAATAAAGACCGCGATGCAATCCTTGTTTGGCACAAAAGCTCTGTCAAACACATCTAATGAGTTCCAGTCCAAAGTAACAGATAATGGAGCGCTTGACAGTAACGCTCGCTAAAAGCGTTACTCCTCAGGACTGTCAGTGACCCCAATACTCTCTCTCTCTCTGTGTGTGTGTGTCTCTCTCTCTCTGTCTCTCTCTCTCTCTCTCTCTCTCTCTCTCTCTCTCTCTCTATATATATATATATATATATATATATATATATCCATATCACATATATATATATATATATATATATATATATATATATATAGTATACATGTGGACGGATGGACGGATGGATGGATGAACGGTACGAACAACGGATATAGAGACAGTGATTAAACCAACCTGCGCAACAGATGCGGACGACACAAAACAAGGAAGCAAATTGGTGGTGTATGTTTGTGCAAGGCCGGACCCAGATCACTTTGCCCGCTGGCCAACAGACATGGGTCAATTACAATTGTAATTGTAATTCAATTGTAATTAATTACATTTTTGCCAATGTAATTGTAATTGTAATTGATCTGTGGAAAGTTCAATTACATGTAATTGTAATTGTAATTGTCATTTGTGTAATTGTAATTGTAATTGATCTATTGTAATTGATTTACCCAATTACATGGATGTGAGTTTTATAAGTTCTAATAGCGTATTAGCATGTATGAGCCGAAGTCTTGTCAGTCTATGAATGTATGGCAGTGAATACATTGGATGGTTAGTGAATTGTCAAAGCACAACGGTTATTGGTAAATGGACTCTGGTCAGTTGACATGCAAAAATTTACTTACTTACTTTTTACTCCCTTTCAAATTGGAAGGGAACCAGCTTATCATTTGTCTACTTCCTGTGTTCTGCGGCTGCACTTTTTTGTGAATGAAAGTTTAATGCCAGTAAAGATTAGCATAAATCAAGCAGGAGTAATATGGAATTATTTAGAAAAGTCTGATGACTTTAATAATGCTGTTTCCAATGCAAATGTTAAAGTGAAGTGCCGGTTGTGTGGTGAATTAATGTCATGCTCGAAAAATGTTACTTCGAATTTGTTGACTCATTTGCAGGTTTGTGAAACTTTGTTATGGTTTTGTAAATAGGCGGTAGCATATGACTTTGTTGAACTAATTTATGTTAATTATTTTAGACACTTAAGTTTATTAAAAGAAGCAGAAAGAGTAATGAAAAGTAATTGTAATTGTAATTGTAATTGACACGTTTGTAATTGTAATTGTAATTGATTCCAATGTAATTGGCTGTAATTGTAATTGTAATTGTAATTGACAAAAATCAGTATAATTGTAATGTAATTGTAATTGCTTAAAACGTAATTGACCCATGTCTGCTGGCCAAACACCAGGCTTGTCCATGGGACAGATTTTTCTGTCCCATTCCCATCCCATCCCATGGCCATTTATGCCTGTCCCATCCCATCCCATCCCATCGTCCCTTGGGATTCCCATTATAATATTAATATGAAATATTAATCATGTGTAATACAGTTCAAATGAAATTATGAATTGTGAAATATATAAAAGTTTAGATTCGATGCCTACTAAATAGGACTACGTGTACGAAGAGACGTGTAAAATGACAGAATTTATTAACTCTAGTAACTTTTATGTCTCACCACAAAATGTAGATGCAAATATTATAAGTGGCGGCTCTAGGATTTGGCAAGTGGGGGCCGTTGGGATGGCATAATTAGATCATCTATGCTTAGGGCAAATGTAAACCGAATTTCAAATACCTTTTCTGCAATAAATTCATATGGAATATACAGTATTATCATATTTTGACAATTCAAAACATTAAGCAACTTTTGTTCAGAATTGAGTATCGAACAAGTACTAAAAATCGGTAAGTAGGCCTACATGTGTCTGCAAAGAATTTATAAAACTTCAACTTACCCATTGTCAAGCTGCTGAAAATGAATGCGTTACCGGCAATTACGTCCGCAGAGACGTCGTCATTTTTCTCGTTTGGCAATTTGACATCTATTTCCACAACGATCGACTGGTTCAGATGATATTGAAACATTATCTTCTCTGCCTGAACTGACTCTCTCTCTCTCTCTCTCTCTCTCTCTCTCTCTCTCTCTCATGCCATATCATTTCAATTTCCAGAACACATACACTGGTGCAGTTAATAGATACATGAACACAGCTGCCGAGTCTAACTGCTTGACTACATACAGATAAACATCTAAACTTTCTCACTAGCTAATTAAAGTTTGACACTTTTCAAGTTGCCTACCGTGGCCCGTTTATTAGATGTTTCGACTGTGACACTAATGTTCCTTCTCGAGCTATCTAACCCAGCCATTAACAGTATGGGGTCACTGAGGGGGCAGGCATTCAATAGGGGGAACGGACCCCACGTGGAGCTGCCACTGAATTATATTATGCATATATGAAGAAAAAGAAAAGTAAAAAGCCTCAAAAGGTTTAAAAAAACAAAATTAAGAGAAGCTCTGTCCCATGAGTCCCATGGGTGGGACGGAGCAGTACTACCCCGTCCCATCCCATCCCATGGCACGAATTCCATGGGATTCCCATGGGACGTCTCGTCCCGTCTCCTGGACAAGCCTGCCAAACACAGTAACCATGCACTTATGCAGTATGCACTGTAGATGAAGAGAAGGCTTTGACTAAATGCCAAGACTAAATGGCGTCCATCCTGGCAGAATTCTAGATTTACAGGACTAATCTGTCGCATGCGGGTCCTTTATTTACTCCAGACTTCTTCTCCATCTCCTCCTTCGTCTCTTCATCCATTGGTGTTTCACTCTGTCTGTCTGTCTGTCTGTCTGCCTGTCTGTCTGTCTGTATGTGCTGCTTTTGATTGTCTATGGCGGAAGTCCTAAGCTCGCCCCGCAGTCGTTTCAGAGTTTCCGTTGATTGTGACGTCAGCGACAAAACTGTTTGACAGACAATCGAAATGACGTAATTGGATTCGGTGAATTTGCAGGCAAAGGCTAATGTCTGAAATACGTTGACCAAGGCTGTTTACACAGAATCGAAATAATAGAGCCTTACGCAATCAAGATAGGTCAATTTGCTATTAAAGTCCTACCCCCCCCTCCCCAATGCACGAAGAAAAAGAACGGAAAGTTAAAAAATCATGCTTCCAAGAATTAAAGTTACATCGATGTTGCCTAGAATTTAATCTGAGCTGAATATCTCTGAATGAATGCAATATTATGGAATAGCTGATACAGGGTTCTCTTCTTCGGACATGCCACACACATTATATATATATATATATATATATATATATATATATATATATATATATAATGCGTGTACGTGTGTTTTTGCGTGCGTGTGCGATGTTTTGGCTCCCACCCTTTCCCTTTCAACCAGAATCTAATATTTTTACGAAGGTCAAGTTTTCTCACGATCACAATATAGGTCCTAATATGTTCACCCAAACGATGCTCTCGTAAGATCTTACCGTTATTATAGCAACATAGTCGCTTCTCAAATATGGACTTTAGCACCGAAGAGGTCCTCTTATGCAGTGTTTTCCAAACTGTGGGCGTGACCCAAAAGTGGGTCGCACGACTCAGTCTAGTGGGTCGCGGAGTAGCGCGAAATTTGATTCAGAAGTGTCATTTTCTAATCAATACCACAATATGTCATAAGCCTTGAAAGTTTCAAGTAGGCTTAGGTCTTAAGAAATTTATTTGCCTGCAATCCTCCATGCGCGGCTTTTATTAAAATGATTAGTGTTTTATCACATTTTGTTGACAATAAGTTTGCAGGATCTCGGCATGTTACAAAGCCGCGTAAGTGGGTCGCAGTTCCAAAAGTTTGGGAAACCCTGCTCTAATGAAAAAGCAAATTAACCTGATCTTGAATTTACAGTGAATTTTAACTTGGTATATTTTCTGATGAAGTTGGAAAACTGCAGTTTGAGGTTGACGGAATGCGCGAAAGAACAGAAAGAGGATTAGTGGAAGATGGAACTCAATTCTAGAAATTTGTTTGATGGGTGAACCGTTGAGGCAGATAGGGGGAAAGGATTAGGGTCGTCGGCAGTGTGATTCGCTTTGGTTTATGCCTGTTTATCAGAAAGGTCGAAGTTTCATTTCATCCTTAAGTCATCTGTCTTGCATTTCAGATAACAAAGCGCTAAGAAGAGTTCAATTTTACACAGAGGAAATGTGAAATCAGTAGCGTCATTTCACACTTTCTTGGGACTTGGGGGCGAGATCATTTTTGAGCAAATTTTGGGCAATTTTTGGCAATTTTTTGGCAATTTCTGGCAAATTTGTGACATTTTGGGGCCAATTTTGGCAAATGTGTAAATTTGTGACATTTTGGGCAAATTTTTGTGACTTTTTGAACATTTCACATTTATTTATTTATTTAATACATTATACATTATTTCTTCATTCTTCTGATGTTGACGCCACTGTGTGGAATCTGTCAAACGAGGTAAATTATCACTAAACATTGAACCCAGGATAATTTATCAATTTGGAGGAAAATAATGCTGACTATGGTCCAATTATAGCTAAAATATTTGATGCCATTTTTTTATCTGTCGCGCACACAGAAAGGCATTTTCGCGTGAATATATACATTTAACAATGCAAAGACGAGGAAAAGAGGTGATATATATATATAGCTGTAAGCTGATAAAAAAGCCGAATACCCTTGCTGTTCATTGTGTGAACACATTAAGCACAGCTGTAAAAATGTTTCATTAACTGAATGCATTCGTCGCTCTCAGATAATTAGCTTTCGTTTCAACATCTGGAAGACGGTCGCATGAAACTATACTGAGCACGGGGACGGGTCAGGTGAGCGCGGGCAGGTGCTGCCGCTGCAATTAATTATGCAACAGGTGATGAATTGGACGTTGATTGTTCCCGGTCGTTCGCCGAACCGAGCGACGGAACCTCTGATCGCGACGCCCGGGAAAATATACGGCAGAAATAGGGCGGAATGCAATATCCGCCCGCAGTCAGACTAATCAGAGCCCCATACGCTCACTGAGTTCCAACGTTCAGCCATGTGACATTCGCAGGACTACTACTACTAGCCACCCACCCTCCCTCCTTCCCTCTCCTTCCGCCTCCGTTTAATCGACTCCTCCGTCTTCTCCGCTCCAATGCCATCATAGAAGGCGATTTCTAAGCGACGCAGCACGATCCGGCTTAAGCGATTACAAAAGCGTCAACGCCATCAGCAAATTACATAATTCTCACGTAAGTAAGTAAGTAAGTGACACGTGTCACACAAGCAACCGGGCACATATATATGCAAGTCTCATATCTGACACACACACACACACACACACAAGCCAAAGAAATGCATATCACTGACGTCATAAGCTACACCATGGGGCCTGGAAATTGTTGGCCCCTCGGCCCATCGGACACAGTAGCAGCATTCCTGTTCAAGTTTATAAATTATTAATCTGTGGCCGAGAGAGAGAAGAAGAGAGAGGGAAAGAAAGAGAGGGACAGAGAAGAGAGAGAGAGAGAGAGAGAGAGAGAGAGAGAGAGAGAGAGAGAGCTCCTTTTCCTGATCCTATCCTACGGATCAGGTCTGTCTATCATCACTCCGGGGCCAAGGAGGCGCAAATATAAATCCCACAGATGATTCGTAACTTCTCTCCTTGTACCAAAACCGCCCGTGCGTGATGAATATTCTCATTCCACTAGAGGTGTTACCGCTACACAGAACATGGCGGATCTAGGCTGGGAAGTCGAAAAACACACCTGGCGGTGGCAACAGCACTATCCAGTACTATGCTAAGGGTATGTGCCAGTGACGAAGACAAAGCTCAAAGATAGATGGATATTCACGGGCAAGACGATGCATCATCCGGTCTGGTCGTGAAGCTGTAGCATAGTCACAAAGTGCGATTGGAAGGGGTTGCTCCACTGCTACACAATTGCGAAATAATGCAACGACAGAGAGCAGAGAGAGAAAGAGACAAACTCTTGCAGTGGCGTAGCGAGGCAAAGTGCTGCCCGGGGCAAGAAAAAAAGTGCCGCCTTCAATTCTCCGAAAAAAGTCTGACAAGCAAAAAAACGTTATCAACTCTCCTCCAAAAAAGTCTCTGACTGACAAGCAAAAAAATTTAAGAAATCTCGAAAGTGCCGCCCCTAGAGCAAGTGCCGCCTGGGGCGCTTCGCCCCTCTGTCCCCCCTCGCTACGCCACTGAATTCTTTCCTCTCTGCTACACTGCCTTTACGGTCTGAACAACTAGGGCGTGCACTGACGATGACGACGACGCTGATGATGATGACGACGACGACAACGATAATGATGATTGTTGCAAGTTATAAAGCAACAACACATTATATACACAGTTTATGGGCCCACATGGTTTATTTACCCTAAAGGGTCCGCGGGAATTTTTCACACGTCCCTGATATATGTAACTTCTGAAGCAGTTAATTGTGCACCAGGATTTTATAATAATATACGACGGTGACTATTAATGGAGTTGAATACCATTTACAGCTGTTGACATTGGAATTGAGAACACGAGACGCTTCGACGTACGCAGCGTATACAAATATAACGAGTCGTGATATGTTCTCTTCTTATTCCTGAAATGTTCTGACAGACGTCTATGGATGGCCGAGTCCACGCTGTACATTTCCGGCGCTGTTGAACGGCACAATCTGGACGGAGATTTCCGGCGGCCTTTCGTTTGCGTTCAGCGCCGGAAATGACGTCATAACGATTCACTCGCAGCGAAAACACGGAACCGCTTCCGCCGCCGCCGCCGCTGCTACTGCGCATGCGCGAGCGGCGATCAAGTGCCTCAGAATGACCGTCGCTTCCGGAAACGACGATTCCGACAATTCGATTTCGCCCGACAAAGACGACAACGGCGACAACGACGACAACCACCGCCGACATTCGGAATTCGGTGACGTCTTCGTTGTCCTTGCTCACGTCTTAGAAAAATGGCGAGTGTACAGAAACTGCCGAATTATTATTATTATTATTATTATTATTATTATTATTATTATTATTATTATTATTATTATTATTATCATTATTATTATTATCATCAGTATTATTATTATTATCAGTATTACTATTATTATTATTATTATTATTATTATTATTATTATCATCAGTATTATTATTATTATTATCAGTATTACTATTATTATTATTATTATTATTATTAGTAGTAGTAGTAGTAGTAGCAGCAGTAGTAGTAGTAGTAGTAGTAGTAGTAGTAGTAGCAGTAGCAGTAGCAGTAGTAGTAGTAGTAGTACAGTTACATATAAGCCTTAGAATCATAGTCGGTTAAGCGACATTATTATTATTATTATCAGTATTACTATTATTATTATTAGCAGTAGTAGTAGTAGTAGTAGTAGTAGTAGCAGTAAGTAGTAGTAGTAGCAGTAGCAGTAGTAGTAGTAGTAGTAGTAGTAGTAGTAGTAGTAGTAGCAGCAGCAGTAGTAGTAGTAGTAGTAGTAGTAGTACAGTTACATATAAGCCTTAGAATCATAGTCCCGGTTAGCGACATTATTATTATTATTATTATTATTATTATTATCAGTATTATTATTATTATTATTATTACTATTATTATTATTAGTAGTAGTAGTAGTAGTAGTAGTAGTAGTAGTAGTAGCAGTAGCAGTAGCAGTAGTAGTAGTAGTAGTAGTACAGTTACATATAAGCCTTAGAATCATAGTCCCGGTATAGTATATTATAATGACTCCCATATAATAATAACTCCCCCCTCATTATTATATATATAATAATGACTCCCCCCATCATTATTATATATATAATAATAACTCTCTCTATATTATAATAACTCCCTTAGTTTTTCAGAAGCCATCAGCTGAGATACCATGGCCTAGAGCACCAAAAGATTTTATTATATCGAGGATTGTTCCAAGAGTGTGCTTGTGGGATTAAAAATTTGTTGTTTTGGTATCAATTAAATTCATTATTGGCATTTAAGTGGAGAAATAGGGCTGTAACCATATTTATCAGTGGATAGCATATTAAATGCATCTAAGTAGTTTAACATTCTGGTAAGCATTGCCTTTCAGGAATTTTAGGAAAACTGGGACATTGGAAATGGGTCTATAATTTGATATAACCATTTTAGAGACATTTTTATAAATTGGGGCTAGTTTTCAATTATTATTTCCTCTGGGATTTTTCCTGTAAGAATAGAAGAACTTTTGATATCAGACATAAGTTCATCTATATATTCAACACAGGAATAATTATATTTTGATTTAGTTCATCATATCCAGATGGATTTTTACATTCAAGATTAACTATAATATCTGTAACCTCTTCTGGTCTAGTTGGATAAATTTGAAAGGAGTTATTAGACGGAATGTTTAAAAAAATTATCATCTATCTGATCTAATGTATTAGAAGGCTGGATTTTTGAAGCTGTTTCGTGACCTATATTTAGTTGTTGAATCAATTGGAAATAGATTTCTTGTCATCCAAAAATGTGTCATTGCCTTCTGTGCTAAGGAGAGTTATAGAATTATTTGTATTATTATTATTGTTGTTTAACGATTCATTAATATAGTTCCATGTAGTGGTAGCCTACTAGCGTTTGTGCTGTCTCTTATGTTGTTTGAATGGCATGTCCTTTCAGCTTGCTTCATTATTATTTGTTTGACCCATATCAACCCAATTTTTCTTTCAGCATCCCATTAACATTTTTTAATTTGATATGACACATAAGTGGGTCAGCTAACATTTATTTCTTATATTTACATTTTTATTGAAAATATAGTCTTAAAGTCATGCACCATGGGAGGGTGCGCTAGTAACTTAGCAGTAAAATATGCTATATACAGGCAGTTTTGATGTACTTCTGCAATAAAATAACAAATCAGTGTTTTATCCAGTCCCCAGGCCTGGGGGGCAACTTCACGTGGCTGGAGGGAAGAGACGCAGTTCAATGCAAACATTTACGTATAAGCTGGGATTGAGGGAGATGTTGTGCTTGGGGATCTCCCCTAACAGGCCTGAATAAAACAATGTTATAAATAATCACTTATTGCCATGAAAGGCATTGAAACAATGGATATGCAAGCCAATGTTACATTTCTGGCATCTTTTCCTCGTATTCTTGCCACATTGTCCACAGCACCTCTGCATGCATGCAAGTCATTAAAGTAATGGCCCATATTTCCAAAGGCACACGGCTGTCAAGAGGCTTTGGCTTTCCAGGTCGACCAAGTTTGGCAGTGTTGGCATGAATACCAAGAAGATCTAGTAGTTTCCTTGATATTATGGTGCACATCTATACAAAATCTATGCATTCTGCACCATTATGTCGATGATGTAGGCAGAGCTTCTCATTGACATATGATATAATGACACATTCTGGTCAGCCTGATCCACTCCAACCATTGCTGTATTATAACATCGCACAACATTAGGCTGAGATTCTGTATGCTGACTCATTGGTTCTGAGATCTGCACCAGAGTGATGCACTGAAAAATGGTTCCAGTCCAATGGCATTCCATGCCAAGTGCATCATCGTCTCTCCAATTCTTCCAGTGCTTTAGTAGTGCTAGATGCAATTATAGTCGCTTTAACACGAATCTGTTTTCCAGTCATATTATTGACAGTGCCTTCATTTTCATCCCCATAACCTTCATAAGATCCCAAACCATGTAGGTCCAAGGTTTCGCGACAATTTGCCTACAGACCTTACGTCTATGACAATTCGTCTACAGACTGTTGGTCTACCAACAGTAGGTCTACTACGATACCCTAACCATAACCCTACCCCTAACTGTAACCCTAACCCTAGCAATAACCCTAACCTAAACCCACCATAACCCTAGTCTAGATATTGTAGTAGACCTACTGTTGGTAGACCACAAGTCTGTAGGCGAATTATCGTAGACGAAAATTCTGTAAATGAATTGTCGTTATCTGAGATTTAGTTTTGGAGAATTGCAGTTTTGACTTTTTCTGAATACAAATTTATATCTGAATTAAAATTTATAAGAAAAAGTTGTCAATCAAAGTTTTGCTATATGGGGTATATCTTTAAGGCTCATTAATAGTTGGCATGAAACAATTTGCCAACATCATGTTGATAAAACATTCAGGTGGATCATGAGACTCAGTTTTTTATGAGTCAATATTAAAATATCCCATAATTATTACTTTTTCAATGTTTCATTACCTAAGGGCTAACATAATTCAACGTTGAAAGAGTCCGTGGATGTTCTTGGAGGTCTATAGTTACAGAGCACTATAAGATTTTTCGTTTTATTTGGCTGAATGTTGATTCTAATGTATTCAAAAACTTTGGGAGTTATGTATATCAATTTCTTAAAACTTGAGATTATCTCTCAATCATAAACAGGGCACAATTTTGTATGGGAAGGGGGATTTCCTTCTGCCCAACTGCATCCCCCCCACTGCTACATCCCCCCACAACTACATCCCTCCACTGCAACATTTCCCCAACAACTACATCCCCCGAAGCTCGACATATTCCCACCAATATTCCTCCCACTGCTCCAGTCACAAATCGCACCCCTAATCATAAACCCTACATCACCTCTGGTAGCATTACTTCTAGCTTTATGTATAAATGTATATCCAAGAACATAAACATTATCGGAATTTGACATAGAGCAAATGCGTCAGCATCTTCAGTTATGCTTGGAGCAAGGCAATATGCATCCATTTCCTAAATCTGCAAAGAAATGTAAACGACGAAAATCGAAAGTGACGAAAATCGAGTTATATTTGTGATTTCTAACATTTTCAATACGAATAACTATGTACATTACATGAATGTAAATCCTTCAACTGAGATGAAAATAGACCTTAGATTAGAAGTACATAAATTGGATTCACGTGGATTCAATGATCTAATTTTGACCGATTGCTCAGAAGAAGGAAAGAGTCAATCTATGGTTGAACACAAAGAGAAACTGCATCGATGTTCACAGTGCAATATATCATTTAAATTGAAATCACATTTGAGGCAACACATGAAAATTCACACTGGAGAGAAACCCTTTGATTGTTCTGTTTGTGAGATGATGTTTAACTGGGCAAATAGTCGAAATCAGCACATGAGAATCCACACTGGAGAAACCCTTTGATTGTTCTGTTTGTGGGATGATGTTTAACTGGGCAAATAGTGAAATCAGCACATGAGAATCCACACTGAGAGAAACCCTTTGATTGTTCTGTTTGTGGGATGATGTTTAACTGGGCAAATAGTGGAAATCAGCACATGAGAATCCACACTGGAGAGAAACCCTTTGATTGTTCTGTTTGTGGGATGATGTTTAACTGGGCAAATAGTCGAAATCAGCACATGACAATCCACACTGGAGAGAAACCCTTTGATTGTTCTGTTTGTGGGATGATGTTTAACTGGGCAAATAGTGGAAATCAGCACATGATCATGTACACTAGAGAGAAACCCTTTGACAACATTAGAAAGGAGAAGAGAAAGAGGGGATTTGATAGAAACATACAAAATAATGACTGGGAAAGTAGATGTACCATATGATCGATTCTTTACATTGGCACACTATAGCAGCACAAGAGGCCACAAGTGCAAAATGTTTAAGCAGAGGGTTGGTCCAAGAAAGAAAAACTTTTTTAGTGCAAGGGTTGTGGACAAATGGAACAGTTTGGACGAGGTGGGAGTGACAGTTGAAACAGTGAACGGATTCAAAGGATATCTAGATAAACTAGGTTATTGAATGCAGATGGTTACATCAGTGGTTTTCACACAGGCTTACTTAGCCTCCTAAACCACTTAAAATCACATTATTATTATTATTATTATTATTATTATTATTATTATTATTGTTCTGTTTGTGGGATGATGTTTAACTGGGCAAATAGTCGAAATCGACACATGAGAATTCACACTAGAGAAAAGCCATTGAATGCCTCTCCTGGGCAGTGAAACATTCTCATTTGATTCAATGACTGTTGAAACTGATTAAGCACAGTTTAGTTCTGAGGCTTTTGTAGAAAAGACATCTATATCAACTCATTTCATTTGTTGTGAATAGTTCTGAATTGCTTGCATGGTTTTCCATACAAGTGGTGATATTTTCAAGCAATTAATATTACAGCTTAGTTCACAACTTATATAGATGTTCAATGGAAATGTTTTATCTTTTGACAATTGTTCTCAAGTGTTTTGCAATTTTGTTTTGATCCTTTTGAATATAATTTTGCAAAAGCAGTTGCAAAATGTTCTGTCACTGAATTATTTGTCTGATCTTTTCATTGCTTTAATATTCGTTGATGAAACTTGTAAGAGGGACTTATTTTATTGTTCATAAAATAGGGCATTGTTGTTGCTCCACTTGATGTTCGCTTATTACATACTTACTTTTCCTGTAGCTTCCGAATTGTTTGTAGCCATCATCACCTCCACCAGCACCCTTCACCATGATCATTGTTCTTATTTAGAAACATTAGTAATATTAGATGTTTTATGCAGCGGTTTGGAATATACATTCGTAGAAGAAGCCTTCATTACTAAGTTAGTAACGTTTATTAATGCATTTCAGTTCTGTTTTGCATGTTTTGTATCTGTCATTGCTGTTTTTCATATAATTTCATGTTATTCCGATAACGAATTTTCACTTATATATATATATATATATATATATATATATATATATATATATATATATATATATAAAGTAATTAGACTTTTTTCAATTTTAAAACTTCATATTTCCCTTCCAAGACATTTAGAGCTTGCTGTGTGCGTAATCCTCTCATTAAATGTCCAGCATACTGTCTTTTCCCTTTAGCAATCTCTTTCATCAGGGTCTTTCTTTTTTCCATTCTCTTCAAAAATTCTTCATTACTTATTTTATCCATCCAACTGATTTTTAGCATCCTTCTGAAACACCACATTTTAAATGCATCAATATTCTTTTGAATAGTTTTTGTTATTGTAGATAATTAGGTCTAACATTTAACATTGAAGTTAGTGGCGATAGGCCTACTTCTTCTGGGGAGTTATTATAATATAGAGAGAGTTATTATTATATATATAATAATGAGGGGGGAGTCTTTATTATATATATAATAATGAGGGGGGAGTTATTATTATATGGGAGTCATTATAATATGCTACACCGGTTCGCGACATTATTATTATTATTATTATTATTATTATTATTATTATTATTATTATTATTATCAGTATTACTATTATTATTATTATTAGTAGTAGTAGTAGTAGTAGCAGTAGCAGTAGCAGTAGTAGTAGTAGTAGTAGTAGTACAGTTACATATAAGCCTTAGAATCATAGTCCCGGTTCGCGACATTATTATTATTATTATTATTATTATTATTATTATTATTATTATTATTATTATTATTATTATTATTGCCCAGTCGACTTTTAAAGCGCCGTGAGCACCACGAGGGCCAAATTCTAGGAATGCGTGCAAATATTTAGCACGCTCTGGTTCCCTAACTAAAAATCTGCTCTGGACCAAATCGGTGCTAAGCGCCTCTTGCAATGCACGGCATAATAAGAAACCCAGTAAATTCCAACGTGCAGACATTTGGCGGCCTTTAGATTGCGTCTAGATGGGCAAACATCTCGAAATGAGAACGACGACTGACGAAATAGAATGTCCCCGTTGAACCGCTGGAGGGGGTCGCAATTTCTTTATGTCTGATTGGTGCCACTGTCTCCATCGCCCTGACGACGATTTCTGAAAGCTTACTAGTGCAGTGCCTAAAATACATTTTCGGAGATAATTGGATTTGGACAAATTGCGTAGTTCCGCATTTGGAAACATGCAAATTTCCTGGATGTTTGCACTATTTACATATAGTGTATTTAGACTATCTGAATCTGCAGATGGAAACGAAGCAGTCTGGCTTTCGTGCGCTCCAGGGATATTTTTACACCCCCTAACGCCCCAAACACCCCAATTTGAGGTCGACACCCCCAAATTTGGTAATGTGAAAATGGTATGCATACAAAATGCATACTAATTAGCTCCGGACACCCACCCACCCCAATTTGAGGTCGACACCCTCCCAAGTTCACAATCCTAGAAATATCCCTGGTGCGCTCTGTTTGTGAGACAATTCGACTAGGGGCGCACTTCAAGTTCTGTAGAGAAATCACTTGCAGTCAGTGTTTTATCCAGGTCTGTTTGGAGGAAATTCCCTTCCCGCCTTCAAAAACCCCACAAAATTCCAGCACTGACACAAATTTTTGCATTGAACTGCGTCTCTTTCCCTCTAGCCAAGTCAATTTCCCTCACCCCAGAGGCCTAGAGTCTGGATGAAATACTGCTTCCAGTACCAATAATTATCTTCTCTTCTCTCCAGCATCAACTTTGGGATTTTTTAAAACACCGAAAAGAAAGTGATAAGATTTATTTCAATTTTGAAGACTACGCTTTTAGGTCTCTACTTCTCATCTTTGGTCGTTATTTTCTCTTAAAGGTCCGATTAATCATTCATCGGGTTTCTTTTAAAGAAGAATTAATGCTAAAAAGAGCCTAGAACTAATAAACGATAAACATGTTCGATTTTCTATTGAAATATCTAGCAGAAAATTTAAACAATTGTTTCAAAAACCAGCTCCTACATTAGAACACCGTCGAATTTGGTCAGTAAATTGGCGGTCAAGATAGAATCTTGCTGGAGCACAAAATCGATTGCAATACTTCGAGATAAGCGTGTGACCGTGGCTGGATTCAACAGCAGCCGACAAGAAGCGGTTTGGGGCGAGACTGTCGTTCGCTCAAGGGTCAACTGTTAATCGGAGATCTTCCGAAGAAATTGAACCTTTTCGATAAACGACGAGAGCGGCAGTCTCTCCGCAGTCACAGTCCCCAAAAGGGTTCA